>JAGQAX010000014.1:9147349-9835953 GCA_019142605.1 Cephalopholis sonnerati | reverse complement strand
TAACTTTCAGTTACAGGTTCTTTGGAGGTGTACCACAATGCTATGCTGAAGTATTTGCCGAAACGACTGCATTTTGGTTACAATACCGTGGTAGCCCGAACACAACTAGCCATCCTGGACAACAACTACAATATTGGCAGAGAGCAGGCAGTGACTTCACAAGGTATTGTGGGAGATTGTAAAAGTGGGCCTTTAATACTTTTTCTAAATCTGTTTCTGTAATAATAAATAACTAATGTTCTCTGTTTACAGGGACTCAAAAATACAGTCTGTCATTCTCTAAACAGAGCAAGGAATGGGTGGCAAAGAAAATCTACAAGCCTACAAGTCAGTACTTCACCAACCACCTGGTGGAACGTGTGTTGGAGAGAAGGGAGAAAAAAACAACAGAAGACATACTGCATGTTCAGCAGCCTGCAAACATTGCCACGAAGGAAAGACCCCCCAAGGAAGAAGTAATAAGAAAGCATCAAACAAGATTCCCCAGCCACACTGATACTTGAAAATCTAAGCATCTACACAATTACAAACTCTTTCAATCACTTCTCACTTCATTTTTTACCTTTTATACAGTGTGAAAATAGTTTTATACAGTGTGATGTACATTTTATGTACAAAAAAAATGAAAAGATAAGAAATAAAAACTTTTGTTAAAATAAACTGTTGTTCAGTTCAGAGGTCAGAATAAATCCTCTATCTCCCTCGCTGTGAATCCTGCATACTGTCCAGTGGGGGATGGGAACGCATCTCTGATGGCCCACACCACACAACTAGGCAGTGCAACTCGATTTCCACGTCCAAGTTGTTGGCCCTCGAGGGCCAACTCCAGAATCATGTATGCCACCAGTCGGTATTGTCTGAAAGTAACATGGATATTGCATAGATTCTGCATCAGTAAACAGTGATGATAAAGTAGCAGGGAATAACAGAATGTTTGTTTTCAAGGGGCTGCTGCTATAGCCTAACCTATGTAGCCTATGCGTATTTAGCCCAAACATATGCTTCTGAATTTGAAATTCATTACATCAAAGAGCAACAAGGTTACATAGCCTACCTCTGCGACAGCTGCCCATTCAATCCCTCGGGTATGGGATGCTTTTTCAAGTTAATTTTAGGGACGTAAAAAAAAGTCTCCAGAACGGGTCTATTTATCAGCTGGCGAACATCGTTGTCCATTATACAGGCCGACGACACATCAGTCTCATCAATGGAGAGACATTTAAATTTGCCATCTCTGCAGTGAGTATGAGGTCCCATTTGGTACAGCACGTACTCTCTTCCTGTCTGTCTGCATTTTCCACAGGAGCACCACCAAGTGCCAGTGACTCTGGGGACAACTCCGGCCTCAGCTGAGCCACTCTGGGCTTCAGACGGCTTTGCAGCCATGGCCTCCATCTCCATCTCTCTTTGCTGAAGTTCCTCCTCGGTATACTCCAGTTCAAATCGGTAACCACAGCCATCAAAATCAATTTTGAATGCTTCATCTCATCTGGAATCCACCTTTCAAAATCCATTGTGCAGTTGTTTTAACTTATTACAAAACTTTTTTGTTCGTTCTCGTTCCTCCTCCAGGAGCGCACAGCAGCACTGTCGAGCCAGCACTTTCGCTAAGCTAAAAGACTACAATGACTACAACCTTGTCGTAAACAACCCCCTCTCCGTTTCCAGTGGCGGATTACTACCAACGGACAATGAGGCTTCCTATAGGAAATCAATGCATGGACAAAATGTCAAATAAATCATCACGGAAACCACAGTTTGCTACGATTTTTATGTCGGAACATCAACAAACACCACTGACCACTCGTGAGTTTCATGGCTTTGAAAACCAACGTTAAGGTGGTTTTAGGACAGATTTACACATGGCCATAGACAGCCTTGTTAAGCCAGGCAGGGAAAAGCCAAATTCTCTCAAATTCTCAAAGAAGGAGCAATCGTCAAGATTTTAGTCTTAACCACTCTATTTCATCATAAACAACCCAGGAATGGGGCTCAAAGTGCAAAATACTGGACTTCTCCTTTAAACATATTGTACAGTTACTTACATTTTATTTGGACCCTCCTTTGAAAAAAATTTCAACACCTTCCCCCAAAATCTAAAATCTATTAATGACAAATATGACAAAATGGTGTCCACATTTAAATAAAGAGCTGTCAGACAAATGGTTACTTAAGTTTTGTGGCTAGTGATTGGCTTGTGCATCATGATATTTTCGCATGATAACATGAATTGGATCAGATGATGTTGTCATAATCAAACCAATAAGATGATTTTGCATGAGAAGGGATCTAATTATAAGCATGGCATATGGACAGAGTGAGGCCTGAAAGAGGCGTACGCCATTTCCTGCAAAAGTTGTGATCTATAAAAAACAAACTTGACAGGAAGATGTATGTAGTGATGGCCAAATGCAGCCTCTTTATTTTATGAGCCCACTAGATGGTGCTCTTGGTTTAAAAAGAAAGGCTCAAAAAATGGCAATTCAGTGTGCTTTAAAATTCTAGTGGGTTCATAAAATAAAGAAAATGCTTCATGAGGCTTCATTTCACCATCACTACTTTAAATCTTTTGTTGAACAAAAAGCGCCATCTAGTGCGCTCACAAAATAAAGAAAATGCTTCATGAGGCTTCATTTGGCCATCACTAGATGTATGCAGATGTACGAAAATTTGGACCTCTGTGTGCAAACATCTTGGAGACCGGGGAAATTGGCAATGCGAATGGCGAGGTGGTGAATTGAAACCAAATTGTAGAAATTAAATGTGAAAGGGCTTTGTATTTGTATAATGAGCCACTTCCACTGACTGGGGTGTTATAGAGTCTGAGGGCTGTCAGGGCGAAGGATCTCCTGAAGCGTTCAGTCCTGCAATGAAGGAAATCACTATGGCTGCTTCTCTTTCCTGCCATGATGCTGTGGAGAGGGTGGCTGCAGGTCCTGAGGATGGCCTGCACCTTGCTCCGTGTGCATCTCTCCACCACAGTCCCCACTGAGGCCAAACTCCTCCCAAGTATTGAACCTGCCTTCTCAATCAGCTTGTCCAACTGTTTCCTGTTCTTGTTCATCATGCTGCCTCCCCAGCAGATGACAGTGTACAGGAGTGCACTTGCCACCACTGTTTGGTAAAACATATGCAGCATGTCACTGCACACATTAAAGGACCTAAGCCTCCGGAGAAAGAAGAGCTGGCTCTGCACCTTCCGGTACAGGGCGTCTGTATTAGCAGGGATGCAGCTAAAACTCAAAGTCAGCGGTGGAGCACACATCAAATAGCTTTAAATAGTTGCAAAAACAGAGCATCAGCAGTTTCCAATAATATATTCCAACACTGTAAATACTGATCACCAAGAACAATTTCAGTTTTCAGATAGTTTTTGTATGTGAAATTGCTGCAGTGAGCACAACTGTGTGCGCATAGAGAGCACTGGAGACATTGCAGTGGCTGCCACACACTTTTCCTTCTCTAGTCACCTTACGTTCATCTTTACCACCTGCATACTATATGGATTGTGTAAATTGGTAAAGTCTGGGGAACAAAAAGCCACACTTACTGCACAATTATTAAACTCCATATCCTCATCACAGCCCTTCAAGACAGTACACAGACTGATTACCGCAGTACTTTGGGACAAATTCACCAAACAGATAGACAGTGACATCTGGTGGCGATAATAGGGTATAGCAGCAGAGAGCTAATAGAGTGCCCCAGGATTGAGTCCTAAAACCCAAACCATCATTAAATCTGCTTTCTTCCACCTGAAAAATATTTCTCGACCCTGGTCATCACGCTCTGACTCCTTGGCAGAGACTCTCATTCACGCCTTCATCATATCCTGTCTGGACAATGGAGTCTTGTGCAGAGTACCCAACACGGCCCTGAACAGGCTCTAGTATGTGCAGGACTCAGCTGCCAGGGTTTTCACCCGTACCAAGCTCGAGCAGCAAATCATCCCCACCCTTTTCCAACTTCACAGGTCAAATCCTGCATCTACTACAAACTCCTCCTGCTTACCTACAAATCATTCCGCAGTCTTACCCCCAGTACCTGTCTAACCTCCTCCACCCCTGAAACCTGTCGCAGAACTAACAGTCCTTGAACCTGCTCTGCTCTCCATCTCCTATGCCAGCCATGAACTTTCGGTGACAGAGCATTCAGTGCAACAGGCCCCACATTCTGGAGCTCTTTTTCAGCAAAGATCCACAAAGCTCCAACCCTGGACATTTACAAAAACTGCATTAGAGGCTTGTGGCCTCTAGCTCCCTCATCACCAACAAACATTGCTATTACTTTTTCTGTTCTTGTTTTTCTATTTATAGTTTTACTCTGTTGATTTATCTATTCATTTATTTTTTTTTTTTTTATTTTTTTTACTTCTGTAAAGCAGCCTCGGGTACCTCGAAAAATGCTACATATATCCAAGTTATTATCATTATTAAAGTTCAGTACTTGCTGGCATGCAGGGAGGATTATTAGACCCAATCTAAAATGTTGTTAACTCACAGGCCCAAACTGAGAGAGACGACAGCAACAATGGCAGCCATATGATGTGCCACCAATTTTTTAATCCTTATTTTTACATGGAAAAATACAAACAAACAAACAAACAAAAACCAAATTCTTCTGTGGTGGTAATTACAACACACTAGATCAGAGTTCACTCGGATCCATTTATGGAACCTGAGAGAGCCGAACACACTGCAGCTTACCAGCACAACACGAAAAAACATTCTCACCTCTTTGACACGTCAGAAAAACAGGTTATTTTATGACAGGTAAAGAGGCCAACAGACTTAAGTGATCTATTAACTTTACATGTAATCCAGTTTTGAGCATAAGAAGCGGTTTTTGCTCACTGCAAAATAACTTTTATTAACATTATAGGCTAACAAGAATATAGCTATGTGGTTATGTAAATAAATAAATAAATAAATAAACACCCTTTACTGTGAGTAACATTTTATTTAATTTATTTTCACACCTCGGCCATGTGTGAAGTTGTCAGAAGTGTCTTTGACAGAGCTACTGGTGAGCTGTTTCCTCCTGACTCTCAGTGTTCATACTAAGCTGAGCTTGTCTGGGAGCTTCCTCTGCTCAGAGCTGACAATGATATCAGTCTTTTAATCCAACTCTTCTGTAAGAACACTGAATGCTCAGGTAATGTTCATATTACTGCAGCTATAGTCACAGATGAGTATGTGGACTCAAGACACACTTTTGAAAATTGGGGACTTTATTGAAAAGCAAAACATCAGCACCAAAGTAAAGAGCAATACATTTGATTTTCACATTCATTTATGGTTATCAGTACACAGTAAAATGTGCCAAAGGTTGTGTGGATTCCTATGGAAGAACAACATTCATGTTAAATCATGTCTCACCTTTCATTGGGTCCTAGGTTAGCTGTCCGTTATAAATTTACTGAGCCCTTTGACAGGTGACACCATTCCCTAACCCCGACCTAACGTATCTGTAAGCTGCCTTTAAATCCTTCACTCACCCAAGCAAAGAGCCAAAACTCTGCTGCCTTATATCTTCATCATATCTGCTCAGGCTGAACTACAGTGGCTGGCCCAACTGGCTTGACAGGTAACTTCATGATTGTCATGGTCCGCTCAGCTGTCCAACCACCATCACCATCTATGTGGTTCCTCCAGTCTTACCAATAGCTTCTAGTTAGCAACCCCTGTGGTAAACTTCACATGAATCATGTCCCTTCACCTGTCCTATCTAATCCACCACAAGAGGTAATTTTCAGCACTGCAGTCAGTCTCTATATATTTACAGAAACCTGTAATTCATTTATTCTGAAGCCATAAAATACTCCAAAATATTCAAACATTCATTTAGCATCCTTAGAGACAGGAAACACTTTGTTGTATCACAGTAAAATAAGTAAGATAATAAAGATTGATGAAAAATCAGACATTTGTAAAACATTAAAAACTGGTGATGTGGAATAAATCTATTACATTTAATGATCGAATATCAAACACATAAATCATAACCACTTTAATCTGATTGCAGGAAAGTTTGTAAAGCTTTGTAAAGTTATAATGTAACAAATATCAAAGTGTTTACTCTTTTTGTCTGTCAGGTTTCTGGATTGAGTTTCTCAGGAAGCTCAGAGCTGCTGTCAGGAGCTGTGAGGTCAGAAACAAACTGTTAGTGTGAAACTGTGTGAAGTCCACTCATCCTGCTCTGAACTTTTATAAACAGTAAATACAGGAAACAGTCTTGGAAAAGTTCATCTGCACAATAAATGTGAAACCTGTTTTAATCTAAAGCATAAAGTGCGTCAGATCAGTAGAAACAGAATAAAAGTTAGTTTTACTTACCAGATGGGGGACGTTTGGCTGAAATGAAAATAAAAGACAAATCATTTCAGTTACAGTTGCAAATGTCAGAATATCTAAATCCAATCCACCCCTCTGATTAGTCCTTACTTTATTTTCTTATCTCTTCTCTCCTACATCACTGTGGTTTAATCGTATTATCATGACTGACAGGCTCTGAGCCTGACAGCACTCACTGTTGGTTGTATAAAATGGAGTTGCAGGGAACTGATGTTCGTTTCAATTTAATTCAGATGCAACAAGGATAAAAGCATCAACTACAAGGCCGAAATCAAAGAACTAGCAAAGCTAGTTGAACAGCACCTTTCCTGTTTTTGTAAACGATGAATCCAGTGGCAGCGACGAGGATGAGAACAACCACTGCTGCAGTGATGGGGACGGTCATGTCACTGGGCTTTTCTGATGAACAACAACAACAAAATAAAACATCTCCATGTGGTAGCATGAACACAGTAACAGACCCATCCAGCACCAAAAACTGTGAAAAATCAGTGACTCATGAACTGCAGGAAAACTAAATAAATCTTTCTCACATCTGTCATTCTTACCCATGTTGGTCCTGATCACTGCTTTGTCCAGTTTGGTGATGATGTCGTCCTTCACACCAGAGAGATGGAACACACAGTCGTACCTCCTCCAGTCTTCAGGTGAGACTGATGAAACATCCAATTCAACACTCATCTGGAAGGATCCATCGTGGTTGGGGAGGATCTCTCCGAGCTCCACGCCCTCATGAATCTCCTCTCCATCTTTCCTCCAGAACATCATGGCTCTGTCAGGGTAGAAACCTGTAGCGTGGCAGCTGACTGGAGAGGAGGGAGACTTCTGGAGGAGAGACACTGAGGGAAGGTCTGCAGAGGGAGAGAGGCAAGTAAAGTTAGAGTTTTATGCAGAGTAAATCTCGATGCTTGTTCATGCCACTGGTAGATAATTGTTGCTGGTTAATCTAAAAGTGATCTCAATCAACATCAGAAGGTGTGAAAATCCTCCGGGGCAAAAAAAAAAATAAGTAAATATTCAACAACTATTTACCTCTGTGATTGAAGACTGAAATACACTGAAGAGAATGTGTAACAAAACTTAAACATTGACCCAAAATGTCTATATTTCATGAAAACACTTCCTAAAGAAATGATAGAAACCCCCACTGAAGTGTCATTCAACATTCTAAAGTCATGCAAAAAGGAATTTTGGAGACAACAAAGATTCCTCAATAAACCAACCATTATGGCAGAACTCAAATATACCAGTGAACAAAACAGTCATTAATTGGAAAAAATGGAAGGATAATAGAATGATTAAGCTTTGTCACATATTCTCTGATAATTATTTTAAAAGTTTTAATAATTTAATCAATGAACATAATATTCCAAAAAGTGAATACTTAAAAGTGCATTACCTTACAGCATTCTATTAAAAATTGTGTTCCCATTGATATATTGAGCAATTATTTGCACAAGTTTGAAAAAGTTCTGTTCAGACATGACTTGTTCAATAAAAAATATAGTTAAATTATGGTATACAATTCTAAATGATAGCATTGATGATCAATTTACCATTTGTGCAAAAAAATAATGGAATGGGATTTACATAAACAAGAGGAAGACCTTTCTTGGAATGATATATGGAAAAATGCAAGGCGACCTTTTAATTGTATAAAAAACAAACTAAGACAATTTAAAGTACTTAATAAATTATAGTAAACACCATCAAAACTATTCAAAATGGGCTTAAGAGAGAACCGTTAATGTGTAAAATACGGCACTGCTGACGGAACTTTGTTTCATTTGTTATGGGATTGCTATAAAATTAAGGATGTTAGGTTTAGTATAACAAAAAAGGCAATGAGCCATGCTAGCATAACTATTCCTCTCACACCAGAGTCATGTATACTGGGAGATTCTCACAATTTGAATAGAGTTTCATGAAAGGATAAAAAGGCATATGGTCACAAAGAAAGTAATCACAAATAATTGAATTTGCTCAAAAGCACCAACACAGAAAGAATGCATCACTGAAGCAATAGAATCTATAAATTTGGAAAAAGTAGCTTTCAGGTTGCAAATAATGTATATGAGTATATGCATGTTTTTTTTCCTCTCTTAAACCATTAACTTAGTTGTTCTGATATTAACAAAAAACGTGTGTCTTTCTTCTGTTAGTGCTGTTCTATAAATTTGTTTGTTGTTTGTGCTCTGGGATGCATAGTGAAGACAAGAGACGTGTTCAAGAACTGCCCTGGACTCCTCAAGCTGCTATGGAGACTCATGGTGGCTGCTTGGAAAACCAAGTCCATCCCACTGTCATGGTGTAAAGCAGTCACCACCTTCATTCCAAAAAAAACCACTCCCAAAACATTACGCAGTTTAGAGGCATCGCTCTGTTGAATGTGGAGGGAATAATCTTCTTCTCTGTCCTGGCCAAATGAGTGACCAGCTAAATCCTGACAAACAAGTATGTTGACACCAGTTGTCAGAAGGCAGGCGTCCCAGGGTTCCCTGGCTGCGTGGAACACTCAGCGATGATCTGGGATCAAATCCAGACAGCCAAACGCAGCAAAACGGACCTCCACATTGTCTGGCTGGACCTCGCAAATGCCTTTGGCTCAGTTCCCCACCAGCTCATCACGTATGCCCTTGACTTCTTCCATGTTCCATCATGTATCCAGGATCTAGTGGGAAACTACTTCAACAACCTGAATGTCTGCTACACAACCCGGGATATCTCTACTGACTGGCACCGGCTCGAGAATGGTATAGCAACGGGATGCTCCATCTCTTCCATCCTCCTCACAGCTGCTTTCGAGATAATCCTGATAGGCGGAAGACAGATGGTCCTAGGGATACGATCTCAGACAGGCCAATAACTCGCTGCTATACAGTCCTATATGGACGATGTCACTACCCTCCTCCAAGCAGCAGCCTGAACACCTGACCTCAACTGTCAAAACCCAACTTCAGGACAGCCTGCACAAGATTGAACAGTGCTTCCTGCCAGGGAAATTCAAGGTTTGGTGTTACCAGTTTACGCTATACCAATGACTGATGTGGCCTCTGAAATGGAGTGACATCACCTTGACAACTGTCCTGAAATTGGAGGCAAAAGCCAACAATTTAATCCAGAAGTGGCTTGGTCTTCCTCGATGCTTCTCCACTACAGCACTCTTTGGGAGAAACACCTTACAGCTTCCACTGCAGTCAATCAGCTTGGGGTACAAAAATGAGAAGGTGAGGCTTGTATTTGAGCTGAGAGACTCACCAGACCTGGCTGTCCAAACTGCCAATCCCCAGGTTCGAACAGAACGCAAGTGAAATGCAACCCAAGCAGTAGACAAGGCCATAGACCGGCTTTTACACAACAGGGCAGGGCTGGCCTAGGATGGGGAGCAGCACCAAAGAGATGGTCCAAAGCCACCAAGGAGAGGAAAGATCTCGTCTTCTCCTAAGTTACCAGGATGGAAGAGGAAGGCTACAAGATCACAGCTGTGAGCCAACAACAGCAAGGCAGATGGACCACTTGGAAGGCCGTGACCAGTAGGACCATAACTTGGGCTGACATGTGGAGGACACCCCAGGCAGGACTGAGCTTCCGGATCAGGGCGACCTATGACCTGCTCCCTAGCCCCTGGAACCTGCTCGTCTGGTACGGCTCAGAAAAACCCTACCAGCTCTGCAACATCTCAAACCCAAACCTGAAGCGCATCCTCTCAGGCTGCAAGACGGCATTGTCACAGGGCAGGTGCAGATGGCGGCATGACAAGGTCTTGCGCAAGCTAGCAGACACACTGGAGGCCCGCAGGCTGGAAGTAATCCAGTTCATCAGGCAAGGGAGAGAAATGCAGCGCTGCACCAAGAACAAGCAGCGAGTGGCAGTTAGCGGCTGACCTGGACTGCCAGCTGAAATTCTCTGCAGAGATCACCATGTCATCTCGACGTCCAGACATGGTCGTAGGCAGCTGGTCAGTTCCTGCCAGAAACTGTTAGTATTGTAGAGCTGACCATCCCATGGGAAGAAGGGATGGAGACTGCATATGAGAGAAAGAAGGAGAGGTACGTGGAACTGTCAGCCACGAGTTCGCAAGCTGGGTGGAGAGCATTCATTTTCCCAGTGGAAGTTGGGTGTTGGGACTTCACTGGAACGTCCACACAGCAGCTCCTGAAAACTCTCTGAGTTACAGGTCCCAAAAGGAAGTGGGCCCTCCAAGATCTGGTGGAGGAGGCGGAGCAAGGAAGCTTTTGGATCTTGCTCCGGAGGAAGGACAAGGCATGGGGAAAGGAAGGACGGTAAGCAGGCTGCAGGGGGTGGCAGGGAGACGTCTCTAGCATTGCCCCACCACCCCGAGATGTCACGGGTGTGAGACTGAACCCAAATGCAGTACTCTGAGGCAGGCAGACAGTTGATAATGACTTTTATTTAAAACCAAGGGAACAGCAACATGAACAAACAGTTAATTTTTCAGGCTTAGTGCCCATGCAAAGTCTCTGGGTTCAGGATCCAGGGAATGAGCCGACAGGTAGTTAATGGAAGGACACACACACAAGGTAGTGTGTGGTGTCTCACAACAGGCAGCTGTTAGCAGGTGGGACCCCTCACTTTGAAACACAGGAAAACACCACACAGTCACAGGCAGATGGAAACCAGAGATGCAGAGGCAGAACTTGTGGTTGGGGACAGAGGGCTGGTGAGTTACGATGTAGACATGTCAGAGGCAGGCAGGGTCGGTACCGGTGAATCAAGCCAAAGGTGAGTGCTGGAATGTCTTGCATGAGGTTGAAGAACAACCTGGCACTGAGGGAAAGGCAGGAGCTGCTTAAATGCATGGAATGTTGATGAGCAGCAGCTGTGTGCACAGGTGAGTGGGGTTGGCTTGACGAGGGGGGTGTGGCTGGATGGCAAGGTGCAGATGAGTGGAAATTTACCAGGAGCAGGTGAGAGAGAGAGAAGGGAAGCAGAATGCAGGCTGTGACACGAGATGTTCCGGGAATAATGGGGCGAAACATCTGAGAAGGGTGGCTCCCGGCTGATGACCCTGCAGCCTGCACAATGGCACTGTCAGAGGTGCTTCAGGCAGGAATGCCAAGCAGGTAGAACCACCTGTGCTTACACCTGATGGTGATTTTGACCAATACTGCTTGAGGAGTGCTTTGATTAAGGAAAGAGGATGAGGGTAGGGTTTGGATGTGGAGGTTGGACTCAAAGGGGTGAGAGATAATGGGATTTTTTAAAAAATGTTTCAGTTGGTCAATTTGTATGTCCCTTGTTTGTTTTGTTTGTATTCTGTCTATCAATTCTATGTAAATGTTTTTAAAAATGTATGACTATGATACATAACAACCTATCAGGTACACCTACCTTAGCTACCTCCACACTGTCTGTATATGGACAGAAAAAGGAATTACACCACCACTTAAAAGAACTCACTACATTTAGAGAAGAAGGATCTGCCTGTTTTTGTGGATTACAGTAAAGCAGCAATGTTCAATGAAACAGCAATATTTCTATTCTGAAACTCTGTGAACTCCTGTTAACTGTGCACTATCACAGTCTCAGCTTTGATGGACAGAAACATCAGAGCACTCCAACATGTCAGTCTCTACTGATTGGTGAGGGCTAAATCAAATTTTACTGCCACAGAAAACAGTCAAAGAGAAGTTAATGTCAGACAGGCGACTACTGATGAAGTCTATCAGGTCATGTGATTCTACCTTTTCTCTGCAGAGCGCTCTTTCCAAAGGCCACATAAACCTTCAACCACTCCGGACAAATGTGTGTGAAGTAGTTTTCATGGTGTTTTAGTCTGACTATGTCAGCATCCCATGTCAGTTTGGTGATGACGGCCTGTTGTTTCGGAGCGACCCATGTCAGTGTCTTCAGGTCCAATGATATGAAGTCTTCTCCATCATAACCATACTGCATGAAACCCTTCATCTCTCCAGTCTCATCATCCCACTCACAGCCACTCACCATCTGGAAAATGTGGATATCTGAGAACCAGAGACTGTAATTAACAGAAATGTACAGATGATATCTCCAGTGGAATGATGATCTTAAACATACTGTACATTGTGTGATGCTCTGCTATCCTCTCAGTCTTGTGGTGTGTTTATGATTCAAGAGCAGATAATCAGTGCACTTTTTCTTTATGTAAGTGAAACCCAATTTCTGTTTCACAGTTTAAAAGTAACTGTAAATTTTAAAGGGACATTGTGTAACATTTTCTGTTGTTTACTGGCCAAAATCGATGTCTGCATTTATATTTGTGTTATCATTGGTGTATTATGACCTCCGCTAATAATCTGACACTTTCTGCTGAGAGAAGAATTTTAGATTTGTTTCTACATAAGACGGGTAAGCCGCTGGGAAGCGCCATGACGGTCTGCCAAACTTGAAACTACAGCCGCCGGCAAGGGACAAATAGCACCAACGCGGAATAACTACGCGTTTTCCCTGCGAGCCAGCACAGGGTGGGAATGACCTAAGTGATTGAGACGCCGGAGGAGAAGATCAGCGAGAGAGGCTTACCACCCCGACAAGTTTGAAAATCTGCACTACTGCAGCATAATGCAGGACCATGCATATGCAGCAGCAGCACAGGAGACGGTTTCATCATTGCCAAGAAAGCAAAAAAGGGAACTTAAAAGGCAGCGTGACCGGAGCATTCAAAAAAAGAGGATTAACATCAGGCTAGCCTTCCCCAGGTGGAAGGAGCCCATGAAGGAGAAAGATTTTAAAAGGGACGCTGAAGTTGCCAGCTTTCTCCTCGACAAGTAAGTCAACTGTACTGCCTAAATTAGCCTAAAGCTAACTTATTTTCATTCGGTTTTGTTCAGTGTTGCTCGTTACCATAGGCAGCATAAGAGTAGATCCTGCTAAAATACACCAGCCTCGTTGGTACAGAAAAGTTTATGTGGTTTCAGTAGCTTTCAAAGTCGCCGTAAACGCCGGCTTTTTGTCACAGTAAATGCCAGCTTATAAAGCCTTCCCACCAGCTTTTAGTCCGGCTTTACCGCGACTATTAAAGCTACTGAAACCACGTAAACATATAGTTCCACCAGAGGAGTATAACCGGATTTCACTGTATGTGTAGTGTCTGTGTTGTTATATGTGTACTTATTGGATAGCAGAGGATGACATGGTTTCATCAGTGTTGTTGAGGTTTTTTGATACACGGCGGCTACCGTTGTTGCAATACGTGTTTGAAAAAGTGAGGCATTAGAGTGCACTATTTGTTTGAATGCGATACACGATTTCAGCGTAAGATGGGAGTAATTCCTACACAATGTCCCTTTAAGATGATATAGTTTTGCTGTAAATGTGGTCCCCAATCAATCAATAAATCAATATGTTCACCTGTTTTCCACGAAGGCATGTGAGAGGAAGAGGCATGTGAAGAACAAAGTTTTCTTCACAAATTCAAGGTAACAGGGTAAATGTAATTGATAAACAAATGGTCATTTTGTGGGTGAAAGGAGACAATACACCATCTCATCTACTAGCATTGGTGTGATCTGACAGGTTTTCAAAATGTTGCAAAACAGTGTATTGCATGTTGTTGCCTGTTTCAACTTAACACCCCTTCAAATCAAGAGTGCCTTGCAGCCCCCCATGATGCTTTGGCTTCCCCTAATGAGGTTCCCTACCCACAAGTTGAGAACTAGTTCTCAACCTGGAGAACTAGTTATGAACCTAGTGCATTTTTGGTTTGGCTATTAATGTTGGTGGGAATGAGTTTTGGTCATATTTCTTTACACCTAACAGAGTGAAATACAAGCTGTACCTCCAGTTTGATTGAAGCGCTGCTTCAAGCTGTCCATCCTGGCTTTGTAGGCATGTGGCAGGTTCTCAAGACACCGTTGAGTGTACCACTCCACATGCTGTGGATTGTTGTCAAATGCTGTTTTCACCCAGTCCTGCTTTGGTTCTACCACCTTTATATTGGTGTCGCAGTAACCCGCCAGAATGTCATCAACCACCGCAGCACCCACAAGCTCTGGGAAGGTTTGGACTCCAGAAGATGCAGTGAAGAAAAACTTCAAGGAGTGTTTTACTGCAGGACAAATGAGATACATTAAACTATACATATCATCATCACCTTTATCATAAATATGATATATGTGGCAGGTGGGACGGAGCAAAAAAGGAGGTGCACCAGGTAGTGACACTTTTAATATAGGGAGGAGGTGGAACGAAGGCTGTGATGTTGGTGCAGGCCGGGGAATGGCACAGGTGCACATCTTATCCCATGCTGGCAGGCTGGGAAGACAGGGGCAGCTGTTTTCTGTGTGTAATGTTTTATGCTGTTGAGTTTGAATGTTTGTCACATTTATTCTTTCCAGGCATTTCAGACTTGCTCTCCTGCTGGGATTAAGGCGCTGGTAGTTAGTAGGAAAGATCAACTATTTTAAATTCTAGCCATGTAGTTTTTTTAACATTTAATCAGTATGCATTTTAATTTTTGTCATTAACTTTTTTTTATGATTAACCATCTTTGTCTCTGCAGAACATCAATGGTCTATGAGCTGCTCTTGCCTTGGGACAGTTTGTGTTTTTTTTTTTTTTTTTTTTTTTTTTTGGTTTGGTCTTTTTCTTTGTCTAGTCCACCCTGACACATGAGCTGGTTAAGGGGCAAAAAGATATGGGTGTTGCCCTCAAGGCAGACTTGTTTTCTGTCTTTAATTTTTGTTTGAATCCTGAGGAGGGTAAAGTAGGAGAATATAGATTGCATGTTAAACTTCTGTAATAAAAAAAAACATGTTTCCCTGATGTTAGCATTTTTTGCTTGAAGGGATTACTTTAAACATACATTTACGTTATTATTTGAAACTTCGTTTATTAGGAACATCTGATATTGTAACATTATATATATATATATATATATATATATATATATATATATATATATATAAAATATATCATATAAAATATATCATATAATATATATTAAATAATACAATTAATATAATAATATTATATATATGTATATACAGAATGGATAGCACAGTGGTTAGTACTACTGACTCACATGGGCAAACATCATCTAGTAAGGGTCCTTACTGGATGATGTCCTGGTTTCTTGTAACCACTCATATCCTACCTTAGATATGAGTGGTTACAAGCGTGATAGAGTCATACCGGCTTGGATAGCGCTTGGGTCAACAAGGTCCATGTCAGTTGCTAGGGAACCAGGGCAATCTGATGACAAATTGGTTACTGGAACAAGACATACATGGACAAGGGCAGAGAATACGGAATTGATGGAATGCAACTATACAAGCAATCCCAGAGAGAGGGGATATATGCAGAGAATGTGGGACCTATGGATACTTCGAAATCCACAATCAAGACTGACAAAGAAACATCTGGTAGCACAGTGTTCCAACATCTGCATCCACCAACTACTATCACAACTAGAGCTCAATTAAATAATCAGAATCAGAATCAGAATCAGAAATACTTTATTGATCCCCAGGGGAAATTGTTTTCGTTACAGGTGCTCCTTACAAGTGTAAAAAGAAGAAGATATAGTGCAAACAAGTGTAGAAAGAAGATATAGTGCAAAAAGAAGTAAAATATAAGAAATATAAGAAGATAATTTACAAAATATATATGTAGAGACCACACAACATAATTTACAATATATACAGGAACCTTATATACAGACTGAACAATGTAGTCAGTTATTGCACGGATTATTTAGGAATAAATATGTAATAATTTATTATGAGTTGGTGACAGTGTTGAAACAGTCCAAGGGCAACTCAGAGGGAGGAGTTGTATAGTTTGATGGCCACAGGCAGGAATGATTTCCTGTGGCGCTCAGTGGTACTCAGTGGAAATACTTCAACAATGCTACGGCAAGGGGGAGCCAGGGCGACAGGTCAGTGGGGGGATGTCACCATCACCCCCACAATCTGAGATTGGGTACCAAGCCCCAGTAAATGCAAACAGCTTCAATAAAAGAGCAGCTGACCTGAGAAGGAAGATTGTGAGCAAACTGGGTACCTGGAGCCTCCAACGAATCCCACAGCTGAGTTGCCAAGTACCTTCAGATGATCTGCTAGAAGGTGTGAATGTTGGCCTAAAAACCATCCATACAAGGACCATCACTGAGACCAACAAGCTGCTTCATAGTGCAGCAACAGTAATCCTGGAGATTCTTGGATACAAGACGGACATGGTACATAAGAACCAGTACCCTCCATGGAAGACAGTTGGAGGCCGCAAAGTCCAAAGACATCACGGAGAGAAGTTAGCCAACTAGCAGAGCTACACAGAGGTAACATGGTGAATAAAGGGGTACCAAGGAAATAAAATAAGCTTTCCACTCCTGAGGCACTTGAAATTACCAAACAAAGATGAACAGCTCTGGCCACCCAGCTGAAGAGATTCACCAAAGAAGTAGAAGCCGGGAGAATAAACAGGATGTTGTCTACTGAACCAGCCAAGGTGTTCTTTCAGTGGCAGGGAAATAACAGCAGGTCAGACCCACCAAGAGCTGGGATGGAAACATACTGGAAGGGCACATGAAGAGAAGCATCACACAAAATCTATGCCCAGTGGCTAGTGGACCTAAGAGCTGGCCACAACAACCTCCCTGAACAAGAACCAGTAACCATCTCAATGGCAGACATCCAGGAAAGAGTTTGAAAGATGAAGAGATGAATAGCACCGGGACTTGATGTGATCCATACATACTGGCTGAAGAAGCTAACTGCCCTCCATGAACACCTAGCAGCACAGATGAACCAGCTGCTAAGGGATGGGACCCACCCAGAATAGCTGACACAGGGCAGAATAGTCCTGATCATAAAGGATCCCCAGAAGGGAACCATCCCATCCAACTACAGGCTGATAACCTGTCTCTGCACAACATAGAAGCTCCTGTCAGGTATCATAGTGGCTAAGATAACTAGGCATATGGTCAAATACATGAGAGAGGCAAAGAAAGGAATTGGCAGTCACACCAGAGGAGCCAAGCACTAGCTACTGGTAAACAGAGCAATTGCCCAAGACGGCAAGTGTAGGAGGACCAACTTGTGCACCGCCTGGACTGACTACAAGAAAGCCTATGATTCAGTGCCACACACATGGATACTGGTATGTCTGGAACTATACAAGATCAACAGGACACTGACAGCCTTCATAAAGAACTCCATGGGAATGTGAAAGATGACCCTAGAGGCCAACACAAAGCAGACTGCCCAAGTTAACATCAAATGCGGCATATACCAAGGGGATGTACTGTCACCACTGCTGTTCTTCATGGACCTGAATCCCCTCAGTCAGATCATCAAAAAGACTGGCTATGGATACCAATTCTGAAGTGGGGTACCAATCAGCCACCTGCTTTATATGGTTGACTTAAAGGTGGACGTCCAGAATGAGCAAGAAATCGACTCTCTGATCCACACCACCAGGATCTACAGTAAGGACATAGGGATGTCATGTCAAAGTGTGGTCGAATGGTATCAGAGAGAGGCAAGAGTGTCAGAACTGAAGGAGCTGACCTACCAGAGGGCAACATAAGAGATATCCATGACAGCTACAAGTACCTTGGGATCCCGCAGGCCAATGTGAACCGTGAGGAGGCTGCAAGAAAGTTGACCACAACCATATACCTCCAGAGAGTAAGGCAAGTCCTCAGAAGTCAGTTGAATGGTCAGAACAAGGTCCGAGCCATCAACATGTATGCACTGCCAGTCATCAGATACCCAGCTGGGATCATAAGCTGGCCAAAGGAGGAGATAGAAGCCACGTATATCAAGACAAAAGAGCTCCTCACCACGCTTCGAGGGTTCTACCCAAGTCCAGCACCCTGAGGCTATCACTAAGTGGGAAGAGGGAGGCCGAGGACATGGAGGGACAAGCCCCTACATGGTGCATACCACCGTCAGATAGCAGAAGTGGCTGATGTCAAGAAGACCTACCAGTGGCTGGAGAATGCTGGACTGACAGACAGCATGGAGACATTAATCATCGCAGCACAAGAACAGGCCCTAAGCACAAGGGCCATAGAGGCCAGGGTCTACCACAGCCGATCAGACCCAAGGTGCAAGCTGTGCAAAGATGCCCCTGAGATGGTCCAGTACATGGTGGCAGGGTGTAAGATGCAAGCAGGACCAGTGTACATGGAGAGGCACTACCAAGTGGCTGGGATAGTGTACAGGAACATCTGTACCCAGTATGGACTTGAAGTAACCAAATCCTGATGGGACACACCACCATAGGTGGTTGAGAACAACAGGGCTAAGATCCTGTTTGACTTCAGCTTCCAGACTGACAAACAGCTGCTGGCTAACCAACCAGACAGAGTGGTGGTTGACAAACACTAGAAGAGGGCAGTGGTGGCAGATGTGGCAATACCAGCTGACAGCAACATCAGAAAGAAGAAGACGAAAAGGTTGAGAAGTATCAAGGGTTTAAAGAAAAGCTGGAACAGATGTGGAAGGTCAAAGTGGTCCCCGTGGTAGTGGGAGCACTTGGGGCAGTGACCCGCCCAACTGGGACAGTGGCTCCGGCAGATTCCAGGAACAACATCCAAAGCCTCAGTCCAGAAGTGTGCAGTCCTGGGAACAGCTAAGTTACTGCACAGAACCCTCAAACTCCCAGGCTTCTGGTACAGGGCCCAAGCTTTCACCTACACAATCTGGTTGGTTTGTCTTCTCATGATTCTGCATTCTGAGAAACCTGTTCCCTGGCTCCACCAACATTGTGAGAGCGGGTCCAAAACTGGTGTATCACATCAGCTTTGCAGACCTCATAATTATGCCGCTGCTCAAAGTCTGATCTACTGAATCTTTGCATTTTGAGAAATCTGTATGCGTGACAAGCAAAATGCATAGTTAAAGCAGAAATATAGTAGAAATTATGTCTAAACTGGTATGTTTGCATGTGCAAAATAGCTACAAATATGATGAACTGGCTTTGATCACTGAAATGTGTGCACACGTATTTAACGGTTAACCCTGTGATTTTTTGACATCTTGAAGTAAATTTCTGAACTCAAACACACTTTTTCTTGTAGCGTTGCCTTAAACAGCAGTTTGATTTTGTGTCATATATTCTATGTATTTCCTATTCTATGAGAATGAGATTAGAAAACCTTTTGCTGCACCAGCCTTCCCTTGCTCATCTCCTCACATTCCTTATGCTAGACACCTGTAGTGGGTGTAACATATATTCAGTGTGAGCCACTTTAATCCTATCAAATTTTAAACAAATCTGAAAACAAGCAACCTGAGGCCTGTGCTACAAAGCAGGATTTGAAGTTAGTGAGGTAACTTCAGGGATAACCCACAAAGCTGGTTCTCTTGCTCTGGAGCAGGTTAACTTCAGAGTATCAGATCACAGCCTGTCAACACCCTGATCTCTGACCAATCAGATCACTGAAGAAAAAAGTATCGATGGACAAAAGTCCAGAGTCTTGGTAAAAAAGAGGAGCCTATATATTGTTACAAGTCAGTAGAATATTTTAATTGTTTCAGTGCTCTGTTTCCAGTGGTTTTAAAACAAAGCTTCTAACAGAGAGATTGTTTACAACACTAAACACATGATTTTAGCAGGATTTTAACTAATGCAAAGTTTATTTTTTCCTGCAGTGATAGTGTTGCTATTTTACACTCTGATTCCATCACTGCAGCTCAAAATAACATGAGACACCTGTGTGATGAGAACTAGGATAAAAGATAATAGTTTATAAGTAAATTTATCCACACATTGTTAACTGACTCCTGTTATTATAAATGCAACATTTTGGTCAGATAGACCTCATCAGTCATTAACAACTTTTCCACCCTTTACTTCAGCAGCAGAAACAGTCTGGTGTTACTTTATAGTGTTTTATGTGACATATTCAGAAGAATTTCATCCTCATCCAACTAAACAGCAAAAAATACTCTTTTCTAATGTCACATAGGCCCATAGCTCAGTGATACCTCCACGTAATTTAAGTCTCGGGTAACAGTGAATTTTTTGGTAATATTTCTGGTGTTTTAGCATTTTCTGTTTTAAGAATACAAAGTATCATTTTATTGTCTCACAGTCGCTGACACGTTCACTACCACTTCATTTCATATGATATGAAGTAGCTTACTTCATTCATGCTTCTGATGATGTCACTTGTCACATGAATACTCACATGACTGGATAAGAAAACCAAGACTTAACTGAACTAGTTGATAACCAGCCTTGTAGTACTGGTTATCCAGACAGCCAATATTAGATTTAGTCAAACCTAGATAATGGGAAGATATCCTGGATAATTTGAACTGGCATTATTGGAAAGCCTTAGGTGTGTCATCATACATAACCTCCATATGCCCTCACTGTCTGTCTTCATCTGTCTGGCTGTCTAACTATCTCATTATGTCCTGATTATGTAGTCTTCACTCTAATACCTGCCTTTATTATGTCCTGCATGGATTCCAACTGTTTTATTGCTGATTGTGTGATGTCTGCTAATGCCTCTGTCTTGCTATGCATAACTGTGTCCTGTCTATAAATGCCTTGTTTGCTAATGTCTTGTGCATAACTGTTTCTCGTCTGCTAATTTTTGGATCTTGTTATACATAATGTCTGTTGGCTAATTGCTTATGTTGTCATGTTATGTCAGAATTGTCTTCTTCCTGTGTCTTTAATGTACTAACTATTTACCTTATTTTGTATTCATGTTTTCTTCATGCTTTTAATTGTCTGCATGCTTTTATATCTTTCTGAATATCTGCCCCAAGGACAACAGTCCCTGAAAATTGTCCCTTAGCTTACACATTTACAGCAACATTTTTCATGTGCATTGTAAAAATCAAATCAGACAGAAAAAAGGAACTGTGGACGTAAAAGTGAAACTTAAATACAAAACAGAAAACACAATACAGAGTCGAATAGATAGTGAAGCAAGTATTCACAATGTGATCTCACCTGATAACGACATGTGACACAAGAGAAGAAACAAAAGTAATTTTTTCATCATGTTTCAATGAAGAGGTGACCGAGCTGGATCAGCTGTTTGTTCTGCTTTTCCCTTGCAGTGGGGGGAGGGAGTGTCTCTGTTCTTTCGCAACTATGTTAGTGACTGTACAGAACTTTTTGGGGTGGGAAGGGGGATGAACTTCCTGTTTCATTAAGAAAAAAAAAAAGAAATAACAGGTTAAACAGTTAAACACAAGGATAATATGGAAAAAATGTATATATTTATTCTGAAAGGATAGAAGTGCAAAAAGGGGGGGCTCAACAGATGTACTGCATATATTTAGTGTAAGAGCTGCTCTCTTACTGTGTCTCACGGACTGTTCAGGAACAGCTTTTGTCTTTTTCTGTTAATCTGTTTTGTTTTAATTTTTCTTGATGGTTTGAACTCAATGGTTTTCAGTTATTGCTGAAGTGATTAAATAAAGGGACTTGAAAATCAACTTTTATATTCAAAGCAGAAATCAGTGAAATTCAAGAGGGAATTCTGCAAAACTCACAAAAGTGTTTTATTTGTAACCTTTGCTAAAATCTCCTTCCTTTCTTTCTTTAACATTTATCACTGTTATCTCTCATCTGTATTTCAGGATTCAGACCTGCAAACTGTAAGTTTTCCTTTATAAAAAATAAATATACTTGTTTTATGATTAAGAATTTAATGTGTCAGCTCTAACTGATAATTTCAAAACTAAATTTCAAGTAATTTTCTGCTTGTGGCTTCAAACTCTTCATCACCAATGGACAAAAATTCTGTTCCCTAACTGATCACAGTGTGCACATCATTGTTTCAACGATACTGTTCACATGACATAATAAGGTAACCTTACAGGCAAAGATAGAGAAAATTACAGCAGATTAAAAGAGTCAACGAGATAAGGAATAAAGTATCATAAAAATATAAATAATAAAATAATAACAACATAACAACAAATACATATTCAGCAAAACAAGTTTACAGTGAATACAATTCTGTGCTAATAGGGGATGTGTGTGGCTAGACAAACGGGAGTCATACAGAGTAGTCTATTTGAAAGAGATAAGTTTTGAGGAAAGTGGAGAGAAAGTTGATGCTACAAAAGTTTGGTGGAAGGGAGGCTGGCAGCAGACTCCATGTTGGTCAGGCGGGCAGATGGGGCAATTTGGCATTTTCACTGTCAAAAGTTTTGGATAGTACCAACAGAACCGTTCCAATGCATCATGATATTTCATCACGGCTTGACTACTGCCGACTGTACCCACTGTTCCTGCAGAGGCAAGTTTACATACATTAGTCAACTGTAACTATAAAATGAAATAATCATTATTTCATCTTATAGTTACAGTTGACTAATGTATGTAAACTTGCCTAAACATTATTTAATAATGTTTTAGTAGTTAACAGTTAGCAGGTATAGACTGAGAAAAAAATCATTTCATTCATCGTGTTGCTCAAATGCTATCGCCAGCAGCTTTTAAGGTGGAATGTTTTTTTGCATGTTACTCAGTGCATGACCTGATGTGAATCAATCAGCACACCTTAAATGTCAACATGATAACTCTGACCATTTCATTTCTATTTATTGCCCCTCTCACGTGTCATAGGTTGTAGTTATAATTGGATTTTCCAGTTAAAAGCTATTCTTGTGTACTTAGGCAACACTACAGCCCTGCACTTCTCTAAACACTCCAGCCTGTTCCTTTTGTTTTTAAAAACTAGTGCAGTGCCCGTAGGAAGTATGTATTTCTATAGAAAAGTGGAAGCTTAAGTAGATTTTTCATGTATGGCCAAATGAGGCTGTGTTGGATGGTTGGATGTACAAAGAGGTGTACATACTCTTACATAGTGTTAATAGAGAAACTGTACATTGGGTAAGACATGAACGTACTGTAGTGTAATGTCATTTTGAGTTTGTCTATGTGGGGGCAGTGTTGTGTTAGGTGGCTCCGCCAGTTGAGTCCTGTTTTTTTAATCTGTTCAGGTGCTAGCATTTGTGTTCTGTTGTGTGATAATAGGGGTGTTTTAATAGTCCAGTAGTGGGGAACAGAGCAGCGGAGTAGGAAGACAGTTGGGGTGAAAAGCTGGGGTGGATTTCCTCTCGTTTGTACTGGGGTGAATTGCCGTGTTAGTGTGGATTTCTATCGGGTCTGCAGTGTAGTCTGCCTTTAATGCTGTGCACAGTTGCATCCTCAAGGAGTGAGCGTGTAGTTTAAATGCATGGTGTGATTTCCTGAGGTGAAGCCCGCAGTTAGTCCAGCCCTGACGCCCAGTACTACCCTGTTTTGCCAACCTCCCCCTTGGACTTCCATTTTTAAATGCTTTAAATTGTTTAATAAAGATGAGCTAATATTTTTCTATATTTAATGGTGTGGTGGTCATTTCTCAGCCTCGGACTAGGTCAAACAGGTTCACTACTTTTGTTACAAACAGCTCTAAAACAGATCTCATTACGAGGCTGAAGTTGGCATCCGATTCACAGCTTCTGATTGGAATTTTCCGGTCCACCTTAAAAATGTCATAACGCCTGTAGATGGCGGTATTCAGTCGTTTTCCTAATTCATGAACTGAGAGCATGAAACATTAGAGAACGATGAAAGGAGAATCAGCCCTAGATTGCAACGGTATTTAATTCATCTAAAAAACAGGATTTTATTTATTTTAATTGTAGATCTACTCTCTAATATGTGTAACTCACAGTGAAATGTACACAATGTATTTCTATGTCTTTTTCTGATCTACATCACATTAGACCTGTTCCTGATATAAAACCACAAGACATAGACTCCTCAAATCTGGACTGAATTATTCTACAGGGTCTATACATTCATAAAAACACAGTCTCTGATTTGTGAAACCTTTACTCTATTTGTGAAAATGCAAAAAAGGCACAGTTCAGTATTTCTTAACATCTTTATTTTCATTTTTATTATTTTCTTTTTTATTATTGGTGAGATAGCGTGATAAACATGAAACAGAGACATTGGGAATTGCATATAGCACAAAACAAACATGCAATGGACAAAGGATATAGATATGACAAAACAAAATTAAATGATCAAACAAGCAAGAAACAAGTAAAAATACATGATTAGATAAAAAACAAATACAGATATTTTCAGACGATCCCAAGTCTCTCCATCTCGTTCCTGATTGACATAAATAGTTCTTCTTTCTCACTTCAAAACAAAAGTAGAAAAGTTATGTTTACCTTTTGAGAAACATTAAACACATCTTCACAGATTGGTCATTTGGGAAATATACCAAAAAAAATTATGATTTGCTCATACCTTTCCTCCATCCGGCCATCATCCACCGCTCCCACAGCTTCTGTCACTGTCAGGTTCCTCACCTCTTGAAGAGCCTTTACTGTTGCCTGTGTTAGAACCACTTTAGCTGTTAGTGTGCTTATTTTTCATTTGAACAATATGAGGACGTGCAGTAAACCTTCTCTGTCAGTACTCATCACACTTATGAACATTTGATGATTCATCAGTTTGTTGGTTTTACTAACATCTGCCATTCTTTCAGACCCTGTTCTCCTTTACCTGGCCACCAGTTGTCCTAACTGTGTTCCTTCCTTTGCTCGTCACCTGACCTCCTACCTACCTGCAGACATGATCCTGATCCTACCCCACTATCCAGAGTTTACAATGTAGACCTACAAGTCATTTGTAACATAGTGTATTGTGTCTCCTAGACATACATTACAAAAAGGAAATTAATTCAGGTGTTCGATAGCTTTACTATTAATTTATAAAGGTGTGTTGTAAGTACATCAATAGCATACCAGGATAAAATTATTTATTATAATGTGTAAGGTTGCTGCCCTTTGTTTTGCCAGATTCTGCCTTCCTGCAACAAAGATTGTTAACTTGTTTTTTTAAAGCTTCTTCCTGCCTTCTTGGACCTTTTAACCGTTCCGTTTGTTAGTGTCTTGTACAATACCTGCTAACAAAGTAAACTATGTTCCTAATACTTAATTTTCATGAGTCTGTGATTCTGCTTTTATGTTAAAGGTAACTCTCACTACTCTCACACTTACTCTCACTACCTTCTCTGTTTCTCCTCTGTTCCATATTCCTGCAGTTCTCTCACTTCAATCAATGGATTTGTTGTCCTATTTTCCCTCGCTCTTTTTTCCATTCCAATTTTATTCCCTTTTCCTTTTATTTTATCATTTTTGTTAGAGTACAGGTAGTTACTCTTTCTTATAGAAAAATGTTTTTTACAATAACTCACATGTAGTGGATTTTTTTTGGGCATAATTTGTCTGAAAGTGTACTGAACTGAAAGGTTAAAAATAACAGAAATATATGTGCTTCATAGAACAGAGAGGAGCACATCTTCTGAGGTTAAATCTCAACTACACTTCTTCTAAACACTTCTCTTAATTGTACTATGCACAAGGAATAGGAATACTGTCCTTCATGTATTTAAGTTCATAAATGTAAGTCAAACAGCCGTTGACCTACCTCTGACAGCATTACATTCAGGATATATTTGATCCTGTCAGAGGACACCATAGTGCAGACTTCAGGAGAGAGAGTGTCACAGCTGTCAAGGAAGTCTGACAGGTACCTCACAATCCTGTCTAGCTGCATATCATCATCAAAGATGATTGGGACCCACCGATCTTTAAAAGAAAAGTGGGGCTTCTCATCACTGGAAAGAATGGCCTGAAAAATATGAATTATGGAAATAATGAAACATGTATGCATGTAATATTCAGTTCATTCTTCTTTGCCTGGACAGCAAGGCCACAGTGGTGGTCTTAGCCTTGTCTCTAGTCAGCCTATTTCATCAGTTCCATTGAGAGCAAGAGAGCAGAATACCCCAATAAAGGCTTTCTTTCCACAGTGGACAAACTCAGCAATGAAACTTGCTTTACTCTCAAACTAATGAACTTAACCACTATGGTATCTAAATAAGCTGGTACAAAGTGTTTTCTTGATAATGGTAACAATACAGTTTATCTGTATAACACTTTTCCAAACATATTTGCAAAGACCCATGTTTCCACAATTTTGTTGTGGTCTTGTACATATTACAAAGATGGCGTTCTTGGCAGAAACGAATAAAGCCTAACTCAAGAAAGTAAGCAGCTCTAATTCCACTTACTCCATAATTGGTTAATGGGTGTTTAATATATCACATTACTGTATATCACAGGATGATACTTTATAAATGGATCAGGTTACGTGTCGCTCTGTAATTTGATAATTTTTTGTGGTAAAACTGTTCCATAGGAATGGTAAAGTTATTACATGTCAAGTAGAGACTTACCTTTAGCTTTTCATCTGCACCATTGTGGTCCACAATGAAGGTTACAAGCGCTTCATTTTTTTGCCGCCTGGCTTCAACAGCTTCTGCTACCTTGTCCTAAAGCAAGAGGAATACAAATTATTTTTCTGATGAGATTACGTAAGAGGACTAAAACCAAATTTCTCCACAAATGAATGTCACCAGAGTTTGAAAGATAGTATAAGCAATAAGCGAAGCAAATCTGATCAACAGTAGTTATAGTTATTACTGATTGATTTCAGTTTCTTGATTGTGAACCAAAAGACATGAATATTGTTGTTTTACGTTGGAAAAAGTAGAGGAAAACAAAGGAAAAATAGTTTTAGAAGTCAAGACAGTCTTGTGCCATAATTAGATGTCCATGCTTACCCTGACCATGACAATGTGGCTGACATTACACTTAGCCTGAAGTTTCTTCCTCATAAATGTGTCATTGATGACAACATCTCCTTTGCCAGGGTTGAGGAGTTCTTCAAGGGCATCGAAAAAATGCCAGCCTTTTTCAGTGCCTAGTTTGTGGAATGCCACAAAGTGATTTTTTGTGCCCAGGTGGTACGTCACTGCAGCTGGCTCGTACCTTTGAAGGTGATGAGAGTATAGTGGAAAAATGTGATGAACAGTCACAAATTAATTCAAACTACATTATAATAACAACAAAAACAAATAAAACCAGTGACAATAAATTATTCAAGTGTGACACAGTGAACTGTAAAGTCTTTACAGTACTTACTTCCCACCAAGAATTGTCACCAGGTGTGGCAAGGTTGTAGGATGCAGCTTGTGACTGAGCTTGTGTTTGTGTATCACTGAGACCAGTAGAAGACATGGCTGTCCATTCACAAAGACACGCTGCACTGCTTGCTCACTTTCAGTGCACGGGACAGGACCTCTGTTGAGATAAAAGGTAGAAAAGAATAAATACGAGTAAACAGACTATTAGGCAGTAGATCTGTCTAACTGCATTTGAGAATGATTTGTATGAATGAAACACCTGTTTGCATACTGTATACTTACCTTTTGCAAGGAGCTGTAAGGGATGCAGTCATCCACCTGTCAATATCCGTCTGTAAAGTACTGAAGTCTTCACACCTTGAAACAAATAAACAAAACACTTGTACGATATGTAGATGAAATGAAATATGACCAGCCTCTATATTTGTTAACATATATGAAGCAGTATTTGTAGTTTTAGAATAAATTATACTATTTCTCACAAGTACAGTCATTTGATTTACAAAAAACATGCATAAATTTTAATTCTACAGAATAAAAAAATTCTTACAAGATATCAACACAGTTGACTCTTCTTCTCATGACAGGACAAGCTGCATTCTTGCACCGTTGCAGGATTTCTGTTGTCATGAGGAATTCAAGACGGCATGCAACCATGTCTTCCTCTGTCCCATATGCATCCCATGAGGTCCCTTTGAAGCGCCCAATGGTGTTTAGCCACAATAATTTACCCTGGGACCACTCTTTCTTGTCAAAGAGTTCATGGACTTCTAGTAGGGTGGAAATCCAATCACTCAACTTGGCATTTGCATCGAGGTCAGCTTTAATCCCAGGTCTCCTCTTAATAGCCAAATGAAGCATGTACAGGAGGTTATCCACTGTACATGTATTTGTCATTGACACTGTTTGCTGCTTTATAGTTCCTTCTCCTCCACAAAATGGACAGCATCCATTTTTTTGTGGTGGTGGTGGTGGTGGGTGTGTTGTTGCACCTTTGATGTGACTCTTTGACCTTACTTTTTCTTTGCTGACCTCTGTTGCTGGTTTTGCCACACGACTTTTCACTGGAGGAGGGGAGTTGAAGTACTTTGATTTTCTCTTAGGAGTACTTCGCTTCTTCCATTTCTCCTCTTGTGATAGGGGAAGAGAGTCTGGACCATCAATTTTCTCTCCATCTCCATTGCTGCTCTGCTGTTTTGTCAGTGGTACCTGTTTATTGACAAATGTTCCTTTTATTCTTCCCACTACAAACTCATGCTGGAGCTGCAGAAAATCTCCAGCTCTTCTATGCAGCTTTGATGCCAGAACCACAGTTTTTGTGGTGCGAAACCAGTTCTCAACTATGGCATTACTGTCTCTTGTTTTTCCAAGATGTTTCAGCATAACACCTGACCAAAGAGGAACAGTACCTGCATAATCTAAAAGAATCTCCCCCACAGACTCACAGAAATGGGTATTCTTTTGTGTTGCTCCCTCTGTTTCATCTTCCTTTCTTGCTTTCTCTTTTGCTTCCCTCACCACTGTTTCTATGGGGGCAAAGAAAGGTGATGACTTTCTGATTGATTTATGCTGGTCTTCAGAGATCCTGGGTTCACCGTCATCATCATCATCATCATCATCTTCTTCTTCTTCATTTTTTATGTCTATCTTGTCCGTCTTCTGTGTCTGTATGGCTTCCTGCAGTAATGACAGATGTTCCTGACACGCTTTTGTCTCAGTCCTTGAGGACAAAACAAACACTACAGACTTTACAATGGACAAGATCACACAAAAATCTGTGGCATTTTGGAGAAGGGCAAAGCAGTACAGAAAAAAAAATTTGGTTTCTTTTTTGCATTGCACCTTGCTCAATTTCATGCTTATCAGCTTAAGCATGTGAGCAGCACAGAGGTGTATCACAGTCATTTGCACTGTGTGCTGCTCTTGGCACACCTGAAAACAAAGCTGCAGATATTCCTGAATGCTGACAATGTTAAATGCCTGAACAACTGCATGGATCATGGCCCAACTGAAATCCGTTTCAATTTTTTGTGGCTTCAAGTGTTTCATGAACAGCTTGTAGTAGTCTCGACGCAGGCAAGTCAGCCAATGTAGAATGGTTGCAGTACTTTGATCTGATGTCAGCATTTCTGCCACAGGAACCACAGTTTTGGTTGTGGACTGACATGGTGTACAAAGTGCATAGTACAGTACTGACTGGCTGGAGGGGTGAGGTTTGGCAACTACACTGCCAGTTGCATCCATATATAACAAACAATTATTATTCTTCTGTTGTTCATGAAGAATCTGCAGCTGTGATTCAGAATAAGTGTGAACAACAAAAGGAGACATTGCAACATACTGAATGCCACTGTGTTTTATCTTGGAGCTGGGATTTTCCACATCCTGCTTTTGCTGAATTTGAAAACACTCTATGAAAGCATCCCTGTCTAAGCGATTTTCAAGAATTTTTTCACTTGATATCTTTTGCAGCACTGGGACAGACTTAACATCATTTAGATTTCCTGCTAGAAGTTTGTCTTCATCCGTGGATGCCAGTTGTTTTGTGTGGACCAGCATGGGAGAACATTCACCAAGTTGTCCTTTGAGTTTGTGGCATTCAGGATGGCGACAGTGTCGGCTGTGTTGTTCATGGCAACTGTGTTTAATTTTTCCCTGGACTTTGACATTTACAGGTATATCACCTTCTGTATCATTAGGGTCTTCTTCTATAGACAGGAAATAAGTTGTACAACCAGAAAACTTACACACAGCCTTACCCCTCCAATAGACATTTTTAGTTTTTCGACTTTGACTGCATTTTATTTTATTAGTCTTGAAGGAAAGGACACAAAATTTGTTTACAGAGCCTATTTTGCGGCTCATAACATCAGCCCAGCCTTTCTTCAAGATTCTGTGTCCTACTCTGTCAGCTGGCTGAATTGCTGCCCATTCTGTCCTCGTCAGGCTTACACTGAACTCTTGGGGGCAAGAAGGCAATTCTTTTCCAAAAGATAACCTTCTCTTCACCTGGTCCTTATCTACAGACTCTGATGTCTGGGTATCTGTGGTACATGAAGGACAGTGCCATGGGGATATGGCAGCAATGTCTTGAATACTTTGGAAGCCAACACAAACAGGATGATACCAGTCTTTGCAGAGGCAACACTGGGCATATGGCTCATTAGGATTATTTGGCTGTCTACAAATACAAAATAAGGTGTCATCCAGACACAAAATGCTGTCAGTTTGAATGCACTCAGACATTTCATCTCCACTGGCTTCAGTCATAACCATTGTGTCTCCATGTGTTTTCTTTATCCCTTCCTCCATTTCCAATGTTTTCTCAACTTCTTTACTAACAGTCATGAAGTCACTATCATTATTTGTGTTTTTTTCAATACTGGGATCCACATGGGTCTCCTCTTGAACTGCTTCAGTTTTATACTGTTCCTTTTTTTCAAGTCCTTCCTTAATCTCAGACTCTGTGTCTCTTGTTTCCTCATCTTCGTTTTTTTCCTCAGTTGCCTTTTCACCAGAGTCACATTCTGTTACTACCACCTGCTTGTGCTCCCTTGTATCACAGTTATCATTTTCATAATTTTGAGAAGTACATTTATTCCTTTTCTTCTGCCTCAACAACACCCTTGTTCTAATTAACTTTCTGTCACTGTGCCATACAGTGTACAGCCATTTCTTTTTTTTTAAACTCTTGTCCTTGAATATTCTTCCTGCCAACATTTCCCACATGGAGTTATTCCAACATATTTTTCGAGTGAGATTTTCAAAAGCTGACAGTTCAGTAACTAGCTGGTCCTGTCCTCCTGACTCTGTCCATAAATCTGGAAGGCCATGTCTCTGACCTCTTCTTAATTTCTTCATTTTGAAGCCTATGTAATGAAAGAAACATGTATTTATAATGGTTATTTGGAGTAGAAAACAATGCTTACATCCAAACATATTTTGCAGTTAAGAGCTTCTACTTTATCCCTGAAAGATAAATTCTTGTAAATACAACCTATATTTGATATTTAGTGCACTGTTTGCAGTTTACATTCAATGACTGGTGTTTATTTTCTTGATTATTATTATTATTTCCGTATTAAATTTATTATTTTCCATAATAACTGCTGCTATAGGGGGTGGCAGCTAAATGCGCATCACATAGCCAGTGGTGGAAAGAGGACTAAAAGTCTGTACTCAAGTACAAGTACTGTTACATTGCTAAAATATTACTCAATTACAAGTGAAAGTACTGGTGTTGGAAAAATACTTAAGTAAAAGTACAAAGTATTCGTCAAAAAAACTACTCAGAATCTTAGTTACTTTTAACCAACGATGTTACCGTCACCTCTCCAGACTAGGACTTTGTGTGTTTTTCTTTACCAGTAGTTAAAACACTACTGCCACGACTATTGATTACTGGTTAAATTCTTAATGCAAAATCAATTAAAGATCAATCATTAACACTCTTTTTTGTTTTTTGTTTTTCATCCACATGTCCTGGTTTTCATTGGCTTGTTTGCTAACAAATCACCTAATTGGCTACAAAAATGCAGATAAAAGGTCTGGTTATTAATTAAAATTGTACTCAGTACTCAGCTATGACTTTAAAAGTAACTAAGTAGATTACATGGTATAATGATTACTTAAGTACAAGTAAAAGTACAACCCTGAAAATCTACTCATAAAAGTACAAGTACCCCAAAAAACTACTTAAATACAGTAACTTGAGTATTTGTAATTAATTACTTCCACCCCTGTAAATAGCCTACTGCAGTCAAGTGAGCCATGATCCGTCTTCGCGGAGTCAGGCTAGCCATATCAACATTTTGAGTGCGACCGTGTCATGGAACTTACGGTGAATGTTCGGAGTCCACTGAGAAAGCCCGCGCTAGAGTGCTGGAATAAGTCAGCGCCAGTAGCGCGGGAAGGGGGTGCTGCCGGGGCTGCAGCCTCCTGGTGGTGGCTGCAGGCTGTAGCAACTTACACTCAGCAGTAACTGTAAACTTAAAAATTTTAAATAAAAAAAATAAATTAAATATATAAAATGGGGCGGCACGGTGGTGTGGTGGTTAGCACTGTCGCCTCACAGCAAGAGGGTTCCTGGTTCAATCCCGGGTGCGGGAGCCCATCTGTGCGGAGTTTGCATGTTCTCCCCGTGTCAGCGTGGGTTCTCTCCGGGTACTCCGGCTTCCTCCCACAGTCCAAAGACATGCAAGTTGGGGATAGGTTAATTGATTACTCTAAATTGCCCGTAGGTGTGAATGTGAGCTCTGTGATAGTCTGGCGACCTGTCCAGGGTGTACCCTGCCTCTCGCCCAATGTCAGCTGGGATAGGCTCCAGCCCCCCCGCGGCCCTCATATATAAAATATGTGTAGAAGGGGTTTAAACAGAGATGTGGGGATGTGCCATGAGTCAGATGAGGTTGACATATCTGGCAGTGACGCACGTAGCCTACACAGCAACATCCTGGACAGATGGATGTGCATAGGAGCTTCATTCGCAACACACCAGAACGCAAGGACACGTTTGGTGCCGTGTAAATCAAGGTAAAAAATGATTTTATTCATAATCCCTCTCACTGTGCATTTACTGCTTGTTTATTAATTGAAGTCACGTTTTATGTGTGTGAGATCCTGTTTAATTGTGCGCGCGCGTGCACCTTGAATATCATACGTGAGGCTATAAGTAAAATTTCATAACTAAAATGATGGTGAAAATATTTATCTTTTGCTAGACGGCATTTCTCTGAGTCACTCTATGGTATATTCCCATTGTGGTGATGTGTAGATGATGACGGAATCTCCGCTGACACCGACTTGCGTATCGTTAAGAGGAAATAATTTATTTGCTGTGGAAAAAAGGCCACATAATGCTGAATTATAGGTTAAACAATCTTTCCTTCCTTTGGATAACAGTAGTAGCCTAATAGCTGCAGCAGCAACAGCATTTGCTAACAGCTGTCTTGTTTTTATTTTTTAAAGTTGTTTTTGTTTTTAAAGTTTTTTGGCCATGGTGATTGGCACTTGCTGTTGGTTTGCGGGACTTCTGTTTTTCTGATGTTTTTTTGATCTATGTACACTACCTGTCATGTCAGAGGTAGTGAGTTTTGGAGTATAGACATTTGATTATTTTTGCATCTTCAGCACCAAGGGCAGTGCTTAAAATGACAATGTGGCTGTTCAAGCGATTTCGTTCTAGTCTGCTTTTGTCATGTGGTGAATCACTGTCAGCCTCCTTATGGAGAAAATGTAATAAAATTTGCATTTGTTATAACTTCTTAATGTTGTATTTGTGTGTAGCTTATGGCAGCCAGTCAGCAGCCTAGTGAGTGGCGATGTGCGATGCACTATACAGCAGGAAAAAAATGCTATGACGTCACTCATTCATTCATTCATTCATAGGCTATTTCAGCACCATGGTCAGCGCCATGGACTTTACCAATAATTTGCTCAAACCTGGGTCAGATAAAGGTTAAAAAGTAAAGCAGACTAAACCAACAGGGTGGGAAACGAAGGATAGAAGGTCAACGACATTCAGCGATGTCACATGCACATACACACACAGTGAGAGATAGAGAGAGAGAGAGAGAGAGAGAGAGAGAGAGAGAGATAGAGATAGAGAGAGAGAGAGAGAGAGAAAGAAAGACTGCCAGACAGTGCAAGAGAGGTTGACATGGCAACTATGATGTCACATTACCTCTTAATCTTATTTCAGAAACGCTCTGATCTGGACTGTTTTTCCCCGTTTTTTACACTTATATCCTTACAAATACAGCAGTAAGAGACCGACTTTCCGACTTTATGTTTTTGTTTTTTTCGCCATCAGTCTGGTGGAAAGATGAGAAAAAAGCAGTGAAATGTGCCTTTTTTGCATTTTCACAAATAGAATAAAGGTTTCACAAATCAGAGACTGTGTTTTTATGAACGTATAGACCCTGTAGAATAATTCAGTCCAGATTTGAGGAGTCTAAGTGTTGCGGTTCTAGACCTGGACCTGGTCTAATGTGGTCTAGATGAGAAAAAAGCAGTGAAATGTGCCTTTTTTGCATTTTCACAAATAGAATAAAGGTTTCAAAAATCAGAGACTGTGTTTTTATGAATGTATAGACCCTGTAGAATAATTCAGTCCAGATTTGAGGAGTCTATGTCTTGTGGTTTTATATCAGGAACAGGTCTAATGTGATGTAGATCAGAAAAAGACATAGAAATACATTGTGTACATTTCACTGTGAGTTACACATATTAGAGAGTAGATCTACAATTAAAATAAATAAAATCCTGTTTTTTAGATGAATTAAATACCGTTGCAATCTAGGGCTGATTCTCCTTTCATCGTTCTCTAATGTTTCATGCTCTCAGTTCATGAATTAGGAAAACGACTGAATACCGCCATCTACAGGCGTTATGACACTTTTAAGGTGGACCGGAAAATTCCAATCAGAAGCTGTGAATCGGATGCCAACTTCAGCCTCGTGATCTTATTACAGTACATTGAGATATGGAGAGACACGCAACATCATTAGGTTTCCTAGCTTTCCGTAGGCGAACAGTCTTGAAATGGTAGCTAGCAAGCACGTAACCCTGCACGCCTGAAAGGAAAAACAAACGTTTCCGACCTAGCCATACTTTGGTATGGGAAGTTTAGGCAATGTTTTAGTCAATCTAACCATGTTGTAGCCATGTCAGCAAACACCATGAGCAGATGAGAACAGCGTGGTGAAACTTAAGAAATACTACTTACCATGAGATTACTGAAACATGTCATGTTAATGCAAACTGCACCACTTCATCTATTCCTATATGGGGGAGGGACGAAAGGGAATGCCATAACCCCGGGTGTACACTGGATCCGTCGCGTGTGTGGTCCGGCCGTGGCACGCGAGATCATGATGTCATGCGATAATTTGCAGAAACACTGGAGGTAAAAAGACATCAACAAACAAAGAAAAGATTTCTCTACCTGCCGGGGGCCACAAACTTTGACGTCATGTTGTTGCAGCGATGTGAAATACGCTCCGGAGTTTTCATTGGTGTTTTTATTTTGAAAATTGACCGGATACTCTCGTCTTTTCTGCGCCTGACTTCCTGTTTGACTCATTTGGTCTGTGGATATTGACGCTTCGTCGCGCGGTGTCCGTCGAGCGGAGCGCCGAGCTGCTTCTGGTGGAGCAGTTTACATTGACTTAATGGCCGCGATTAGCTCCGGCACCCGCGCCGTGGCTGAATCGCCCACTTACGGATCCAGTGGACATCCGGGGTAAGCCTGTGCAAAGTTTTGGGTGACGCAGAGCGGTATAGCAGTAGGATACTTTGATCTTTTATTCCATGAGGCGTGGCTACAGCTGCGAGCGAGAGCGCGATAGGCTGATTGGTTACACGGAGGTCTATGGGATTTTAACTTTTAATGATAATGTTGTGAATATTAACCCAAAAAACTTCAAAATCAAGGATACACACCATCGTGCCATGTGCAAGTCATATCCGAAAGCTCAGGTTGATCTGACAAACAGGCAGAGAGATATGCGAGCCACAGACACACAGACATACACACACACACACACACACACACACACACACAGATTTATTGCTTTATAGATAGATATCTGAATGGAATATGCAGTTTACAAGACCCACATCAAATTCAGAATAATTGTGGTAAATTTGCTTCACCATGTTGATATGGACTTCAAAACTGCCTCGAAATGCAAAATTATGAAATTTTTAACCTGCAATATAAAATGAAATTGATCACAATCATTGAAATTCTGTTATTAATTGCAATTTAAAAAATGAATCGTTTGACAACCATAGAAAAAAGTTAAAAATATCTATGAACATTTGTCCCATATATTCACATTTGTAAAGATAGAGTGCACTACCTGTTTTTAACCAACTATTAGTGTGTGTGTGTGTGTGTGTGTGTGTGTGTGTGTGTGTGTGTGTCCTCAGTGAAGTCAGAAAGACAGTGAAATGCTGGTCGGAGGACAGCATTGATAACTTAAAAGCTTGTTTTGATTGTACAGTGTGGGATGTGTTTTATGATTCATGTTATGATCTGAATGAACTGACACAGACAGTCACCTCCTATATATCCTTCTGTGTCGACATCAATATCCCCCAGAAGAACATTACTGTCTACCCCAACAATAAACCGTGGGTCACCAAAGACTTAAAAAATATCATAAATAAAAAGAAAAAAATCTTTTATACAGGGAACAACCAAGAAAAGAAAGACATTAACAAAGAGGTAAAAAACGAAATGCGGAGAGCCAAAAGAGCTTATAAGGACAAGGTAGAACAGAAGTATAGCAGTGGTGACCTGCGGGCGGCCTGGAGAGGCATTAAATCCATGTCCTCAATCACTAACATCCATGAGGAAAACAGGAAACCAATTAGGATAGAGGGTAGAAATGATGATCTGCCAAATGCTTTTAACGTCTTTTACTCGCGGTTCGAAAACCACGACCTTTCAGACAATCTCTCTGCGCTTAAACAGGAGATCTCCTCTGACACGGACTGTCATAAGGTCATCACCCAGGAGTGTGTGAACAACCTCCTGAAGAAGGTCAACGTAAGGAAGGCCTCTGGCCCAGATGGAATCTGCGGGCGCACATTAAAGTATTGTGCTGACCAACTTAGCAGTGTGCTCCACCACATCTTTCAGATGTCACTCAACTGCAGTCTAGTCCCTGATTTATGGAAATCCTCAATAATAATCCCTGTTCCCAAAAACTCCTCCCCCAAACAACTCAATGATTTTAGACCGGTAGCCCTCACATCTCTGTGCATGAAGGTCTTTGAGAAAGTTGTTAAAAACATTATTACCTCGCACATGGAGGGGGGAATCGACCCACTCCAATGTGCTTACCAAGCAGGGAAAGGGGTGGATGACGCCAAGCTTTTTATCCATAATTGTCTCTATAGACATCTGGAAAAGCCTCAAGCCCACGCTCGGCTTCTATTCGCAGACTTTTCCTCTGCTTTCAACCTGATGCAGCAGCATCTTTTACTTAGTAGGCTGATAAGCGATTTTAATCTGCCCCACCAGGTTGTTTTATGGCTGTCAGACTTTTTAACCAACAGAAAGCAGAGGGTCCTTGTAAATGGCTGCGTCTCAGACTCCTTAACCCTGTCCACCGGTTCACCACAAGGGTGCGTCCTCTCCCCTTTACTTTTTATCTTATATACAGACGAATGCAGGCGTGTCAAGGAAGGCAGCTACCTCATCAAATTTTCTGATGACACTGCATTGTTGTCTCTTCTTCAAGGATCTGACTCAGGGCATGGGGAGGCTCTTGTGGATTTAGTTTCATGGTGCTCTGACTGACTCCAACAGGGACTAAGATTACTCTGATGATGATGATTATCAATGAATCAATCACTTTATCACGGTATTGATAAGAAATATGTCAGTGCTTATTAAAATGTGGCTTTGGTGTGAGTTTGATGGACAAGTATTTTGAAAATTCCTCTTTTTCATTAACAAACAATTGAACATCACCATGGGACACAATTAAACAAAATCATTTTTATTGAATTTTTTTGTTTTTTTGTTCATATTTTATTAAAAAAAAGATGATCTGTGATACATATAAATTCATATAATTTATATTTAATTTAATATTTTAATTTACATTAATATGATTTCATATAAATTAAGATAAATATAATAAATTATTTATGTTTGGTAGAATTTATTGGATTAGAATATATACACTAGAGTAAAAGTGTACCAGGTTTTATCATTAGTACTGTAACCTGCTGTCATGGTTCAGCAGTGATGCCTGTCTGTTGCCATGGTTTCTGAGCTCAAAGAGGGAAGTGAAACATAAAGACCAGTTTCAGTCTGTATGAGGGAGACCAGTAGAACTAGTAGTCACTTCTGCTACAACCAAAAGGACAGAGTTTAGTTCTTCTCATAAAACCTTATTCATCTCTCTGCCTGTAGTGGGTCATGCTGCCCCCCTCCAGTGAGGAGCTGCAGCAGGGGAAGGTCACCATCATGTGTCTGGCCAACAAGGGCTTCCCCTCAGATTGGAATCTGGCCTGGAAGGTGGACAGCAGCAGCAGCAGCAGTTGGGAGGAGAGCAGGAGCCCCGGGGTGCTGGAGAAGGATGACCTCTAGAGCTGGAGCAGCACCCTGAGGCTCCCTGCAGAACAGTTGAGGTGGATGGGCTCTGTGCCCTGTGAGACCACCCAGGGCTCCCACAGAGACACTGAGGAGAGACCAGTGTTCCCAGTCCTGACCTGACTCAGGGGGACTCTGCTGCTGGTTTTACTCTGATACTGCTCTCAGTCTGCACTCAGCAACACTATCTGTCTTTGTCTTTCTGTTTATCTTTTTCTGTAGCTCACTGACTCTCTAATTACGTTTCATTAATAAAACCTTTTTGCTTGTTTAAATTTTGATTACTCACCATAAAGACGTTTTCATCAAGTCAGTTATTTTCATGTGCATTATTATAAAAGAAACAGAAGTTCTGTCTTAATGGCTCCATTAAATCCAGATGCAGATTAATCCAAAGATTGAACTCAACTGAGTTTAAGGGTTTAAAATTACTTGTCTCAATGTGTACAGAGAAAATCTATGAAATATTATAATACGCTGATATTTTGAAAACAAAACAAAAACAAACTAATGGCATCATCTTTAATCTGAAGTATATGAGAGCCAACCATGGTATTAGTACATTCATGCTTTATTCCAGATTCCTTAAAGCTTTTGTTACTGCAGAAACTGCTTCATTATACTGACTACAAGTTTTATCTTTTCTATCCATATTGTTCAGATATTTTATGGGAAATCAGATGAACTTTATGCATGTCATAAATGAAGTGTACCATTGGTTGAAACTTTTATGTAAAAATGGTTTCAGAAATGTACAGAAAGTAAATCTCAGCTCACTGCAGTGTCTGAGAAGAATTTATTGCATTTAAATTATAAAGTAGGTTATCATCAGCATATTATTTCATCAATGAGTCTCGATCAGCAGTGTGATTTCAAAACATAAAATCATCAATGTGTGCTTCCACAATACAAGTTCATTAAAAATGTGAGGTGTTAATGTTTGCATAATACTACACTGACAGATGTAAATCAGCTGATATCCATCATTACCTAATATAGCATAAATACTATTTCCTGAAATAATTCTGGCATAAGGACTTAAGAGAGGACAATGCCCATGTCCTGATAAGTCAAGCAGCATTGAAGCACTTAGGACATTGTAACTAACTGAAATTCACGTTTTCTTGGTAGGTTCCCAAAAGTAAGCGCAATTCATTGGCCGAAAACATTCCTGTCGGTCAGGCAGATTCTGATGAGTGATTAGCTATATTGGAAGTCAGTCAGAGAGATCCTGATCAGTGATTGGCTTCTGAGTTTGAGGTCACGGTCTTTCAACCCAGCAGCGATTTTAAATTGTATATATATGTTAACATATTTGATAAAGGTCATATTTAAAGAGTTAACAGAGGAGTGGCCATTTAACGGCCAGCGCCGAGCGGCCAGCCAGGCGGCGTCAGCACATTTAAAGCTTGTCTTCAACCCAGCTGTGGTGTAAAACTTAATTCATATAAGAAGGAAACATTTTTGATTTGAATTGATAGGGTAAGCGCTCCTCCCTCATTAACTATGTATAACGCTAATAGCGCGCAGAAAGTACACAAACCACCAGAGCCAATGTGGCGAGAGAGCAAAGGGGAGAATCTACAGGGTGTTGCGACAACGCCACCTGGGGGAGTTCCACCTTCAGGAAATGCTAAGCTACGTTTTTAAAAAGTAAGGTCACACAGGTTAAAAAAAATACAACAGGGCAAGAAGCTGTTTTCAATTTAAGAATAAGAAAACTTTATTTAACAAAATTAATTAAATTATCAAAAAGAAGAAAACAAAATGTCACACACCATTAATTTTAATTAAAACAAATGGCACCAGGCAGAGAAGGGGTATAAGGACAGGGCTGGGGCTTACCAGGTGGCAGGGGCGCCCCCAGAATTTTTTCACAGGGAATGCATTGAAAATCTTGGGGTGGCACACCAAAACCAAAACTGATGACTGAATTTGAAATTTTCTGTTGTTGTATTACATACTCTGCATTATTAAAGGCCTCATGTTGTGCTAGCTGGCCAAATCCTCTTCCAACATCCTCCAGAGTATTGGCACTTGGGAAGAAGATCACCTTTGATTTGTTCCTACGAATGTCATTGGCAATCTTGTGCACAATTCTGCAGACAGTGGATTTGGGGACATCAAAAGCGCTTGCTGTCACACGGTAGGACACCCCATGCCCCAACCAATAAACAAAAACCAAAACTTCTAAATGGTATCCCCATCCATGATCTTTTCTTCCATCTAGGATGGTTAATAGGCCATTAAAAAGCTTGTCTGGACACCCTGAAATCAATTCTCATGTCACACTCTGGGTCCATAAATACCCTAAGGACAGGCACATGGCTATTAAGTCTGGCATATGGGATGTGCTGGTACCCCTGAACAAAGAAAAAACAATAAATTAACATCTAAGAAAAATAAAACATTAAAATTAAAACCAGTAAAATGTTATGTAATGTTGCACATCTAATTTTAGCATATAATATTTAACATCTAAAACATTTTTGCGCTTAATTATCAAATTAATTAATTAATTAGATTTTTTACCAACCTGTTGCCCAGATTGTAACGCAAGAGCTTGAAAAATCGTGAAATCCAACTGATGGCGCCTTCTGTGCCTTGGTCGTGCGAGTATTAAGTGTAAAATAAGAAGCCCCAAAGTAGCAAGAGTAAGCAACATGATCAGTTGTCAGTTGTCAAGGTAACATGAGGGTTTGCAAAGTGCTGTCCCATTCCTATTTATACCTTTTGAGGCCTTGAACCCTCCCACACTCAATCACTTAACAGTTGATGTCAGTTAAGTCTGTGAGGGCTGAGGCCTTAGGATTTAGGGAGGACTTTGAAACTCAGCCAGTGTTGTTGGCAGATCATAATCTGCAACATAGGCCCCTAGCGCTTCTGTTCCAGCAAACTCTGTATCGTGATGTAGGTGCTGTTCCATCTTGTTTTGACGTCTTGCTGTAAGCATTTAGGTTGCATTTGCATCTGGAGTTGAATGTCATATAGCCGTGAGTCAGCAAGTGTCAATTTTTTTTAAATGTTTCACAATCTGTTGGCAATTGGCAATTGGCAACTGCGTCGCTCACACTTTGCTGAGACAGTAGCCCCTCCTAAACAACGAGCTGCAGTGTGTAGGCAAAACAGCCCAAGCTGCACTTTCCCAACTTTTCCATGGCCTTTTTCATATTACTTGCATTGTCCCGGCGAATGACATGCACTTTGTTTAGCGGAATATTCCATTTATCAAGCATTGCCTCAATGGCAGCCGAAATCGTGTCGCTGTTGTGTGATCCGGGGAAGCTTTTGACTTGCAGGACGGTGCTGCAAGGGGTATGATTGGAGTCTAATCTGTGCACTGTTTAACAAAGACATAGGGCACACTTCCGAGCTCCAAATGTTGGTGGTGAAGCTCATGACATCTACATCTTTTAACTCTTGAGACAAGTCTTTGCTCACTTTCTTGTACATTTCTGACAATGCGGTCTCGGAAGACTATTTGCACGATGGCAAATTGTACCATGGCTCCAGGTGATGCAGTAAACGTTGGAAGCCCACATTTTCAACAACCGTCATTGGTTGTCCATCCAAAACAATGTACTCCAGCACTTTCTCAGAAATTTTCAGCGCTTTGGCGCTATTGCTGGGGAATTTCTCTGTTCTTTGCAGCACATCTGCTAACGTTAACTGCTGTGTAGTATTACCTCCTGCTCCTGTCGATCTGCTCAACTGCTGGAACTCTTCGTGCTCCGTTTGGTGATGTTTCTGTAGATGCTTTGTTAAATTGGTAGTATTATACTTGGCGGTAGTACCACCACCTCTCGCAACATTGACTTTGCAGACATTACAAAGTGCTGTCAGGCTAGTTGATTGTTTAGTGTAAAACACCTCCACACAGCAGATTCTCTCCTTTGCTCCATGATGTATGACGTAGCTCACATCGCAATAGACTTAAAGGGATAGGATCGCCTCAGGGATCGGTTGCATTTTCCAATACCCGATCTATCTATTTTGATGATATCGGGGCCGATATTCGATCCAGATATCGGATTGGTGCATCCCTAATGCTGGCTTACCATTTGCGTGGCACAGACATACTCAGACCTGCCCTCAGTGTCTCAAATCTGTCCACAGTGCCTGTGGATGTCCTCAAGGAAAACATACAGGAAGCAGTGCAAAGAAAATTTTCTGGAGAGACGTGTAATCAGGTGGCCAGTACAGTGACCTGCTATGGCACCACTTACTCAGTGGGAATGATCTTGCCGTACGGATCAACTGGAGGGCTTCCGCACTTTGTTGAACTAAATCTAATCCTCATTATGCATGGCCAGCTTGCATTTGCTGCCAAGTGTCTTCATTCCTGGTACTGGGAGCACCTTAAAGCTTTTGAATTGGAATCCACCAGACACGTGACAATCCTTAAGCAACGGGAATTAACAGACTCCTACCCTCTTGCAGCATGCACTTTTGATCAAAGGCGATTTGTCACCTTGAAGCGTCACATCAACATTCAAGATGAGGTAATTAAATACAGTATATACTGACATGTTGTCAGTTGTTCCTGATTCTTCTATTCACTGTCATTAGTTAGTATTTCAAATCATTCTCAATTTCAATATCTGTCTATCTGTCTGTCTGTCTCGATTTATCTCTTTATCACACACACACACACACACACACATACACACACACACATGATTTTTCATGGGTAAACTGCATCCACACTGAGTGGACACTCAGCAGTGAAGGGCTAAACGTATAAAGATTCTTTGCATGGGAGTCAATACAGAAAATCATTATGGCAAAAATACCCCAAAAAATAACTTAAAACATAATAAAGAAATAGACAAAAATTTCAAAAAAGCCTTGTGATGTAGAACTATTTTATGTTATATGTAAGTCTTTCCAATGTACAAAAAAAGGTTTCACATTTTTTATGAAAAATGAGTGGATTATTCTAACTAAACCATTATCTTGGAGAGATAAAATACACAATTGCACTAAATATTGATGGAATTGTTTGTAATAGAGTTAGTAATGATATATAAACAATGTTTAGGATTTTTTGGTTCAATCAATCAATCAATCAATCAGTTTTATTTATAAAGCCCAATATCACAAATCACAATTTGCCACAAAGGGCTTTACACCATACAACATCCCTCTGTCCTTTGGACCCTCACAGCAGATAAGGAAAAACTTCCCAAAAAAACCCCTTTAACGGGGGAAAAAAATGGCAGAAACCTCAGGAAGAGCAACTGAAGGAGGGATCCCTCTTCCAGGACAGACAGATGAGCAATAGATGTTGTACAAAACAGATCAATATAATGAATTAACAGTAATCCATATGACACATTGAGACATAAAAAGAGACAGATATTATATTAATAATATGATTATATATGTATGTGACAATAATCATATGTGTATAATAACAGTACAAGTATGACTAATAGTAACAGCAGCAGTGGGAGGCATCAGGCAGGACCATGGCAGCAGCACAACCACGACACATCATCCAGGCACAGCTGCGACACGAGTTAACCTGCGAGACAGTGGAGCACAAAGGCTCCGGAGAACAAACCGAGTTAGTGACATGCAGTAGAGCCGAGTTAGGGAGATGCAGTAACAGGACATGAATGTGAAGCCAAATTTCTTGTATGTACACCACGTACTTGGCCAATAAAACTGATTCTGATTCTGATGTTAGCAAAGGACTGACTCTTTTGAATAATTAAACATGCACCAGGTCAAATTGACCCACGAACATTCCTGAGAAATGAACATCATAGGAGGGTTAAGATAGAAGCTTTTGGTCATCTCTTTGTTATAGGATGTAATTTTATTGTTTGTATGCCCAAATTCAACAGAACCTTTTTTTTTTCTTTTTTCTGTCTCCTCTCTTTCCCCCTCCCATAGCCTAGAGTAATCAACATGTCAGTCATACTGCAAGAGAAAATTCGCAAGCTTTCCTTGCCCTCAGGAATCCCGCAGACTGTGGATGAATTGAAGCATATTGTACAGGAGACATTTGCAATTGAACAAGATTTTAGTTTGCAGTTCCAGGACCAGGATTTTGATGGTCAGTTTTTTACTCTTCTTGAAATGAAAGAAGTAAAGGACAAAGACACCATCAAGGTGGTTCTTACTGCACCAGTGATCACACTAACATTTGAAGATTCTTTGAATGCTAAAGGACTCCAGGAGAGCTTTGATAGCAGTTGCGCAAAGTCATCAGAAGATGTCCGTTCCAGTTCCTCCCATGATACCATACTTCAATCTTCTCCAAAGACCATAATTCAGTCTTCTCCAGAGAGCACCTCATCTCTTCGTTCTTCGTCTTGGCCAGCTCAGTTTAACATACCTACCTTCTCCTTTGACACGAGCTCATTCTACAAGCTGCAAATGAAGCTTACAGAAAGGATGGAACCCTCCTCAGACAGCATCTTTGTCTACACTGCTTATCCTTCACGAGCACAAAGGGAGCAGGTTGCTGAGGCCCTGGTCATGAAATACCCCTGTTTGAGGGACCCAGTGTCATCCAATGGTATATATGGATGGCAGACGGCATGAAATACAAGGTTGGCAATTTTAGAGCAAGGGTAAGGCACCTTGGATTACCAGAACTAAATGTAAACTGTTGGAAGAGAAAATCAGCTGCAGATGGACCCCCAACTAAAAGCTTGATAAAAGCAAAGAAATCAGTTAGTTATATGTAGTAGCTTTCTGATGTCTGTACTTAGCATGATCTCATTTCTTTTTTTTATAAGACAACAGCATTAAGTCCAGAAGAGAAGCTGTGATCAGAGGCCTCATTCTCTACCTTGGTGAAAAGACAAAGGAGCTAATCAAGGACTACAAGGTAAAGAAAACTGTTTCAAAGCCCTGCCTGTTTGAGATGAGGTTGTGCAATCCAGGATAGCTGATGGCTTAGTGGTATTTTAATAAAATACATTTTCTAAAGAGTGCCTATGTAGAAATGGATGGAATGTTATGATTTTAGCATCTGATTATTAACAATGCTATAGTCAAAGTTGGAAAATCATCAGAGAGATACCTAGAGACTCGTACATGAATGTGCTGCAATTTGCTGAGAACTGCTGCTAACATTTTGATTAGATTATTTTATGGAATTTTGAAGATTGGCATTTATTGGAAATTAAACTATCAAATTGAATGAGAAGATTTAGCCAATGGGTCTTAAATTGACTTATAATGGCCTTCAGTAGCATTAAATTTAAATCTGTGATACCTGTAGACAGTCTTATGAAGCTACAAAACTGCTCAAAACTACTAAAGCAACCAAGTCACATCAATATGATCTTCCATGTGGGGAGAAGAGAGCGCCAAGAGAGCTATACTGTATGCATCATTAACATTTTTGATGATGACGATGCTGCGACTGTCCAAAAGGCCCTTACTACACATGTCCTCAACATCTTTGTCAGCAAAGCCAGAGATGAAGATCTCCTCAAGCAAGCTGGCATTGCCATCGAGGGAGCAGAGGTCCTTTTTGGTATCCGTGATGTGGCACATGCTTGTACCTACCTGATGGTATCCTAACAAACTGAAATACACCTTTGAGGTTTTTCAAAAGATCTTCCTAGAGCTGGAGGATGTCAACCCAAAAGGTGTCCTCCAAAGTCCATGATCTCAAGGTCAGTTTACATGCATAGTATACATACAGAACAGGAAAGCTCCGTACAGTTTTATATTTTGTGAGGTGCTGCATTTTGTGTTTTTTGCGTTATCAATGTATTGGTCAGATTTTGAATGTAGCCGTCATTTGCTTAGGATGTTTAAACCTTTAAGGCCAGACTTTTTAGGTGGGGTCTCCTCCCTGCAAGTGCTTCCTCAGGGTAGACAGAATGGATGTTTGTTTGTAGAACATGTTTGCGGAAGTTCACTTTTCATTAGAAGAACCATTATGTAATAGGATGTGAATCCCATGAGTTATGTGTTGGGTCATTGGCATTGTCTTATGGCGCGTCTGGCACTGGCATCTCAGGTGTTCCTGATGTTGTATACTGTATGTTCCATGCTGTAAATACACTAAAATATTTAGAACACATCTAGAACTATTGTTAAACAAGGTAAACAAGCCCTTTTGTTTTGTTAAGTTGAATAATTAATACCAGAATATACAGTATTAGGGCTGCAACTAACAATAATTTTCATTATTGTAAAATATGTTTTTTTTTTCAATAAATAGTTTGATCTATAAAATGTTGTGAAAAATGTTTTATCACTGTTTCCAGCAATAAAATATGTCAATTTTGGTGACTTATGACCTCTTGAGTGTGGTGACCCTATGACCTTTCCTCTAGTGCAACTCTCACACAATTTGCTGAGTGTACTTATGATTTCCAGGGAATTCACCCTCTTAATTTTGTTGTTATGTCAGTTTTTTCTAGCACCATGAGGCCAAAATATCAATTCTTATTTTGGACAGATTGACCAACACATAGATGTCATACTTGATTTAAGTAGTTCATCATGACAAAAGTATATCGTGTTTTATCTACTGAGAAAAAGTAAGGCAACTTTTTGCATCATTTTATCACGTAGATCAAACAAGAGTAGTCTTTGTATGTACAACATTAATACAATGCAATACAGCTTTATTGAGCTGTGCCTCTTTGTAATAACAGCATTTTTGTCTTTGTACAAAATGAAAAACATTACAAAAAGGTGACAATACACATACTCACGGAAAATACACCTTTATGTAACCTATTTACATTACTTTTCTGTTTTTGGCTACTTTGTCAGGATATTGTCTTTTCAGAAAAGTTTTATTCGCCTGTTGTTGTGTCTTTTCGCAAACACCTCCACAAAATTATCTAGATTCATAGCCTTAGCTCTTCTCGACTCTACATTCAACAGCCCCAAGTTGCTCAATCGCTCATCACTCATTGTATTTCTCAAGACAGTCTTGATTAGCTCCAGTGCAAAAAACTGCGCTCAAATGCTGAGGTGCTCACTGGTAATGGTGCACTGTAGTGACAAAAAAGCTAATTCTACAACAGTTCATTACTTTAGCTAATTAGATAAAAGCGAAAGTAAGCTGAGTAATACCACATCAACGCCTTAAAAAAACGAACAGTTCACTTAATACAACCATTTTTACAAATATAAATGAAAACCGCCTTACCAGTTTACTTCACTCTCAAGCGGTTTCTCTCCCTCCTTGTGTAGGCACGACAAACTCTAATGGTGCCTGGCTGATGTATTGTTTGATGCTGCTTTCACTGACAATCGGCAGGTGCGTTCGCCAAGGCGTGGCCACCAGAATTTCAATTGTTGAACCAACTACTTACCACACTGGGCGAACCAAGGAGGGTCCTAAATTAAACACCTGTGACACAAAGAACTATAAGTGAGCACTAAATCATAATAAACAAAACACACATTAAATACTTTAAAAGAGTGGAATGTCCTTTAACTATGGGCCCAGGCAGCTGTAAGCCTCTTTGCATATTGACATTCTGGAGAGCCACATCGGGGAGCAGAACCAGCAAATCAAATTGGCATATTATTCCAAAAACCCAAAATGCTGGAAATCAACAAAGGGAGCCAAAACAGCAGCGTGGACTCAGGTAGAGGTGGCTGATTACCAGTCAAACTATTTTCTACAAGGGGGTTTCTACAAGAGAAACCACACCGCTATAAGTTAGTGAGTTAATTATTATAATTTAAACTATCATTCTAGGAAGAATAAACTCATACATACCACTCCACAAAGCCACAGTGACGCCCAACAGAGCCTGAGGTTAAAAGGCTAAGCGCTGCGTGTCAATCACCCAGCGGCACCAAAAACGCACAGAGAAAGAATCAGCTGGGAACTGAGTGACAAAGCTGCTTGATGGCAGACAATCGTGGCCTTACCAAAAGGGACAGGCAAGCGTACCCAGGGAAGGCTTCTGGCCCAGTGATGCGTCCCCAGACGGCCCCAGCAGCCAGCCACGCCACAAAGAGGGGAGATCGAAACAAGTGAAAAAATCTGCCAGTGGAGCAAGATTTTTTTTGCTTGTAATAAGAAAAAAAAACTTGCTCCACTTGCAAATTTTTCTACTAACAGGTTTGAGGAAGTTGTCCCAGCCTCGCTCTTTGTCTTGCAGGCAGCTGCAGTCAGTTCTGAATATTTTTAATTTTCTACATAAAAAAGATAAAAAAAAAAAAAAAAGCGAATATCTTCAGTAAAACAGGCCCTACAATAAGTTATAGAGACATTTACGAATAAATAACTTATTGGTTAGTTTATTTTACTTATGTCATGCATCATTGCCAAAAGTGAGCTGGATAACCCACATCAAAGACAGCCCCCACCTCACTAATGCGCGCACACACACACACACACACACACACACACACACACACACACATATACCTATGATGCTACAAGCACACACAATAACGTTTAAAATGTTCATCTGCAATTAAACAAACATTAACTAATTATTAGTTAAGTTACATACTGCGACATGCTTTTTCAGGTTGAAAGACGAGTTTTTGTAGTCTGTGATATAATTTGTTCGGGGTAAACACTTGAACTGATACAAATCATTCTTCGTATCAAAAATCTCGAACATGTACTTGAGATGCTCGGGGCCAGGGGGAGTTATTGCTGCTGAAGCCATTGACACCGCTATCGCATGATGTGGATGTGAACCGCCAAAGCTAAGTGTCGTTTTAAGCATGACGTAGTACAGGTACGGCAATACGGCTAAGACAAACCATACGCAACTCAGCAGAAACTGTTTATTTTCTTTGGTATCAGAATTTAGCAAAAAAATAATAATAATAAAAAGCGAGTAACGAGAGCATCAATAGAAATGTAGTGGAGTAAAAAGTGCAATATTTGTCCTTCAAATGTGGTGGAGTAAAAGTAAAAGTATCGCCCAAAAAGAATACTCAAGTAAAGTACAGATACTCAAAAACTGTACTTAAGTACAGTACTCAAGTAAAATTACTTCATTACTGTTCACAACTGGTTAAAAATGATTTGAATTAACACCTCATTGTACCAGAGATGTGACGCAGCAGAGCAACCTTTTGGGTGTTGTTACATTTCACATTAAAAGAAATCAATGAAATCTATGCATCCCCTTGTTAAAACAATCCACTTTATTAATTGAGCAGCAGTTAATACAGCCTAAGCTTCCAAACCCTGCAACTGCATTATCACTTGACAAAACTCACACATATAGTGACACTGGCAGCAACCAAACACTACCAAGATGGAGTCTGTGTGGCAGGTACTGTAAAAAGTCCCGTTCCACCTATGTTATACCTCGTGACCCTGCCCCATGTATCAACATGCATCAACAGTTATTCAAGAAGGAATCTTACTTTGAATCAAGATCTAATTTAATCCAAACTGAATTTATAATAGTTGTCTTCACAATCAATAAAGAAATGTGTTTTTAAAATTGGCAGAGGTCAGTCAAAGAAGAACAACAGTTAACAAGCCATGCAGTAAAAATGAAGTTCAATTAGTCATGAAGTATTTCAAGACCCATATTGTGAAAGGATATCTTGCAACAAAGTTGGAAATTCATTAATGCAAACTGTTTGAGGACAATGTTTTAAAGGGAGGAGTGGTGCAGAACATAAGGGATTTTGTAAGGAACAGGGGTCTTGCCAATAGAAAAAATAACTAGGTATAGACCAGTTTGTTGTTGTTTTGTTCTGTTTATACAATGCAGTTCAGTTTAGGACAGATCATTTGCAAGGCTAGGAGGCTTTTTTTCTATCAAAGATTATTGTGGTGCCCAGTTATGCATCTGCACTTGTTGAATGTATTTTGCACTTTTGCTTTTACATTTAGAAAGAAAGAATCTAACAGTCAAATAAAGTTGTTCTTCATTCAACAGCATTGTGATCTAGCATTTGGTTTCATTTCTTCCGGTACCCTGTTGCTGATGCAATTTTACAAAAAGGTAGTCTCAAATTTAGAATAAAGGCAACCTTGGTTATTAAGAAAGTGTTAATGGACAATCAGAGATATTGTAAAGTTTAAGTTGCTGAGTTGCTGCTATGGTAGTACTTTCACAATACCAGAGTAAGATACTCGAAGTTCTTTTCAAAAGAGAGGAAGGGCTCTCAAATACCATAATTGTGCTTTATTTTAGGCATGGATGGTGTTTACAGTTAAAACTCTTTTTGAGCAATAAATAAACAAGAGAGCCACAATCTCAGACTGTTCAATTACATATAACCTGTCCTGTCTGGGCTGTAAAATTGTATTTTTCAGTCAAGAAAACTATTATCAACCTAGCTGTCGAGGTTTATCTTAAATCTAACCAACTTCATCAAAATTCAGAATACGCCAATAATTTGTAGAGGACTAGAATACCTGTGATCCTGCTAAAATATCATTAGTATACATTATATGCATAACATCCTGAATGACACTGTCGTCTTTACACAAATGTGTATATTGCTCCTGTGGAGATAACCTTTCTATCTGTTTTATGGAGCCAACAGGGACTTACCTCACTGTTCTTTGAATCCCTGTGCTCAGGGGGTTGACTTTTTTGTTTACCTAATAGCCAAATTATCTTCATATTTCACTCACTTTCACTTACATTGCAAGTGTATGGTTAATGTCCAGGTAAACCAGTATCATCCTCATAATCAAGGGTTTTATTATGTTTGTGTGTGTGTGTGTGTGTGTGTGTGTGTGTGTGTGTGTGTGTGTGTGTGTGTGTGTGTTTATGGGTAATGCCCAGTTAAACCTCATACCGAAAGGTCTTGGTATGTTTGTTTGTGTGTATGGCTAATGCCATGTTAAACCAGTGTGGTCCTCATAAACAAGGGTTGTGCTATGTTTGTGTGTGTGAATGGGTAATGCCCAGCTAAACATGGGGTGTTCTCAAAAGTCATCCCTATGTTAGGTAATGCCTACTCCCAACCCGTCCCCACAGGCGTTTGAAATGTCAGGTCTTCATATCTCCGGACTTTCTTGCTAGAATTGAATTCTAAATAGATAATATTTTTCTAAATTATTAAAGACCAGTTTGATGTTTTCCTGTCTCTCTAGAACAAGGGGTAACAGGTATCCCCAGAAACCAAAAAATGACCTTGTATAGGTGTGTGTGAGAGTGTGTGTGTCCTCAGTGAAGTGTATCAGTTTCTGCAGTAGCTTCCAGCTGCAGCAATCAGTTCAGTTTCTGTTCAGTCTGACTGAGGGAGGTTTTTGTACGACGCTTTATTGTTGTGTATACAGCCACTGACTGTTAACAAAGAATTCACCCTGACAGTAGTAAACTGCTGCATCTTCAGTCTGGACTCCACTGATGGTCAGAGTGAAGTCAGATTTTGATCCACTGCCTGTAAAACGACCTGGAATCCCTGATACTCGAGTGCTGGCATAGTTGCTGAGCAGTTTGAGAGTTTCTCCATTTCTCTGTTGGTACCAGGCTAAACGGTGGTATGGGCTATCATTGTAAACATCCCTACTGGTCCTACATTTGATGGTGACGGAGCCTCCCACAGCAGAGCTCACTGCTCCAGGCTGAGTCACTGTGATCTGACCTCTGGACTCTGAGGATACAGAGACAGAAACATAAAGCAGCATCATGGTTTTGTGGGCTTCATTTCAGAGGGACAGATGTTGATAGAGGAGAGGAGTTTGATTCTCTGGACTTTACCTGTGAAGCAGCAGCAGAGGAGAGTCCAGATGAGGACGGAGATCAAAGTCATGTTTTTGATGAGGAGGATTTCTGTGGCTTCTGTTGCTTCTGTCATGAAGGACAGCTGTCAGTCATCCAGTGTTCAACTCTCAGGACTATAAAGTCTCCCAGAGCACTGGAGCATGGTGCTGCTGATGCAAAGTGGCTCTCTAGGGAAATGCTCTGACTGACTCCAACAGGGACTTGGATTGCTCTGATGAGGCTGATTATCAATGAATCAATCACTTTATCACAGTATTGATACGAAATGTGCTCATTTGTATGTGTCTGTAGTTTGAGTTTGATGGACAAATATTGATTTTTTTTTTTTTTTATATTTTATAAATTCCCCCAACTTCACTATCACAGAATCTCACTGTGAGACAATATTTGAAATGTATGATTTTAGTTAATAATAATCTACAATAAACATGTGTAACATGTAGATGGTTAACATTCTACAAAGAAAATATTTAATACATTTTTATAGTTTGTGAATCCACTTTAAACATTTTGACCTTTCATTACATCAACTGGGTAAACTGGGAATGTGTTAAAAGACTTTGTTTGTGTCAAAGTCAGAGAGCCGTGTCTCTCTACAGTGAGAGGTTTTTGTATGGCAACTCAATGAGTTTGTATCACTGTGGTTGACTTTTGGTGGAGGAACCAGACTGGATGTTGGACGTAACTTTCTGCATGAATACTAGATAAATTGTTTCAGTGTTATTTTAAAATTCTGTTTCCTTATGTTTGCAGTAGATAAAAATGTGTTGTTTAAAAAGAAAAACTTTATGTTTATGTTTCTCCTTCTTTACTATGGAGACTAAGTCAGAGCAGCTTTAATCAACATTTCCTTTTATATTTCCGTCATAAGTGAAGTCAAACCAGTTTTACAAATGTTTTTGAAGATTATATCCTTGATGTTTCACCTCAATGATAACTTTGTTTTATAATATATGCAGAATCAACTTTTCAAGAACAAACTAACAGTGATTGATTCATGTGGTTTAATATTTTGAAAATCTTTTGAACAGAATTTAATGAGAATTGACAGTCAAGAATATTTTATTGTAGGTAGTTAATTCATGTATGCATTTGTTTATGTTTGCACAAAAACTTTGTAAAATGCATATTACTAAATTAATATTGTCAAGGTTTGTGATGAAAAAGTTTCATGAATTGTCTCAATTCTGATCTTTTGATATATTTGAGGTCATTCTGTATGATGATTCTCTCTGTGCTGATTTGCATGAGAGGCTTCTTAAAGGGAAGTGAAACAATGTGTGAGTGAGTGACTGATGGAGCAGAAAAACCATCTGACAGAAACTGCTTCAAGGAGAAAATCAGCTCTCACACAGTAAAGGTGTCCAAGTGTCTGATGGTTGATTGACAGCTGTGTGGTCCCTGCCCTCTAAGCTGATTGGTGTCTCCCATGTGATGTCCGTCCCACCCTGATGGTGCTGCCCCCCTCCAGTGAGGAGCTGCAGCAGGGGAAGGCCATGCTCATGTGTCTGGCCAACAAGGGCTTCCCCTCAGACTGGAGTCTGGCCTGGAGGGTGGACGGCAGCAGCAGCAGCAGCTGGGAGGAGAGCAGGAGCCCTGGGGTGCTGGAGAAGGACAGCCAGTGGAGAAAGGTGGGCTCTGTGACCTGTGAGGCCACCCAGGGCTCCCAGACTCCACTCTCAGAGACACTGAGGAGAGACCAGTGTTCCCAGTCCTGACCTAACTCACTCTGCTGCTGGTTTTACTCTGATACTGCTCTCAGTCTGCTCTCTGTCTCTCTCATGACGTTTCAGTGTTAACATGTTTTTGCTTGTGTTGATGGTTTCAATATTTCAAAGCAATAAAAATTTTGTCAAATGTATTATATGAGTGATGTCATGTGACTTTATTTCTTGGACATATGTTATATATTAGGAGCATTACTCAAACTAATGCACAAAAGCCACAACAGTAATGAGTCTTTTATTTCCCAAACAGTCTTAATTAGTTTTAAACTGTGGATATTCTTCCATTGTAGTTTCAATTATAGATCACTGAATTTATTTTAGTAACCATACACATGGTAAGACCATTTTAATACTAAAACAAAAGCTCTCTGCTATTACTGATGTGTGTCCGAGGGGGCACCTGTCCATTGGCAGCCCCCTCGCTGTGACATCTCTCCATTAATGCATGTGTCTGTTTTCCAGGCCTGTGTATGTGTGTGTGTAATCTGTAAAATAACAACAAAGTGAAGAAATGGAATTTCTCAGTGATGGACTAATATAAGAATGCTTTGTATTGGACAGATGTGTAGGTAATATTTGGGTGACTTTCGATCATGAATGTTTCTGATGCTGATCTGTGTTTCCTTTTAATTGGATAAAGTTCAAAAAGCTGAGATCCAGTATGAAGCTGAGGTCAAAGGTCATGACCAAGTCTTTTGTCATTAGTCTTCCAAGCCTGGCTCCTCTTGATGTATTGGAAAATCAGATAAGAACGGGAGATCATAATGTGGTCTGAATGGATGGTGAGAAGCTGTGATCGAGAAATTAATTTGATTTCCACTAAGATAATTTTTTTGTCATTTCACTTGTTTTGAGGGATGTTTACTTAATGTTAAAGCAACAACAGTAAAAATGTACACTCTAAATGATGACGTGTGTGTGTGTGTGTGTGTGTGTGTGTGTGTGTGGGTGTGCGCGCGTGTGTGTGTGTGTGTGTGTGTGTGTGTCAGTGAGTGTGAGTCAGGATGATTTCTCCAAATGAATCTGCTGGAAAACATGAAAAAGAGCAGAAGGGTTATTGAGACAAATCCAGTTTGGAGAAAGATGATCAACATCCAGACAGAAGAGTGTCATTTCTTTAACATGGAGAACAGATGGAAGAAGGTAAATGTTGCTTGTTTCAGTGTTTCTCCATCAGAGCAGAACATCATTGAGGTGAACATGGTTGTAACCTGAAGCAAAGTTTTCAGAAGAGAGTCTCACCCTGAACGAGGAGTCCCAGGGTGGCCAGCAGTAGAATCAGTGACATCATCATTGTGCTGTCAGTGTGTCAGTGGCTCTGAAAGGCCTGGACAGCCACTGATCAACACTGGTCTCTTAACAGCTGGGAGCAGAGAGGCAGGACACATATGCAAACACACAGAGTCAGTCAACTGTAGCTGTCCTCAACATATCATGGTGTCTATCACTCAATGCTGAGAGCGCTGATCATTTCAATGTTTCTCTACATAATGGGGTATGAAAGAATGGTAAAATTTTGTAATTGACAAAAATTCATTCGGCTTCCTGCAAGTAAATACAGTTGTCTCTGTTTGTAAGAATTTAACATTTATAGTGAGACATTAAAAGGTTTCACACCAGGACACTGATTTTGTTTTGCGATGCGTCCTGTTCATTCATTTTGTGAAGGGATTTACATTAATTTAAACACTTTTAAGAATATGTAAACTCACAAAAAAGAGCTGCTTTAATATCTATTCACATTATTTACTTAAATAAGGGAAGCTGCAGGTTTTTTCATGTATAATTAAATATCATCAATGTAGAAGATGATGTTACTATGGTGTCACTTAAAGAAGATGCTATGTACGTTGATATGTTTCATGTATCTTATTAAAATGTATTATTAAAGTGTTCTTATGTTTCTATTTTATCATCTGTTCAATCTGCCCTTAGAAATGTAGCAGCACATGAAGTGTGTTCACTTTTGTATTTTCCAGTCTAGATACAATGTAAAATGTTGTGCAGGTTTTCCTGGGTCTCCATAAAGCCTGCTTTCACTTCTGATCAGATTAAAAACTTAAAGAAGGGAGATTTTTTGCCATGGAATAGGATGTCATCAGCATATGATGATGTGAATGAACAGATTCTTGAGATACTAGTGAACTTCTTCATGGAAGAAACCAGAGATTTAATAAAAACAGCCCAGAGTAGCAGAGAAACATCCATGTATCAATAATCCCCAAAACTACATTTGTAATATATATATATATATATATATATATATATATATATATATATATACATATATATATATATATAGATTGATTGATTGTGTTACATGCAATGACTGATCTGTGTAGAAAACTTTGGCACCTGTGTCTGTGTGTGTGTGTGTGTGTGTGTGTGTGTGTGTGTGTGTGTGTGCTCAGTGAAGCAGCAGTAGCTCCCAGTCAGTTCAGTTTCTGTTCAGTCTGACTGAGGGAGGTTTTTGTACGACGCTTTTTCACTGTGTAGCACGTACTGACTGCTGATGTAATGTTCACTCTGACAGTAGTAAATTGCTGCATCTTCAGTCTGGACTCCACTGATGGTCAGAGTGAAGTCAGAGTTTGATCCACTGCCTGTAAAATGGTCTGGAATCCCTGATGCTCGAGTGCTAGCATAGTCAATGAGCAGTTTAGGAGTTTTTCCATCTCTCTGTTGATACCAGGCTAAATGGTTAGAGCCATAAACATCCTGACAGGTCCTACATGTGATGGTGATGGAACTCATTGCTCCAGGCTGAGTCACTGTGACCTTGTGTGGGGCTGAGTGGACGAGAAAGAGGGAATATTGCTTTTGTTGGTGTGTTGTGTATAATTAAAATTCCGACCAGATCCATGATGGACATATCTTGGTCACCTGAGAATGTCAGGATGAGCAAGCAGATCTGGAGAGGTACTGGAGTAGGACCAGAGATACAGCAGCTCCTTTGCAGAGTACCACAGCGGGAGTGATGCACTCATGACTCTGGACTGGACTCCACTGATGGTCAGTGTAAAGTCAGTATCTGATCCACTGCCTGTAAAACAATTGGGAATCCCTGATGCTCGAGTGCTAGTAACAAAAATGAGCACTTTAGGAGTTTCTCCATCTTTCTCTCTGTACCAGGATAGGTCCTATTCATCATCTACTCTGTGACTGGTCCTACATGTGATGGTGACGGGGCTTCACACAGCAGAGCTCACTGCTCCAGGCTGAGTCACTGTGACCTGACCTCTGGACTCTGAGGATACAGAGACAGAAACATAAAGCAGCATCAGCATGGTAAGTTGTATATCTCCAAATAAATGTAAGAGTATCACTCATTTCATTTTTAGTATTAGAAATAGAAGGCAGGGTATCATCAGCATAATGCAATACAACATGACTACAACATGATCTGACATCTCATCACCAGGAATGTTTTAATAACAGGCCCAATAAAAGTGATGACAACACAGTGCCTGTATGTATGAAAGACCTATTCATCTCACTAATCGTATCCATGCCCATAATTTTGAAAATAACTGTTGTTTGATGTTCCTGTCTCAATAATCACAGTAGATGCCTAATATACACACTGACTGTCTCGGGGTCACATCACTCACATTTTATAACAGCAGGCAGTAACTTACAGAGACATGTAAGGCTTATGTACATAACACTTGTGATAGCTCTGTCAATACAACCTGATGTATTCTCTGCACATTGCTGTATTTATGTCTATCTTTTTGCAATATCTCTTTAAGAACTAGGATTAGAACTAGCCTAGCTAGTGACTGCTGTAAATATGGCAGCTGACAACAAGGGAAAGACCGTGTGACAGCTTGGAAAGACAGCTGACAGGAGGGAAAAGGCCCCAAATGTGCTGCCATGGGCTGGCAACCCAGGGCAGTGGTGGTGAGGCCTAGCAACCTTGCTACAACCAAAACTAGCTACAACCAACAAAGAGAAAATACCCCAAGAGTCAGCGAGAGCAGGGGTGGAAGATGACTCTCAGGTGGATTACATAGCAACAGACATTGGAACAAACATGACTATGCATGGGATATGTGACTCAGTGAAGGATAGGGGCTTGGACCTATCCATTAGGGCCACAGTTAGGCAGAACAGCAAGGTTTGCGCATCTGTTGGGGACACTGATAAACTCTGAATGAAGACCCATCTTGTTTCCTTATGTTCAGGTACGGCAACTTTAAGGCACATTTAGTCAGGCTGTAAAGTTAGTTTGTCGCAAGGCTGGTATACGTGTCGACATAACCAGGTGTTAAAAAGCTTAGCAGCAGGCATTGAAGATAGACGAAGACAGGCAAATTTAGGAGGGTCTCGGACAAAGAGTGTAGCAATTCAGTTTGTCCATGAGAGGGAGAAACATGCAGGTGGTAAGGTAGTAAGGAGGCAACAGTTTAGAAGGTGCTAGTGATTAGGAAATGTAGGTAGATTAAGGAGGAAAGCTTGTTGTTCCCCAGGAAATAGTCTGTACCAATTTGAGGCCTGATATAGTTTTATAGTCCATGAGCAGGTGGATAGTTTATTTCATACAGCTCACAGTGCCCTGGGAAAACTCAGTGGAGGTAGCCTATGGAAGGAAAAAGCTTAGGTATGCAGACTTAGGGGCAGAAGCTGAGCAGCAAGGACGGAAAGTTAGGGTTTGTCCAGTGGAAGTAGGGGTGTAGGGGATTTGTGGCTAGATCGGCTATCTCACTCCTGGGGGAGTTGGGAGTGAGGGGACAGAGTTTGAGAAGGACAGTACGGGAGATGTCAGATGAGGCAGCTAGATCCAGTCAGTGGATTTGGATTAGGAGAAATTATGTTAGTTGGGGGGCCAAATAAAGGTAGTGAGGGAGCAGGGGGAGGACATCTAAATAGACATTCCTCCCCTACTCTGTCTTCCTCGCCCATTTTCCCTCTCCCAATAGGCAGAAATCCAGGAAGAGGAAGCTTATATGAAGAGAAATAATGTTAGTTGGCGAGCCAAATAAAGGTAGTGAGGGAGTGGGGGGCGGCAGAGAACACCGCCTAATCTGGCCGGGGGGAGGACATGTAAATAGACGTTCCTCCCCTACTGTGCTTTCCCCACCCATTTTCCCTCTCCCAGTACGCAGATATCCAGGAAGAGGAAGCTTATATAAGGTAGATGTGGCCTGTTTGAGCCTCTTTGGGACCAGGCGGCCTTCTTAGATGAGTTTATTTGTTTGTAAGATATAGTCTCTTTGTCCTTTTTTCCCTGTCTTTGTTATTAAGCATATATTTGAAACACCATGCTGGTAGGGAAATGTAAGACAGGGTTTGTTGAAGGTAGCATGCTGTTTTGACTGTGGTAGCAGTGGTAGTATAGGTAAGGAAAAGAGGGTTGTTGTGTCGTGGTGAGGAGCAATGAGAGCTGGCATTAGGGGGGTGGCTCTGGGACGCCAGAGATCATGGTCTAGCCTTCTGACGGTGTTGTGGGACCAACTAGACGAAACACTGATGAAGGGAGGTTCCCACCTGATGACCCCAAAGACATGTTAGTTATCACTTCTCACTGGTCTACAAAGGTAAGTTGCGCCATAGACTATTTTCACTGGGTGCTGATCCCTTTTCTAGAGCACAAGTTGTGTTTATTTCAAACTAAGAATACAGTGGGTCATGCTGTAACTAATGTGCAACTTTCACAATTTTTTTACTGCATATAGAAGCAACATACTGACTGTAGGCACACCACAAGAGGTGTGATTGCCCTGCATTGTGTACTTCTTTTTTGCTTCATATTACCATTCCTGCTTTACAGCTCTTCACCTTGTCCTCATGTTACATGTCCATCTGCTCTTCCAATGTTTTCTTCTGATTAATAATAATTCTATAGATATTAAAACCATCATAACAAATCAACCTCTGCCGGAACAAAGAATCTCTTCAGCATCATTGTTACTGCTCTGTGCAACAAAGTGGATTTAAAAGAACCTAACAGAACTGCTGCTGATTTTTCTAAATGAATGAATGCACATCTCCTCCATCTAATTTGTGGCAGTAGTAGAACAGATAACAGCTAGAAGTTACACAGAACTGTCAATCTCCCGCTGTGCTGTGAAGACACCTTCATACCAATGTGTAATAGATGCATTCATTAATGTAATGTTCTCCGTATCACATTTCTTGTGCTTTAAGATGTTGATTTCATTGGTTTCCTGTCTGCTTGTTTCATTGAAATTCATTTGCAAAATTTAATTCACTGTCAATTATTACATTAAACAGAAAAAAAATGAATGCAAAATAAACAAAAGTGGCATAGACAGCATACACTGTAAAAAAAAAAATGGACGTAGCTACCGTGACGTCACCCACTGGTTTGTGGACTTTCGCTTTGAGGCCTGGGAGTTTGGCATTCCAGCTGTCACCATCTTAATTATTTTTTTTTTTTTGATAAAGAAATGACCATATTTGGATAAGAGGCTAGTGCTGTGGAGGAGCAATGGGTGGATCTGACTGAAAAGCTGAGAAAAATTTCAGCAGACAGCTTGTAACAAGCAGTAACTATGCATAACTTTGAGGCTTAATAATATGTATTACAAAGTTGTACGTCAGACACTGTTCCTGTTCTTGTTCCACAATGGAGAAAATAGTGTGTGTGTGTGTGTGTGTGTGTGAGTGTGACATAGAGAGAGAGAGAGAGAGAGAGAGAGAGAGAGAGAGAGAGAGAGAGAGTGTGTTTGTCCTCAGTGAAGTGTATCAGTCTCCGCAGTAGCTTCCAGCTGCAGCTGTCAGTTTAGTGTCTGTTCAGTCTGAATGAGGGAGGTTTTTGTACGATGCTTTTTCACTGTGTGAACAACCACTGGCTGTTAACATTGGCATGAGCCATACAGTAGTACACTGCTGCATCTTCAGTCTGGACTCCACTGATGGTCAGAGTGAAGTCAGAGTTTGATCCACTGCCTGTAAAACGATCTGGAATCCCTGATGCTCTGTGAATTGCCCCATAGATAAGCAGTCTAGGAGCTTTCCCAATTTTCTTTTGGTACCACATTAAGTCATGGTAAAGCCCAACATGAACTTTATGACTGGTCCTACATGTGATGGTGACGGAGCCTCCCACAGCAGAGCTCACTGCTCCAGGCTGAGTCACTGTGACCTGACCTCTGGACTCTGAGGATACAGAGACAGAAACATAAAGCAGCATCATGGTTTTGTGGGCTTCATTTCAGAGGGACAGGATGTTGATAGAGGAGAGGAGTTTGATTCTCTGGACTTTACCTGTGAAGCAGCAGCAGAGGAGAGTCCAGATGAGGACGGAGATCAAAGTCATGTTTTTGATGAGGAGGATTTCTGTGGCTTCTGTTGTCATGAAGGACAGCTGTCAGTCATCCAGTGTTCAACTCTCAGGACTATAAAGTCTCCCAGAGCACTGGAGCATGGTGCTGCTGATGCAAAGTGGCTCTCTAGGGAAATGCTCTGACTGACTCCAACAGGGACTTGGATTGCTCTGATGAGGCTGATTATCAATGGATCAATCACTTTATAACAGTATTGATTAGGATTTGTTTTTTTTTGTGATTTGGGAATTAGAGTCTGAATAACTTTTTATCTTGTCATATATTTGAATCATTACAAATTAACACCAAATTCATTCAAAGTTGCCAGCCACTCATCAACACTGGTGTCTTCACAGTAAGTAGCAGGACACATATGCAAACATACAGAGAGTCAGTCAACTGTAGCTGTCCTTAACTTATCATAGTGTTTATCCCTCAGTGATGAGAGAATTCATTATTTAAATTATCCATGACAAAATGTGTAAAGAAATTGAGATTAAACGATCTTTGTCATAATGGAGTGAAAATCTGTGGGATCTGTTTTTAACCAAGCTGTTAGAAAAGAGGATTGAATTCTAATATGAAAAAGATTAGATGCTTATCACACAGAATTTTCAAAATCTTACAAAGGTTGATAATTACATCTCTGTAAAGACCAGAATGCATATCAAGTGATGTGAAAGAAGCCAAATCTACCAAAGGTCTGTAGTTACATACAGGTGTCTTTACCATTAAAATCTAATGGGTCCACTGTTATTAGAGTCAGTCTGAATGTTGAATGAAAGCTATGATAACCCATGAGAACCTGATTCTGGGAAAGACAGGGTGAGTTTTGTCGATGTTTCTCAAGACAGACAACATAAAATGCCCCCTATTCTCCAAAAGATCTGGGGTCATATTAACAAACATTGTGAGAATCTTCTCAGAGAGCTTCTAACTTAGCTTAAACATTTTAAGTAAGGAGTCTTAGTTTAGGAGTGATTGAGGAACATTCTCAGAGCAACTCTGAGCAAGGAAGGGACAGAAACTTTGACCTTAGGAGAAGAGGTTTGGTTGACCTCATTGCTAAGTGTGACACATTCTTTTAAAATATGGGATTGGTTGTCATGGACACACCACTTTGGGAGCCTGCAAGATGTGGACACCCAGTTGAAATGAAATGAACTGCTGACAGTGAAAGTGTTGTCATTGTTGTGATCAGTCTGCTGATGGAAGGTTGAGTCAGACCAAAGTCATCACTGCTACACTGTTGCATTTTTCCATTTCTCCAAATATCTTAATTTTGTGATAATTTTATTTCTGTTATTGCGTTGGGTAGGAAATGATGTGTGCATATGTCTAATGAGGTTGACCACAAATATTATCCCTGAAGGATTTAATCTGTAGCATTTCATTTACTCACTGTCATCCAGGGTTTGGAGAAAATTTTTATGACCTTTTTGTCTTTCTAGCATTTTCTCCTCTGCTTAAGAAATTCTTTGGGCCCGAACGACGCAAAGTGCGTCCAAATTCACACCTGTTCTTCTCTATGGATTTTCTCCACAACTGTTTGTCATAGCGAGAAGCCACTCATATCACGTGAAACAGCGGAACTGCAGCTTTCCGACAAGACCAAGCTTGTCGGTAGTCCAATGGTTTCACAAGGAAAAGCAATTCTAAAGTTACACTAAAATTATGTATAACAAAGCTTTCATACAGCTGTGCACACACATTAATCTTGCATGGATTACTCGCGAATGCGTGGTCGCACAGAAATGCAACGCATATCACATGAAAGCGCAGGACCGGAGCTTTCCGATGATACCAAACACATCATTGTGCTGTCATCCCATCACGCTATATTTACAGATCAATTGTCTACAAAATAAAAACCTGACGAATTTCTTTACAATCTGTTATACAGATCATGTCATCAGTCATTTCATACAGTGAGGAATATCGTATCTTAGGCTTGCGTGTGTTTCTCCCTGTCTATCCACGTTGGTAGTCCAGCTTTCAAGATGCAAATATATGGTTGACACTCCATCAAACTTTGTATGACAAAGTATTTCTGCAATTTGCCTTTTGCTCACATGACTGAAGCCACTGGTTTAGTGTAGTTGTGCTGGGCCCCGGTGCAAGTATTTTCCTTGGACCCCCCCCCCCACCACCACCACCACCACCACCACATGTTTTGGACAACTGTGAAGTGACAGAATGTCCCACCATCATGGTTCTTATATTGCCAGATTCCAGAGAGTCTCCCCTCTTCATATTAGGGGTGTAACGATCCATCGATCTGGATCGATACATCGATTTAATGATCAACAATCCAATCACATCGATGCAAAGTGGAAACATCGATCATATCGTCATCTTTAGCATAGGCTTTTATTTTGAAGGTCTGTGTCACTGTCAAACCGCGGCAGGCAGATGGTTAGCAGCCAAGAGAAAGACGATGAGGATAACGTTATTTACTCGGGAATAAATCAGCATAGTGGAAATATTATGGATTTCGGAGAAAAGAAGGATCAACAGACAGCACATGGCGCATGTAAACAATGACGTTACGAGACAGAACACAACGTGACGTTAGCTGCCTGGACGAGTATCTCACTCTGCTAGCTTCTTGCTTTAGCATCATTAGCCGTTCTGTTTTAACAATGTTCGTCTGAAAAACCGTGCATGCAGGCTGAAATTCAACCGAGCTGTTCTGTCAGGAGATACAGTGACTTAATCCAACAGTGAGTAAGATAAATATTACTGCTGCGTGTCATTTGTTAAGCTATGAGAAGAGGAAAAATGTCCGCTAGCCGCTAGGCTAATTAATGCAATGGAAACATGCCAAAGCTAATAATGGGCGATTAGCAAAAAACAACTGACAGGTCTCTGACCCTTGACAGTTATTACTGAGCTGAATGTTACACTTTTTCTTGAATGGTCCTGTTGTTAATCTGGTTTATGGCTGTTGGGAGAAGTTTTCCTTCAGGGCTTTAAGCCAGACATTCCTGAAGTTTTATGAAAAAGATTATGTTTTTTTTCTTCCAGAAAGGTCTCTCTGTCAGAAAGCCCTTTGTGTCAGTGGAGCCAGTTTGAAGTGCACTTTACTGAACTTATTATTTATGTGTTTATGTGTTTTATGGCCAAAAGTAAAAAAGAAAGGGGTGTCAGCTTCTTCTGTAACAGACTGTGTTAAATGAGCATTTAATATCACCTAATATTGATCACAGACCCCTGAATCGTATCGAATCGAAATCGTATCGTGGCACACTTTGTTATATTGGAAAATATCGTATCATTGTTCATAGTATTGATATGATATCATATCGTGATGAAACTGGTGATTTACACCCCTACTTCATATATGGCAGAATATGTCTACTTCCAACTTGCTATGGTGAGATACTTGTAAAAATGTAAGAATTTAGTAACACAGATTTTTTTTTCATTGATATAAAAATTAATATAAAATACAGGCACATAGAAGGACATGTATTGATGGCAAATCAGCCCAGATTGTCCTGAATAAAACAAGACATAGTATGTGTATGTAGCCTTCATAATGACTGAGATATGAGCTTAAAAGTAAAGGCAGTAAAAATACCCCAAAAAAGGCTTAGGGCCCAAAGGGTTAATAAACTCTGAAGCCTCTTAAAATTACTCGCTCCCTGCTTGTAACAGTTTTTAACCTTCGGAGCTCCTTGAAGGTGGAAGATGCATTGTGAATAACTTTTATTTTTACAAGGACCTAGTCTTAAGTCTAAGGGGAAATTCTAAGAAATTGTAAGATATTTCTTAGAATTTTGTCACAAGGAGCAACTCTTAGTACTGGGAAGCTTTGTAAATACAGCCCCTGTAATTTGATGTTTAAGGTTTCACTACTTAATTTCAGTGTTCAGCACTCCCCTCTTCTTGTGTTATTCTCCTTCTCTTCTGTCTTTCCTCTCCCAGGTACTCCTGATCAGGTGATTAATGGATGGCCTGGCTCCATATTTAGGGGGGTCTGGAGGAGAAGGAGGTTGTTTACTGTTGTTGTTGTTTATTTTATTTGTTTATTTTGTGTTATTTCTTTTGAGGATGGAGGTCTGGTAGTCCAGTTCTTGTGGCGTTGTTTGTTAGTTTAGTTTACACACTGTTTTGATAGATTAGGGAAGGAAGCTCTGTGTGGTTTGTTCAGACTTCCTCCATCTTTCTGTTTTCCTTTTTCTTTCTGGCAGACCTACAGACTCTAAAAAAAGAGGTTTACTCTGAAACATATCCTCGGGCAGGGCGTCCTCTTTATATGTTACTGGTCACAAGGTAGAGCAAAAGGTTTCATTCACTGTGGCTGTGAATGTGGTTTTTAGACATTGTAAAGGATTTGCTGCACAATTAAATGGTAAATGGACCTGCATTTGTATAGCACCTTTCTAGTCGTCTGACCACTCAAAGCGCTTTTTACACTACGAGTCACATTCGACCATTCACACACACATTAATACACTAGGCCGAGGCTACCATACAAGGTGCCACCTGCTACTCAGTTTTTTTAACACACTCACACACCGATGGAAGCATCATCGGGAGCAATTTGGGGTTCAGTATCTTGCTCAAGGATACTTCGACATGCGGACTGGCGGAGCGGGGATTGAACTGCTGATCTTCCGATTGGTGGACGGCCTGCTCTACCTCTGAGCCAGAGCCGTCACTATTAAAATAGTAGTGAGTCTCCATAAAGCCTACTTTAACTTCTGTTCAGAATAAAAACTGAAAAAAGGGAAGATGATGATTTTCAAGCATAAAAAAGGATGTCATCAGCATAAAGATGAATTGATGATGATGTGAATGAATAGCATATTGTGTGTGTTGCTGTTAACTTTTGTTAAAAAATTACATTTCAAGTGCTATATAAGGAGTTAAATTTGCTTGAAAAAAATGTGTTATGTCAAGCAGAGATTAAAAAGTTAAACTTTAAAACCTAAGTGTGTGTGTGTGTGTGTGTGTGTGTGTGTGTGTGTGTGTGTGTCCTCAGTGAAGTGTATCAGTCTCTGCAGTAGCTTCCAGCTGCAGCAGTCATTTCAGTTTCTGTTCAGTCTGACTGAGGGAGGTTTTTGTACGATGCTTTTTCACTGTGTGAGCAGAAGCTCACCATTCACCCAGAATTCACCCTTACAGTAGTAAACTGCTGCATCTTCAATCTGGACTCCACTGATGGTCAGAGTGAAGTCAGTATCTGATCCGCTGCCTGTAAAACGATCTGGAATCCCTGATACTCGTCTATTACCATAGTTGATGAGCAGTTTAGGGGTTTCTCCATCTCTATGTTGGTACCAAAAGAGGTCTTCTCCATCATCTACTCTGTGACTGGTCCTACATGTGATGGTGACGGAGCCTCCCACAGCAGAGCTCACTGCTCCAGACTGAGTCACTGTGACCTGACCTCTGGACTCTGAGGATACAGAGACAGAAACATAAAGCAGCATCATGGTTTTGTGGGCTTCATTTCAGAGGGACAGATGTTGATAGAGGAGAGGAGTTTGATTCTCTGGACTTTACCTGTGAAGCAGCAGCAGAGGAGAGTCCAGATGAGGACGGAGATCAAAGTCATGTTTTTGATGAGGAGGATTTCTGTGGCTTCTGTTGTCATGAAGGACAGCTGTCAGTCATCCAGTGTTCAACTTTCAGGACTATAAAGTCTCCCAGAGCACTGGAGCATGGTGCTGCTGATGCAAAGTGGCTCTCTATGGAAATGCTCTGACTGACTCCAACAGGGACTTGGATTTCTCTGATGAGGCTAATTAGCTGTGGATCAATCACTTTATCAGAGTTTAGTTAGACATATTTCCATACCAATTTTACACAAATGTAACACCTTGTTAACTTTTGTATCAAAATGTTTGATTTAAACACCGAAACAATGATTTAATAAGAATTGCTTTCTTGCATTTATAGAACTTATTTGCTGCTACCTCATCCATTTGCACCCCTGTATATTGTATGCTGTTTATTCGGTATGTTTTTAATGTTGTACTATGTGCATTGTATCTACCTCTGGTGTACTAGAAGCCAAATACAAATTCCACTCAGGTGGAAAATGAAGTCACTCTAATCTTATCAAGCATAAAATCTTTTGTATTATTTGAATTAACTGCTGGAGAAAATAAACAAAAATTGCATTTCAAAATAAAATATGTCAAAAACATGAATTCTGAAAGACTGTGGTTCTGTCTTATTGTCACTTTTCATGTTTTTTAGTAAGATCTCACAAACAGAGACTAAGTTTAGTGAGTTTGTTTGTGTCAAAGTCAGAGAGCCGTGTCTCTCTACAGTGAGAGGTTTTTGTACGGCGGCTCAATGACTTTGTATCACTGTGGTACACTTTCGGTGGAGGAACCAGACTGGATGTTGGAGGTAAGTCAAATTTTGAAAAATCTGTTTTTATTGAAGAGCTTTTTTTTCTTGCCTTCATTTTCAGCACTCTGGACCTTCTATATTATTTAATTTTACAGAAATATATATACACTGACAGACAGACTGGTTTTGACATAAAAAAACAAAAGGTCACTGGAAAGAAATGAACACATTCAACTAGATGATAAATAACTATTTCCAATGTCAATTGTAAAATTGCATTTGAGTGCTTGTAGGTTTACTTCAGTGTGTCAAACTCAGAGAGCTTTCTCTACAGTGAGAGGTTTTTGTACGGCGGCTCAATGAGTTTGTATCACTGTGGTGGACTTTTGGTGGAGGAACCAGACTGGATGTTGGACGTAAGTTTCTTCACAAATACTAGAGACCGTAGTGTAATGTTTTAAATTCTGATTTGTGATATTTGCAATAGATTAAGAAACAAAAAACTTGTTTTATTTACTTTATTTTTCATCTTAATATTTCTCCTTCCCCATGGAGAGAAACTCCAAATGTTTTTTCAGATTAAATCTAAATCTTCCTCCTAAATAACACCTGTTTAAGAGCAGAATCAATCATAAAATATTGTTGAACAGAGTGAAAATCTTTTGAACACTTTTAAATAATAATCGAAATCCACATGATGAACGTTTGATTGTAATTTCTTTCATTTCTGTATTTGTTTCTGTTTCCACTAAACATGTCATTAATAGGTCATATTAAGTCAAGGTTTTGGATTAGAAAGAATTTGTCCAAATTCTGATATTTTATGTCCAGTGCAGTTTGACATATTTGAGGTCATTCTGTATGATGATTCTCTCTGTGCTGATTTGCATGAGAGGCTTCTTAAAGGGAAGTGAAACAATGTGTGAGTGAGTGACTGATGGAGCAGAAAAACCATCTGACAGAAACTGCTTCAAGGAGAAAATCAACTCTCACACAGTAAAGGTGTCCAAGTGTCTGATGGTTGATTGACAGCTGTGTGGTCCCTGTCCTCTAAGCTGATTGGTGTCTCCTAGGTGATGTCCGTCCCACCCTGATGGTGCTGCCCCCCTCCAGTGAGGAGCTGCAGCAGGGGAAGGCCACGCTCATGTGTCTGGCCAACAAGGGCTTCCCCTCAGACTGGAGTCTGGCCTGGAAGGTGGACAGCAGCAGCAGCAGCAGCTGGGAGGAGAGCAGGAGCCCTGGGGTGCTGGAGAAGGACGGCCTCTACAGCTGGAGCAGCACCCTGAGACTCCCTGCAGACCAGTGGAGGAAGGTGGGCTCTGTGACCTGTGAGGCCACCCAGGGCTCCCAGACTCCACTCTCAGAGACACTGAGGAGAGACCAGTGTTCCCAGTCCTGACCTGACTCACTGGGACACTGCTGCTGGTTTTACTCTGATACTGCTCTCAGTCTGCTCTCTGTCTCTCTCATGACGTTTCAGTGTTAACATGTTCTTGCTTGTGTTGATGGCTTCAATATTTCAAAGCAATAAAGATTTTGTCAAATGTATTATATGAGTGATGTCATGTGACTTTATTTCTTGGACATATGTTATATATTAGGAGCATTACTCAAACTAATGCACAAAAGCCACAACAGTAATGAGTCTTTTTTTTCCACACAACAGTTTTAATGGGTTTCAGACTGTGGATATTCTTCTATTGTGGTTCCAATTATAGATCAATGAATTTATTTTAATAACCATACACATGGTAAGACCATTTTTATAGTAAAACACAAAGCTGTCTGTTATTACTGATGTCTGTCCTTGAACGAAATTTCACCTGTTAAGTTTGTGTGTTAAATTCAACCTGGAAATTCTTGTAAAGATACAGTCTTAACAGTCAGAGGGTTTTTCAGGATCAAACATAGAAAGCAGTGCTTCATCTGTATAGAGTGACATAACATGAATCTTCTTTGAGATTTTTCACCAAATCATATTCAAATGAGACAGAGTAACTTTAACAAAGGACATAGCATGAAAAAGATGAGAGGACAGTCTCTGTCTCTTGCTGTCTGCCAGCAGATACAACAGTTATGTAACACACATCTATGTGTAGATATAGTTAAAGTGTCATATATGTCTTTTGTATTTTTATAGTTTCAGGGTGATATAAAGCTTTTCTTTCTCTATGTTTACATTTACATGAGTGGCAATAACTCAGTGTGAGGGGAAGTGGCTTGGGAAGTGGAAGGTCACCGTTGCAAGTCCACATACAAACTGAACAAGGAGTGGGGACTAGGAGTTGAAGAGTTGTCGAATGAGGAGGAGGCACCAAACACTAACTTGCTTGGAGCACTGTGACATCTCTCCATTAATACATGTGTATGGGTCCTGTTTGTGCATGTGTCTATGTCTATATTCCGGGCCTATGTGTGTGTGTAATCTGTAAAATAATAAAAAGAAAAAATGTGATTTCCCAGTGAGGGACAAATATAAGAATGCTTTGTATTGGACAGATGTATAGGTAATATTTGAGTTACCTTTGATCATGAATGTTTCTGATGCTGATCTGTGTCTCTGTGTTTCCTTTTAATTGGATAAAGTTCAAAAAGCTGAGATCCAGTATGAAGCTGAGGTCAAAGGTCATGACCGAGTCTTTTCTCATTAATCTTCCAAGCCCAGCTCCTCTTGATTTATTGGAAAATCAGATAACAACAGGAGATTATAATGTGGTCTGAATGGATGGTAACAAACTGTGAACGAGAATTCAATTTGATTTCCACCAGAATATTTTTTTTGTCATTTCACTTGTTTTGAGAAATGTTTATTTGATTTTAAAGCAACAACAGTAAAAATGTTGAATCTAAATGATGACATCATGTGTGTGTGTGTGTGTGTGTGTGTGTGTGTGTGTGTGTGTCCTCAGTGATGTGTATCAGTCTCTGCAGTAGCTTCCAGCTGCAGCAGTCAATTCAGTTTCTGTTCAGTCTGACTGAGGGAGGTTTTCATATCACGCTTTTTCACTGACTGTTGATGTTGATGACTAATAGTGCTGTGGAAGTCGTCCTGCCTTGTTCCAGTACCTAAGAAGTCAACATCATCTGGCCTCAGTGACTGTCAACCAGTTGCCCTCACATCTCACATGATGAAGGTGCTGGAGAGGCTGGTCTTGGCCCACCTGAGACCGCAGGTAAAATCGTTGCTGAACCCTCTGCAGTTTGCCTACCAGCCTCAGCTGAGAGTGGATGACGCCATCATCTATCTGCTGCAGCGAGCTCACTTGCACCTGGATAGACCCTGCAGCACTGTGAGAATCACATTCTTTGATTTCTCCAGTGCATTCAACACCATCCAGCCACTGCTACTGAGGGAGAAGCTGCAGGAGGTGAGGGTCGACACATCCATGACTTCCTGGATGACTGACTACCTGACAAACAGACCACAGTCTGTCCTGTCTGACATTGTGGTGAGTAGCACAGGAGCTCCACAGGGGACTGTTCTGTCTCCTTTCCTTTTCACCTTGTACACCACAGCCTTTCAGTATGACTCTGGGTCATGCCACCTTCAGAAGCTCTCTGACGACTCTATAGTGGTTGGGTGTATAAGTGATGGACGGGAGGAGGAGCACAGAGCACTGGTGGGTGATTTTGTGGAGTGGGCAGGAAGAAATCACCTGTCGCTGTACGTGGCCAAGATGGTGATTGACTTCAGAAGGAGGAGGACGGCTTCTCAACCCCTGTTCATAAGGGGAGAGAACATCACCATGGCTGAGGACTGCAAGTACCTCAGCATCCACGTAGACAACAGACTGAATTGGAAGGACAACACCGACGCTGTGTACAAGAAGGGGATGAGCAGACTTTCCTAAGGAAGCTTAGATCTTCCAATCTGTGCAGCAAGATGTTGGAGATCTTCTACCAGTCTGTTGTAGCCAGTGCACTTTACTTTGCTGTGGTCTGTTGGGGGAGCAGCGTCAAAGCCGGTGAGACCAACAGACTACAGAAACTCATTAAGAAGGCTGGCTATGTGATTAGCTGCAAACCCGACTCATTCGAAGCAGTGGTGGAAAGGAGGACATTGAACAAACTGTTATCCATCATGGATAATCCTGACCACTCTCTTCACCACATACTGGACAGACAGCGGAGCTCTTTCTCCAACAGACTGTTACAGTTTCGCTGTCACAAGGACAGATGCAGGAAATCATTCCTCCCCCAAGCCATAGCACTATTTAAGACCTCACCTCTGTCTGACAGAGAGCACTCACAGCTCTCTGCAGCCTCTCCTCTATAGCACAATAGTTACGCTACAACCATTTGTTTGCACTGCTGGTAATAACTAATTGCACATTGTAGATTTTGCACATTTTTTTATTTATTTATTTTTCTATCTATCTATCTATAATTATCTGGAATATCTGACTTCTGATAAGTAGCAGAGGAAATGAGCAGTTTAAAAGTTTTTCCATCCTTCTGTTGATACCAGGCTAAACTGTGGTATGGGACTATCATAGTAAACATCACTACTGGCCGCCCTCTATCATTTATCATCAGCTTAAAGGGGTGTGACATCAGCGTGATGTGGTGACTGTTTGGAAACTAGATGGACAAAGTTTGGTAGTAACTTGAAAAAAAAATGTGAGGATCAATTTTCCTAGACCTATAAAACAGTCACAATCAGCACTGCTGAGGTGCCATTGAGCAAATCAACTGGATGGAATAATAGAGTATGTTTAAGTCTTTTAGTTTCTGTGCAGCTGTTGAATCAGATCAGTTCCTCTTTAGCTGAGGGAGGTTTTTGTACGACGTTGTATCACTGTGTGAACGGGCGGCTGTTACGCTGCTGACAGTAATAAACTCCTGCATCTTCAGCCTGGACTTCTCTGATTTTCAGAGTGAAGTCAGTCTGAATTGCTGTTGCACTAAAACGATCTGGAAGTCCAGGCTGGCGGTATGTTGTATCCCAGATGAGGAGTTTAGGAGCTTCTCCAGGTTTCTGAAGATACCAGTTAATATCATCACCTATAGATGTACTGCTTTTACATCTGATAGAGACAGTCTGTCCTGGAACAACAGACTGAGATCCAGGAGACTGAGTCAGGATGATTTCTCCTGATGAATCTGGAAAACATGAAAAAGAGCAGAAAGGTTATTGAGACAAATCCAGTTTGGAGAAAGATGATCAACATCCAGACAGAAGAGTATCATTTCTTTAACATGGAGAACAGATGGAAGAAGGTAAATGCTGCTTGTTTCAGTGTTTCTCCATCATAGCAGAACATCATTGAGATGAACCTAGTTGTATCCTAAAGCAAAGTTTTCAGAAGAGAGTCTCACCCTGTACAAGGAGCCCCAGGGTGGCCAGCAGTAGAATCAGTGACATCATCATTGTGCTGTCAGTGTGTCAGTGGCTCTGAAAGGCCTGGACAGCCACTGATCAACACTGGTCTCTTAACAGCTGGGAGCAGAGAGGCAGGACACATATGCAAACACACAGAGTCAGTCAACTGTAGCTGTCCTCAACATATCATGGTGTCTATCACTCAATGCTGAGAGCGCTGATCATTTCAATGTTTCTCTACATAATGGGGTATGAAAGAATGGTAAAATTTTGTAATTGACAAAAATTAATTCAGCTTCCTCCAAGTAAATACAGTTGTCTCTGTTTGTAAGAATTTAACATTTATAGTGAGACATTAAAAGGTTTCAAACCAGGACACTGATTTTGTTTTGCGATGCGTCCTGTTCATTCATTTTGTGAAGGGATTTACATTAATTTAAACACTTTTGAGAATATGTAAACTCACAAAAAAGAGCTGCTTTAATATCTATTCACATTATTTACTTAAATAAGGGAAGCTGCAGGTTTTTTCATGTATAATTAAATATCATCGGTGTAGAAGATGATGTTACTATGGTGTTACTTAAAGAAGATGCTATGTACGTTGATATGTTTCATATATCTTATTAAAATGTATTATTGGAGTGTTCTTATGTTTCTATTTTATCATCTGTTTAATCTGCCCTTAGAAATGTAGCAGCACATGAAGTGTGTTCACTTTTGTATTTTCCAGTCTAGATACAATGTAAAATGTTGTGCAGGTTTTCCTCAGGCTAAGATGAATATTTCAACAACAACAACAACCCTGCAAATAAAATGAAAAAATAAAAATAAAATAAAACAACAGTCCTACTCAGATTTTCTGCATCACTGATGCACTCTAGGTTCCAGTGTTAAAAAAAAAAGTGATGTGATGTATACTGCAATTGCAGGGCTTAGTTTAGGGCATGTATGTAAGATTACGATCATAGAAACAGAATGACTGTCATACTATTTTTATGGTTACAACTCAACAAGTTGAATAACATGGATTTATAATGTTTTCCCTCAGCTGATAATCTGTATCATTCATATACTCAATATTGACTACACTGTGGCGTGACTCAAAGGAGTGATGAAAGCTGGTGTGTCACTGATTTCAAGCTTAAAACTCAAAACACAAACACAAAAATTGTTCCAGACCAGGTTAGGTCTGCTGCATAAGTTAACATGGTGATCTAGCCAGGTTAAAACTATACAGGGCAGAAAACTCTGGCTTTAAACTCAACATACCTCGCTACACCACAAATCTAACTTCATAGTACAGACGCTAGCTCTCACAGCTTTGTTTGTTACTTTAGTTTACACACTCTGAGCTCTGGGTCTTATGACCCATTGTGTGGCCAGCCCAGACTTCCTCCATCCAATTGTTCTTTCAGCCAGACCTCCAGATTCACATAGTTTTGGTTAACTCATAGTATATATAAATTTGAAGTAATGCATGTTATTATGAATCCTCTTTGATGGTGTCCTCTTTATATGCTGTTGGTCACAAGATTGAATTGATGCAATGAGTGATCTGTGTAGAAAATTCTGTGACCTGTGTATGTGTGTGTGTGTGTGTGTGTGTGTGTGTGTGTGTGTGCATGTGTCCTCAGTGAAGTGTATCAGTCTCTGCAGTAGCTTCCAGCTGCAGCAGTCACTTCAGTTTCTGTTCAGTCTGACTGAGGGAGGTTTTTGTATGACGCTTTTTCACTGTGTGAACAACGTACTGACTGTTAACAAAGAATTCACCCTGACAGTAGTAAACTGCTGCATCTTCAGTCTGGACTCCACTGATGGTCAGAGTGAAGTCAGTATCTGATCCGCTGCCTGTAAAACGATCTGGAATCCCTGATACTCGTCTATTACCATAGTTGATGAGCAGTTTAGGGGTTTCTCCATCTCTCTGTTGGTACCAAAAGAGGTCTTCTCCATCATCTACTCTGTGACTGGTCCTACATGTGATGGTGACGGAGCCTCCCACAGCAGAGCTCACTGCTCCAGGCTGAGTCACTGTGACCTGACCTCTGGACTCTGAGGATACAGAGACAGAAACATAAAGCAGCATCATGGTTTTGTGGGCTTCATTTCAGAGAGACAGATGTTGATAGAGGAGAGGAGTTTGATTCTCTGGACTTTACCTGTGAAGCAGCAGCAGAGGAGAGTCCAGATGAGGACGGAGATCAAAGTCATGTTTTTGATGAGGAGGATTTCTGTGGCTTCTGTTGTCATGAAGGACAGCTGTCAGTCATCCAGTGTTCAACTCTCAGGACTATAAAGTCTCCCAGAGCACTGGAGCATGGTGCTGCTGATGCAAAGTGGCTCTCTATGGAAATGCTCTGACTGACTCCAACAGGGACTTGGATTGCTCTGATGAGGCTAATTAGCTGTGGATCAATCAGTTAATCAGAGTTTAGTTAGACATATTTCCATACCAATTTTACACAAATATAACACCTTGTTAACTTTTGTATCAAACTGTTCGATTTAAACACCAAAACAATGATTTAATAAGAATTGCTTTCTTGCATTTATAGAACTTATTTGCTGCTACCTCATCCATTTGCACCCCTGTATATTGTATGCTGTTTGTTCTGTATGTTTTTAATGTTTTACTGTGTGCATTGTATCTACCTCTGGTGTACTAGAAGCCAAATACAAATTCCACTCAGGTGAAAAATGAAGTCACTCTAATCTTATCAAGCATAAAATCTTTTGTATTATTTGAATTAACTGCTGGAGAAAATAAACAAAAATTGCATTTCAAAATAAAATATGTCAAAAACATGCATTCTGAAAACCTGTGGTTCTGTGTTACTGTCACTTTTCATGTTTTTTAGTAAGATCTCACAACCAGAGACTAATTTTAGTGAGTTTGTTTGTGTCAAAGTCAGAGAGCCGTGTCTCTCTACAGTGAGAGGTTTTTGTACGGCGGCTCAATGACTTTGTATCACTGTGGTACACTTTCGGTGGAGGAACCAGACTGGATGTTGGAGGTAAGTCAGATTTTGAAAAATCTGTTTTTATTGAAGAGCTATGTTTTCTTGCCTTCATTTTCAGCACTCTGGACCTTCTATATTATTTAATTTTACAGAAATATATATACACTGACAGACAGACTGGTTTTGAAATAGAAAAACAAAAGGTCATTGGAAAGAAATTAACACATTCAACTAGATGATAAATAACTATTTTCAGTGCAAATTGTAAAACTGCATTTGAGTGCTTGTAGGTTTACTTCAGTGTGTCAAAGTCAGAGAGCTTTCTCTACAGTGAAAGGTTTTTGTACGGCGGCTCAACGAGTTTGTATCACTGTGGTTGACTTTTGGTGGAGGAACCAGACTGGATGTTGGACGTAAGTTTCTGCATGAATACTAGAGACCGTAGTGTAATGTTTTAAATTCTGATTTGTAATATTTGCAATAGATTAAGAAACAAAAAACTTGTTTTATTTACTTTATTTTTCATCTTAATATTTCTCCTTCCCCATGGAGAGAAACTCCAAATGTTTTTTCAGATTAAATCTAAATCTTCCTCCTAAATAACACCTGTTTTAGAGCAGAATCAATCATTAAATATTGTTGAACAGAGTGAAAATCTTTTGAACACTTTTAAATAATAATCGAAATCCACATGATGAACATTTGATTGTAATTTCTTTCATTTCTGTATTTGTTTCTGTTTCCACTAAACATGTCATTAATAGGTCATGTTTAGTTAATGTTTTGGATTAGAAAGAATTTGTCCAAATTCTGATATTTTATGTCCAGTGTAGTTTGACATAGTTGAGGTCATTCTGTATGATGATTCTCTCTGTGCTGATTTGCATGAGAGGCTTCTTAAAGGGAAGTGAAACAATGTGTGAGTGAGTGACTGATGGAGCAGAAAAACCATCTGACAGAAACTGCTTCAAGGAGAAAATCAACTCTCACACAGTAAAGGTGTCCAAGTGTCTGATGGTTGATTGACAGCTGTGTGGTCCCTGTCCTCTAAGCTGATTGGTGTCTCCTAGGTGATGTCCATCCCACCCTGATGGTGCTGCCCCCCTCCAGTGAGGAGCTGCAGCAGGGGAAGGCCACGCTCATGTGTCTGGCCAACAAGGGCTTCCCCTCAGACTGGAGTCTGGCCTGGAAGGTGGACGGCAGCAGCAGCAGCTGGGAGGAGAGCAGGAGCCCTGGGGTGCTGGAGAAGGATGGCCTCTACAGCTGGAGCAGCACCCTGAGACTCCCTGCAGAACAGTGGAGGAAGGTGGGCTCTGTGACCTGTGAGGCCACCCAGGGCTCCCAGACTCCACTCTCAGAGACACTGAGGAGAGACCAGTGTTCCCAGTCCTGACCTGACTCACTGGGACTCTGCTGCTGGTTTACTCTGATACTGCTCTCAATCTGCTCTCTGTCTCTCTCATGACGTTTCAGTGTTAACATGTTCTTGCTTGTGTTGATGGCTTCAATATTTCAAAGCAATAAAGATTTTGTGAAATGTAATATATGAGTGATGTCATGTGACTTTATTTCTTGGACATATGTTATATATTAGGAGCATTACACAAACTAATGCACAAAAGCCACAACAGTAATGAGTCTTTTTTTTCCACACAACAGTTTTTATGGGTTTCAGCCTGTGGATATTCTTCTACTGTAGTTTCAATTATAGATCAATGAATTTATTTTAATAACCATAGACATGGTAAGACCATTTTAATAGTAAAACACAAAGCTGTCTGTTATTACTGATGTCTGTCCTTGAAGAAATTTCACCTGTTAAGTTTGTGTGTTAAATTCAACCTGGAAATTCTTGTAAAGATACAGTCTTAACAGTCAGAGGGTTTTTCAGGATCAAAAATAGAAAGCAGTGTTTCATCTGTATAGAGTGACATATTATGAATCTTCTTTGAGATTTTTCACCAAATCATATTCAAATGAGACAGAGTAACTGTAACAAAGGACATAGCATGAAAAAGATGAGAGGACAGTCTCTGTCTCTTGCTGTCTGCCAGCAGATACAACAGTTATGTAACACACATTTATGTGTAGATATAGTTAAAGTGTCATATATGTCTTTTGTTTTTTTATAGTTTCAGTTGATGTAAAGCTTTTCTTTCTCTATGTTTACATTTACATGAGTGGCAGTAACTCAGTGTGTGGGGACTTGGCTTGGAAAGCGGAAGGTCGCCGGTTTCAAGTCCACATACAAACTGAACAAGTAGTGGGGACTGGGAGTTGAAGAGGTGTCCTTCAGCAAGGCGCCAAACCCTAAATTGCTCAGGGCACCTGTCCATGGACAGGCCCCTCACTGTGACATCTCTATAAATGCATGTGTATAGGTCCTGTTTGTGCATGTGTCTGTATTCCAGGCCTGTGTGTGTGTAATTTGTAAAATAACAACAGAGTGAAAAATATGGAATTTCCCAGTGAGGGACGAATAAAGGAATGCTTTGTTTTGGACAGATGTATAGGTAATATTTGGGTGACTTTTGATCATGACTGTTTCTGATGCCAATCTGTGTCTTTGTGTTTCCTTTTAATTAATGCGTTGTGAATGGATGGCGAGAAGCTGTGATCGAGAAATTAATTTGATTTCCATCAAGATCATTTTTTGTCATTTCACTTGTTTTGATGAATGTTTATTTGGTGTTGAAGTGAAAATGTTCATTCGAAGTGATTACATTTAGAATATCAGTCTCTGCAGTAGCTTCCAGCTGCAGCAGTCAGCTCAGTTTCTGTTCAGTCTGACTGAGAGAGGTTTTCATATAATGCTGTTTCACTGATTGTTGATGACATGTACACTCTGACAATAGTAAACTGCTGCATCTTCAGTCTGGACTCCACTGAAGGTCAGAGTGAAGTCAGAGTTCAATTCACTGCCTGTAAAATGATCTGGAATATCTGACTTCTGATAAGTAGCAGATGAAATAAGCAGATTAAGAGTTTTTCCATCCTTCTGTTGATACCAGGCTAAACTGTGGTATGGGCTACCATAATAAACAGCTCTACTGGTCTAAAAAAATCTGTCATCTATCATCAGCTTAAAGGGGTATGGCATCAGCATGATCTTAAATGTTAATGTTTTTGATTAACTTTAATTTAGAAAATATTTAAGTTGAAGTGTTTTTACAAAATGTGAAGAAGAGACAAAAAAGAAAACAAAAGCAGAGACCTTGTTGGTGACTGTTTGGAAACTAGATGGACAAAGTTTGGTAGTAACTTGGAAGAAAATGTTAAGATTGATTTTCCTAACCCTATAAAATAGTCACAATTAAGTATAAATTCAGTGATACAGTTAAACACTGCTAATGTTTTCCAGACACACCAGAAAAATAATCTCACAAAACCTGAAGCAAATGATTCTAAAGAAAACAAAGGTATTGATGTAAAATCATCTGTATTAACCTGCCTGTTGAAGAGCTGACATCAACCTCTGACTATGTTAGAGACAATAATTGACAAAGAAGACTGTAATAAAAAATATGATCTTTTAGTTAAGATTAGATTACAAAGTATTTATTATCCCAGGGGGCAATTTGATATGCAGCAGTAGTCAACACCTCCAAAATCAGAAAACCCCAACATCATAAAATAATACAATAAATAGACACAAGTACATTTACAAACAGCAGAAAGTTTAGTTTGGTAAAGTTTTGTGAAGTTTAGATTAGTCTGTGTAAAATGTTCCAACTGGATGGAATAATAAAGTATGTTTAAGTCTTTTAGTTTCTGTGCAGCTGTTGAGTCAGATCAGTTCCTCTTTAGCTGAGGGAGATTTTTGTACGATGTTGTATCACTGTTTGAATGGGAAGCTGTTACGCTGCTGACAGTAATAAACTCCTACATCTTCAGTCTGGACTTCTCTGATTTTCAGAGTGAAGTCAGTCTGATGTGCTGTTGCACTGAAAACGATCTGGAACTCCAGGCTGGCGGACTGTTGTATCCCAGATGAGGAGTTTAGGAGCTTCTCCAGGTTTCTGAAGGTACCAGTTAATATCATCATCATCTATAAGTGTACTGCTTTTACATCTGACAGATACAGTCTGTCCTGGAACAACAGACTGAGATCCAGGAGTTTTTACCATGCAAGCATGAAAACATATTGACAGAAACCTCATAATTTACACTTTCCAATGTGTCCACTGCCAAATCATGAGTTTCTGAAATAACAGGATTTAGATAAAACATAGTTTTTAAATTTATCATTTACAGCAGAGATGGAGCACTACCTGTCTCCTCCCCCAACTATTCACATGTTAACGACATGATTATTGCTTTCATTCTGTCAGTTTCAATAGGTGTATTTTTCGGGGAAATCACAGTGAGAAAGGCCACAGTAAACACACTAGAATATCATGCAGGTCAAAGCATCACTCATTTGTTTTAAGGTGAACTTATGTCAGAGAATTACACAGCAGTATCAGGTACAATCGGCGCGATCAGCTGTTTCAGATCAGCTCGGCTCATCAGATCAGATCCGCTATTCATATTACTGTAGCTGAGTGTGTGGTGATACACACATACAATATGGACTACTTTTAAATGACAGAGTTATTCTGTGTGTGAATCTGTGTATATACTGTTAATGATAATATAGAACTTTTTAGCTGTTGTCTTTACTTCGTTACTCCACTTACTCTTAAACAGGATCCAGAAATATATTCTCCCTAAAAGTCACGTGATTCTGACAATACTGATACATTTGTTTAAAACTGTACAACAGCATTAGAGAGTGCCAAAATGACCACAGTACCCTGTAACCCCCTTGGTCTGCTAAAGGTTAATGACGCACACCTGGGGACACATGTTAGCCTGTTCCAATGTGCGTCCATTGCATACTAAGAAGGACTCTTGCCTTGCCTCTGGTAGATCGTTCCTTGGGAAGACCTGTCCTCCCAAGGAAGGATCCTTCACTTTGAGAAACACTCAGTGGCTCTGAAAGGCCTGGACAGCCACTGATCAATACTGGTCTCTTAACAGCTGGGAGCAGAGAGGCAGGACGCATATGCAAACACACACAGAGTCAGTGAACTGTAGCTGTCCTCAACATGTCATGGTGTTTCCTCCTTAGTGCTGGGAGCATTGCTTATTCAAGTAATGTCTCGCAGGTTAACTCGCTATCGCAGCTGTGCCTGGATGGTGTGTCTTGGTTGTGCTGCTGCCGTGGTCCTGCCTGATGCCTCCCACTGCTGCTGTTACTATTAGTCATACTTGTACTGTTATTATACACATATGATTATTGTCACATACATATAATATGACATGTTAATAGATGTCTATAACATATTGTACCACAATTAGCATAATTATTACTATAATATTGTTACTTAAATTAATGTCGTTGTAAGCTATTATCATTGCTGTCTGCCCTGCTTCTCTCTCTGTCTCTGTCTCTCTTTATGTCTCATTGTGTCATATGGATTACTGTTAATTTATTATGTTGATCTGTTCTGTACGACATCTGTTGCTCCTCTGTCTGTCCTGGAAGAGGGATCCGTCCTCATTTGCTCTTCCTGAGGTTTCTACCTTTTTTTCCCCCCGTTAAAGGTTTTTTTGGGGAGTTTTTCCTTATCAGCTGAGGGTCCAAAGGACAGAGGGATGTCGTATGCTGTAAAGCCCTCTGAGGCAAATTGTGATTTGTAATATTGGGCTTTATAAATAAAATTGATTGAATTGATTGATTGAATTTCAGTGTTCGGCACTCCCCTCTTCTTGTGTTATTCTCTGTCTTTTTTCTTTCTTCTCTCAGATGCCCCTGATCATGTTGATTAGTGAGTGACTGGCTCCATATTTAAGGAGACTAGTGAAGAAGGAGATCTGTCTCTCAAGACAAAGCAGCCTTCTGACTGTCCGAGTGTGTTGTTTTAAGTTTTTGTGTTTATTTCCTGTGAGGTTGGAGGTCTGGCAGTCCAGAGGGCTGTACCATAAGGCAAGTTCCACAGAGTCAGGTTCTCTTTGTCTGAGCTGGCTTTATAAACCCTAAAGCCTCAATCAGAGATAACGCGTACCATGAAGGTGGTTATCAACTGTCTCTGTTAACCCTGCATACCCCTGTATATCCCTGTCAGGACACATAGCATTTCACCCTTTAGAGGTTACAGATCAAGCCTCAGACCAAACGGAATATCCATAAAAAATCTGATATCTGTGCCTATGATGAGGAATAACTTAGTTGCACGAGCTGATATAATGACTCCTCCTCTTTTCGATTCTGCATCAGTTTTAAATCTAGAAAAGGGCTTGGCCTGCTACACATAAATGAAAGAAGTTCGATCTCTAAACTGGACCATGTTGATATTCTGATTCATCAGGCAGATCCAGATGTTTAAATTATCTCTGAATCGTGGCTAAAAAAAAAAAAAAACAGTTCCTGATTCAGATATAACTACTGATGTTTTTTTAGAGCAGACAGACAAGGAAAAGGCAGTGGCGTAGAAGAACTGATGCTGCATCAGATTGGTGTCTATTCAGGCAGCTGCAAGACAGATGCACAAGTATGATCAAAAAAGCTAAATCTGCCTATTATCTCAAGTCCTTACACCTGACTGCCGACAATCCAGCTAAATTCTGGAAAACAATTAAATCAATGAAGAATATTTCTGCCCCTGCACTTCCCCTCAAGCTTCTGTCAGACTGTGGTCACATTTATGACAGAGTAGCATTCTGTAATGTTTTTAATTCACATTTTATTAATGCAGGAAACTTCTTTGATAGAGTGAATCCAATAGATATCGCCAGTGCAAGACAGCAGTAAACAAACTGACAGCTGTCATTCAGGAAATGAGCTCAATGACAGGGACCCATGTAGTTTTTCTTTTAGTCCACTCTTGGAATCAGAAGTGGGTGATGCTCTTCTGAGGATAGACACAAAAAAATCCACTGGTGCCGATCAGCTCGACCGTCACCTATTGAGAATTCCTGCTTCAGTTATAGTTGGGCCATTGACGCATATCTTTAATCTCTCTCTTAGCTCAGGAATTGTTCCTAAGATCTGAACAATTGCATATGTGTTTCCACTTCATAAAGGAGGAGACAGTAGAGACTTAAATAATTACCGTCCAATTTCCAAACTTTCCTGTTTAGCCAAGATCCTTGAATATTTAGTAAGTTGTCAGTTTAATTCATTCTTAAAGAGATATTTATTTTGAATACTTTTCAGTCTGGTTTCAGATCTGGTCATAGTACCATTTCAGCTACATTGCTCGTTCTCAGTGATATTACATGTGCTCTTGACAATGGACAGCATTGTGCTGCCTTGTTTATTGACTTGTCCAAAGCCTTTGACAGAGTTGACCATCCAATTTTAATAGATAGACTAGACTAGCCTCTGCAGGTCTGGATCAGAATGCTTGCTATTGGTTTACAAGCTATCTTACAGAGAGAATGCAGTGTGTTGTTGCTGACTCTATTCAATCCACCATTTTGAATGTCACTAAAGGTGTACCACAGGGTTCAATATTAGGCTCTTTACTTTTCATGTTGTATACTAATAACATTGCTTCTTTCAATAATGGCTGTAAGGTACATTTTTATGCCGATGATACAGTGCTTTATTCAACCTCCTCCACATTGAGGGGAGCCATATTTACTTTGCAGAATGGTTTTGAGTCATTCCAGAACTCACTTTTTGAACTTAAACATGTTTAAATGCAGCAAAAACAAAATGTATGCAATTCTCTAGATCCTGCTTTATGGAGGAAGTTCATTTCAAATTAGCACTCTGGACAGCTCTGAAATAGAAAGGGTATCCTCCTATAAGTATCTTGGAGTTTTTATTGATGAAAAGCTCTCCTTTAAACCTCATGTTGATAAGCTAGTAGAAAGCTTAAGGATGAAACTTAAGTTACTTTATAGAAACAGATCGTGTTTTTTGACTGAAGACAGCTGTTAGTACAATCTACCTTCCTGCCTGTACTTGATTATGGTGATATTATTTATACGCACGCCACTTCTACCACCTTGATACAGCTTGATACTAAATATCATTCAGCACTCCTTTTTGTTACTGGTGATCACTTCAGAATGCATCATTGTAGCCTTTACCAGGCAGTGGGTTGGCCATCCCTGGCTGCTAGGAGAAGGGAGTATTTGCTTTTGTATGCATATAAAGCTATCATCAGACTGCTAAACTAAATGCTCTTTTCTCCTCGAGCACATTCAAAAATCTGTTTAATGAGCTTGATGTTGTGGTACTTGAACATTTTAAGCACTGGCGTTTTACTGTCTTCTTTTTGCAGTTTTTTTTATTTTTCTTCAAATAATTTTTATTGCTTTATTGTTTGTATTGTTCTATGATTGTAAAATGTATTATATGTAACCAGGGCATCATTGTAAATGAGACCTCGGTGTCAATGGGTTTTACCTGGCTAAATAAGAGTTAAATTAATAAAAAAAAAAACCCCAGGCTGTCTTCTTCAGGCTCTGTGTGTGCTCACATTAAACGAGTCAAATGATGCATTCAGCATGGTGAGAGGGGGTACTTGAATGATCTTTATTGTCATTGCACATGTTACAGAGCAACGAAAATTGTTTCAGTTTCAGCCCGTCCAAGAGCGGGAGAACAGTGGGTCACCATACGGCATTAAAATTACTAATCACTTCATAAGTTAGTGTATTTATTTTAAAACTCAGTTTATCTCTGATATGACAGCTGCACATTCTACAGCTCTGAAACTTTAAACATGATGCAGCAGATTTAAACTTTATTCTCAAGAACTGCATTTACATATACTGACACTGAAGGAAACATGTAAATCACAAGTTTTGGGACAAATCAAAGTGAAATTAATTTTACTGATTTAATAGGCTGTGATCTGTTATAAAGTACATTGTCTAATCTGTGTTGTATCAGCTGCAATACACCAGCAGTGTAAAACAGACTTTAGCAAATCAGGACCAAAACAACTAATCCAAGGTGGTCAGGTTATGATGGTTTGAAGGAATTATATAGGAATTATATCACATTGCATATGTGTATAAACATCATAATAAAATAAAAATAATAATAAATAAAAATAATATAGTGAACTGTATGTTACCTGTGATTTTATAAATGGCTTCTTTCAGAGCCAGCATGGACAAACAGACCAGAAAACAGTGAGAGCAACAACAGCCCTACAAATAAAATAAAACGACTGTCTTACTCAGGTTTTCTGCATCACTGATGTAATGTAGGTTCCTGTGTTTAAAAAAACACAAGTAATCTAACTTTGTGATTCAGACCTCAGTTCTCACAGCTTTGTTTGTGAGGTAAGTTTACACACTCTGAGCTCTGGGTCCTACCACCAATTGTATGGCCGGCCCAGACTTCCTTTTGTTCTTTTGGCCAAAACTCCAGACTCCCATAGTTTTGGTTAACTTCTGATATTATTTTTGAATTTAAAAAAAGATATTTTATAACTAATTCTTTGTTACAGCATCTTCTTCATATGTTGATGGTCACAAGGTAGATCAAAATGCAGATGTGTAAAGTAACAAAGTAGGACCACTTCACTACTTAAGTACTAAAAGGCTGTATCTGTACTTTACTGGAGTCTTATTTTTTTCTCCTACTTCCACTTTTATTTCACTACATATATTTACCAGAGAATATTTCTCAGCCTTTTTTCCTCTTTCCCTCTCCGCGAGCAGCCGGCCTCCCGCCTCCCTCACCCGCCCTAAACACTTGGAGGAAAATCTTGCTCATTACCAGAGATGTAAAGTAACAAAGTAGGACTACTTCACTACCATACTTAAGTACTAAAAGGCTGTATCTGTACTTTACTGGAGTCTCATTTTTTTCTCCTACTTCCACTTTTACTTCACTACATACTTTCGATGATTCGAATACTGTACTTTTACTCAAGTCTGGGTCTCTAGTACTTTATACATCTCTGGCAAAATGTTGTCAGGATCCTGTTTTTTATGTTAACATTCTAATGTCTTGTGAACTTCCTTTTGGGGTTTTCTGTTTTTTTTCTTCCTTGTTTTGTTATTCATTCATGTTTATCATTCATGTTCATCTTGTGTCTAGTTTTACTTCTTGTCTTTGTGTGTTTTCCTGCCTGTTTCTATCACACCTGTCTTCATTTGTCTTGTTAGACCTTTGCTGTTCCCAGACTCTTCCCCTCAAACCTGTTTTGTATTAGTCTTCTCTGCTCCACCTGAGTGTTCTCCTTCACACCCTTGTTGTAAGCCAATCCCCATTTCCCTCCTTTTGTCTGTTTCCACCTGGTCCAGCTGTGTCTCCTTCTTTTGACAGTTTTTTTTTGTATATATATACCTGTGTGTTTCACTTTGTTCCTTGTCAGTTCATCTGCGTTTATTCCTGTGTTCATCACTGTGTTCTTGGTGTCATTCTCTGCTCCATTTCCTACCTAATGTCTTCTGTTCTGTTTGGATTGTTTACTGAGTTCATCATATTATCCTGGTTGGATTTCAGTTTAGTTTTGGTTATTCTTTCATTTGGACTTTCATCAACCTCCTTGTTCTGGATATTTTTATCTTAATCTGCTTTATTAAAGCTTACTGTTTGTTAAACCTTAAACCTGCCTCCTGCTCTACATTTGGGTCCTTCCCAAAGTGATTACTACATCTCTGCACAACTGAAAGAGGAGGAAGATGAAGTTTTTTTTGTATGTAATAGCATGTCATCAGCCTAAAAGATGAATTTATGATGATTTGAATAATCAGATACTTGAGATACTAGTGGACTTCTTTATGGAAGAAAAAGCAAACTTTCAATAAAACTGCCCAGAGTCGAAGAGAAGCATCCACATATCAATAATCTTCAAAACTATATTTGTAGTTAATATATTTATATCAACATTGATCTTGAAAGATCTGTGTAGAAAAGTTAAGCAACTAATGTTTGTGTTTGTGTGTGTGTGTGTGTGTGTCCTCAGTGAAGTGTATCAGTCTCTGTAGTAGCTTCCAGCTGCAGCAGTCACTTCAGTTTCTGTTCAGTCTGACTGAGGGAGGTTTTTGTACGATGCTTTTTCACTGTGTGAACAACCACTGACTGTTGATGTAATGTGCACTCTGACAGTAATAAACTGCTGCATCTTCAGTCTGGACTCCACTGATGGTCAGAGTGAAGTCAGAGTTTGATCCACTGCCTGTAAAACGATTTGGAATCCCTGATGCTCGAGTGCTAGCATAGTAAATGAGCAGTTTAGGAGTTTCTCCATCTCTGTGTTGGTACCAGGCTAAGTAGTTAGAGCCATAAACATCCTGACTGGTCCTACATGTGATGGTGACGGAGCCTCCCGCAGCAGAGCTCACTGCTCCAGGCTGAGTCACTGTGACCTGACCTCTGGACTCTGAGGATACAGAGACAGAAACATAAAGCAGCATCATGGTTTTGTGGGCTTCATTTCAGAGGGACAGATGTTGATAGAGGAGAGGAGTTTGATTCTCTGGACTTTACCTGTGAAGCAGCAGCAGAGGAGAGTCCAGATGAGGACGGAGATCAAAGTCATGTTTTTGATGAGGAGGATTTCTGTGGCTTCTGTTGTCATGAAGGACAGCTGTCAGTCATCCAGTGTTCAACTCTCAGGACTATAAAGTCTCCCAGAGCACTGGAGCATGGTGCTGCTGATGCAAAGTGGCTCTCTATGGAAATGCTCTGACTGACTCCAACAGGGACTTGGATTACTCTGATGATGCTGATTATCAATGGATCAATCAATTTATCAGAGTATTGATACGAAATGTGACAGTGTTCATTTGTATGTGTCTGTAGTTTGAGTTTGATAGACTAATATTGATTTATTTTTTAATATTTTATGAATTCCCCCAACTTCACTACCACACAAGTGTCACTGTGAAAAATGTTTTTAAGACAAATAATTGTCATTTATCATGATCTACAATAAACATGCATTTATCATAAGTATTTACATTTGACAAGATTAATTGGATGCTTTTCTTTATAAATATCTTATTTCAATTTGTTCTCTGGAAAATAAATCATTTTTTGTAGATGGTTAACATTCCACAAAGAAAATATGAAACACATTTTTATAGTTTGTAAATCCACTTTACACGTTTAGACCTTTCATTACATCAACTGGGTAAAGTGGGAATGTGTTAAAAGACTTTGTTTGTATCAAAGTCAGAGAGCCGTGTCTCTCTACAGTGAGAGGTTTTTGTACGGCGGCTCAATGAGTTTGTATCACTGTGGTTGACTTTTGGTGGAGGAACCAGACTGGATGTTGGAAGTAAGTCACAATTTTAGAAAATTGTTTTTTTTTTTCCAAGAGCTTTTTTTCTTTCTTTCCTCCTTTTTTCCCAGCATGCTTTAAATTCCATATTAACTTTTACACAAATATTTTGCAGTGAGAGACAAAGTTTTTTTGGGGGGGAATAGAAAATCAAAAGTAAATTTTAAGGAAAATAAATATTAAGCCGAATTATACATAATTAAAAACTTAATAATAAAGTTGCATCTTGAGGGCTTGTAGGTTTACTTCAGTGTGTCAGAGTCAGAGAGCCGTGTCTCTCTACAGTGAGAGGTTTTTGTACGGCAGCTCAATGAGTTTGTATCACTGTGGTTGACTTTTGGTGGAGGAACCAGACTGGATGTTGGACGTAAGTTTCTGCATGAATACTAGATAAATTGTTTCAATGTTATTTTAAAATTCAGTTTTGGTATGTTTGCAGTAGATAAAAATGTGTTGTTTACAAAGAAAAACTTTATGTTTTGCCTTTGTTACTATGGAGACTAAGTCAGAGCAGCTTTAACCAACATTTCCTTTTATATTTCCATCATAAGTGAAGTCAAACAGATTGAAATGTAAAAACAGATAAAACTGCAGACCAGTTTGACAGACGTTTTTGAAGATTATATTCTTAATGTTCCACCTCAATGATAACTGTTTGTTTTATAATATAGTCAGAATCAACTTTTCAAGAGCAAACTAACAGTGATTGATTCATGTGGTTTAATATTTTGAAAATCTTATGAACAGAATTTGATGAAATTTGACATTCACACAAAGAACATTTTATTGTAGGTAGTTAATTCATGTATGCATTTGTTTATGTTTGCACAAAAACTTTGTAAAATGCATATTACTAAATTAATATTGTCAAGGTTTGTGATGAAAAAGTTTTAATAATTTGTCTCAATTCTGATATTTTGACATATTTGAGGTCATTCTGTATGATGATTCTCTCTGTGCTGATTTGCATGAGAGGCTTCTTAAAGGGAAGTGAAACAATGTGTGAGTGAGTGACTGATGGAGCAGAAAAACCATCTGACAGAAACTCCTTAAAGGAGAAAATCAGCTCTCACACAGTAAAGGTGTCCAAGTGTCTGATGGTTGATTGACAGCTGTGTGGTCCCTGTCCTCTAAGCTGATCGGTGTCTCCTAGGTGATGTCCATCCCACCCTGATGGTGCTGCCCCCCTCCAGTGAGGAGCTGCAGCAGGGGAAGGCCACGCTCATGTGTCTGGCCAACAAGGGCTTCCCCTCAGACTGGAGTCTGGCCTGGAAGGTGGACGGCAGCAGCAGCAGCAGCTGGGAGGAGAGCAGGAGCCCCGGGGTGCTGGAGAAGGACGGCCTCTACAGCTGGAGCAGCACCCTGAGACTCCCTGCAGACCAGTGGAGGAAGGTGGGCTCTGTGACCTGTGAGGCCACCCAGGGCTCCCAGACTCCACTCTCAGAGACACTGAGGAGAGACCAGTGTTCCCAGTCCTGACCTGACTCACTGGGACTCTGCTACTGGTTTACTCTGATACTGCTCTCAATCTGCTCTCTGTCTCTCTCATGACGTTTCAGTGTTAACATGTTCTTGCTTGTGTTGACGGTTTCAATAATTCAAAGCAATAAAGATTTTATCAAATGTATTATATGAGTGATGTCATGTGACTTTATTTCTTGGACATATATTATATATTAGGAGCATTACTCAAACTAATGCACAAAAGCCACAACAGTAATGACTCTTTTTTCAGACTAAGGTTGATGGGTTTTACACTGTGAAAACTTTTCTATTATAGTTTCCATTAGAGATCAATAAATGTATTTTAGTAATCATATACATGGTAAGATATTTAATAGTTAAACACAAAGCTCTCTGTTATAACTGATGTCTTCCCTTGAAGAAATTTCGCCTGTTAAGTTTGTGTGTTGCTGAATTCTACCTGGAAATTCTTGTAAAGATTTTGATACAGTCTTAACAGTCAGAGGGTTTTGGGGTTTAGATATAAAAAGCAGTGTATCATCTGCATAAAGTGACATAATATGAATCTAATTAAAGATTTACCACCAAATCATATTTAAGTGAGACAGAGTAACTTTAACAAAGGACATAGCATGAAAAAGAGGAGAGGACAGTCTCTGTCTCTTGCTGTCTGCCAGCAGATACAACAGTTATGTAACACACATTTATGTGTAGATATAGTTAAAGTGTCAATCATGTCTTTTGTATTTTTATAATTTCAGGTGATATAAAGCTTTTCTTTCTCTATGTTTACATTTACATGAGTGGCAATAACTCAGTGTGTGGGGACATGGCTTGGAAAGCGGAAGGTTGCCATTTCAAGTCCATGTACAAACTGAACAAGTAGTGGGGACTGGGAGTTGAAGAGGTGTCCTTCAGCAAGGCGCCAAACCCTAAATTGCTCAGGGCACCTGTCCATGGACAGCCCCCTCACTGTGACATCTCTATAAATGCATGTGTATAGGTCCTGTTTGTGCATGTGTCTATATTCTGGGCCTATGTGTGTGTGTAATCTGTAAAATAATAACAGAGTGAAAAAATGTGATTTCCCAGTGAGGGACAAATATAAGAATGCTTTGTATTGGACAGATGTGTAGGTAATATTTGGGTGACCTTTGATCATGAATGTTTCTGATAATGATCTGTGTCTTTCTGTTTCCTTTTAATTGGATAAAGTTCAAAAAGCTGAGATCCAGTAGGAAGCCAAGGTCAAAGGTCATGACAAACCTGGCTCCTCTTGATGTATTGGAAAATCAGATAAGAACAGGAGATTATAATGTGTTGTTAATGGATGGTGAGAAGCTGTGATCGAGAAATTAATTTGATTTCCACCAAGGTCATTTTTTTGTCATTTCACTTGTTTTGAGGAATGTTTTTTGATATTAAAGCAACAATGCTCTAAATGTTCAGTCTAAATTATGACATTGTGTGTGTGTGTGTGTGTGTGTGTCCTCAGTGGAGAGTATCAGTCTCTGCAGTAGCTTCCAGCTGCAGCAGTCAGTACAGTTTCTGTTCAGTCTGACTGAGGGAGGTTTTCATATAATGCTTTTTCACTGACTGTTGATGACATGTACACTCTGACACTAGTAAACTGCTGCATCTTCAGTCTGAACTCCACTGATGGTCAGAGAGAAGTCATAGTTCAATTCACCGCCTGTAAAACGATCTGGAATATCTGACTTCTGATAAGTAGCAGAGGAAATAAGCAGGTTCTCCATCTTTCTGTTGATACCAGGCCAAACTGTGGTATGGGCTATCATAATAAACACCACTAGTGGTCTAAAAAAATTCTATCATCTATCATCAGCTTAAAGGGGTATGACATCAGCATGATTTGGTGACTGTTTGGAAACTAGATGGACAATTTTTGGGAGTAACTTTAAATGAAATGTCAGGATCAATTTTCCTAACCCTATAAAATAGCCACAATCAGCACTGCTGAGGTGCCCTTGAGCAAGGCACCGAACCCCCACAACCACTCGGGGCGCCTGTCCAGGGGCACCCCCCTCACTCTGACATCTCTCCGTTTGATGCATGTATAGGCCCTGTTTGTGCATGTGTAGGGGTATTCCAGGCCTGTGTGTATATGTATATGACAACAACACAGTGAAAACTTGGAATTTCCCCTTGCAGGATTAAAAAAGTTTATAAAATTAAACAAATGAATAAATAAATTAAAATTAAATTCAGTGATACAGTTCAACACTGTTTATGTTTTCCAGACACATCAGAGAATGAATCTCACAAAACCTGAAGCAAATGATTCTAAAGAAAACAAAAGTTTAGATGTAAGATCATCTGTATTAACCTGCCTGTTAAAGAGCTGACATCAACCTCTGACTAAGGTAGAGACAATAATTGACAAAGAAGACTGTCATGAAAATATCTGATCTTTTAGTTAAGATTGAATCACAAAGTATTTATTATCCCAGGGGGCAATTTGATATGCAGCAGTAGTCAACACCTCCAAAATCAGAAAACACCAACATCATAAAATAATACAATAAATAGACACAAGTACATTTACAAACAACAGAAAGTTTAGTTTGGTAAAGTTTTGTAAAGCTTAGATTATTCTGTGTAAAATGTTCCAACTGGATGGAATAATAAAGTATGTTTTAGTCTTTTAGTTTCTGTGCAGCTGTTGAGTCAGAGAAGTTCCTCTTTAGCTGAGGGAGGTTTTTGTATGACGTTGTATCACTGTGTGAACGGGCGGCTGTTACGCTGCTGACAGTAATAAACTCCTGCATCTTCAGCCTGGACTTCTCTGATTTTCCGAGTGAAGTCAGTCTGATGTGCTGTTGCACTGAAACGATCTGGAACTCCAGGCTGGCGGGCTGTTGTATCCCAGATGAGGAGTTTAGGAGCTTCTCCAGGTTTCTGAAGGTACCAGTTAATATCATCACCTATAGATGTACTGCTTTTACATCTGATAGAGACAGTCTGTCCTGGAACAACAGACTGAGATCCAGGAGACTGAGTCAGGATGATTTCTCCTGATGAATCTGGAAAACATGAAAAAGAGCAGAAAGGTTATTGAGACAAATCCAGTTTGGAGAAAGATGATCAACATCCAGACAGAAGAGTATCATTTCTTTAACATGGAGAACAGATGGAAGAAGGTAAATGCTGCTTGTTTCAGTGTTTCTCCATCATAGCAGAACATCATTGAGGTGAACATGGTTGTAACCTGAAGCAAAGTTTTCAGAAGAGAGTCTCACCCTGAACGAGGAGTCCCAGGGTGGCCAGCAGTAGAATCAGTGACATCATCATCGTGCTGTCAGCGTGTCAGTGGCTCTGAAAGGCCTGGACAGCCACTGATCAACACTGGTCTCTTAACAGCTGGGAGCAGAGAGGCAGGACACATATGCAAACACACAGAGTCAGTCAACTGTAGCTGTCCTCAACATGTCATGGTGTTTCCTCCTCAGTGCTGGGAGCATTGCGTATTCAAGTAATGTATCATATAATTCGTTATGAAATTCAGAAAAACTGAGATTAAATGATCTTTGTCATAATGGCAAATTTGTTTTTCACCAAGCTGTTTGAAAAGAGGATTTGAATTGTGTTTTTTAAAAGATTTTAGGCTTAGTACACATAATAATTTTCAATATCTTACACCGGTTGATTTTTAGTATTTTTTTCTATGAGGTACGGAATGTACAATGAGTGATGTGAAAGACCTAAAGCTACCAACGGTCTGTAGTTAAATGCAGGTGTTCAATTCTGATGGATCCACGGTTAAGAGAGCCAGTCTGAGGAAACCTACCATAACTCATTATAACATGATTCTTGGAAAGACAGGACAAGCTTTGTAGATGTTTTTCAAAACAGACACAACGTAAAATACCTCCTGCTCTCCAACAGCTCTGTAATTTCATGTTAATGTATTAAGTACTTAATTTCAATGTTCAGCACTCCCCTCTTCTTGTGTTATTCTCCTTCTCTTTTCTCTTTCTTCTCTCAAGTGCTCCTGATCATGTTGATTAGTGGGTTAATGGCTCCATATTTAAGGAGGCTGGAGAAGAAGGAGATCTCTCTCTCAAGACAAAGCAGCCTTCTGACTGTCTGAGTGTGTTGTCTCTTTAGTTGTTTATTTTGTGTTTATTTCCTGTGAGGTTGGAGGTCTGGCAGTCCAGAGGGCTGTACCATGAAGCAAGTTCCACAGAGTCAGGTTCTCTTTGTCTGAGCTGGCTCTACAAACCCTAAAGCCTCAGTCAGAGATAACAGGTACCATGAAGGTGGTTATCAACTGTCTCTGTTAACCCAGGCTGTCTTCTTCAGGCTCTGTGTGTGCTCACATTAAACAAAGGATGCATTTAGCATGTTGAGAGAGGAGTACTTGCATTAAAACTACCAAGACTAATACTAACTAATTACTAATCACTTATAAGTTAATATATTGTTGTGTTTTGACCCGTTGGAGTAAGTGAGCTGCTTTGTCTGGATATGCGTGGGTGTAATCACTTCACACAACAAGGGATCTTCCGTTTATGGACTTTACTGAACTTCAGTAGGTAAGTACAGGATGTACAGTTGTATGCTGATTACAGACATGCGGCTGAGGGCTCTAGCTCGGGCACAGAACAGCAAGCTTGCGCTGTCCATGCGATGAGCCGTTCACGAGCACTGTTCAACCTCAACTGACTACTGCTCTCAAAAAATCTCACTGTCTCTCTCCTGCGCGATGACATCACATTCACTAACCAATTAACATGGCACATTTAGCAACAAGCAAAACACATCTGGTACGAGGAGAGACAGGGGGACAACTATCTGTGAACTGCTTTACACTACCCCCCTCCAGGAGTACTGAGTCCCTTCAGTACAGGTGACTCAAATGAACAGGTCTAGAACCTAAGTTATTACTGTATTACATCACAATCTTGGCAGACTCAAAACAAGTATAAGTAAATGGCAGTAACACACCCCTAAACACATTTAAATGAATTAACAAATCTGCAGGTTAACTGAACAGTCTCTTTCTAATAACTAGTTCCTGAATCTCTCTGGCTTGTTAACCATGCATCCCCTAGAAGTTTTCACAGTTTCTTCTGGAATGTCTCTGAGCTCTTGTTTTTCCTCCTGATCGCATGACTCTCGGGGAGTTTCTTCCTCTGCTAGATCTGTATCATTGTCTGTTTGTAGTGGTAGCTCTGGTACCAATGAGACGTCCTCTCCAGCTAGCTGTATAGCTGAGTCTTGGCACCGCTGCAACACTTTGCTCCTTTGACGTCTGACCCAAGCAGGAATCACTTCACTATCATATGGCTTAAGCCGATCATGATGCATTATCTTGCTGCGTTTCAGGCCCCTGAATCTCGTAGAGGACAGGACCACGACATGCGGACACAATCAAGGGGCCCTTCCAAGGTGGTTGAAGCTTGGGGCTTAGTCCTTTCTTTTTGGTGTCATCCTTGGTGTACACCAAATCTCCAACACTGTAGGGGTGTTCTTGTGCTCGAACATCATACACCTTCTTTTGACGTTCTTGTGCTGTGCGGAGATGCTCTCTTGCTGTGTTTTGTGCCTCCTTTAGTCCTTCTTCCAAGCTGTAGAGAAAATCGAGTTCTGCAGCTCCTAACCGAATGTCCTGTGGTTGGCGAACTTCTCGGCCAAGCATTAACCTGTTAGGTGTGAACCCTGTGACTGCATGCCGTGAACTGCGGTAGGCTGAGGTGAGTAGTGGCAGATGCTCATCCCAGTTCTTCTGGTTCTGATTCACGTAGCACCGGACCATCTGGAGTAAGGTTCTGTTGAACCGCTCCACCTGCCCGTCAGAGGCAGGGTGGTAGGGGGTGGTCCTTGTCTTTGTGATCTTTAGGAGTTTGCATACACTTTGAAACAGGGAACTCTCAAAATTGCGACCTTGATCTGTGTGCAACTCGAGAGGAGCTCCAAATCGGGCGATAAAGTCGTACACAAGCTTCCTCGCTGTTGTCTCAGCCCCTTGGTCAGGAACAGGAAAGGCTTCGACCCATCTGGTAAACTGGTCAATGATGACGAGAATGTACTTGTTCCCTGAGCTGGATACTGGGAATGGCCCGAGGATATCTAAATGGAGACGGTCTAGAGGTGCTCCAGCTTGATAGTTTTGCAGCTTTTCTCTTTTCACCGGCCTTGTAGTTTTGCATGCATTGCAGTGCGGGCATCTCTTTACAAATAGGTGGACATCCTCCCCCATTCCATACCAGTGGTAGCTCTGGTTTTGTGGGCTTCATTTCAGAGGGACAGATGTTGATAGAGGAGAGGAGTTTGATTTTCTGGACTTTACCTGTGAAGCAGCAGCAGAGGAGAGTCCAGATGAGGACGGAGATCAAAGTCATGTTTTTGGATTTCTGTGGCTTCTGTTGTCATGAAGGACAGCTGTCAGTCATCCAGTGTTCAACTCTCAGGACTATAAAGTCTCCTAGAGCACTGGAGCATGGTGCTGCTGATGCAAAGTGGCTCTCTATGGAAATGCTCTGACTGACTCCAACAGGGACTTGGATTAGTCTGATGATGATGATTATCAATGGATCAATCACTTTATCACAGCATTGATTAGGAATGTGTTACTTCCTATTTATAAGAACCTTTAGTTTGAGTAAATTTTCTTGCAGAATATTTTTGTGAATTCCAACTAATTCCCAGCCACACAAATCAACATCACTGTGGGACAAATGTAGTAAAAAAATATTTTAATTGATCATAACTCACAATAAACATGGATTCATTATAGTTATTTGTATCGAGTTTATTTATTGCAGAATTTATCAGACAGTATTTCTTTTGAATGTTTTAATATTTTGAATTTTTGATTTTTGAATTTGTTTTACTGAAGGAGAAATTAATATTGCTTGTAGATGTTTGAAGTTTCACATAGAAAATCTTATATATATTCATAGTTTGTGAATAAGTCTCTAAACAATGAAACCAGTTAATAGACATAGTGGATAAATTGGGAACATGTTAGAGCAGTTTGTTTGTGTCAAAGTCAGAGAGCCGTGTCTCTCTACAGTGAGAGGTTTTTGTACGGCGGCTCAATGAGTTTGTATCACTGTGGTGGACTTTTGGTGGAGGAACCAGACTGGATGTTGGAAGTAAGTCAAATGTTTAAAATGTTTACTGTTTCAGCAGCTAGTTTTTCTTTATATTATATATGTAAGAGAGAAGAAATAATAGTTGCCTTTTCATTTTTATGGATGTTTTTTTTTCAGGAATATTTTGCATTGAGAGATAAAGTGAACATTTGAATTAGAAAATCAAAAGTTAATTGTATGAGGCTAAAAGATGCATCAGTCCTTCTTACTTTAATAGTAAAGTTTCATCTTGAGGGCTTGTAGGTTTACTTCAGTGTGTCAAAGTCAGAGAGCCGTGTCTCTCTACAGTGAGAGGTTTTTGTACAGGCAGGCTCAATGAGTTTGTATCACTGTGGTACACGTTCGGTGGAGGAACCTAGACTGGATGTTGGAAGTAAGTCAAATGTTTATGAAAAGTTTATACAGAAATACTAAATACCATACTGTAAAATAATGTTTTAAATTCCTTTTTAAATGTTTGTTTTGTTTATAAAGCTCTTAGTATTTTTGATATTATTCCTCCTCTTTTATCATGGAGACACACTCAGAGCAGCTTTACAAACATTTCTTTGCACATTCCTGTCATACTGACATTCAAATGACTTGATGATGAAGATAAAGCTTCAATTCTACTGTAAAAATGTTTTCTAAGGTTAATTTTTAGTGTTCCACCACAGTGATAACTGTTGTTATGATGAATTCAATCATACTTTATTCAAGTGAAGTTGAACAGAGTGAAGATGCAGATCAGTATTTGAAAAGCTGCAAATTCTGTTATCTTTTTTATTGTACTAGATAATGTTGGATTTTTATTAGTTTTAATAGTTGTTAAATAACTGAAATCCGACTGAAATCCACAAAAGAACATCTGATTGTTGCTCATTCATATTCTGTCTTTATTTATGTTTCCTCTAAATCATTTAAAGTAATGTATACTTAGATTTTTTTAATGATTTTGATTTGAACTTTTTATAGTTTTGCCAAATCTGCTTCTTTTATGTCCAGTGTAGTTTGACATATTTGAGGTCATTCTGTATGATGATTCTCTCTGTGCTGATTTGCATGAGAGGCTTCTTAAAGGGAAGTGAAACAATGTGTGAGTGAGTGACTGATGGAGCAGAAAAACCATCTGACAGAAACTCCTTAAAGGAGAAAATCAACTCTCACACAGTAAAGGTGTCCAAGTGTCTGATGGTTGATTGACAGCTGTGTGGTCCCTGTCCTCTAAGCTGATTGGTGTCTCCTAGGTGATGTCCGTCCCACCCTGATGGTGCTGCCCCCCTCCAGTGAGGAACTGCAGCAGGGGAAGGCCACGCTCATGTGTCTGGCCAACAAGGGCTTCCCCTCAGACTGGAGTCTGGCCTGGAAGGTGGACGGCAGCAGCAGCAGCAGCTGGGAGGAGAGCAGGAGCCCTGGGGTGCTGGAGAAGGATGGCCACTACAGCTGGAGCAGCACCCTGAGGCTCCCTGCAGACCAGTGGAGGAAGGTGGGCTCTGTGACCTGTGAGGCCACCCAGGGCTCCCAGACTCCACTCTCAGAGACACTGAGGAGAGACCAGTGTTCCCAGTCCTGACCTGACTCACTGGGACTCTGCTGCTGGTTTTACTCTGATACTGCTCTCAGTCTGCTCTCTGTCTCTCTCATGACGTTTTAGTGTTAACATGTTTGTGCTCTCTGTCTTTCTGTCATATTACCAAATTAACCGTACTCACAATGAAATACCAGTGTTTTCATTCTTGTCATAATGCTTATGCTGTTAATGCTGTACAATAAAACATAAGCAAATAAAAAAAAATGTTTGGATATTTTTACTGCAACAGGTCCCTCCTCCCACATGTTAAGATATACAAGATTATAACCCATGAATGAATGAATGAATGAATGATCTTTATTGTCATTGCACATGTCACAGAGCAATGAAATTTGTTTCAGTTTCAGCCCGTCCGCGGGAGAACTGTGGGTCTAACCCATGTCTAACTACTGGTGATGGTTTTATTAATGACCTCCAGAAACACATCATGTATTGGCATTTATCCACTAACTTATCAAGGTACATCTGACAGTGTCTGTGTTTAGCAGTTTTATTATGGATCAGGGTCATTTTGATGTAATAATTTTAAAATGTGTTATAAATTAATGACTTAATAGAGTTTTAAATATTAGAAACAACTTGTAGTGTATCATCAGCATAAGATGCTATAATATGATTCTTTTATGGTGGTTTTATGCCAAATATTTAATGTCTGTGTTGCAGATTTTTTTTAGTACATTCATTATTTAATGTAAAGACACCCAGGTATATTTTCACCCTGAGGTAAATGAGGATTTCTTTTTCATGAACATTTATTTGCATCAAGACAATATAGTCGGTTCTTTAAATACATCTACAAATATCTGAACAGAAATGATATCAGGGTTTGACATAAAAACCCCATTGATGAGAATAATAAAGAATATACAAAAATAACAAAACATAATAATAATAATAATAATAATAATAATAATAATAATAATACATTTAATTTTAAAAAAAACCCGTCTTTCAAAACACCCAAGGTCACTGTACAGAGCATAAAATTGGAATGCGGTCAGGGTAACATTTTTTATGTGTGGTTCAAATGAAAAAGTGCTGTTCAGAATGACACCAAGGCTCTTGACATGGCTGGAGAAGAGTACAGGGAAGTTATCAATGATGATGTGAGGGACGTGGGCGCTTTGAATTTTGGCCAGGATGTTTTTGGAACCAATGAGCAGGGCCTCGGTTTTGCTTCCATTGAGCTTCAGGAAGTTCCTGCTCATCCAGCTCCTGGTGTCCTCAAGGCAGGTGCTGAGGGAGGTGGGAGGAAGGGCAGTGGAGGGTTTAGTGGAGATGAAGACCTGTGTGTCATCTGTGTAGTGATGACAATGAACACCATCGTGACGGAGGATTCTGCCCAGGAGAGTGAGGTCGATGATGAATTAAAGCGCACCCAATACTGACCCCTCTGGGACACCCAGTGAAACAGTAGAACACCTCGACCTGTGGTTCCTCATCTGGACAAATTGTTGTCTGTTAGTAAGATATGAAGTGAACCACGGAAGTGAAACACCAGTGATCCAAGTTTCAGCCATGCATTCCAGGAGTAGTGGGTGGGAAATGCTATCGAATGCAACACTGACATCGAGGAGGATAAGAATGGTGAGCAGTCCAGAGTCAGCTGCACGTAGGAGGTCATTGGTGATTTTTACCAGGGTTGTTTTAGTACTGTGTTTTGGGCAGAAACCAGATTGGAAGCGTTCATGGAGGTTGTTTGAGTTGAGGTGGGACTGAAGTTGAGCGGCAACCACCTTCTCCAGGATTTTGGATATGAAGGGGAGGTTTGAGATTTGCCTGTAGTGGTAAGGGACAGCTGGGTCAGCACCGAGTTTTTTGAGGGTATGTGCAATTGCAGGCAGTCTGTGGAGTTGATGTTTTTAATGTTTCTGAAGGTGATAGTCCGATGCTCTTTAATTTTGGATAATGAGGCATGAACTTCAAACAGAACAACTTAATGACCAGACACAGGGAACTTCATGGCAGAGATATTAGAGGGAATGATACCAGTGTAACAGATTAAGTCAAGTGTATTACCCTTGTTATGTGTAGGGAGGTTGACATATTGTGTAATACGGAGACAGTCAAGGAGTGAGATGAAATCATTGGCAAAATGGTTGGATGGGTCATCAATGTAAAATATTAAAGTCACCCAGGAGAATGACAGTAAGGGACATGGCACATACAGATGGTAACAGTAAGGAGAATTCAGTGAGAAAAACTGAGGAGGGCTTTGGTGGTTGGTAGACTGCAACAATAATGATGGGTTTGGGAACTGTGAGCTTTACTGCTAAGCATTCAAAGGAGGAGTGATTGGGGACAGTAACAGCAGTGACTTTAATGCTCTCACGATAAAGCACAGCAAGTCCACCCCCCCCTCTCTGCAGCTTGGGGTTTACAAATGTAAGCGAAGCCCAGTGGGACAGCTTCGTTAAGCTGGGAAAAGTCATTTGACTGTTGCCAGGTCTCAGTGAGGCATAAGAGGTCAAGCTTTTTGTCCATGATGAGTTCAGAAACCGGCAAGGCCTTACTAGTGAGGGATCATGTGTTGAAGAGGGCCCGTTTGAAACAGACAAGTGGCACATAGGTGGCTGCCTTGGGAACGGGGAATAACACACAGTGATAGACTGTGCGGGTATAGGTGCGAAGGTGGCAGGGGGTGGGGCTGAGAGGACCAGAAAGAGGGATTATTGCTTTTGTTGGTGTGCTGTGTGTAATTAAAATTTTGACCAGATCCACGATGGACATATCTTGGTCACCTGAAAGTGTCACAATGGGCAAGCAGATCTGGAGAGGTACTGGAGTAGGACCAGAGATGCAGCAGCTCCTTTGCAGAGTACCACAGCAGCAGTGATGCACTCGTGACGGTGAGAAACAGAGCGATCCATATGAAAGGGTTCATAATACACACAGTGAGGAGACGGTTTAGAAACAGTGTAATCCAGCAGATTGATGATCCTGTTGATTATGAGGAAGCTTAAAGACCAACCTGGCAGGAGCAGAGGAGTAGAGAGTCCGCTGGTAGCAGTCGTGCCGGGGTACACTACAGCAGGGAAACCGTACACACGCCGCCCAGTCTAGGCGGCAGATTGGCTCGCAGGAAACCGCCCTGCACCAAGGTGTGACAGCTTCCGTGTTGGCGATAATCCACAGTAGCGACTTGGTACCCAGGGAGAGGAGACAGTGTAGCAGCAGATGGTCACCAGAACAGAGGATCCAGCCAAAGCGGGCAGAGAGGTTCATACAGGGTGGGCACACCAGGCATATGCTGCTGGGTCAGAGCAGCAGGTTATCCAGCAGGCTAGCACTGGGCATCGGGTGGGGCGGCCTCTGCATTAACGATCCACAAAAATGACAAGGTGCCAGGGAGAGGAGGCAGAGTAGCAGCAGACTGTCCTGAGCATGCATGCGTAGCAAAGCACACCAGAACAGAAAGTCCAGCCACTACGAGGACGGTGGAGACCCAACAGTCACAGAGCCACAGATGAGGCTTTTGCCGGTGGGGTTAGCTTCCAGGCTACCAAGTGACAGCAGCAGTAGTAACAGGCAAGCAGACACAGCTGGATTGCAAAACTGCTGTTTCGGCATCCCAGAGTGTTATAACAGAATTAAAATAGTAACTAACAGATTTTTTTTAAATAAAATGTATCAAGAAAGAAACATGTTTGTCACATTTATCAAAGTCTACATGTAAGTGCATTGAATCTACATATAACACTTAATCTTTAATAAAAATAAAACTCATCAAACTGCTAATGTCTTATTGTGCTACATTCTGTTTTCATGTATCATTGAAACAAGTCCTTGTTTGTTGGAAGCCTCTCTGTGTGTTTCACGAAAATATAACTACAAAACTTTTCACCTAATGAGTTGAATTCTAATTGGTATTGTTATGTTTTTATTTAACTTAAAATTTAGTATGATTTAGTTACTTTAAAAACAATCTTTCAAAATACTCTGAGAAATATCATTATGTCTAATAAATTAGTTAATTATATGTGTTAATATTACACCATCTATATTTCTCTCTTACTTTTTCAGTTTGTATCTTTTTTACACTTGTTCTACTTTGTTATGTCCTGTATTAATATTCATATGTCTATTGTTGTAGTTTCTGTGCAGCTGTTGAATCAATTCAGTTCCTCCCCAGATGAGGAGGTTTTTGTACGACGTTGTATCACTGTGTGAACGGGAAGCTGTAACCACTCTGTAGACAGTAATAAACTCCTGCATCGTCAGTCTGAACTCCACTGATGGTCAGAGTGAAGTCAGTCCCAGATCCACTTCCACTGAAATGATCTGAAACACCAGACTGACGGTTTGTAGCCTGATAAATTAGAAGCTTGGGAGACTCTCCAGGTTTCTGAAGATACCAGTGAAGGTAGGTGCTCATGTCTGAACTGGCTTTACATCTGATAGAGACAGTCTGTCCTGGAACAACAGACTGAGATCCAGGAGACTGAGTCAGGATGATTTCTCCTGATGAATCTGGAAAACATGAAAAAGAGCAGAAAGGTTATTGAGACAAATCCAGTTTGGAGAAAGATGATCAACATCCAGACAGAAGAGTGTCATTTCTTTAACATGGAGAACAGATGGAAGAAGGTAAATGTTTCTTGTTTCAGTGTTTCTCCATCATAGCAGAGCATCATTGAGGTGAACCTGATTGCATCCTGAAGCAAAGTTTTCAGAAGAGAGTCTCACCCTGAACAAGGAGTCCCAGGGTGGCCAGCAGTAGAATCAGTGACATCGTCATCGTGCTGTCAGTGTGTCAGTGGCTCTGAAAGGCCTGGACAGCCACTGATCAACACTGGTCTCTTAACAGCTGGGAGCAGAGAGGCAGGACACATATGCAAACACACAGAGTCAGTCAACTGTAGCTGTCCTCAACATATCATGGTGTCTATCACTCAGTGGTGACAGCATTGGTAATATCAATGTTTCTCTACATAATGGGCTATGAAACGATGGTAAAATTTTGTCACAGAGAATTTCATTTGGCTTTCTCCAGGTAATTACAAATGATTTTGTTCATAAAAATGTTATACCATTTTTGTGGGGTTTTTGTTTTAGAGCTCTGAAAGAGAAAAAAAAATGACAAAAAATATTCAGTGCACTCTTAAGAGAATGTGACATAAAAGGTTTCATACCATGAAATCCATTTTATTTTGCTAGATGTCCTGTTAATTCTTTTAGCGAAGGGATCTACATTTTACAATTTTACATTCTACAATTTTAACACCTTAGAGAAAATGTAAACTCCACAGTCTGTAATTGACCTTTTTTTTTTACTTTAAAGGCAGAATAGAATAAACAAAAGAGCTGCTTCAATAACTACTCACATTACTTACTTAAAGAAGACAAGACACAGATTGTTTTCATGTATAATTGAATATCATCGGTGTACAAGATGACATTACTGTGGCATTATTTTAAGAAGATGCTTTATATGCTGACATGTGTCTTACATCTTATAAAAGTTTATTGTTAAAGTGCTCTGATGTTTCTATTTCATCATCTGTTCAAACTTCACTCTGAAATGTAGGTGTCAGTTTTGACCAGTTGTTGACTGTTGAGCAGCATTTGAAGTGTCTGATCCACTTCTCTATTTTCGAGTCAAGATACATTGTCCAATCTTGTGCTTGTACGCCTCAAGGTAAAATTAAGATTCTAATACACTGATTTATTTTGTCCATTTACGCTGATGTAATTCTGTTTTGCAATGTCTTTCACATCCATGATTCACTAACCAGTGGTCCAGTGGGCTGTCATACTGCCTTTGATCAGGTCCTTACAACGATCTCATATCACAATTGTCTTCATTTTCATTGTCCGCTTCCCATTCAATAAAGAATCCAGTTCAAGAAACTTGTGATCACTTTTAGAGCTCTATACGGTCAGCCACCCTCCTATAATGATGATGTTATAAAGGCTGATAACACTAGAAGGTCAGAAACATCTTAAGATCAGAGCTTGTTGGTTTTCAATAGGTGGATGGCAGCAGTTTGTATGATTTCTTGTCGTTCATATTATATCTAACAACTTAGTGTTTAATGTAAGGGTTATGCACATTAGGTTTACAAAAGTAAAGTTATGTAGGTTGGGTTTCGGGGAAAAAAAAGTGACAACATGCCTTAAAATATCTCAAAGTTCACTTGGTTTGACAGGATTCTGAACACTGGTCTTCTGGAGGAATGTCCTGTGCTATTGGACCTGTCCATGTGGGTCATGTATGAATTGTGTTGCATTATTTTTTGTAGGTTTATGTACGAACAGTGAATAAGAACAAGCTGTGGTTTTACCTCACTACAGATTTAGAAATGAGGGTGACTGTAGTTTTGACTTGGGATTTTTCTTCTTTGGGACTCACTCCAGCTGAACACAAGTAGCCAAGCAACTTCCTGTTTCGAGTGGCTTTTTTTTTTTCTTTTTTTTTTGCAGTATTTCCTTGTGAGTATTTTTTGTGTGTTGCAGTTAACTTGTTTAAAAAAAAAGCACATTTGGAGTGCTACTGTATATAAGGAGTTTCATTTGCATAAAGACAAAAAGTGTTATGTTAAGCAGAGATTAAAAAAGAAAGAAAGAAAGGATTTGTTCATTAGTTTGGTTTGGACTCCATTTTATTAAGACTATTTCTGATGCTGCTCTGTGTGTCAATGTTTTCTTGTAACTGGACAAAGTTGAGATGGCTGTGATCCAGTATGAAGCTGAGGTCAAAGGTCATAACCAAGTCTTTTCTTATTTACTATGTGAGCTGCTCTGTACTAGCTGGCAAACCAATCAAATAAGAAAAAGCAATTATAATGAGAATTTTGTGTGTGTGTGTGTGTGTGTGTGTGTGGGCATGTGTGTGTGTGTGTGTGTCCTCAGTGAAGTGTATCAGTCTCTACAGTAGCTTCCAGCTGCAGCAGTAACTTCAGTTTCTGTTCAGTCTGACTGAGGGGGGTTTTTGTACGATGCTTTTTCACTGTGTGAACAACCACTGACTGTTGATGTAATGTGCACTCTGACAGTAATAAACTGCTGCATCTTCAGTCTGGACTCCACTGATGATCAGAGTGAAGTCAGAGTTTGATCCACTGCCTGTAAAACGATTTGGAATCCCTGACGCTCGAGTGCTAGCATAGTAAATGAGCAGTTTAGAAGTTTCTCCATCTCTCTGTTGATACCAGGCTAAGAGGTTGGAGCCATAAACATCCTGACTGGTCCTACATGTGATGGTGACGGAGCCTCCCACAGCAGAGCTCACTGCTCCAGGCTGAGTCACTGTGACCTGACCTCTGGACTCTGAGGATACAGAGACAGAAACATAAAGCAGCATCATGGTTTTGTGGGCTTCATTTCAGAGGGACAGATGTTGATAGAGGAGAGGAGTTTGATTCTCTGGACTTTACCTGTGAAGCAGCAGCAGAGGAGAGTCCAGATGAGGATGGAGATCAAAGTCATGTTTTTGATGAGGAGGATTTCTGTGGCTTCTGTTGTCATGAAGGACAGCTGTCAGTCACCCAGTGTTCAACTCTCAGGACTATAAAGTCTCCCAGAGCACTGGAGCATGGTGCTGCTGATGCAAAGTGGCTCTCTATGGAAATGCTCTGACTGACTCCAACAGGGACTTGGATTACTCTGATGATGATGATTATCAATGGATCAATCACTTTATCAGTGTATTAATTATTTATAACTATTTATAACAACCTTTAGTTTGAGCTTTAAGTCAATTTTTTTGCCAGATATTTTTGTTAATTCCCACTATTTCACAGCCACACAAATCAACATCACTGTGGGATGAATTTGGACAAAATGTATTTTTATTTATCATAATTTACAATAAACATGGATTCATGATAATTATTCAAATCAGGATTATTTTTGGCAAGATTTATCAAATAGTTTATCTTTGGAATTTCTACATTTATTTGAATTGGTTTATTGAAGGAGAAATTAATATTGCTTGTAGATGTTTGAAATTTCACATCGAAAATGTTTATACATATTCATAGTTTGTGAATCAGTCTCTAAACAATGAAACCAGTTATTACGCAAACTGGGTAAACTGGGAATAGATTTAGTGAGTTTGTTTGTGTCAAAGTCAGAGAGCCGTGTCTCTCTACAGTGAAAGGTTTTTGTATGGTGGCTCAATGAGTTTGTATCACTGTGGTGGACTTTTGGTGGAGGAACCAGACTGGATGTTGGAAGTAAGTCAGATGTTTAAAATGTTTACTTTTTCAGCAGCCAATTTTTTCTCTGTATTATATATTTAACAGGCAAGAAAAAGTAGTTGCCTTTCCATTTTCACAGAGGTGTTTTTCAACAAATATTTTGTATTGAGAGACAATGTTGGCTGTTGAATAAGAAAATTAAAAGTTTATTGTAATGAAGATAAAACACAAAGCTAGAAGGTAAGTCATTATTTCACACTTAAATGGTAAAATTTCATTTTGAGGGCTTGTAGGTTTACTTCAGTGTGTCAAAGTCAGAGAGCCGTGTCTCTCTACAGTGAGAGGTTTTTGTACGGCGGCTCAATGAGTTTGTATCACTGTGGTACACGTTCGGTGGAGGAACCAGACTGGAGTTTGGAAGTAAGTCAAATTTTAATAAAAAGTTTCTACACAAGTACTAAATACCATACTGCAAAGTAATGTTTCAATGTCATTTTTTAAATGTTTGTTTTGTTTATAAAGCTCTTAGTATTTTTGATATTATTCTCCTCTTTTATCATGGAGACACACTCAGAGCAGCTTTACAAACATTTCTTTACACATTCCTGTCATACTGACATTCAAATGACTTGATGATGAAGATAAAGCTTCAATTCTACTGTAAACATGTTTTCTAAGGTTAATTTTTAGTTTTCCACCACAGTGATAACTGTTGTTATGATGAATTCAAACATACTTTATTCAAGTGAAGTTGAACAGAGTGAAGATACAGATCAGTATTTGAAAAGCTGCAAATTCTGTTATCTTTTTTTATTGTGTTTTTTTAATAGTTGTTCAATAATGACTGAAATCCACAAAAGAACATCTGATTGTTGTTCGTTCATTTTCTGTCTTTATCTATGTTTCCTCTAAATCCTTCAAAGTAATGTATAATCAGGTTTTTTGGTTATTTTGATGAAAAAGTTTAACAGTTTTTCCAAATCTGTTTCTTTATGTCCAGTGTAGTTTGACATATTTGAGGTCATTCTGTATGATGATTCTCTCTGTGCTGATTTGCATGAGAGGCTTCTTAAAGGGAAGTGAAACAATGTGTGAGTGAGTGACTGATGGAGCAGAAAAACCATCTGACAGAAACTCCTTCAAGGAGAAAATCAACTCTCACACAGTAAAGGTGTCCAAGTGTCTGATGGTTGATTGACAGCTGTGTGGTCCCTGTCCTCTAAGCTGATTGGTGTCTCCTAGGTGATGTCCGTCCCACCCTGATGGTGCTGCCCCCCTCCAGTGAGGAGCTGCAGCAGGGGAAGGCCACGCTCATGTGTCTGGCCAACAAGGGCTTCCCCTCAGACTGGAGTCTGGCCTGGAAGGTGGACGGCAGCAGCAGCAGCAGCTGGGAGGAGAGCAGGAGCCCTGGGGTGCTGGAGAAGGACGGCCTCTACAGCTGGAGCAGCACCCTGAGGCTTCCTGCAGACCAGTGGAGGAAGGTGGGCTCTGTGACCTGTGAGGCCACCCAGGGCTCCCAGACTCCACTCTCAGAGACACTGAGGAGAGACCAGTGTTCCCAGTCCTGACCTGACTCACTGGGACACTGCTGCTGGTTTTACTCTGATACTGCTCTCAATCTGCTCTCTGTCTCTCTCATGATGTTTCAGTGTTAACATGTTCTTGCTTGTGTTGACGGTTTCAATATTTCAAAGCAATAAAGATTTTATCAAATGTATTATATGAGTGATGTCATGTGACTTTATTTCTTGGACATATGTTATATATTAGGAGCATTACTCAAACTAATGCACAAAAGCAACAACAGTAATGACTCTTTTTTCAGACTAAGGTTGATGGGTTTTACACTGTGAAAACTTTTCTATTATAGTTTCCATTAGAGATCAATAAATGTATTTTAGTAATCATACACATGGTAAGATATTTAATAGTTAAACACAAATCTCTCTGTTATAACTGATGTCTTCCCTTGAAGAAATTTCGCCTGTTAAGTTTGTGTGTTGTTGAATTCTACCTGGAAATTCTTGTAAAGATTTTGATACAGTCTTAACAGTCAGAGGGTTTTGGGGTTTAGATATAAAAAGCAGTGTATCATCTGCATAAAGTGACATAATATGAATCTAATTAAAGATTTACCACCAAATCATATTTAAGTGAGACAGAGTAACTTTAACAAAGGACATAGCATGAAAAAGAGGAGAGGACAGTCTCTGTCTCTTGCTGTCTGCCAGCAGATACAAAAGTTATGTAACACACATTTATGTGTAGATATAGTTAAAGTGTCAATCATGTCTTTTGTATTTTTATAATTTCAGGTGATATAAAGCTTTTCTTTTTCTATGTTTACATTTACATGAGTGGCAGTAACTCAGTGTGTGGGGACTTGGCTTGGGAAGCAGAAGGTCGCCATTTCAAGTCCACGTACAAACTGAACAAGTAGTGGGGACTGGGAGTTGAAGAGGTGTCCTTGAGCAAGGCGTCAAACCCTAAATTGCACGGGACACCTGTCCATGGACAGCCCCCTCACTGTGACATCTCTATAAATGCATGTGTATGGGTCCTGTTTGTGCATGTGTCTGTATTCCAGGCCTGTGTGTGTTTAATTTGTAAAATAACAACAGAGTGAAAAATATGGAATTTCCCAATGAGGGACGAATAAAGGAATGCTTTGTTTTGGACAGATGTATAGGTAATATTTGTGTGACTCTTGATCATGACTGTTTCTGATGCCAATCTGTGTATTTGTGTTTCCTTTTAATTAATGTGTTGTGAATGGATGGCGAGAAGCTGTGATCGAGAAATTAATTTGATTTCCATCAAGATCATTTTTTGCCATTTCACTTGTTTTGAGGAATGTTTATTTGGTGTTAAAGTGAAAATGTTCATTCGAAGTGATTACATTTAGAATATCAGTCTCTGCAGTAGCTTCCAGCTTCTCTGATTTTCAGAGTGAAGTCAGTCTGATGTGCTGTTGCACTGAAAACGATCTGAAACTCCAGGCTGGCGGACTGTTGTATCTCAGATGAGGAGTTTAGGAGCTTCTCCAGGTTTCTGAAGGTACCAGTTTAATATCATCATCTACATCATCAACTGCTTTTACATCTGACAGATACAGTCTGTCCTGGAACAACAGACTGAGATCCAGGAGTTTTTACCATGCAAGCATGAAAACATATTGACAGAAACCTCATAATTTACACTTTCCAATGTGTCCACTGCCAAATCATGAGTTTCTGAAATAACATGATTTAGATAAAACATAGTTTTTAAGTTTATCATTTACAGCAGAGATGGAGTGCTACCTGTCTCCTCCCCCAACTATTCACATGTTAACGACATGATTATTGCTTTCATTCTGTCAGTTTCAATAGGTGTATTTTTCGGGGAAATCACAGTGAGAAAGGCCACAGTAAACACACTAGAATATCCTGCAGGTCAAAGCATCACTCATTTGTTTTAAGGTGAACTTATGTCAGAGAATTACACAGCAATATCATGTACAATCGGCGCGATCAGCTGTTTCAGATCAGCTCGGCTCATCAGATCAGATCCGCTATTCATATTATTGTAGCTGAGTGTGTGGTGATACACACATACAATATGGACTACTTTTAAATGACAGAGTTATTCTGTGTGTGAATCTGTATATACTGTTAATGATAATATAGAACTTTTTTAGCTGTTGTCTTTACTTCCGTTACTCCACTTACTCTTAAACATGATCCAGAAATATATTCTCCCTAAAAGTCACGTGATTCTGACAACACTGATACATTTGTTTAAAACTGTACAACAACATTAGAGAGTTCCAAAATTACCACAGTACCCTGTAACCCCCTTGGTCTGCTAAAGGTTAATGACGCATGCCTGGGGACATTTGTTAGCCTGTTCCAATGTGCGTCCATTGCATGCTAAGAAGGACTCTTGCCTTGCCTCTGGTAGATCCTTCCTTGGGAAGGCCTGTCCTCCCAAGGAACTCTATTCAGTCCACCATTTTGAATGTCACTAAAGGTGTACCACAGGGTTCAATATTAGGCCCTTTACTTTTCATGTTGTATACTAATAACATTGCTTCTTTCAATAATGGCTGTAAGGTACATTTTTATGCCGATGATACAGTGCTTTATTCAACCTCCTACACATTGAGGGGAGCCATATTTACTTTGCAGAATGGTTTTGAGTCATTCCAGAACTCACTTTTTGAACTTAAACATGTTTAAATGCAGCAAAAACAAAATGTATGCAGTTCTCTCGATCCTGCTTTATGGAGGAAGTTCATTTAAAAATTAGCACTTTGGACGGCTCTGAAATAGAAAGGGTATCCTCCTATAAGTATCTTGGAGTTTTTATTGATGAAAAGCTCTCCTTTAAACTTCATGTTGATAAGCTAGTAGAAAGCTTAAGGATGATACTTAAGTTACTTTATAGAAACAGATCGTGTTTTTTGACTGAAGACAGCTGTTAGTACAATCTACCTTCCTGCCTGTACTTGATTATGGTGATATTATTTATATGCACGCCACTTCTACCACCTTGATACAGCTTGATACTAAATATCATTCACTCCTTTTTGTTACTGGTGATCACTTCAGAATGCATCATTGTAGCCTTTACCAGGCAGTGGGTTGGCCATCCCTGGCTGCTAGGAGGAGGGAGTATTTGCTTTTGTATGCATATAAAGCTATCAACAGACAGCTAAACTAAATGCCCTTTTCTCCTCGAGCACATTCAAAAATCTGTTTAATGAGCTTGATGTTGTGATACTTGAACATTTTAAGCACTGGCGTTTTACTGTCTTCTTTTTGCTGTTTTTTTATTTTTCTTCAAATAATTTTTATTGCTTTATTGTTTGTATTGTTCTATGATTGTAAAATGTATTAAATGTAACCAGGGCATCACTGTAAATGAGACCTCGGTGTCAATGGGTTTTACCTGGCTAAATAAGAGTTAAATAAAAAACAAACAAACAAACAAAAAAACCCCAGGCTGTCTTCTTCAGGCTCTGTGTGTGCTCACATTAAACGAGTCAAATGATGCATTCAGCATGGTGAGAGGGGGTACTTGAATGATCTTTATTGTCATTGCACATGTTACAGAGCAACGAAAATTGTTTCAGTTTCAGCCCGTCCAAGAGCGGGAGAACTGTGGGTTGCCATACGGCATTAAAATTACTAATCACTTCATAAGTTAGTGTATTTATTTTAAAACTCAGTTTATCTCTGATATGACAGCTGCACATTCTACAGCTCTGAAACTTTAAACATGATGCAGCAGATTTAAACTTTATTCTCAAGAACTGCATTTACATATACTGACACTGAAGGAAACATATAAATCACAAGTTTTGGGTCAAATCAAAGTGAAATTAATTTTACTGATTTAATAGGCTGTGATCTGTGATAAATACCACATTGTCTAATTAGTGTTCTATCAGCTGCAATACACCAGCAGTGTAAAACAGACTTTAGCAAATCAGGACCAAAACAACTAATCCAAGGTGGTCAGGTTATGATGGTTCGAAGGAATTATATAGGAATTATATCACATTGCATATGCGTATAAACATCATAATAAAATAAAAATAATAATAAATAAAAATAATATAGTGAACTGTATGTTACCTGTGATTTTATAAATGGCTTCTTTCAGAGCCAGAAAACAGTGAGAGCAACAACAACCCTACAAATAAAATAAAACGACTGTCTTACTCAGGTTTTCTGCATCACTGATGTAATGTAGGTTCCTGTGTTTAAAAAAACACAAGTAATCTAACTTTGTGATTCAGACCTCAGTTCTCACAGCTTTGTTTGTGAGGTAGGTTTACACACTCTGAGCTCTGGGTCCTACCACCAATTTTATGGCTGGCCCAGACTTCTTTTTGTTCTTTTGGCCAAAACTACAGACTCCCATAGTTTTGGTTAACTTCTGATATTATTTTTGAATTTAAAAAAAGATATTTTATAACTAATTCTTTGTTACAGCATCTTCTTCATATGTTGATGGTCACAAGGTAGATCAAAATGCAGATGTGTAAAGTAACAAAGTAGGACTACTTCACTACCATACGTAAGTACTAAAAGGCTGTATCTGTACTTTACTGGAGTCTCATTTTTTTCTCCTACTTCCACTTTTATTTCACTACATATTTTTGATGATTCGAATACTGTACTTTTACTCAAGTCTGGGTCTCTGGTACTTTATACATCTCTGGCAAAATGTTGTCAGGACCTGTTTTTTATGTTAACATTCTAATGTCTTGTGAACTTCCTTTTGGGGTTTTCTGTTTTTTTTCTTCCTTGTTTCGTTATTCATTCATGTTTATCATTCATGTTCATCTAGTGTCTAGTTTTACTTCTTGTCTTTGTGTGTTTTCCTGCCTGTTTCTATCACACCTGTCTTCATTTGTCTTGTTAGACCTTTGCTGTTCCCAGAGTCTTCCCCTCAAACCTGTTTTGTATTAGTCTTCTCTGCTCCACCCGAGTGTTCTCCTTCACACCCTTGTTGTAAGCCAATCCCCATTTCCCTCCTTTTGTCTGTTTCCACCTGGTCCAGTTGTGTCTCCTTCTTTTGACAGTTTTTTTTGTATATATACCTGTGTGTTTCACTTTGTTCCTTGTCAGTTCATCTGCGTTTATTCCTGTGTTCATCACTGTGTTCTTGGTGTCATTCTCTGCTCCATTTCCTACCTAATGTCTTGTGTTCTGTTTGGATTGTTTACTGAGTTCATCATATTATCCTGGTTGGATTTCAGTTTAGTTTTGGTTATTCTTTCATTTGGACTTTCATCAACCTCCTTGTTCTGGATATTTTTTTCTTAATCTGCTTTATTAAAGCTTACTGTTTGTTAAACCATAAACCTGCCTCCTGCTCTACATTTGGGTCCTTCCCAAAGTGATTACTACATCTCTGCACAACTGAAATAGTGGGAAGTCTCCATAAAGCCTGCTTTAACTTCTGATCATATTGAAAACTGAAAGAGAGGAAGATGAAGTTTTTTTGGTATGTAATAGCATGTCATCAGCCTAAAAGATGAATTTATGATGATTTGAATAATCAGATACTTGAGATACTAGTGGACTTCTTTATGGAAGAAAAAGCAAACTTTCAATAAAACTGCCCAGAGTCGAAGAGAAGCATCCACATATCAATAATCTTCAAAACTATATTTGTAGTTAACATATTTATATCAACATTGATCTTGAAGGACTGTGTAGAAAAGTTAAGCAACTAATGTTTGTGTGTGTGTTTGTGTGTGTGTTTGTGTGTGTGTGTGTGTGTGTGTGTGTGTGTGTGTGTGTGTGTGTGTGTGTGTGTGTGTGTGTGTGTGTGTGTGTGTGTGTGTGTGTGTGTGTCCTCAGTGAAGTGTATCAGTCTCTGCAGTAGCTTGCAGCTGCAGCAGTCACTTCAGTTTCTGTTCAGTCTGACTGAGGGAGGTTTTTGTACGACACTTTTTCACTGTGTGAACAACCACTGACTGTTGATGTAATGCAGACTCTGACAGTAGTAAACTGCTGCATCTTCAGTCTGGACTCCACTGATGGTCAGAGTGAAGTCAGAGTTTGATCCACTGCCTGTAAAACGATTTGGAATCCCTGATGCTCGAGTGCTAGTAAGGTAAATGAGCAGTTTAGGAGTTTTTCCATCTCTGTGTTGGTACCAAGCTAAACGGTTAGAGCCATAAACATCCTGACTGGTCCTACATGTGATGGTGACGGAGCCTCCCACAGTAGAGCTCACTGCTCCAGACTGAGTCACTGTGACCTGACCTCTGGACTCTGAGGATACAGAGACAGAAACATAAAGCAGCATCATGGTTTTGTGGGCTTCATTTCAGAGGGACAGATGTTGATAGAGGAGAGGAGTTTGATTCTCTGGACTTTACCTGTGAAGCAGCAGCAGAGGAGAGTCCAGATGAGGACGGAGATCAAAGTCATGTTTTTGATGAGGAGGATTTCTGTGGCTTCTGTTGTCATGAAGGACAGCTGTCAGTCATCCAGTGTTCAACTCTCAGGACTATAAAGTCTCCCAGAGCACTGGAGCATGGTGCTGCTGATGCAAAGTGGCTCTCTATGGAAATGCTCTGACTGACTCCAACAGGGACTTGGATTACTCTGATGATGCTGATTATCAATGAATCAATCAATTTATCAGAGTATTGATAAGAAATGTGACAGTGTTCATTTGTATGTGTCTGTAGTTTGAGTTTGATGGACTAATATTGATTTATTTTTTAATATTTTATGAATTCTCCCAACTTCACTACCACACAAGTGTCACTGTGAAAAATGTTTTTAAGACAAATAATTGTCATTTATCATGATCTACAATAAACATGCATTTATCATAAGTATTTACATTTGACAAGATTAATTGGATGCTTTTCTTTATAAATATCTTATTTCAATTTGTTCTCTGGAAAATAAATCATTTTTTGTAGATGGTTAACATTCCACAAAGAAAATATGAAACACATTTTTATAGTTTGTAAATCCACTTTACACGTTTTGACCTTTCATTACATCAACTGGGTAAAGTGGGAATGTGTTAAAAGACTTTGTTTGTATCAAAGTCAGAGAGCCGTGTCTCTCTACAGTGAGAGGTTTTTGTACGGCGGCTCAATGAGTTTGTATCACTGTGGTTGACTTTTGGTGGAGGAACCAGACTGGATGTTGGAAGTAAGTCACGATTTTAGAAAATTGTTTTTTTTTTTTCCAAGAGCTTTTTTTCTTTCTTTCCTCCTTTTTTCCCAGCATGCTTTAAATTCCATATTAACTTTTACACAAATATTTTGCAGTGAGAGACAAAGTTTTTTTGGGGGGGCATAGAAAATCAAAAGTAAATTTTAAGGAAAATAAATATTAAGCCGAATAATACATAATTAAAAACTTAATAATAAAGTTGCATCTTGAGGGCTTGTAGGTTTACTTCAGTGTGTCAAAGTCAGAGAGCCGTGTCTCTTTACAGTGAGAGGTTTTTGTACGGCAGCTCAATGAGTTTGTATCACTGTGGTTGACTTTTGGTGGAGGAACCAGACTGGATGTTGGACGTAAGTTTCTGCATGAATACTAGATAAATTGTTTCAATGTTATTTTAAAATTCAGTTTCGTTATGTTTGCAGTAGATAAAAATGTGTTGTTTACAAAGAAAAACTTTATGTTTTGCCTTTGTTACTATGGAGACTAAGTCAGAGCAGCTTTAACCAACATTTCCTTTTATATTTCCATCATAAGTGGAGTCAAACAGATGAAATGTAAAAACAGATAAAACTGCAAACCAGTTTGACAGGCGTTTTTGAAGATTATATTCTTAATGTTCCACCTCAATGATAACTGTTTGTTTTATAATATAGTCAGCATCAACTTTTCAAGAGCAAACTAACAGTGATTGATTCATGTGGTTTAATATTTTGAAAATCTTATGAACAGAATTTGATGAAAATTGACATTCACACAAAGAACATTTTATTGTAGGTAGTTAATTCATGTATGCATTTGTTTATGTTTGCACAAAAACTTTGTAAAATGCATATTACTAAATTAATATTGTCAAGGTTTGTGATGAAAAAGTTTTAATAATTTGTCTCAATTCTGATATTTTGACATATTTGAGGTCATTCTGTATGATGATTCTCTCTGTGCTGATTTGCATGAGAAGCTTCTTAAAGGGAAGTGAAACAATGTGTGAGTGAGTGACTGATGGAGCAGAAAAACCATCTGACAGAAACTCCTTAAAGGAGAAAATCAGCTCTCACACAGTAAAGGTGTCCAAGTGTCTGATGGTTGATTGACAGCTGTGTGGTCCCTGTCCTCTAAGCTGATTGGTGTCTCCTAGGTGATGTCCATCCCACCCTGATGGTGCTGCCCCCCTCCAGTGAGGAGCTGCAGCAGGGGAAGGCCACGCTCATGTGTCTGGCCAACAAGGGCTTCCCCTCAGACTGGAGTCTGGCCTGGAAGGTGGACGGCAGCAGCAGCAGCAGCTGGGAGGAGAGCAGGAGCCCCGGGGTGCTGGAGAAGGACGGCCTCTACAGCTGGAGCAGCACCCTGAGGCTTCCTGCAGACCAGTGGAGGAAGGTGGGCTCTGTGACCTGTGAGGCCACCCAGGGCTCCCAGACTCCACTCTCAGAGACACTGAGGAGAGACCAGTGTTCCCAGTCCTGACCTGACTCACTGGGACTCTGCTACTGGTTTACTCTGATACTGCTCTCAATCTGCTCTGTCTCTCTCATGACGTTTCAGTGTGAACATATTCTTGCTTGTGTTGACGGTTTCAATATTTCAAAGCAATAAAGACTTTATCAAATGTATTATATGAGTGATGTCATGTGACTTCATTTCTTGGACATATGTTATATATTAGGAGCATTACTCAAACTAATGCACAAAAGCCACAACAGTAATGACTCTTTTTTCAGACTAAGGTTGATGGGTTTTACACTGTGAAAACTTTTCTATTATAGTTTCCATTAGAGATCAATAAATGTATTTTAGTAATCATACACATGGTAAGATATTTAATAGTTAAACACAAAGCTCTCTGTTATAACTGATGTCTTCCCTTGAAGAAATTTCGCCTGTTAAGTTTGTGTGTTGTTGAATTCTACCTGGAAATTCTTGTAAAGATTTTCATACAGTCTTAACAGTCAGAGGGTTTTGGGGTTTAGATATAAAAAGCAGTGTATCATCTGCATAAAGTGACATAATATGAATCTAATTAAAGATTTACCACCAAATCATATTTAAGTGAGACAGAGTAACTTTAACAAAGGACATAGCATGAAAAAGAGGAGAGGACAGTCTCTGTCTCTTGCTGTCTGCCAGCAGATACAACAGTTATGTAACACACATTTATGTGTAGATATAGTTAAAGTGTCAGTCATGTCTTTTGTATTTTTATAATTTCAGGTGATATAAAGCTTTTCTTTTTCTATGTTTACATTTACATGAGTGGCAATAACTCAGTGTGTGGGGACATGGCTTGGGAAGTAGAAGGTCGCCATTTCAAGTCCACGTACAAACTGAACAAGTAGTGGGGACTGGGAGTTGAAGAGGTGTCCTTGAGCAAGGCGTCAAACCCTAAATTGCACGGGACACCTGTCCATGGACAGCCCCCTCACTGTGACATCTCTATAAATGCATGTGTATGGGTCCTGTTTGTGCATGTGTCTGTATTCCGGGCCTGTGTGTGTGTGTGTGTGTGTGTAATTTGTAAAATAACAACAGAGTTCAAAACAGAGTTTCCCAGTGAGGGACTAATAAAGGAATACATTGTATTGGACATATGTGTAGGTAATATTTGGGTGACTTTTGATCATGAATGTTTCTGATAATGATCTGTGTCTTTGTGTTTCCTTTTAACTTGATAAAGTTCAAAAAGCTGAGATCCAGTAGGAAGCCAAGGTCAAAGGTCATGACAAGCCTGGCTCCTCTTGATTTATTGGAAAATCAGATAAGAACAGGAGATTATAATGTGTTGTGAATGGATGGTGAGAAGCTGTGATCGAGAAATTAATTTGATTTCCACCAAGGTCATTTTTTTTGTCATTTCACTTGTTTTGAGGAATGTTTATTTGATATTAAAGCAACAATGCTCTAAATGTTCAGTCTAAATTATGACATTGTGTGTGTGTGTGTCCTCAGTGGAGAGTATCAGTCTCTGCAGTAGCTTCCAGCTGCAGCAGTCAGCTCAGTTTCTGTTCAGTCTGACTGAGAGAGGTTTTCATATAATGCTTTTTCACTGACTGTTGATGACATGTACACTCTGACAATAGTAAACTGCTGCATCTTCAGTCTGAACTCCACTGAAGGTCAGAGAGAAGTCAGAGTTCAATTCACCGCCTGTAAAACGATCTGGAATATCTGACTTCTGATAAGTAGCAGAGGAAATACCAGGCCAAACTGTGGTATGGGCTATCATAATAAACACCACTAGTGGTCTAAAAAAAATTCTATCATCTATCATCAGCTTAAAGGGGTATGACATCAGCATGATTTGGTGACTGTTTGGAAACTAGATGGACAATGTTTGGGAGTAACTTTAAATGAAATGTCAGGATCAATTTTCCTAACCATATAAAATAGTCACAATCAGCACTGCTGAGGTGCCCTTGAGCAAGGCACCGAATCTCCACAACCACTCGGGGCACCTGTCCAGGGGCACCCCCGTCACTCTGACATCTCTCCGTTTGATGCATGTATAGGCCCTGTTTGTGCATGTGTAGGGGTATTCCAGGCCTGTGTGTATGTGTATATGACAACAACACAGTGAAAACTTGGAATTTCCCCTTGCAGGATTAAAAAAGTTTATAAAATTAAACAAATGAATAAATAAATAAAAATTAAATTCAGTGATACAGTTCAACACCGTTTATGTTTTCCAGACACATCAGAGAATGAATCTCACAAAACCTGAAGCAAATGATTCTAAAGAAAACAAAAGTTTAGATGTAAGATCATCTGTATTAACCTGCCTGTTGAAGAGCTGACATCAACCTCTGACTATGTTAGAGACAATAATTGACAAAGAAGACTGCAATGAAAATATCTGATCTTTTAGTTAAGATTGAATCACAAAGTATTTATTATCCCAGGGGGCTATTTGATATGCAGCAGTAGTCAACACTACCAAAATCAGAAAAGACCAACATCATAAAATAATACAATAAATAGACACAAGTACATTTACAAACAATAGAAAGTTTAGTTTGGTAAAGTTTTGTAAAGTTTAGATTATTCTGTGTAAAATGTTCCAACTGGATGGAATAATAAAGTATGTTTAAGTCTTTTAGTTTCTGTGCAGCTGTTGAGTCAGATCAGTTCCTCTTTAGCTGAGGGAGGTTTTTGTACGATGTTGTATCACTGTGTGAATGGGAAGCTGTTATGCTGCTGACAGTAATAAACTCCTGCATCTTCAGTCTGGACTTCTCTGATTTTCAGAGTGAAGTCAGTCTGATGTGCTGTTGCACTAAAACGATCTGGAACTCCAGGCTGGCGTTCTGTTGTATCCCAGATGAGGAGTTTAGGAGCTTCTCCAGGTTTCTGAAGGTACCAGTTAATATCATCACCTATAGATGTACTGCTTTTACATCTGATAGAGACAGTCTGTCCTGGAACAACAGACTGAGATCCAGGAGACTGAGTCAGGATGATTTCTCCTGATGAATCTGGAAAACATGAAAAAGAGCAGAAAGGTTATTGAGACAAATCCAGTTTGGAGAAAGATGATCAACATCCAGACAGAAGAGTATCATTTCTTTAACATGGAGAACAGATGGAAGAAGGTAAATGTTGCTTGTTTCAGTGTTTCTCCATCAGAGCAGAACATCATTGAGGTGAACATGGTTGTAACCTGAAGCAAAGTTTTCAGAAGAGAGTCTCACCCTGAACGAGGAGTCCCAGGGTGGCCAGCAGTAGAATCAGTGACATCATCATCGTGCTGTCAGCGTGTCAGTGGCTCTGAAAGGCCTGGACAGCCACTGATCAACACTGGTCTCTTAACAGCTGGGAGCAGAGAGGCAGGACACATATGCAAACACACAGAGTCAGTCAACTGTAGCTGTCCTCAACATGTCATGGTGTTTCCTCCTCAGTGCTGGGAGCATTGCGTATTCAAGTAATATATCATATAATTCGTTATGAAATTCAGAAAAACTGAGATTAAATGATCTTTGTCATAATGGCAAATTTGTTTTTCACCAAGCTGTTTGAAAAGAGGATTTGAATTGTGTTTTTTAAAAGATTTTAGGCTTAGTACACATAATAATTTTCAATATCTTACACCGGTTGATTTTTAGTATTTTTTTCTATGAGGTACGGAATGTACAATGAGTGATGTGAAAGACCTAAAGCTACCAACGGTCTGTAGTTAAATGCAGGTGTTCAAACCTGATGGATCCACGGTTAAGAGAGCCAGTCTGAGGAAACCTACCATAACTCTTTATAACATGATTCTTGGAAAGACAGGACAAGTTTTGTAGATGTTTTTCAAAACAGACACAACGTAAAATACCTCCTGCTCTCCAACAGCTCTGTAATTTCATGTTAATGTATTAAGTACTTAATTTCAATGTTCAGCACTCCCCTCTTCTTGTGTTATTCTCCTTCTCTTTTCTCTTTCTTCTCTCAAGTGCTCCTGATCATGTTGATTAATGGGTTAATGGCCCCATATTTAAGGAGGCTGGAGAAGAAGGAGATCTCTCTCTCAAGACAAAGCAGCCTTCTGACTGTCTGAGTGTGTTGTCTCTTTAGTTGTTTATTTTGTGTTTATTTCCTGTGAGGTTGGAGGTCTGGCAGTCCAGTGGGCTGTACCATGACGCAAGTTCCACAGAGTCAGGTTCTCTTTGTCTGAGCTGGCTCTATAAACCCTAAAGCCTCAGTCAGAGATAACAGGTACCATGAAGGTGGTTATCAACTGTCTCTGTTAACCCAGGCTGTCTTCTTCAGGCTCTGTGTGTGCTCACATTAAACAAAGGATGCATTTAGCATGTTGAGAGAGGAGTACTTGCATTAAAACTACTAAGACTAATACTAACTAATTACTAATCACTTATAAGTTAATATATTGTTGTGTTTTGACCCGTTGGAGTAAGTGAGCTGCTTTGTCTGGATATGCGTGGGTGTAATCACTTCACACAACAAGGGATCTTCCGTTTATGGACTTTACTGGACTTCAGTAGGTAAGTACAGGATGTACAGTTGTTTGCTGATTACAGACATGCGGCTGAGGGCTCTAGCTCGGGCACAGAACAGCAAGCTTGCGCTGTCCATGCGATGAGCCGTTCACGAGCACTGTTCAACCTCAACTGACTGCTGCTCTCAAAAAATCTCACTGTCTCTCTCCTGCGCGATGACATCACATTCACTAACCAATTAACATGGCACATTTAGCAACAAGCAAAACACATCTGGTACGAGGAGAGAAAGGGGGACAACTATCTGTGAACTGCTTTACACTACCCCCCTCCAGGAGTACTGAGTCCCTTCAGTACAGGTGACTCAAATGAACAGGTCTAGAACCTAAGTTATTACTGTATTACATCACAATCTTGGCAGACTCAAAACAAGTATAAGTAAATGGCAGTAACACACCCCTAAACACATTTAAATGAATTAACAAATCTGCAGGTTAACTGAACAGTCTCTTTCTAATAACTAGTTCCTGAATCTCTCTGGCTTGTTAACTATGCGTCCCCTAGAAGTTTTCACAGTTTCTTCTGGAATGTCTCTGAGCTCTTGTTTTTCCTCCTGATCGCATGACTCTCGGGGAGTTTCTTCCTCTGCTAGATCTGTATCATTGTCTGTTTGTAGTGGTAGCTCTGGTACCAATGAGACGTCCTCTCCAGCTAGCTGTATAGCTGAGTCTTGGCACCGCTGCAACACTTTGCTCCTTTGACGTCTGACCCAAGCAGGAATCACTTCACTATCATATGGCTTAAGCCGATCATGATGCATTATCTTGCTGCGTTTCGGCCCCTGAATCTCGTAGAGGACAGGACCACGACATGCGGACACAATCAAGGGGCCCTTCCAAGGTGGTTGAAGCTTGGGGCTTAGTCCTTTCTTTTTGGTGTCATCCTTGGTGTACACCAAATCTCCAACACTGTAGGGGTGTTCTTGTGCTCGAACATCATACACCTTCTTTTGACGTTCTTGTGCTGTGCGGAGATGCTCTCTTGCTGTGTTTTGTGCCTCCTTTAGTCCTTCTTCCAAGCTGTTGAGAAAATCGAGTTCTGCAGCTCCTAACCGAATGTCCTGTGGTTGGCGAACTTCTCGGCCAAGCATTAACCTGTTAGGTGTGAACCCTGTGACTGCATGCCGTGAACTGCGGTAGGCTGAGGTGAGTAGTGGCAGATGCTCATCCCAGTTCTTCTGGTTCTGATTCACGTAGCACCGGACCATCTGGAGTAAGGTTCTGTTGAACCGCTCCACCTGCCCGTTAGAGGCAGGGTGGTAGGGGGTGGTCCTTGTCTTTGTGATCTTTAGGAGTTTGCATACACTTTGAAACAGGGAACTCTCAAAATTGCGACCTTGATCTGTGTGCAACTCGAGAGCAGCTCCAAATCGGGCGATAAAGTCGCACACAAGCTTCCTCGCTGTTGTCTCAGCCCCTTGGTCAGGAACAGGAAAGGCTTCGACCCATCTGGTAAACTGGTCAATGATGACGAGAATGTATTTGTTCCCTGAGCTGGATACTGGGAATGGCCCGAGGATATCTAAATGGAGACGGTCTAGAGGTGCTCCAGCTTGATAGTTTTGCAGCTTTTCTCTTTTCACCGGCCTTGTAGTTTTGCATGCATTGCAGTGCGGGCATCTCTTTACAAATAGGTGGACATCCTCCCCCATTCCATACCAGTGGTAGCTCTGGTTTTGTGGGCTTCATTTCAGAGAGACAGATGTTGATAGAGGAGAGGAGTTTGATTTTCTGGACTTTACCTGTGAAGCAGCAGCAGAGGAGAGTCCAGATGAGGACGGAGATCAAAGTCATGTTTTTGGATTTCTGTGGCTTCTGTTGTCATGAAGGACAGCTGTCAGTCATCCAGTGTTCAACTCTCAGGACTATAAAGTCTCCCAGAGCACTGGAGCATGGTGCTGCTGATGCAAAGTGGCTCTCTATGGAAATGCTCTGACTGACTCCAACAGAGACTTGGATTGCTCTGATGATGATGATTATCAATGGATCAATCACTTTATCACAGCATTGATTAGGAATGTGTTACTTCCTATTTATAAGAAACTTTAGTTTGAGTAAATTTTCTTGCAGAATATTTTTGTGAATTCCAACTAATTCCCAGCCACACAAATCAACATCGCTGTGGGACAAATGTAGTAAAAAAATATTTTAATTGATCATAACTCACAATAAACATGGATTCATTATAGTTATTTGTATCGAGTTTATTTATGGCAGAATTTATCAGACAGTATTTCTTTTGAATGTTTTAATATTTTGAATTTTTGATTTTTGAATTTGTTTTACTGAAGGAGAAATTAATATTGCTTGTAGATGTTTGAAGTTTCACATAGAAAATCTTATATATATTCATAGTTTGTGAATAAGTCTCTAAACAATGAAACCAGTTAATAGACATACTGGATAAATTGGGAACATGTTAGAGCAGTTTGTTTGTGTCAAAGTCAGAGAGCCGTGTCTCTCTACAGTGAGAGGTTTTTGTACGGCGGCTCAATGAGTTTGTATCACTGTGGTGGACTTTTGGTGGAGGAACCAGACTGGATGTTGGAAGTAAGTCAAATGTTTAAAATGTTTACTGTTTCAGCAGCTAGTTTTTCTTTATATTATATATGTAAGAGAGAAGAAATAATAGTTGCCTTTTCATTTTTATGGATGTTTTTTTTTCAGGAATATTTTGCATTGAGAGATAAAGTGAACATTTGAATTAGAAAATCAAAAGTTAATTGTAATGAAGATAAGACATGAAGCTAAAAGATGCATCAGTCCTTCTTACTTTAATAGTAAAGTTTAATCTTGAGGGCTTGTAGGTTTACTTCAGTGTGTCAAAGTCAGAGAGCCGTGTCTCTCTACAGTGAGAGGTTTTTGTACGGCGGCTCAATGAGTTTGTATCACTGTGGTACACGTTCGGTGGAGGAACTAGACTGGATGTTGGAAGTAAGTCAAATGTTTATGAAAAGTTTATACAGAAATATTAAATACCATACTGTAAAATAATGTTTTAAATTCCTTTTTAAATGTTTGTTTTGTTTATAAAGCTCTTAGTATTTTTGATATTATTCCTCCTCTTTTATCATGGAGACACACTCAGAGCAGCTTTACAAACATTTCTTTACACATTCCTGTCATACTGACATTCAAATGACTTGATGATGAAGATAAATCTTCAGTTCTACTGTAAAAATGTTTTCTAAGGTTAATTTATAGTTTTCCACCACAGTGATAACTGTTGTTATGATGAATTCAATCATACTTTATTCAAGTGAAGTTGAACAGAGTGAAGATACAGATCAGTATTTGAAAAGCTGCAAATTCTGTTATCTTTTTTATTGTACTAGATAATGTTGGATTTTTATTAGTTTTAATAGTTGTTAAATAACTGAAATCCTGACTGAAATCCACAAAAAGAACATCTGATTGTTGCTCATTCATATTCTGTCTTTATTTATGTTTCCTCTAAATCATTTAAAGTAATGTATACTTAGATTTTTTTAATGATTTTGATTTGAACTTTTTATAGTTTTGCCAAATCTGCTTCTTTTATGTCCAGTGTAGTTTGACATATTTGAGGTCATTCTGTATGATGATTCTCTCTGTGCTGATTTGCATGAGAGGCTTCTTAAAGGGAAGTGAAACAATGTGTGAGTGAGTGACTGATGGAGCAGAAAAACCATCTGACAGAAACTCCTTCAAGGAGAAAATCAACTCTCACACAGTAAAGGTGTCCAAGTGTCTGATGGTTGATTGACAGCTGTGTGGTCCCTGTCCTCTAAGCTGATTGTTGTCTCCTAGGTGATGTCCGTCCCACCCTGATGGTGCTGCCCCCCTCCAGTGAGGAGCTGCAGCAGGGGAAGGCCACGCTCATGTGTCTGGCCAACAAGGGCTTCCCCTCAGACTGGAGTCTGGCCTGGAAGGTGGACGGCAGCAGCAGCAGCAGCTGGGAGGAGAGCAGGAGCCCTGGGGTGCTGGAGAAGGATGGCCACTACAGCTGGAGCAGCACCCTGAGGCTCCCTGCAGACCAGTGGAGGAAGGTGGGCTCTGTGACCTGTGAGGCCACCCAGGGCTCCCAGACTCCGCTCTCAGAGACACTGAGGAGAGACCAGTGTTCCCAGTCCTGACCTGACTCACTGGGACTCTGCTGCTGGTTTTACTCTGATACTGCTCTCAGTCTGCTCTCTGTCTCTCTCATGACGTTTTAGTGTTAACATGTTTGTGCTCTCTGTCTTTCTGTCATATTACCAAATTAACCGTACTCACAATGAAATACCAGTGTTTTCATTCTTGTCATAATGCTTATGCTGTTAATGCTGTACAATAAAACATAAGCAAATAAAAAAAATGTTTGGATATTTTTACTGCAACAGGTCCCTCCTCCCACATGTTAAGATATACAAGATTATAACCCATGAATGAATGAATGAATGAATGATCTTTATTGTCATTGCACATGTCACAGAGCAAGAAAAATTGGTTTCAATTTCAGCCCGTCCGCGGGAGGACTGTGGGTCTAACCCATGTCTAACTACTGGTGATGGTTTTATTAATGACCTCCAGAAACACATCATGTATTGGCACTTATCCACTAACTTATCAAGGTACATCTGACAGTGTCTGTGTTTAGCAGTTTTATTATGGATCAGGGTCATTTTGATGAAATAATTTTAAAATGTGTTATAAATTAATGACTTAATAGAGTTTTAAATATTAGAAACAACTTGTAGCGTATCATCAGCATAAGATGCTATAATATGATTCTTTTATGGTGGTTTTATGCCAAATATTTAATGCCTGTGTTGCAGATTTTTTTTTAGAACATTCATTATTTAATGTAAAGCCACCCAGGTATATTTTCACCCTGAGGTAAATGGGGGTGGTAGCGGGACGCTCATGTGATTGGCTGAAGAGGAAGGAGACATCTGATTGGCTACCTATATCCCCTTGGTAGAAAAAATGCATTTGTGGATCGGGTCACGTCAGGGGAGTCTCAAAAATATTCACACACAAATGCGCAGAGGTTCACAAAATAAAAGCATTTGTATATGAATGTATCAACATCCACATATGTTTTGATGAAAATTGCAAATACCTTTTAAATACAATATATAAATAAATAAATCATATAAAAATACATATATTTGTGGATTTTTATTGCATATATTTAAAACAATAAATATTTGTGTGTGCATCAGAAATACATTTGTGAAACTTTTTTGGTTATTTGTGGATTTTTTTTACATTTATATAAAATGCCAAATATATGTGTGTGCATTGAAAATATTTGTGTGGAGAGAGTCATTTATATATAAATCTTAACATGTATTTGTGAATCCTTCTGTGTGTATTTATTAATATTGAGACTAATCTAACTCCATACATTTCCTGCGAAAACAGAAGTATAATTTGAAAACACAAAATGGATGTAACATTTGACACAGCGTCCCAGAGCATCAACCACCAACACACCCAGGATACCTTGTACCTCATATGTCGACATGAAAAGTCCATGACCAATCATCGATATGTGATGGAGCTTGGAGTGGAAAAGTGTTGTTCTCAACTCCAAGAACAGATAACATACACAGAGTTGAGACTTAAAAATTTCTGAAATAGTGTTGGCTAGTGATGTCAAAATGAAGCCTCATGAAGCATTTTCTTTATTTTATGAGCCCACTAGATGGCGCTCTTGGTTAAAAGAGAAAGGCTCAAAGAATGGCAAGTCAGTGTACTTTAAACTTTTTGTTGAACAAAAGGCGCCATCTAGTGGGCTCAGAAAATAAAGGAAATGCCTCATGAGGCTTCATTTCACATCACTAGTGCAGGCCCATTTATAAGCCAATCAAGTTATCTTTTGGATCTTACTGTTATCTGAAGAGCTATTATTTCTTCAGGCAAATAAAGATGACCACAGTGAGAGAGGAAATTGAGCATTTTAAGATCTTAAATTAGGATCTGGCTAAGACAGGAGGAAGCCTGTTTCCCAGGAGCTGAATTTCAGAAGTATAAGAATGTTGATGTTATATTGAGCTCAGTGATGTTTAGGAGAAAAAGGCTGGACAAAGACAAGATCTTTTTTTTAAATGTTCCTTTCATTGGGGGTCGTTGAAAAGATCTTGTGGCACATCTGTCTTAATTTTTTTTCCCAACTCACATTTAGAGACCTACACAGTCAGGTGACCTCCTATATTAATCATCCTGTACAGGTCCATATCACTAGGTGGTCAGACACGTCTTATGATCAGAAGTTGTTGTTTTTACAATACAATACCTCTACAATGTTAATAGTGAAGCTGACTGTGGCTTTGACTTGGGAATTTTGTTCTTTGGGACTCATTCCAGCTGGACACAAGTGGACCCTGTGGACACCCTCAAAAGGCAGCTAAAGACCAGTGTATCAGTTAGTGTTTCTCAATTGCAGTGTTTCTCCTCCCAAGGAAGGATCCTGCAGAGGCAAGGCAAGAATCCTCCCTAGCATCCAGTGAACACACATTGGAACAGGCTATACTCGCGAGGATACACACATGCATCCTCCGCATTTCACTGAAAGAAGGACTCAGTCCTTCATGAAACTCGGGAGGATCCTTGACATTGGAACAGTCCTTCGGCGGAGGTCGATGACGTAGCACCCTTCAAATCCGTCCATTTGAGGATGCTTCCTTGCAATTGAGAAACACCCAGTGTGTGTGTATCAGTTTCTGCAGTAGCTTCCAGCTGCAGCAGTCACTTCAGTTTCTGTTCAGTCTGACTGAGGGAGGTTTTTGTACGCTGCTTTTTCACTGTGTGAACATGCACTGACTGTTGATGTAATGTTGACTCTGACAGTAGTAAACTGCTGCATCTTCAGTCTGGACTCCACTGATAGCAAGAGTCAAGTTTACAACAACAAAGTCACTATATAAACTTAATAATATCTCAGCGGAAACAAATCTAGCATGTCAATAAAATCAATATTCCTCCTGACATCACAATACTGAGAGAAAAAAGTAATGTTATCTAAGCATGTAGAACACAAACATCAGTATCAGTCATTCGTCCTGCTCTTTGTCCCCCGTCTACTGAGGAGACTCACTGTCTGCAGGTCGGCTGCCTCAGATACATTTTAAGATAAAGTGTTAGACTACCTACAGACAGCTTCCATTTTAGTTTGTCTTTAACTGTTTGCTGTTAGCCTCACTAGCACGATGTGCCTGTGTAGACCACGATCATAAACCATAATAAAGACTGAATAAGAGACTCTGGACAGAGCAGATTGAAATATGGCTTTCTACATGCTGATCACATGTATTGATTAAGTATTAGCTTTTTACTGGCAGAAGTTTTTATTGCACTTACTCACAGTAACAAGCATACTTGTCGTCAACTAGAGTAATCTTGAAGTTATACTCCCTTCATCTGCACCGCGGCCTCTCTGCTGTTGTCTGACTTCACTCTGTTGTGTTTGTGTGTCTGTGTGTGTGTGACTACTTCATGACTATACATGAAACCAAAACTTAAAAAAGTAATAAGAGCCAATTAGGGCAGAGCTTATTATTATTATTGCGGTCTTGATTGATATTATTGTGTATTCTTGATACCAATCCCTGCCCGGGCCCCTCAGAGGTTGCTTCTGGGCCGCATGTGGCCCTCAGGCCGCTAATTGAATAGGCCTGTTGTATAATGTAAAACATGTCATCTGTTTCTACAATCAGCTTGTAGTCAAGTCAAGTTAAAATGATTGCAGACGGTGTGTTCGCTTGATGCAGGTGCTCCATCCCTGCCAAGCCCTCTGTTTTCGTTGGATGGTGCGTCGGATGTTAAGTCGCTGCTGCTCGCTGTATGTGCTTATGCCCCTTTACACACACATTCTCATTGACTAATTAATTCACACTGCTTACTCATATTACTATGGCGTATTTGAATACATTCCATCTGATGCTTGTTTTATGTTTTTCACCATTTCATCCCTACTACAAATGCAACTGTAGCCAGTATCTCACTATCACTATCCTCATTCACATTTTAAGAAGCTACAAATTATATTCAGCCACAAAATGAGTCTGAAAAGCTGGAAATCAGAATGGCAATACAGAAAGTTGTTCTATACAGATGAAACATCGTCTCATCTAGTTGTATTGGTGTGAACCAGCAGGTTTTTAGAATGCTGCAGAGCAGTGCATTGCAAGTAGTTGCATGTTCAGATCTCCTTGTCACGAATCTTTGGTCTGAACTGAGCTTAATATGCTGTTTGACAACTGCAATTAAACCCCCAAAAGAAGAATAAGGGGACATTTTTACAAATTAAAAATAAAATGACACTAACCTACGTCTTGTATGGAAAAAAATGGAAAGTGATATAAAAATATCCCCAAACCGCTTCAATGTAATAAGTGTCTGTTTGTGTGTAGGCATAGCACTGAGATATGTGGTAAATGTGGAGAGAGTGAATATGAAGAATGTGAAACAGAACAAGGGTGGTCTTTGAAAAGGCTATCATGTGAGGCTAAATGTCCAAAGAGAGTAAGGGAGGCAGAAAAAAACAGAGCCAAAACAAAGAAAAGAAATACATATGAGGGAGTGGGTAAGACAAGATATTTAAGACAGGGTCTAAGGAGGAAAAGTCAGCCAGGAAACATTTGGAATATTGCTTGTGTGAAGACCAGATGAGGTTTTTGGCCTTCGCGGCGATGGCTGTTAAGTGTAGAATAAAGTGGAATTGAAAGAAAAGCTGAAAAAAATTAGATAATCATAGATTTGCAACATGCTGTTCTGTGATGTTCGAAAAACCTGCTGGTTCACACCAATGGAACTAGATGAGACGATGCATCATCTGTATGGAACAACTCTCTGTACTTCAGTTCTGATTCGTAGCTTTTCATACTTATTTTGTGGCTGAATATAATTTGTAGCCTCTTAAAATATGAATGAGGATAGTGATAGTGAGATACTGGCTACAGTTGCATTTGCAGTAGTGATGAAAAACTTAAACAAAATAACATCAGATGGACTGTATTCATAATAATTAGGCCACAATAATAATAATAATAATAATAATAATAATGATAATAATAATAATAATAATAATAATAATAATAATAATAAATAACCAGCACCAATTAGTTAGTCAATGAGAATATGTGTACGCAGGGGCATAAGCACATACAGCGATCAGCAGCAACCCAATGTCCGACACACCATGGGGACGAAAACAGAGGGCTTGGCAGGGATGGAGCACCTGCATCAGGCAAACACACCGTCTGCAGTCATTTTAACTTAACTTCACTACAAGCCAATTGGCTGTAGAAAAAGGTGACGTGCTTTACATTATACAACCAGCCACCGGCGATTGGACCAGCAGACTTCCATGTGACACCATCAGCTGCTTCAGTCGAGCTCAGACGGCCAGTTCACTCCGCTGCAACTTTTCTCTGCATATTCTAAAGCAATTTTGACTTGTCGCAAATCTTTGGTCTGAACTGGGCTTTAGGTGCATTACCCTCTGCTTAACAGTGAGGTTCAGAGAGTAGATCCTACCAATTATTCCTGTTTCTCTGATTGAAAAAAAATCCACTGTTTGCTCCACTTGACAGATTCATTTTTTTTTATGATTGAGTTTTTTGCATCCTTTGTCTTTTTATTCACACCTATTACACTCATAGTTGCATACACAACAGACTCCTCAACCTGCACCCTTACGTACAGTAATGTTTCTAAAGTGACCTAAGCCCTTTTTCCATTGCCCAAAAAACAAAACAAGAAAACATTAACACCTGCTAATATTTGGCTTTTTTTATGTAAAAAAAAAAAAAAAAAGGTTACAATCAGCATTAACATCTGGGTCAAATGACTCTGCAGTAGTCAAGGGTGTTGATGAAAAATGCAACAACCAGGTAAAAATGCAAATTTTAGCTACTTTTCCAGCGAGATGAAGTGACATGCCACCATAAAATATTGTCCGTCTCTGCCCAAGCAGCGTTCAAACATTGATCCAAATTGCACCGAGTTTGAAGGAGAGACTGAATAACACTGTAAAAATAGTAGTAACCACTAGGGGTGTAAATCACCAGTTTCATCACGATACGATATCATATCGATACTATGAACAACGATACGATATTTTCTGATATAACAAAGTGCCACGATACGATTTCGATTCGATACGATTCAGGGGTCTGTGATCGATATTAGGCGATATTAAATGCCCATTTAACACAGTCTGTTACAGAAGAAGCTGACACCCCTTTCTTTTTTACTTGTGGCCATAAAACACATAAATAATAAGTTCAGTAAAGTGCACTTTAAACTGACTCCACTGACACAAAGGGCTTTCTGACAGAGAGACCTTTCTGGAAGGAAAAAGACATCGTCTTTTTCATAAAACTTGAGGAATATCTGGCTTAAAGCCCTGAAGGAAAACTTCTCCCAACAGCCATAAAACAGATTAACAACAGGACCATTCAAGAAAAAGTGTAACATTCAGCTCAGTAATAACTGTCAGGGGTCAGAGACCTGTCAGTTGTTTTTTGCTAATCACCCATTATTAGCTTTGGCATGTTTCCATTGCGTATATTAGCCTAGCGGCTAGCGGACATTTTTCCTCTTCTCATAGCTTAACAAATGACACGCAGCAGTAATATTTATCTTACTCACCGCTGGTTTAAGTCACTGTATCTCCCGACAGAACAGCTCGGTTGAATTTCAGCCTGCATGCACGGTTTTTCAGACGAACATTGTTAAAACAGAGCGGCTAATGTTGCTAAAGCCAGAAGCTAGCAGAGTGAGATACTCGTCCAGGCAGGTAACGTCACGTTGTGTTCTGTCTCGTAACGTCATTGTTTACATGCGCCATGTGCTGTCTGTTGATCCTTCTTTTCTCCGAAATCCATAATATTTCCATTATGCTGATTTATTCCAGAGTAAATAACGTTATCCTCATCGTCTTTCTCTTGGCTGCTAACCATCTTCCTGCCGCTGTTTGACAGTGACACAAACCTTCAAAATAAAAGCCTATGCTAAAGATGACGATATGATGGATGTTTCCACTTTGCATCGATGTGATTGGATTGTTGATCATTAAATCGATGTATTGATCCAGATCGATGAATCGTTACATCCCTAGTAACCACTGTAAAGCTTTCTCAGGCCTCCATGCTGCTTTCTACTGTGTACACAGCACTGGTCTACTGACAATGAGAAAGGAGTCTAAAGACTATTCTTAGAAGGTTTGCCCATGTTAAAAAAATCTGCGTGCACATGCTAATTTTGGTGGAAAAGGGGCATTAGTATGTGAGCAACTTCGTCATTGAGAGTTGGAGGGGATGGTAAATGGCGTGTCACCTAGGTGAGACAAGCTGTCAAGCTGCAGACCACTGTTTGAGACCAACAAACAAGGATTATCTTTAAGTTAACCACAATGTCTTTGAAATGTAATGTTTTTGTGGTTGCAGTTTAGTGTCCCTGTATAGACTGTATTGCTAATTGGTCCACATCCTCATTTCCCTTCAGACCTACATGTGCAGGAACCCACATAAACAGAACTGACACACCTTGATGGAAGAAAAGAGTTGTAGAGTGCAGACCGAAATCAAAAGCAGAGTAAAACCAGTATCAGAGTCTCGGTAATTCAGGTCAGGACTGGGGACACTGGTCTCTCCTCTGTGTCATTTTGTTTTGTTGGTCTTTCTCAGACTGGATGAAGCTGGTCTTTAACGTTTCAGTCTCCTCTCCGAGTCCAGTAACCATGGCAACAGACAGGCATCACTGCTGAACCATGATGACAGACAGGTTTCAGTATTAAAGATAAAAATGTAACATCTGTACACATTTACTCCAGTGATTACTTTTTAATCAAATAAATCCGGCAGAATGTAAATAAATATAATAAACTTCGTTTATTGTAAATCATGAATAAAAAATTTGTTTAAATATGTCCCACAATTATGTTGATTTGTGTATCCCTCTGGTTTGGGACAAACCAAATGCAGAAAGACATCTCTACAGTATTGAAAAACATTTAGGTGTTGGTAGATTACAGAGTGGGAGCCCAAGAGAAGACATGGTCATTACCAGCCTAAGGATAGGACACACAGGATTAAAAGAAACTCTTCATAGAATAGAACTATGTACACACTAACAAACTGGACACAGTCAGACATGTACTAATATACTGCAACAGGTATGATAAAGAAGGGAGTTAAAAACAGGATTAACTGAAGAAACGCACAGTATTACATTAGGGAATCTACTAGGAAAGACATCAAGGAATGTATGTGAGCTTTTATTTATTTTGGCACCAGTGATCCACTAATGAAGGTCGTGTTTTTTATTAAAAGACACGATTTTTGTTGCCGTGCTTCGTGTCTATATAAAGCCAGCACATTTGAAAGTTCTTCAGAGACAAAAATGGCTAAAACAAGGAAGCTAACGCAAGAAACACGCCTGAAGATACAGATTCTCAGCCAGGAAGGGTACAGCTGCCGCCAGATAGCCAGGAAGTGCAGATGGAAGCATTATCTCCAGCATGTACAGTACCCACTGTCAAGCATGGTGGAGGCAGTATCATGGTTTGGGGGATGCATGAGTGCTGCTGGTGTTGGTCATCTCACTGTCTGTGATGGCACATTGAACTCTGCCAAGTATTGTGCCATTCTCGAAACCCACATGCTCCCTTCTGCACGTGCACTGTTCTGTCGAGGTCAAAACTGGATGTTTCAACAAGATAATGCGCCTTGCCACACATCCAGGGCCAGTAGAACTTGGCTGCAGGAGCACAGTATCCAGGTCTTAGAGTGGCCAGCTCAATCCCCGGACATGAGCCCCATTGAAAATCTGTGGTGGATTATCAAAAGGTCTGTTTCAAAGCGTAAACCAAAGAATTTAGAAGAATTAAAAGCAGTAATTCAAGAAGAATGGGACAAGATGACCCCTCAACAGTGTGAAAGGCTCGTGGGGAACATGCCAGCCAGGATTAGAGCTCTACTGCGTGCTAATGGCAGGACTACTAAATATTAATTTGATGATGTGATGGTTTATTTATTTTTTGTTCAGTTTTCAACACATTCTCTGTTATTTGTTGACTTTGATACCAACAATGTTGAGAACTGACATATTGAAACTGTCAACAATTTAGTTTTGTTAGTTTTTCGTGTAAACAATAAACAAAAAAAATATCATTTGTATTTGTTTGTGTCTGTCTAATGCAGCCACACCTTTTGAAACACAAAAAAGATTTTTCCACAAACATTTCATGATAATATTTGAGACTGTGTAAAATTTTAAGGGTGTCCAAAAACTTTTTCCCACCACTGTATATTCATTCAGTGTCCAAGGTATCAGCAACAGAGACAAACACTCAAAGAAGCACTCCAGAGACATAAAGCGATTTTGAAACTGACTGAGATGAATTAAGGAGATGTTGTGTACAGAGACATATTCAGGTTTTTGGAAAGAACGGGAGTCTTAAATAGAATCTAGAATGTAAACTAGTCTGTTCCACACTCCAGTCCATACCTGTCAAGTTTTGGATTTGAAAATAAGGGAAATTTTCCGGCGCTCGCTGCGAGCCGTCCCACAACCCCAACCAAGCTCCAGTATCCCTTACATTTTAAGACAGGTGTACAAGATATATAGAAACAACTTGTCAACCGCTTACTAACTACAGTTAGGTGATCAGAATCTGATAGGCCAACCTTTGTTGACACTGAAATGCTGTGAACATTCCTACGTTATAATACAGCCTAAATGAAAACACAAAGGGTGTATGAAGCACATTTATTTATGGTTTATAAAACGGGTGCTTCCCATCCTTACATGTGATTGGCTGAGCCGCGTTCAGAGCCGTTGTAAAATCAGTGTAACCCACTGGTAGACCGCAGCGTCTGTGTTGCTTGGCAACCATTCTGTCCACTCGATCTTGCTTGGTGGAAGAATGAATAGTTCTCAGTTTTATTGTTGCATTATTACCAATAAATTGTTGATTCTTTTTCGTGTGTGTTTATTTTATGGGCTATATGTAGGGTAACCGTTTTATAAAAGCAATAAGCCCCAAGAAGCCGTGAGTTACAGTGATGTTACAACGGCGGAGGGGCCCTGAACGCCCCTCAGTCGTTGTAAAATCACTGTAACTCACGGCTTCTCGGGGCTTATTGCTTAAACATATTTTCAGTTCATAATGTGCCCATCCTGCTCCTCTTTAGGAAAGTAAATTCGCTGTCCCATTTTTCAAGATATTTATTTCTCTCTTTTGTTGTTCCGGGTTTGTTCCCGTTGTCGGCACTAACCTCGCGACAACTGCCACCCAGGCTACTGCAGGTGGCAGCTCTCGCGAGGCTAGTGACAGAGTTCAGTTTGGAGAGGCAGAGGAATGTTTTTTTTTTTTTTATTATAATACGGGAGATTTACGGGAGAATACTAATACGGGAGGACGGCAGGAAAGAGGGGTGAAATACGGTAGTTTCCCGGCCAAAACGGGGGACTTGACAGCTATGCTCCAGTCCAGATGGTGGTGGTAATGCACTTAAAGTTGTTTGCTAACCGCCATAAAACAAACGAAGAAGAAGAAGCAGAGGAACAACGTGGTTCCTGACGATAGCAGATGCAGCAGAGTACTTTTGTCGTGTGGAGAAAGTATCTGTGAGGTCCAGCAGCAGTGATCCGTTAGAGCCTCTGTCTGTCTGGATAAACGTGTCTGGTTGGACTTTTTCCTGAATGTTTTGCCTCTGCCTCCCGGTAGGCTACAAAGCTATTGAAGTTAGCTTAGCACGCTAGCTGGAAATAGACTGAACGGGGACGAAGTTTGCAACACGGCGCTACTCCACGGAGTTTGGGTGGAGAAAAAGTTTCTAGAATCTTATTAAAATGTCGAATGTCCAGGTGCTGAGAGAGTTGGTAAAGCAGCGACTAAATGCGGCTGCTGAAGAGATTTTTGGGCTGTTTGAAAGAACGATAGCAGAGTACGTGGAGGAACTTTCTCGATCAAAAGAGGAGAACGAGCGACAACGGAAACTACTGGACGCTGTTATCAAACCCCACGTTCGGTTACACAGAACAGGTCTGTTTATTTCACTTCCTCTTTATACACCGTTCACACTCTGTTTATACGGACATCAGTTCAAACCAGTCAACTTAAAGGGTCTCCTCAGTGGTTGGTCGTCCTGGTTCATCAAACCACACTGTTATTTTTTTTTGTTCAGATCGAAAGGGATGAGGTCGGCAAGTGACTTCTGACGTAGTGTCTCAGTGGAGTATACCTCACTGTGTGGTATTAGGCTCGTTCGAGATGAGCCAGGCCTGCGCAGATTCAATCACCGGCGATCAGCGCACAATGCATGCCGGTTAGTTTTGTGTCCGACTTCGTCCCGAGTTCTTCTTCTTCTTCTAATTGGGTTTCGGCAGGCTGTACGCGTTGAAGCGTAATGCTGCCCTCCACAGGAAGAATTATTTCATTGTTTTATATTTTCACATAAAGTCCAGTTGAATGGAGGAACTTTAAAACTGCTTTTATAATGCCTTCAGTATTCTGCTCAGCTCCAAACATGGATTCAAGAGAAAATACAATTAGTCCCAATTCAGAAAGTTCTTTGTACAGCTCTTGCCTTTCTCTCTTATATTTTCTGCATGACAGCATAACATGACGCACTGTTTCTGGGTTGCCACACTCACACATCCCATCTGGATGCTTCCCAACTAATTTCAAACATCCTGCGAGACCACAATGTCCCAGTCTTAATCTGATTAAAACCACTCCATCTCTCCGCCTGGAACTCACCCTCCACCTCTTACTGAGAACAGAAGGCTGAAGAGAGAAAAAGTGTCTACCCCTCTGGTCCACAGCCCACTCTTCCTGCCACTGGAAATCCAGTTTTTTCTTGCTTAAGTTATCGCATTCACTCTTCCCCAGAGGGATGTACATATCTATTGTGTCTTTTGATAATGCTTCCTTTGCCAGAGAATCTGCAATTTCATTACCAACTATGCCTGAGTGGCCAGGAACCCACACAAAACCTGCATGACATCCTGATTTTTCAATCCTGTATAGACAGCACAATATTTCCCAAATCATTTCTGGGCGGGCCCTTGATGTCCCTTCCTTCAAAGCCTCCAGAGCAGCAGCAGAGTCAGAGCATATAATACTTTTTTGAGGCTTATTCTCCTCTATCCATTCTAGAGCCCGTAAAATTGCCCGTAACTCAGTAGAAAAAACTGACAAGTTATCTGAAGTACGGACAGTCTGTTTTACCCCACTGGTGGCCACGTACACCCCCAGCCCAGTTCTCCAAGATTCTGGATCCTTTGAACCATCTGTAAAAATTATATTATATTCATTAAATTGCTCCATATATCTAGTTACAGTAATACTAGACACATTTTTACCAATTTCTAACAGCTGAAGATGTACCTCAGGTTCAGGAAGAAGCCAAAAGGGAATAGGAGACCAAGTGATCTCCCTGACTTTACCTTGGTCTAGTCCCATCCTTACTGCCATCTGCTTAATCTGATGAAAGAAGTTTGACTTAATTTCTTTGCTAACAAATTCCCAAGAATCTTCCAACAGGTAAAATCCTGCATAACTGTTTTTTGCTCGAATTAGTTTACTCCAGTATTGGAGCCCCAATTTGCATCTCCGTATTCTCAGAGGTAATTCTCCCATTTCAACGAGCAATGCAGGAATAGGCGTTGTTTTAAATGCTCCGCAGCAAACTCTTAAGGCTTTAGCCTGGACTCGATCTAATTTGCAAAGTAAAGATTTAGCCGCAGATCCAAACATCACACATCCATAATCTAAAACAGACCTTATCATGGCTCTATATATCAGCAACAAAGTATCCCTCTCAGCCCCCCAGTCACTACCAGCCAAACTCCGAAGAATATTTACTACCTTTTCACATTTGCTTACTACTTTTTCTATATGACATTTCCATGTAAGCCTTTCATCCATCCATACGCCCAAGAATTTAAAAACCTTAACTCTTTCCAAGGGACATTCATACAAAGAGATATTGAGTATAGGAGTTTTCCTCTTATAACTGAAGGCCATAACTTTACTTTTAGAGGAAGAGATCCTAAAACCCCACTTGTTTGCCCACTGAACAATCTGATCAATTGCCTTTTGAATTTGGCTGAATAGATAGTTAATATTTCTCGCCCTCTTCCAAATGGCACCATCATCTGCAAAGAGAGATTTCCCAAAGCTTTGAGGGATTTTTAGGAAAATATCATTTATCATTACATTGAAAAGAACAGGACTGATGACTGACCCTTGGGGGGTACCATTTTCAATATTAACAGTCTCCGATAGATCTCCTCCAACTCTGACTTGAATGGATCTGTTACTGAGAAAGTCTTTAATCCAGAGAAACATTCTGCCTCTAACTCCAGCATCATACAGTTTAATTAGGACACCCTCCCTCCACAAAGAATCATATGCTTTTTCAATATCTAAAAACACAGCAACTACACTTTCTTTATTAATAATAGCTTTCCTTACTTCTTGATCCAGGGTTGCAATTGAATCCATGGTGTTTCTTCCTATTCTGAACCCATTTTGATAATTTACAAAAAAACCATTTGTTTCAAGCACATACACTAGTCTATTTGTGACCATCCTTTCCATAATTTTGCACAGAATTGACGTTAATGCTATGGGCCTATAAGAAGATGGACATGATGGGTTCTTTCCTGGTTTCAAAATTGGAATCACCACAGCATGTTTCCATTTTATAGGTAATTTACCTTCCTCCCATATATAATTAAACAGAGCTAGGATTTCTTCCAAAACTATGTCATCTAGGTGTTTGAGCATTTCACAGCTGAGCTGATCTTGCCCTGGAGAGGTATTTGCCCCTGCCTGTATTGCTTTCCTAAGCTCTTTGAGAGAGAAGAACAGGTTATAAGAGTTGTTTTCTTCCCTGACTAAATTCAATTTCCATCCTTCTGTTTTCAAAGTCTCCTCCCTCATCCTTAAACTCTCATCTCCAAGGGATACAGATTTATGAACATCCTGAAAGACTTTAACACACATACTTGCTTTTTCTTTATTATTAACTGCCTCAACACAACCATCATTCAGGACTGGCATTATTGATCTGACCATTTTTCCTGACATTTTATGGATTCTGGACCAAACCTCTCTGACTGGAGTATCTGGCCCTAAAGTGCCACAAAAGGACCTCCAACTCTTCTTTTTGGCATCCTTTATTGTCTTCCTTGCCACTGCCCTACATTGCTTAAAAAAAATAACATTGTCCATAGTAGGATTCCACTCCCCTACTCTCGACAAAGCTGGAGAAGCAAATGTTAAATCAAGACAAGACATTTTAAAAGAGTTGATTTCAAATCGAGTTGGTCTACTGTCATTCATAATTACTAGATTATTGCTGTCTAAGAAATCTTCAATGATGATGCCATTTGAATCTCTTTCCTGACTTCCCCACAAGGGATTGTGGGCATTAAAATCACCTACCCAGATTACAGGGGACTCAGTTTCACTCATTATTTCCTCGAGATCAGACAAGACTAAAGGTTTACAAGGATTGTAACAATTAACTAATTTTATTTTCCCCTGAGAACTCCATAGTTCTACAATCAGACATTCAAGGGTCGAATTATGCTCCCAAATTTTATACTGAACCCCTGATTTAACAAAGGTTGCGCAACCCCCACCTGTTCTATCAGATCTGTCTCTACGTAAGCAAGTATATCCTGGGATTACAAAATCCAGGCAGGGTTTTAACCAAGTCTCTTGTATACATAAACAGTCAGGTTTTATCTCTAAATCCCTTATTAATTTCTTAAATTCTTGTCCGTTGGCAATAAGACTCCTTGCATTCCATTGAAGGATGCAAACCATCATAAAAGTCCTAAGTATCATCAACATCCTCACAGAGCTCAGCTTCCTCCATATCTTCCCCTTCCTCATCCCCCATTTCAGAGGGACTTCTTGATTCCTGACTTGACAAAACTTGCCGTTTTTTCATAAAGTCGTACAGAGATTGAGGAGAATGCTCCTTAATACCCAAGAATCTCACTGCTGCTTCGGACACAAATTTGATGATATCTGATCTTGACTTTTTTTCACGAGCACCATATATGACATCCACGATAAACGCTAGAAGGGACTCCTTATTAATTACAATTTGATTCGACATTACAGGCGAAGATTGCTGACCAAGGACCCGCCCACAGGTAAACTGCCACCACTGGCTGGACCCCTGATTCCCTCCACTCTCTTTACTGCTGCTGCATAGGAGATTTTATGTTGATCCCTGACCTCCTGGATTTGCTTTGCTCTCACAAAATGCCCACATTCTTTAAAGGATGCCAGATGGCTTCCACCACAGTTACAACACTTAGGAGTAGTTCCTTTACAGTCCTGAATGTCATGATCCTCTCCACATTTAGTGCATCGTCTGCTTCCCCTACATGCGGCTGCTACATGACCATACCTCTGGCATTTAAAGCACCTTAGGGGTGGTCTTTGATAAGTTCTGACTTGAAATGACAGACAACCTATGAATACCCGAGCTGGGAGTGCACCTCCTTCAAAAGTAAGAAGCACGGGAGTATTTTTATTTCCGCCTTCTCTGGCTTTGAATCTCTTCACCTCAGTGATTTTTCCTCCTTTAATATTCTCCTTGATTTCTCTCTCAGTCATATCAGCCCACACTCCATAAATGACACCCTTTATCTCATTTTTCTTTACAGGGACATCCACTTCCACCTTTTTCCCTCCAATTTTACTGATTTTCTTTGCTATTCCTACCTGTTCTAAATTTTTACAAATCACTATCATTGCTCCATTTGGGAGAATCCGAGCGTCGATCCCCTCACCAACACATTTTAAGGATTCAGACACTTTCAGGGGGTTCATTGCTCGAAACCCTCCTGCTACCTGATCTTTAATTTTAAAAAAGACCCGATGCTACTCCACAGCCCTGGGCATTTTTAACGCCCTGGCTCCCTCCATCTCCGAGGAATTACCAGATCTATCGCGTTTTGAGGCTGATTTCCTCATCTCCACTTTTTCCCAATCGCGGCTGATTCCCTCTCCTTCTCTCATGATTGAAGCCACGCAACAATCAAACAACACACACAAAAGCCAACACTCAAGCACTATGTACAGGCTGTACACCAGCGTACTCCCGACACAGCAGCCGAGGAAAAGTAGCGTATAGGTGCCTTCAACCGGACCTATACAGGCCGTCGGCCGACACTCACACGTCCACTCCCCTCTAGCCCCGACAAGAGCACAACCAGATACAAAAAAAAAAAAAAACGGTTTTAGAGAAAATAGAGATCAGATTGTCGATACAATACCGCGCCAAAATTCAAAAACCCTCCACCTGCTTCTGCCTACGTCCCGGTCACGTGTTCTACACCTAATTCCTTCGTCCCGAGTTGCTCTGACGTATTACAAAAGTGGACGGCGATAAAATCGCGAGAGCGAGGCGGCCGCAGTTTTTAGAGCCAGGTGCTGCAGTTGCTCTCCACCTACTACACCGCCTGGCTCTCACCTGATCTAACAGCTGATTGGTTCAGATGTTGACTCAACAATATGAAGTCAATTTTTGTTGAATTTCAGATATTCAAATTTTATTTGTCCGATTTGAAGGTTTATTCTCTTAACAGAATACATGTTGTGTGACTGATGGAGACTGAGAACGAACTTATATACAAGTCTGACACTATTTTAATAAATTGACATCATATCGGACAGGATGTGAGTGTTTCTGTGACTTCCTGTAGGGACTGAAGGCTGCTGGAAAATGTCAGGAAACTGTCTGACTTGATAGCGGCTAATTGTCTCCGCCTCCTGCTGCAGCCGCCTGATCTCGTCTACTTTCCAGGCAAGGTGCAGTTCATCTCGAACGAGCCTATTTATTTAATCAGTGCGCACTGTCTTTTAATGAGGTGGGGTTTAAATCTGCTCTAACCCCCATTGTGAACCTTCCTGAAGCTCGGTTCCTGTATGCCTAGGAATTTGATGGTTCTGCACAGTATCTTAAGGCCCAGACACGCCGAACCAAACTAGTGGCAACAAAGGCCATGACACATGAACACAATGTAAAGACCACAGCCGAAGGCCAACTAGCATGTACCATAATACCCTGATACGCCAGCCTAGTATAAGTATGTATGTATGAATGTATAGTTATAGTTAAAATATTTATTTATTTTCAGAACATGACAGACATTTGCCTAACAGCAGAACATTTCACAAATCTGAGCGGTCAGCAGCATGTCAAACCCTTTCTTTCCAGTGGATTTAAACATTTCATAAGCTCTTGAGGTGACACTGTAAAACACAATAAATTGACAAAAGAACAATCTCAACTGTGGTCAGTATTTTCGGTACAAGTTTTAAACACAGTGTGTAATTTCTGCCGTTTCTCAATCAAAACAATAACAAAGACAGACTGTGATGATGCCTTAAAGTAGTGAGGAATCAATTATTGTTGAAAGATTATCTGATGTGACTGAGGCAGAAATCATGTTTACAGAGGAGGAAATGTATGTTTTTTTTTCACGTGACTTTTAGTAATGTTATGTGTTATGATTCTAATGAAACAGTCACAAGTCAGTTGAGTTAACTGCCTAACTTACCATTAGCATTAATTAGACGTAGCCATACAGCTACTGTAGCTAATGTTATGTGGCAAATTGACAGCACTGTTATCCATAGTCAAACAGTCATACAAAAATAACTTTACAAGCCAAAAATAACTTTACAGGCATGTTGAATGTTTCTGTAATGTTATAATGTCACTGTACACATTAACTTGGTGGCTGGTCTTGTCCTCTCACTCTTCTACTACTAATACTTTTGTTGAGCTCACATTACAGCAGACTTGTGACAAAATAACCTGGCGACACAGATTCCCTTTTACTAGTGATGACAAATGAAGCCTCATGAAGCATTTTCTTTATTTTCTGAGCCCACTAGATGGCGCTTTTTGGTCAACAAAAGGTTTAAAGCACACTGACTTGCCATTCTCTGAGCCTTTCTCTTTAAGCCAAGAGTATCATCTAATGGGCTCAGAAAATAAAGAAAATTCTTCATTTCATCATCACTACCTTTAACCATACTCTTCTGCCTACGTGCACATTGAGAGACAGGAGAGGGAGGCATGCTGTGCTGCTGCCAGAGGAGCTGCTGACTGAGTTTACTCTGAGCAGCAAGCCGCTATAAGGGTCTGGACATTTTGGGCTGTTCATAAAACATTCAGGCTGTACTCTGGGATGCTCAGGCTTAACTCCACTGATTCCACACTACTTAAGTCGCTCCCCGATTTGGAACTAACTTCTCCACCCTGTCACTGGTCGCAATTCTGTTATAGGCCATGCTTATTGTTGCTGTGTGTAATGGAATGACGCCATTATGTCAACAAGTCAGAATATAGCAGTTATCGTGATAGGAATTTTTTCTAGAAATTGTGTTAAAAATTATACCTGTATTATATTATTGTGAACAATATGGTATGACATACCTAAATCTGACAGCCAAGTAAATCACATAGCAGTTTGTAGTTTGTTTTAGATTGAATGATGTCCAAATATGTTAAAAATGTGCAACATTTCTTCCCAGATTTTGGAAAGAAGTGATATCAGTAGTTTGTGTTAACGTGAAGTGAATTTTTTACTAAAATGTGTGTATGTGTTTCATTACTCTCCACAGATGCCCAGCTGCTGTTGCTGTCGCAGCAAGAGGGGAGCCCGAGTCAGGAGCCAGAGCTCTCGCACATTAAAGAGGAACAGGAGGGAGAGCAGCTTCAAGGGCTGGAGGAGGCTGGTATCAAGTTGACATTCACCCCTGACCCTGTGAAGAGTGACGGTGATGATGAGGAGAGAGCTCAGTCCTCACAGCTCCATAAAAAAGTCCAAACTGAGAACAGAGAGGCAGAGGAGTTCAAAACAGAAAATGATGGAGAGGACTGTGGAGGACCAGTACCAGCTGGGAAGGCAAATCCAGATAGTCCTCTGCAACAACCAGCTACTCATGACAAGACTTTACACTCCTCTGAAGCTGAGACTGATGACAGTAGAGATTGGGAGGAGACTAAGCGACGTCAGTCACATTCAAACCCTCTGCAAAACAGTGAAGTACCTATAAGTGATGTGGGATGTCATACTGGAAAAACATCACTTAGCTTCTCTAAATGTACTGGAAGCTCTGGCCGCGAGGGTCATCTGCAGAAACACACCAGAAAACAAACAGGAGTGAAAACATTTAGTTGTGCCATGGGTGGTGAAACATCCCCTCTGAAGAAGTCGTCAACAAGCCATAAGACACTTTCTTCAGAAAGAAAACTTACAAGCTGTTCAGTTTGTCACAAAACTTTTAAATGTAGAGAGGTTGTGAAGCACAAGAAAATCCACGCCACAACCTCCACAAAAAGGCAGAACCTGACTAAACGCTTAGATGCTCATGCAGGAAAAAAACATTACACCTGCTCAGTTTGTAAAACAAGTTTTAGTAGCATGAGCAAGTTGGCTCAACACATGAAACTCCATCCTGGGGAGAAACTATTTAGTTGTTTGGTTTGTGGTAAAAAATATGCGCAAAAGAAAAATGTGAAACGACACTCTTTTGTCCACACAGGAGAGAAACCATTCAGTTGCAGTGTGTGCGAGAGAAGCTTCGTCCGGCTAGAATATGTCAGATATCACAAGTGTGCAGGCAAGAGTCAGCATAAATGAGGCTGCAGAGAGGATTGTTGAGCCAGTGCTTTCCAACAGGATTAAAGACCTGCAAGCAGTTTGCACCCCATGATAATAAGATTTTTTCTATTCCTTTGTGCATTGTTTTTGCACAACACAACAGTTGGATATATTAAACATTCACTTGTCTGGTGACCTTAAGTCACCCAGCACCCTATCAATACCCAGATGACTCAAAAATAGTTGGAATCATTTCATTTGTGCCTATTTGTGCATGCAAAATTAATATTTGTGGTTGATTGTAACATTGTTGCATTATTCAGCATTAAATATTTGACGTGTGACGTCTGCTTGTGTGTCTTTGCCAAACTGCGGGGCGATTATGTCATGAATGTTATGCTGTATTCATTCTGTACATTTACTGTATTTGATGCATAACTACTTGCTAAGACGAAGTTCTTCACTAGAAATGAAAAGTGTAGGGCTTTGCTCTTATAGTAGCCTATTAGTGGTTCAATATCAGTGGTGAGACCATAGCAAATACACGGTTAGGTATTAATGGAAATAATTCTCCCTGTACTTGCCAGCACATGCAGAACAAAGAAACTAATGATTTTTAACCCTTTAGAATAATCTATTTCTCTAGGTAAGGTATAAAAGTTTGCAGAACTGAACCATAACTTACCTGTCCAAAATGGTTAAAATGGTTCTTGTTGAGATTTGTGGTTGACTAGATCCACAGAGGCATCTCGTTGGTCAAAAACTCAGAAGTGCAGGTAAAACTTATGCATGGATGCGTGGTTTCACATTTTTTTGAGTCCCCACAGAAACATAGACTCAAACTAACATTCCCCTCACACATTAGGGGTGCATGTTTTGGCAGAAACAAAGAAGAGTGGTAAATTTGAATTATACAAGGATACATGGATATAAGGATGTTTATTTGTCACATACATAAAGATAACGCAGTAAAACATGTAAAAATGTGTTTTTCAACTCTCCCGTGCAGGGGTGTCATGGGGTGGGAGGTCATTCACATTTTATTATTTTATAAGGGTGAAGAAAGAAAGATTAAGAGTGAATTTAATAAAGGGGTTGACATGGATAAAGGTGGCAGGGGTGGAGGTAATGGCAAGTCCATGCAAAGTAGTTTAAAGAGATGGCCTGGTCAAAAAGTCTCTAAATCTCTCGGTCTTAGACTTGTGGGACCTCACTGAGAAGTGTCCTTTATAATCTTTATTATCCAGGTGATGATGGATCCTGTTAAAACACTGTCCACTGCTGAAGAGTTGAAGGTCTTCAAGATGGATTGTGACACTTAAATTTTCCGCAGCAAATGCAAGAAGTACAGTCTTTGTTTGTATTTCATGCAAGTGTTTTGACGATGTTCCATGATGTAGGTCCTCGGTGCAGTCCAAAGTATGTAAAACAGCCCTCTCAACAGGCTGCCCACTGATCTTAAGTGGGTGGGGCACATATGAGTTCCAAATTATTATGCAACATTTTTTGTTTTTCAACGAAACTCTTGGCTGGTATTGTGTCTTCTGTCTGTTTATATCACTGACTTTAATGTCAAACGTGTGATACATAGTGATGGCGAAATGAACCCTCATGAAGCATTTTCTTTATTTTCTGAGCCCACTAGATGGCGCCCTTGGTTTAAAGAGATAAGCTCAAAGAATGGCAATTCAGTGTGCTTTAAACCTTTTGTTGAACTAAAAAGCGCCATCTAGTGGGCTCAGAAAATAAAGAAAAAGCTTTATGAGGCTTTATTTCACCATCACTAGTTCTTAGGAAAGTTTCAGTCAGGCTAATGCTCCATATTAAGAGAGCATCCGTTAAGAGGCCACTGCTGAGGTGTGAACAAGTATATGAAGCTGATGAGGCCTCTGAAATCCCATAAACCTCTCTATGCAGGATCCTCTAGAGGGTTACATTTGTGCACAACACTGTTTTTTGGTCACCTCTAATCAATGCTCATAAAGAAAAATGTGTAGTAGGCTCAGAAATAACTGGGGGCCTATTTCCAAATAGTTGAATTTACTGATGAATGCCATGCTGCGCTGGATGGAGGAATTCTGGATGGTTGATGTATGGTGACCATGTAGACTGCGGACTCAATGGATTATTTTGACATGTTTAGCCACCCTAAAGGGACCTACTAAGTCACTCCCAGAGGCGATTTCTCTAAGACTGCAAGGGAAGCTCGGCTTCCCCTAAAATGTCAAAAATTAAATGGTCAAATATGTACGGTTGTGTTAACATTTCATTGACTACAGATGCGTAAGAACACGTTCATCTCAAAGACGAGTTCGTTCAGAATCAGCTACTTATCGATGTTGTTAACTTCTCATACATTCCCGTAGCACAGTTTTCTCATACGGTCTATGGCATTTGCCTGTAGAAGCTGAGCGTCCATGCACTTCAATGGGACTGCATGGAACAGTTTTTTTCATTGCCTCGAAACTCGACGGTCATTGGATAAATGCCACGATTTTGTCCCGCCCCCGGACGCTCAGCGTCTCTGGGAGTGAATGGAGCTGTGGGCGGGCCTCGGCCGGGCTGGACGCTGAGCTTCTGCATGATGATTGGAGGATCAGTCGAAAGGCTGAATCCCGTTTTGATTGACAGCTATTTGGAGATATACACCGTCACTTGACAGCTCAGCTCAGTCCCATCGCGGATTTTGCAAGTGGATTCTTCTGACAGAGTCATAGCTGTCAAGTCTCCCGTTTTGGCCGAGAAACTACCGTATTTTACCCCTCTTTCCCGCCGTCCTCCCGTATTAGTATTCTCCCGTAAATCTCCCGTATTATAATAAAAAACAACATTCCTCTGTCTCTCCAAACTGAACTCTGTCACTAGCCTCGCGAGAACTGCCACCTGCAGTAGCCTGGGTGGCAATTGTCGCGAGGTTAGTGCCGACAGCGGGAACAAACCCGGAACAACAACCGAGAGAGATGGATGGATGTGACGAAGGAGAAGGCATTCCTGCCAAAAAAACAAAGAAGTCCTGTAAATATCTCGAAAAATGGGACAGCGAATTTACTTTCCTACAGAGGAGCAGGATGGGGCACATTATGAACTGAAAATATGTTTAAGCAATAAGCCCCGAGAAGCCTGGGTTACAGTGATTTTACAACGGCGTTCAGGGCCCCTCAGCCGGGTTGGGAAGCTCCCGTTTCATAAACCATAAATAAATGTGCTTCATATACCCTTTGTGTTTTCATTTAGGCTGTATTATAACGTAGGAATGTTCACAGCATTTCAATGTCAACAAAGGTTGGCCTATCAGATTCTGATCACCTAATTGTAGTTAGTAAGCGGTTCACAAGTTGTTTCTAGATATCTTGTACACCTGTCTTAAAATGTAAGGGATACTGGAGCTTGGTTGGGGTGGTGGGACGGCTCGCAGCGAGCGCCGGAAAATTTCCCTTATTTTCTAATCCAAAACTTGACAGGTATGGTTCTATGGCATGAGTGTGGTTGAAAAACGGCTTCAATTAAATGTTCCTTTTATAAGTTACTGCCTCGCTAAATTATGACAAATTTTATGATGTAAATTTAAAGTGAGCTTCCCCTGTTTGAAAGACCAGCAGCCGCCACTGGTCACTCCTCATTATTCCAGCCTCAAACCTGACTCCTCCACCTCCTTGCTGATGTCACAGCCTTGTTGGTACATTGTTGCCACCCATCAACCATCCAGAACTCCTCCATCTGGGCTATTCAGTGAATAAAACTGTTTGGAAATAGGCCTTCAGTTATTTCTGAGCCTACTACAAACATTTCTCCTTGTGAGCACTGATTATGGATGGCCAAAAATAGTGTTATGCACAACTACAGGCCTCTGGAGGATCCTGAAAAGAGAGGCTCTTGGGACTCACACCAGCAACTTACCTGTTTCCTCCCTCATAGTGGCTTCTTAACAGCTGCTTTCTTAATACAGTATTTACCTGCAGAAACTTTCCTCAGAATGCCTATATCTGAACAAACCTCTTTGTGCTCTCAATCGCACACAAATCTTCATACAATATGATGATTTTTGTCAGTGTATTCATTTTGCAAGGCACTACACTATTTCACAGGTTTAAACTATAAAAAGTAGTTTACCTTTATTTGGGCCTATTGGAGAATTACTTATCACACAAGTTTGATATCAATGTCAGTGATATAAACAGACAGGAGACAATACCAACCAAACAGAGTTTTGTTGAAAAACAAAAAAATAAATGTCATTCTTATGTTTCATTTCTTGACTACAAATAAATTGCACTACTGTGATAATTGTATAGCCTAACTATCAATACCTCAGGGACAGCTGGACAGTCTTCTTTCAGTGACACCTAGGCAGTATGCTGTGTATATGAGACCATCATAAATCTGTATGTAATGTTGGCCCAACATTACATGTGGTAGGAAACGTGCTCTGTCTGGACAGTTAAAACACAATTCAGAGCGACTAAAGTTATGGGTAGGCCATCTTCTTAGGGAGGAAACATGTCGCCTCTGAGTTTATTAAAGACAGATTATGAAAATACCATTTAGACAGCATCTTCCACTTCTTTCAGCTACTGTATTCCGCCACCAAACCTTGGCTATGCCGCAGCACCGGCTTTGTGGTCTACATAGCCTAAACCTAAATCTAGGCCTAAATAAAAACAAAATGGCATAGACTAGGCTAAAACACACAAACCATAATGGGGAGGACAACATAGCCTACCAGTTGTTAATAGAACAAGCAGGTTATTTATTTATTTAAATAAACAGGCCTACAGACTGTTGTGAAATACAACAATAAAGAGATGCATGGCTGGCAATTAGTTTGCATATTTCAATGATTGACAGAGGGCTGAAATGGATGCCTGTAACATTCTGATGTATGTGCTTGAGCGGTGAGAGAGGGGAAACCAATTTAGCTGAAGCTGTCATGCAGGTTGGCAGTAGAGAAATAGGCTAAACTAAACACCTGTGTATTTGTGATCTTTTAAGTCTTCAAAAGAGACATGAATATTTCTACAATTGCGCGGAACTAGTTTGCATGTCCACGGAGGAGAGAGAGCACACACAGGTCTTTTATGATCGACCTCTGTAATAACACGTTCATTTATTAAAGACAGACTTAATGGCTTGGTTAGGCTTTCTGGCTGTAGCACTGGGGCATTAAAGACTGTCTCAGGATTTCTATATCAGAAGAAGAGAACGTGAGAGCACCTGGTTAGCCTTCTCATCAGGTTGGTGAGGGGAAACAAATTTAGCCTATCCTGATCTACAAGAGGGTTAAATTTCAGTCAGTGTTAGGCTACAAGTTGTGAATAATCATGAATGACATACCCCCGCCCCAACACACACACACACACACACACACACACACACACACACACAGAGGTGACAAAAAAGCAGGTGTGCAGTAGCATAGTGTTTAGGATGATGATGTCACGTCATACAGGCTATTTAATGCTATATAGAATAGAATAGAACTTTACTTATCCCCGAGGGGAAATTCAGCTGTCCAACAGCTCATGAAAGGCAAAAAACAAAATAATATACATTAAAATAAGTGCACAAATATAGACAAAAGCTAATTAGAATGACATTGTCCATTTTACAGTCTAGCCAATTGTGGCTAATGTGATGAGTGACTGGATTCATGGATATAATTCAAGGTACAAGCCCAAATATTAAATTTGTCTGCACAAACGAATAGAAATAATTTCATGAATATTTTCATCATATGGGGTGCCAACTTCACGCAGGTGGAGTGCTGAACTGTGGACAAGACTTTGTTTCAGCAATGATTAGCCAAAAACTGTCTAACAAATGGATGTGAAGTGCTATTTTGTCATTTACAGGGCATTGCTTGTTGGTGTTACATGTATTAAAAAACAGTCTCACGAGGACTGGGCAATGTAATAACTTTGTACGATATATCAGTATCAATTCTCAAGCAAGATACAGATTAAATATTCCATATGACAAAATTGACCATTACTTTAGTCTTAACATACGACATACACTTTTAGTAATAAGTGGATCTTCAAGCGTTTATATATTTGGCCGGGCTATGTAAACTGCATATTCTAATCCTCACTCGCAGAGAAAAAAAGTGTCGCTGAGCACTGTTCCTGTGGGCTACAGCAACACTAAACCCCTGAGCTTGCCTGAGAAGGACTAAATGCACAAAGCCGTTATTGTTAAATATCCCATGGAGAGAGACTCTCACTGCAGCCTGTTCTAATTTGTTCTGAAAATGTTGGTGTGCAAACAGGGCTTAACAGAGACACAGAGCTGCTCCTTGTTTAATCTGTCTGTTCATTAGTCTACAGTGTGACATCAGGTCAGTGAGATGTTGATGAAGAGCCGCAGACAACAGGCTCTCACTGCACCTCTGCAAACAGCTCACCTCCAACAGGTAAACTTCTTTTACCTGCCTTGCTGTGGAAAAACACATGCAGAAAAAATATCAGGAGACTTAAGTCGTGGATCAGTTTGCAACTGAACATGTAGCCCACTAAGTAGAAAATACCAAGATATATATTGTGCATCGCCATTCAGCCTGAAAATACTGAGATGGATTTTCTTCCACCAAATATGATCAAGGAGTTAAAATTATCCAGTATTTCACTGAGAAAGCCAAGATTAGAGAAAAGAACAAATAAGTGTGAATACAAATTGTGTAACAAAAGGACAGGGTTCTTTGTAGTGGACATGCAAATAAATCATTAAGGTCTCTAACAAGTTACCTAAATGTGATGTTAAGTGGGCTCAGTGCATTAATATTGAAGCAAATTAAATACTGTTGCAATTCCAGTTGTTCTCAAAAGATATCATTATTATGGGAAATACAATACTTTTGGTGAGCTTCTTTGGATAGTTAAAAACAAATAAATTGACACAGTGTCTGCTCAGTGCGATTTGATTTTAATGTCAGTGATGTGAGGATTTTCTATCTGAAGGTTATTTTAAATAAACATTGTGATTCCATCTATAAAGAAATATAAACAGAGTGTTTCAGACAAAGGGTGATCACAGGTAGTGATGGCCAAATGAAGCCTCATGAAGCATTTTCTTTATTTTATGAGCCCACTAGATGGCGCTTTTGGTTTAAAGAGAAGGGCTCAAAGAATGGCAATTCAGTGTGCTTTAAACCTTTTGTTGAACAAAAAGCACCATCTAGTAATGCTTCATGAGGCTTCATTTGGCTATCACTAATCACAGGAATATTCAGGCACACAGTATGAGAAAAAATAGTTTTTGAACAATAAAGCATGTAAACATGTTCAGTAGAAACCCAAATACAAGTATGAACCTGAATATGAACTTAATATGAGACCTTTAAGGTATCAGTGATAATAATCCAAAAATACAACACCCTGTACTACGTGTTAATGTTCACAGGGGCCATTCTGTGAACGTCCGATTTTGATAGACATTGGGCCTGTAAACAAAAGCTTGACACTTTTATTTTGAAAAATAAGTGGTACTGGAGGTGGTTTTACTTCCTGTGGCAGAGTCCAGTCACAGTTTGTCCCTGGGTCTTTATTGTAAACCATGTCTTCCATTGGAATTCCTGCTTCTTCCAACACACAGTTCATCAGATACAACCAGAGAGAATTACCAGTGGACTTTGTGCACTTTTTTTGGAATTCTGGGGGAACTAGCTTGCCCCCACCCTCCCTACTACTACTACTACTACTAATAATGATAATAATAATAATGATAATAATAATAATAATAATAATAATAATGATAGAAATCAAAACCCTGAACATTCAGATTTTCACTGCGAAATCAAGGTCTCATGTTATTTCAGATACAAAGTCATTATGTATAGTTCACACTTTAAATTCATTTTTACAACTTACAACTGCTCAAATAAAACCCTAGTTAAGCCTCTCTACAAAGGTACTGCTTAAAATTCACCGTTATTAATTCTATATTCAAGGTTGGGCAAATACTTAAATTCAGAAGCACCAAATACTTTGATCACTTCCCCAGATGTCCACCAGATGGCAGCAGTGCCTCACTAATCTACGCATAGACAGTGGAGCATTCTGCTTCACTTTTTCCAATTCCTTAGACCTGTATTTACTCCCAAGGAAGTTCTTGCGCCAGACATTGCTTCAAATTACAGTTACACTAAATACAGTAATAACAATTAACATTTACAACTAGTAACGGCCAGAACAACCAGTGGGTTCCCCGGGTCAGGGTCACACACTAGGCCTAGTTTTAAAAACAATAAATATCTGGTAAAATATTTAAAAATACAAGATAAGACGCATTTTCGAGGAGCAAAGCGGCGACCAGTGCCTAAAGTAACAATATAATAATAAATAATAATATACATAAGTACAAGAGTTACTAAGAATTATCTAGAATGATGGGAAAAAGCAGACTGCGCCTGATAATCAATGATACATTGGATATAACAATGAGGAATAGTATTGCACATGATTTTGAGGAAATGACATCAGCAATTTCATGATATTGAAAAGTAATTTTGCACATGATGTTGAGAAAATATTGAACAATATACTGAATAGTAGTAATGTACATCATATAAAGTAATAGTGCACCTGATGCAGGTGAATATTGTTGTCAGTGTCCTTTGTGAAAATACACAGGGCTCTGAACTTTCTTATACAGAGCATCAGTGTTTTCAGTCCAGTTCAATTTATTGTCTGTGTGAACACCCAAATACTTGTAATCACCCACAATGTCAACCTCAGTCCCCTTGATGCTGACTGGGTTCAGACGGGTCCTCTGCCTCCTAAAATCCACCACCAGCTCCTTTGTCTTTGTGACGCTAAGTTGGAGGTGGTTTTGTCCGACACACTCGTGTATTCAGCCTCTTAGTTCCCTCTGATACAGCCTACAATGGCAGAGACGTCCGAAAACCTCTGCAGGTGGGAGGACTGTGAGCAGTATCTGAAGTCTGCGGTGTAGAGTGTGAACAGAAAGAGAGACAGGACTGTCCCCTGAGGTGCCCCCGTGCTACTCACTATAATGTCTGACACTTTTCTGAAGACATTTCATCAGATTTATGTGGCGTATATCAGTTTCTGCTTCAAAAACATTTCCATCAAAAAGCACGACAGACAGACACAACAAAAAAATAAAACTTTCAATATCCTTTATGTGCCTATAAATTATGATTGTTTAATTATAAATAATGATAAGATGTTTATAGGCTTTTTTTTGCAATTAAATTGTGGGGGAAAGTGAAAATTGCAAAAATAGCTGTGATGCTGTCACAGAGTCAGAGCTTATTACTATGAACATTGGTGTTTCTCACAGAATTTGAAAAGAACAGTTCCTTACACTGTTGTATTGCTGCTTTAACACTCCAGTAAAATATTGAGTACTTCCACCTCTGTACTCCAGTAATTCCTCACTTAACTAATTTCAGGTGGGTCTGGCAGCTATTCATATTAAAGTTTCTGCAAAAAATACATCAAGTCAAGACGTAATACAATTTTGGCAGTGTATTTGTTGTATATAATAACCTGCAGAGGTGTTGCACCAATTTCTGGGCCCCCTGCAGAAGCAGTTGCTGTGGGCCCCCCACCCCTTCCTCTCTTGATCCATGTCTGTTTCACTCGCCATTTTATTTTATTTTATTACAATTTTTACAATGTCAGTTTGCTTTCTTTCACTATCCTTTCTTTCTTTTCCCTTTTGAACCCTGGTTTCCTCCTTTTGGAGAAAGACTTGAAAGCTACATAGGTGCTCCAGCAGCAAAAGCAGCCACTCACAAGGCTTTAGCTACATTCACGCTGTGTCCGAAATCCCTCACTACTCACTGTATAGTTCACTGTGTAATGAGTTTGTCCTTTTGTAGTGCTGTCCAAATGTATAGGGGGAATTATTATACCCTATGCTAAGGACTCAAAGTATCCCACAATGCACCATGAAAAGTAGTGTACAACCAATAGTAACTCACAAAGCAATAGACTCCATCACGCATTGTGCCAAAAGAACAGATGGACTGTATGGGATGGACACCGAGACAGACAAGATGAGGGAGAGCAACTTGACACAGCTGCTGCATGCGTTTAACTTATAATAACATGTTAAAGTTTGTTTTCACATGTTTTTTGTCATGTAATAAACTGTCGGTTTAACGTGTAGTCGTCGGTTTATAAGTAGATCAAAATAAATCGCCAGTCGATCTTCTGTGGTTCTTCACAGTTAATGTACAGAGTAGGGATAGTAATGCGAGCTAATGTTAGCAAGCTGGGACGCTGCTAGCTCTGATTTGTGCCGTAATGGTGTAATGCATAACGTTATTTATTAAATTCACAGGTTATTACTTAAGTGAAAGATAAAACAAGCATCAACATAACAAAGGTTAAACGGAAATTACTGACATAAGTGGGACAGGTTGTAATCATGCTGCTCTGTCTCCTCTTGTGTGCCAGTGTAACATTATTAATGGACCTGTGTTCAATGTGAGCAGAGCAGCACATCTCACAACACAAATGGCCATAAAATGCTCTGTAATGTTATTTATTAATTTTGGGAAAATACACTCAGTATAATTTCATGTTTTAGCACAAATATTAATGTCAATACGTTGATATGACATGTTTTAATAGTGCGACAGTAAAGATGTATTTAATGGCACCGTGAAAATGACCTGAGTAGAGTCTGAAAGTGTTTCTTCATGTTGCCAATGAGCTCAATATAAAGTCCTCTACATAGAACTCCCTGTATAGTGAGAAGGGAGCAATAAATGGGTCAATGATTTAAGACACAGCCTTAGAGACAAATCTTAAGCCCTGTTTCCACCAAACACTTCAGTATGGTACCTCTGGAACCAGTAGTAACCCTCCAGACATGGTACCTACCCTGGTGTTTCCACTGCAAACAGTGCTGTTTCGTGTTGGTGAGGTTGTTGTCACTCACTGCTCTGTCCAGCACTCACTGTATTTCCTCATCATCAGTGACACAGATGCAAGTCTGCACCTTGTTTATCGTCCACAGAACGAGACTGCAGCCGACATTTTCAGAACAAAATAGAACAGGCTGCAGTGAGAGGGTTTAGTGTTGCTGGAGCCCACAGGAACAACACCTGGTGATGCTTTTTTCTTTCTCTCCGAGTGAGAATTGGTATATATGCCGTACATATAACCCAGCCAAAATTAATACATATAAACACCTGGAGATCCACTCAGTATGTCATATGTTAAAACTGAAGTAATGGTCAAAGTTGTCATAACGAATATTTAAGGTGTGTTGACTGATTCACGTCGTCACCTCATACATTGAGTAACATCACAAGTTAATGTTCCACCTTAAAAGTTGCCAGCAGTCGGCCCAGTGAATTAAGTTATTTTTTTCTCAGTCTACAGCTGCTGTGAGAGGCAGCAAAACATCCTTTCATTTCATAGTAACAGTTTTTTAATAAAACTCTCCACAGTATGAACAGTGGTTACATGAGCCTCAAAACCAGCCACAACTCAGCCCTGAGCAGAGTGACCGTCTGCTATTAACCAATCAGCAGACTGTAGTGTTCACAGCTCCACCTTTGAGTACCAGACCTGTGTGCTAGGTACCCCAACAGAGGGGTGACAAAAAATGGGGACGGTACGGAACGATTCCAGTGGTACCATCCACAACTTTTCACAGTGGAAACGGAAAAAAAAGCGTACTGAACTGAACCGTACTGTAGTGCTCAGTGGAAATGTGTGCCAGGGTGGAGTACACCATTTTTTTTTTTTTTTTACAAAGTTCAGTCTTTCAACCGATTTATCCAGCCGATTTTAATTTAGTTTTGCTACCAATTTCATAAGAATAAAACTTTTCATTCCAGACTTTTCAAGGGCCCCCTGGGTAATCAGTCCCCTAACAGCGCCCCTGCTGCATTTGTTTGAACTTGTGAATGGTGGATTAAGTTAAATATAAACTCTAACATAAACTACAGGAGTGCAAATGATTCACTGAAATTAAAAAAAAAGGGGGGGGGGAGGCAATACCACAACATCATACCAGTGACGTGTGTGTGTGTGAGTGTGAGTGTGTGCGTGTATAGTGTAGATAGATAGGGGGAGTGTGTGTGTGTTCACCTTGTCTGGGTGTGTCCCTCTAAAAGCAGCAGGTACTGCCGCATTTTCGTCTCTGTCTCTGCTGGAAACACTTGAACCGTCCGGGATGGATCTGTTCGCCTCTAAGACGCTTCTGGTTCTGCTCTCTTTTATCGGTAAGAAGCAGCAAACACTTTCAGTGTCAGATGAAACTGCAGACTGTATTTATGAATTTAAAAAAACAAAACAAAAAGACATCCGTGTTCTTGTGCATTGAAATGTGGCTCCCTGTGTGTATCCATTAATGTAAAGTCATATGTCTACCAGGAAGCAGCAGAGAAAAGAGAAACTTGTCTGTAAATTAAAGGAGATTGTTGGCTACTTTATAATTCCACTTGTTGATGCAGTATCACCACAACTACTTTTCTTTTCCCGAGTTCTTTGCATGTCTTTCCTTTGGGTAAAACAGGTCTTTAGTCTGACTTGTCCCACACGTTTCTCCCCCTCAGGATGCTGTGCAGGGGAGGACGTCCTGCCGCCGGGTCCGGTGGATGCAAAATTGGGGACAAATGTAACTTTAAAGACCCTCATTGCCCTACCCAAATCCGCCATTGTACTCTGGAATTTCAACGACGGGGCCGAGCAGGTTAATATTGGTACCCTACGCGACAATACAATCCACATGAGCGACGATTACAAAGGAAGAGCGTCGATCAACGAGACCAACGGCCACCTGACACTGGGACAGCTGAAGACTGAGGACAGCGGGGATTACAGCATCAGCATAATAGAAATCGGTGCCAAAACCGGGGAGATAAAGCTCCGAGTTCTAGGTGAGTCATTCTCCTAGTTAAAATACATGTGGTGCCGAATTGGAGAGCTCCTCAGAACGATTCAGAAAATAGTTTTAAAGATACATTTTGATGCCCGCAACGTGTCAGTGAACCAATGTCACTTTAAATGAGTGTTGTCCAACTTGTGTTCGGTCTTGGGGTCCTTTCAAATGGAATTAGCTTGTTTCTGAGTGGGCACTCTATTTCTTGGACTATTATCTATGCCGAATTGATGATCAGCTCTTAGGAACTCAAATAAAAGTATTTTAATTCACGTTTTGGGATTCGTAATGTCTCTCAGAAACACTTGAATTTACAAATGTTAGGTTTTCTGATGCAATCTGGTGCAGCTCGAAGGCGCGAGCCACACCTGTTGCTGTTGTAGAGCTACGGAGTGTAGGTATCCCTGCGCTACTGGGAAATCTAATGGGAGCAGTTTGTGCGTCTCTTAGCAGCCACACATTAGAGCAAATGTTTGAGGACTATATTCTTTGGCGGAGGAGAAAAAAATACTCCTGTCCCAGTTTGTTTGGTCTGCAATGTAAGGGAATAGTTCAGATTTTTTTAAATGGGGTTGTGCGAGGTGCTCATCCATAGTCAGTATACTACATATAGTAGATGTGGGTGGCACGCCCCCAGTAGAGAAAGGCAGGATGGAGGGGTCAGCCACTTAAAAAAGTCCCACCTAAAAACAACACTATCAGGAAAGTGTGTTATATTTACAATATTTTTACTGCCCGACCTCAGTGTCAGTTAGTGATTTCCAAAGGGAAATTGAATTGGTTAAATTGCTCTCCTCAAGGCTGGAATCCATTGTGAAAAACAAGGGTTTTAACGTTGCTAAACACAGGAGCCGCTGGTCTACTGCTGCCTTATATCATTATTTTGTTTGTGTTGTTGTGTGACTTTGGAGTTTAAAAGGGTTACTTTGGATTTCACCAAAGTCACACAACAACACAAACAAAATAATGATATAAGGCAGCAGTAGACCAGCAGCTCCTATGTTCAGGGAGCTAAAATTACTGTTTTTGTCTATGGAGTCTGGTGGCTTTGACAAGAGCATAAATGGGGATCTGAAGCCGTTAACGGCTTCTTGATTAAAACGGGCTGTCTGATGGCAAGGTAAGGCGATGAAAATACTTTCAGTGTAGCAGACACTTAAAGTGATACTGATTTTTTTGTTAGATGGGACTTTTCTTTGGGTAGCTAAAATACATTTAGCAGTACATTGCTTAGCTTCTATGTCAGACTGAGGGTGTGCCAACTGACATCCACTGTAGGTAATACACTGACTATAAATCAGTACCCCATACAACCTCACTTAAAAAAATCCAAACTATCCCTTAAAACATTTCAGGAGCATCTGAGTTCTCTACTGCATGATCATGATGTTACTTTATTTGACGTTGTGCCTGATTACACAACTGAGCTGTTGCTGTAAAATCACTGCATCGTAGTGCTTCAAGTGAGTAAATCCCACAGTGTTTCAGTTTAATAAACAGCTTTTTCCCATCAGAGAAGTTGTGTCTTCATAGCCTGATTCATCGGACAGAAAAAAAATCAGGAGCCTCTTGCACTGTGCTATTTAAGGGTGTGGCTCCTAGTACTGTGCTTTACTGGTAGAGTGCCTGTGTGTTTGTTTGAGTTGAAGTTACAGTTGCAGTTACAGTTAGGTGTATTTTGTGCTCTGTTCAAAGCTGTGACTTCACTACTTCATGCAGGTGCCACAGTATTTTACAGCCCTTATACTGTAGTGATGTCACTTTAAAGCTCTAAAACACACACACACACATACCATTAACCATGAGTGCTGGCATAGCCACTGAGTGAATCCAAAATTTTGGTTAAAAAGTGGCCAGATAATATCTTAATACAAAACCCCATTAGACAGTCTATATCAAATGATTATCGCAGGTTAGTATTACCTATGTGTGTGTGTGTGTGTGTGTATGTGTGTGTGTTAAGCTAGATCTGTTGACTTTTGGAAAATCATTGATTGGTTTTGGCACTGCAGAGCTTTTTAGCCTCTTTTAACTCACTAATTTTGTGGCACATTTCTTGTCTGGTTCAGTCTCAGCTGTTTTCTGATAAAGCTACAGTACCCCACCTGCTCAACTTCAAACAATAGACAGTACAAGTCTAGCTGATGAACATAGTGAAGCATTTAGCAGCTAAAGCAATGGATATATCTCTCAGGAGTTGGTGGAGCCCAAAAACGGAGCCAAAAGAGAGCGAATATTCACCAGGTGGACAGACACACCACTTCAGTGCCATGATAGCATATTTCCTAAGTGTGGTCAGATAACACCCAGAGGTGAGATGTAGCTGTTGTTGCTTGTTGACTTAAATGATAATTTATTGCCGTTATATATTTATGCAAACCATGGATACATTACATTTTCATGTGATAATGTGGTGTATACCTGAAACTTTGTGTTTCAACAGTGCTGTGCTTAACATGTAGTTAGGTGTAGACACAAAAAACAATTGTTTATTGTTAGGAAGTGATCATGTTTTGGCTTAAAATAGCCGGTTTTGGGTTTGCAATCCCTGCTGGAAAAGCAGTGATGTCTTGGTAAAAAACAACTGCTTTTTGTGGCATTATCACCGCTACAAAAAACACCCTCCTTTGGTGCCTAAAAAGCTGCTAGGAGGAAAATTAACTCACAATCACAACTGGTTTCATTGTTTGTTGGTCTCAAACAGTGGTCTGCAGCTTGACAGGCCTGACATCCAGGTGTCACACCATCCACAAAGTCAGTTCATATACTACATCACTTTACAAACAGATATGATATGATATGTATGAAATGTGCAAATGTAACACACATGCTTTGCAGAAATGTACAATACCAAAATTTTTTTCTGGTGACTGGAGTGTGTTGTACTTGAGCTCTGTTCCCACTGCACAAAAAACCCATTAACTCTTCCTAACGTGGTTACGATCGGCGTTCACACCGAGGTCCAATGACTCTGCAGTAGTCTCGCGTATTTTTTGGCTTCAGCTCTGATCTGCATTGATAGAAACACAACACCTGGGTCATGGTGTTCATGTGTTTCTGTTAATGACAGCAGTCAATATAACAGCTGAACAATTATTTGAAGTGTACATTGAACTAAACATTAAACATTTCATCTTCACCACCCTGGGAGCGTTTAAAAAACGCAGATATTTTTGTCTGCTTTTCAGGTGGTTGACGTGACATATTTTCCAACACGCGCTCTCTGGTGTGGATACCCGACCCAAGGCCGACGGGATCCGACCCAAGGCCGACGGGATCCGTCGAAGCCCGACGGTTCGGGCCGGGTTCGGATAACAAATCAAAATTTTTGCTCGGGTTTGGTTCAGGTTCAGCCCACTTGACATGCTGCTGTGTTGTGCTAGGCCTATTCAAGTGCTGGAGTGTGTGTGCTGTGCTGCGCATGCGGCATGTTTGACTGTACATAACAGCAGTCCTTTGATGCTTATTTACACACTGTCCATAACAATAACTGTCAGGTAACAGACTGTGTCGGGCTGGGGTCAGGTTCGGACTTAAAAATCTGAAAGGCTGTTGGGTTCAGGCCGGGCTCAGTGATAACTGTCTCGGACACGGGTCGAGTTCGGTCAGGAAAATGTAGCCCGAGCCGCGCTCTGGTGTGTGTGTGTGTGTGTGTGTGTGTGTGTGTGTGTGTGTGTGTGTGTGTGTGTGTGTGTGTGTGTGTGTGTGTTTGTGTGGAACTCCGCCGTGCGCGATATAGAGAGCAGAGGAGAATTGTGAACGTGCAACCATGTAGAGACAGAAATGACATGCCGTCATGTAAATAAGATAAATAACATAATGCTATTTAGTTTGTTTAATAAAAGGACAAGGTATAGACCTGTTCTACAGGAAAGGTAACCTTAAGTGACTTCTGTTGTGATCGGGCGCTCTATAAAAAATAAAATTAACTTGACCATCAAGGGAGGGCAGGGGGTGCCGTTGAGGGGGCGGGGCACCCCCCTAATATAATGGTAGGGGAAACACTGAGATATCGAAAAGGAAGTAACTGCTGTAAAGTTGTTTTTTTTTTTTTTTTCTGGCCTCCATGCTGCTTTCCACTGTTTAGGGACTTATTTTCCGACCTGTATGTGACATTGAACTTAACACACACACACACACACACACACACACACACACACACACCTATGTTAAGTGTGTTTCTCATGCTTATAAAACCTGATTTTGGTGGAAAAGAGGTATTGGTGACATTTTCCTTCATTACCATGAACACACACAATGTAATTTATTTTGACTCAATCCCACATTCCTTCCTCCTGCCACAAATACACACTAGAGGACCACATACACAGAAGAGGTTCCTGAACACAGAGTGATAGTAACAATAGAAAACCCTTTGACAAAGTAAAACAACCAAGTAGGGCTGCAGCTGATAACTCCTTTTATTATCGATCATGTTGTCATTTTGTCTGTTTGATTAATTGATAGCCAAAATATTCAGATGTCTTATTTTGTCAGCGATATTCAGTTTAGTATCAAAACGGCAAGGAAATGTGTCAAATCTTGACATGTGTTTGACATTTGTACTTGAAATATGAATGAGACAATTATCAAATGAGTTGTTGGTTAAATTTGCATTGCTTGACTAACTGATCAGTCAGCTAATCACTGCTGTTTTACTCAGCTGTACATACGTTAAATAGGTGAATCAAGTGACTTTGTGCCACAGTCAGCTTTGGTAATATGCACGTCTCCACTCAGGCTTATGTCAGCTACAGGATGTCAGTCTGAATCTTTATTTATCAAAGGATGGCTGGCAGTGGAGCAAGCAAGCTTTTTCACAGCATTGTTTCCACACAGTGATTGACCAGTAAAACCACTCATTCGATAAATACCAAAACCACCAATGTCTCCATGTTTGTTTCTTTAGTCTTTTCCTTTTGTTAAGAGTGCAGTGGATTCTCAGTGTCCCTGCAGACAAGATTGGTAAATACATCTGAAAAAAAAATCATCTCCAAAGTAACCATTCTGTGGTTACTGCATGAGCTCTTGGATGCCTCGTCTGTTGCCCCGCTGTCAGAACTGGTTACCACTCCTTCACATTGTTCCCACACACCTACTGTTGCCTAATCATCTATAAACAGTCCGTACATTTAGAAACGAGCTCCAGGATCATTGAGAACGAGTCCAGCAGGTCTAGTGGGTGCGATTTCTCTGCCATCTTAATTTACCCCATTGAAATGTTGATTTCAGAGCACAGTTACAACAGTGTGAGGTGAAACCAGCCTCAGGCAAGAAGTGTATTAAATCCTCCACCCCCACATTTGATCATGCCACCACAAAATCTTCATTTCTAGCAGGGTGTCTTCCCCAAAACTATTGATTAACTTTAACATTTCCCAGCAGTTGATGTTTTCGGATCCGTTTCGTTTAATGTTTAGTATAATATAGTTTAGTATATTTTTGTATACAAAATGACAAGATGTTTTGTGCACAGTTCTCTTTGATAAAAGAAAACCAACTAGGGCTGCCACCTTAAAGTCGGAGATCCAGATCATTAGTCAGAGAACCCTCAGTCAACTGAGATTGCTTCAAGTCAAGCAGTAGTTGTTTTTTTTTTTTTTTTTTTACTAGTCACTGTGCTGTACATTTTGGTCCCCAAGTTCCGCTGACAACATATTCTGTGAGATTTAAAAAGCAGTTCATAGCAGTTAGTAGCTAACTCAAGGAAAAAGAACATAGGTTGAAAATGTCTGCAAATTGGAAAATTATGGAGATGAGGGAGCTCTTTACCCTCTGGGCAGAGGACGAGATCAGCCGCCTGTCTAGTGTGCATGCTCAGTGGGCCGCAAAGTGCAGAAGTACTGCATAAAACATCGATCATCGAGGTAATTTTATACATGTGCCATTTAGCAGCTCTCATAGGAATGGTCATCGCTGCACAGAAACAGACTATCTATCTTGTGTACTACTGTGTGGATGTAGTGACAGTTTCACCAAATGGGACAAAAAGTTATTTCTATAAAGGATACAGTAGCTTTAAAGTATACCATTCTTTCCAGTGAGGATAGTGTCAGGATACCACATGAGTTTCTCCCACATTCAGTTCTATTTACCCAACAGTTCACTAATCTGTTCCTCATGCATAACAACCTCCCTGTTTGTCCCTGCAGTGCCGGTGTCCGATGTGACCATCACGTCCAGCTTGCCTGAGGCAGTCGAGCACAACAGCACCGTAGTTCTGACCTGCTCTGCAAAAGGCTCCTTCCTCAAGTTCACCTGGCTCAAAGGCACCACGACCATCGTGCCTGATGGCAAACGCTTCATAGTGAAAGACGTCAGTTTACATGTGTTTCTAAATGCAGTTGTTAAAATGTTGTTTACTGTAAAGACTTAGCTTACATCTTATCTTAAGTTATTCCAGTGTAGTTCATTCACTCATTATTTATTTATTTATCTGTTTTTTCTTTGTTTATTTTTATATGCCTAACTTGTTTTTGAAATTAATTTAATCAAGGTCAAATTTTATGATTCATAATACAGATATTCATACATTCATTTATTAATTCATCCCATACTATCCCATTTATTTGCCCAATCAATCTGTGAATTATTATTATTATTTATTTTTTTGTATTTTAAACTAGTTAGTTTGTTTACACTAAAACTCTTCTGGGCAAGTGTAGGTGTTTTTTTTTTTTTTTAATGTATTCATTCCTTTAATGAATGTATTACTAATGTACTCTCTGCTTTGGATTCAATCACAGGCAGAAACGTCCAGTACCCTGACCGTCAATCATGTTCTCAGGACAGACCTGGCTGGTGCCATCTACTGCAGCGCTGCTAACAGTCTGGAGACGGAGAAGAGCGCCCCCTTCAACCTCACTGTCAACTGTAAGTACTGCACCTACACTGCTTGTGTTCTGTCTGGTAACTCCTCCCGCACAGGAAGAGACATAGAAGCTTTATACTTTTTTTAGCGTGTTGTAGAAGCATCAATCTCCGAGGTAGAGAAATGATGCGAGCGTGGAAGTGCCCATAACTGTAGTTCCTTAATTGACCACTTGAGGCTGGCTCCAAAACAGAGTCAGTCCCTATAGACCTCAATGTTAAAATGCCTAACTTTAAAGCATAAATAAACATGTTAACAGCCTGGTACAACAAACATGTTCTCTATAGCTATAATTTAAACAATCATGGCTACTTTACAGAGGGTGAAGTTTTTAATAACTCTTCCATTTACATTTACAAGGCCCAAAGTTACACATATTTAAGGGCGGGACCGCTTGATTGACAGGCTGTCTGTGAGGTCTCACTACAGAGTGAAGTCAGATCCAACCCTCACTCCTTCACAGCTCCAGCCTCTCGTGCTGATAAGGTCACTTTTAGCTCCAAAAAACCAAGATGGCGATAGCAGAAATACCAAACTCAAGGCTTTTATTATTATTATTTTCACAGTCTATGGTTGCAAACTGCAGTGACAACTCTAGTTGAGATGCATATTGCGTATGCGCTGTAAACATGTCCAAAGAATTCTCATTAAGCCTGAATATTATCAGCATTTACATGACCCTTATCACATCTGGAATATTGTCATATTCAGAATAATAGTTGAATAATAGTGTGCATGTAAATGTAGTCACCGTTTCTAAATTACCACAAACTTAGTTTGGCAATTCTGTACTGAAAATTCTTGTGAGTTATCGGCTGACATAAATACAATGTATTATATACAGAAATATCTGCTAATATTTAGATGTATATCGGCCTGGCCAAATTATTAGTCTAGCTGTTCTGTAGATTCCGTTCTACTTAATGAATCCACCCTCACAACAGTTAGACAGCTTCACCATGTATTTATTTACTCTAAGGACATAGTCTTGCATTGTGTGAAACACTGAGTGAGCTCCACACCCGTTGGACAAAAAAAAAGGTCAGACATGAGTCACTGTCACTACCCTAACGGATCATTTGTCAATGATAGTTTTACTGTTTTGTTCTGTTTTGTTTTTACTCTGAATCACACTGATGCCCAACGTTTAACAGTATTACTGGATCCATCACCACTAAGACTTTAAACCCGCTCTGATTCCTAAAACACCCGTTTATTCACGTTTATTCACTTCAGCCACGTGACTCTTGCAGTTTAGATTGAGGTGTGTGTTTGCAGGGTGCTCCGTCTCCGCCTGCACTAAAACCACACTGTGTACACAGTGGCCTGCACTTCCACTCCTTCCCCATGACTAACCTGAAAGGCAGTGAAACCACACCGACCGCTGGTTAACCCTGTTATTAATTAATCAAAAACTTTCCGCCTCAGCTCAGGGGTATTATCTGGTCTGGTTTTATTTTGATGTTTGAAAAAAGATCATTCATATTTGAATACAATGAGTGGCTACATCACAAATGTGCCATTTCAATAGAACTTTTTTTTTTCAGCATTTTGCATCTTTTTAACTCTCAATAAAATCAAATGTAAAATCGTAATATTTTGAAGTAGCAGTAATCCTTAGGGATGCATGTTATCATTTTTTTCTGATATGCTGAAATTTGTTAACTGCTTTTAGACAATTGAACATATTTTTTTTTCGACCTAATTGCAGAGAACATCAAGTCTTATCTGTATCGAAATTAACATGATAATTCTGGTGGCAGATGCAGGCATGAAATACAAAGCTTGTGCTCGTCTTTTCTTCAATGTTTGTGGATGTTTACATTTAAAAACCTGGCTGGCTAACAGAGTCACAGCAGAGGAGAGTCAATCCCCCCCCTCCTCCATGAGTGACTGGCAGCCGCACGCCACCACCATCCAAAGCAAACCACAAAAAGCACCACCAACACTTATAAAATACACACAGGAGTGTAAATTTAGCACAGATTTAGCTGAACTGCCAGAAAGGCAGCTGGAGAGGTCTGCATCATAAAATGAGGAAAACACTTACGTTTAGGTTAATGTATAATATGCCTTTTATTTTTATGACACATCTTCAAATTAAACTGTGAAAATCATCCTACTTACACAGGTCTGGATGATGCTCTCCTGTAGATAATCCTGACAACAGCCACAACCAGGATAAATTTGACCCATTTCTTCTAATTATAGTTGCATAAAGCAATTCAGCCTGTCATAACGGCAGAGAGGGTACTTTCAGGCCGATCCTGATATTTCATTTGAAAGGCTTTATCTGCTGATACTGCTGACGTGCCTAGTTTAGGAGGTAACGGGATCAAAAAGCTCATGAAAAATAAGCGAGCCATAATCAGTAGTTGCAGCTGTTTTTGTAGCTGGTTAGATCTGTAAACTTTTAGGCTAATATCAGTTTCGGATCAGACTGGATCAGAACATGCTCAGTGAGAAATTGTAATGAAATAAAAGCAGAAACAATAATTTTTTAGCAGTATGGATTTATGCTAACTGCTAATAAATATCAAGATCGTCATGTATGTTGAATTTAAATTGATCTTACCCTTTTCCATGTGTTGTTGCTCCACAGATGGACCAGATGAAGTCACCATCACTCCTCTGACGCCTCCCAAGGTCATCCGAGCCAAATCCAACTTCAACCTGACCTGTTCAGCTCGCTCAAATCCACCTGCCACCTTCACCTGGTACCACGGCCAGCAGATGATGGAGAATATGGGTCCCGTCCTGACTCTTGAAGTGATTGAAAAACACAATTTAGGGACAAAAGAGGAAGCATACACCTGCAAGGCCACAAATGCCAAGACCCAACGCGTGGTCCCGTCTCCTGCCGTGTCCTTTGCTGTGATGGGTGAGTAATCCGACTGCGGTTTTTGAGTAATGGAACAGATGGAACTGTTGTTTCCTTGCAGCCGTTTAGCTACTTTTTAGTGCTGTTTTCATTGTTAACTTGGTACTCCTTCGCAAGTATGGTGTTTATGAATGAGGTATTTAAATTCTGTGACTTGGTCAGATTCGGGAGCTTCTTACCCTCTGAACAGAGAACGAGATCAGCCGCCATATGGAAAATGATCGTTACTCTCATGTGAATGCCATTGTTATTCTTTAGAAAGCACTGCAGATGAGTATGTTATATGTCACAATAGAGGCCAATACTTAAGCATTTCATGTCACACTCGTCATGCCTGTTTTGCTTCCATGATGTCGGCATGCTGGAGTGTCACGATGTTGCTGTTTGATTCTGTGAAAAAATGCAATGGCGGCAAGAAGACGAGACTTTGTAGCGCCGCTTTTGTGTGAAAAAGTCTACTGTCTGTCTGACAATTGGTTAATCCAACACTTTGGTCCAAACTGAAACATCTCAACAAATTAAAATTGTGTACAGACATTCATGGCTCCTAGATGATGAATCCTACTAACTTAAATGATCCCCGACATTTCATCTAGTGCCACCACAACATTTGTTTTATCCAGTGATATGTCTCATTAACTATAGGATAAATTGTCATAAAATTTGTTTGAGATGCAGGACACAAAAAACTGCAGCTACATTGTAATCACCTTGAACAGCGAAAGCTATCTTTGTGATGATATTTACTGATTGACTTGAAAACTGAAATATTCCAAAAATGGAAACGACTGTGAGTTGTAGCCGAATGTGGCTGTGGTCTTTTAATAATAATCTATACATGTGACACAAAGTTGATAGTTGATGGGACATTACATCTCAAATGCTCAAAATGGTTTCACCACTCAGAATGGGGCCAAAGTTCACTTGAACTCTACCAACAGACAGCTTAACAAGAGTAGACAGAAACCTTTTCTTTTCTCTGTGACATACCTTCCAGGCACGAGACTGTTACAAGGACTAGTCATATTAGCTGCTTGTTACACTTTCAGCACATACAGGATGTAGTGACCCACAGTAGTTACATCATAGTTTTTACCTGAGAGGTGTTGAAACACAGAGAATGCTGCAAAATGTTCAGCATGAACCTGTGCTGTACGTAATTACTGCCAAGGAATTTTTCTCTTCTTGTTTTTGGAGGATGTTTTTAAATTCTCTGTGTTTGTGTGTGTGTGTGTGTGTGTGTGTGTGTGTGTGTGTGTGTGTGTGTGTGTGTGTGTGTGTGTGTGTGTGTGTGTGTGTGAATGTAAAACTTGCTGGGTTGGAGGATGGTCTTACATTATGGCCTGAAGAGTTTCTCTGTTTTCTTTGTGGATGATAACAGAGAGGAGGAGGAGGAGTTTGCATGAAAAAGGAAGTGACTTACTTTGGTGACTCAGGTGTTTGGCAAATTGTCTTAAATAAGGGTATATACGCTGTAACATTCAACTTTGTAATCTGCCACAAAAGCTTGATTGGGTCCAGTCACGTGTGAGAGGATTACTCCGTATGTTTGAATGGAGAGTAGTAGAAAGACCTCTTCGCAAATAGGTATTTTTTAGTATATGGCCTGCTGACCTTTCTCTAATTCACAATAAAATTAATTGATTTGTCCAGGGATTTTTTTTCTTTTAATGTAAATAAGGTGCCAAAGTGCATGGAAAATCATCAAAATAGAGCTTGGTTATAGTAAAAGGGCCTGGGGGGATTTCTAGACTCCTGACAGAGCCCCAAATGTCCTCAAAACCTAGAACCGCCCTTGCATACACCTGACCAGTTCTTGGCTGCTGTGACCGGATCGGCCCCATTTATTTAATGTAACTGATAAATGCTATTCATGATTTGTTTGTTAAGTGACTCCTGGCCTCCTGTTACTTTGCAGAAGTATCCCCCCGGATAGATCGGGTTTACCAGGTTTACCTTTTTATGCCTCCAAGCCAGCTATAGCTGTAGGTGGATGCATTATGTTTTCAGGTTCTCCATCTATTCGTTCCATTCTTGTGAATGGAAAATCTGACGAACACCTTGAGGGGATTTCTTCAAATTTGGCACAAATGTCCACTTTGACTAGATTTTGGTGGTCAAAGGTCAAAGTCAGTGTGACCTTGCATGTGTCTCATTCTTGTAAACATGATATTTCAAGAACACCTTAAGGCCCCGATCACACAGAAGGCGTTTTGTAGGTTGCAAAATGTGAGGTGCATCGCACTACCATTTTTTAAAATTGAATGCCACTAGCAAAAAAATGTTCGCTGCACTTTTTATTGTTGCCACGCAACCACACCATCACCTCCATCAATCTACCATTTATTTTATTGATTTCACAGTAATTAGCATCTAGTTCCTAAAATGTTGAGGCAGAGGTTTACTTGCTGTAGCTCTGGTTGAGGGTGAGAGGCTGACAGCAAATAGTTTGTTCGGCACAGGAAAACAAAAATCTGTGTGTGTACATGAGACCCTAAAAAAGAGGTTGGATCGTGGGGAGTACCACCAGCTGGTCCAGGAGCTTCACCTCCATGATGGCTGTTTCCAGGCATATTTTAGAATGACTTGGGGGCAGTTTGACAACCTGCTTTCTATCGATGGGCCTTATAGCTCTGGGTATTCAGCAACCACTACCACCAGTTTCTGCTCCATTATCTACCAACTGTGAACTTGTTGTTGCGACCACCACAGAAGGCTTGCCCAAGCACTCTGCCAAAAACGCTAGAAAGGTGAGGCTGATAGAAACACAAAAACAGCGAGCTGAGATGCTTGTGAAGCCAATTCTAATTAACAATAATTACAAAAGCGGCCTCCAGCTGCTAAAATGCTTTCTGTGTGATCAGGGCCTTGGGGAATTTCTTCAAATCTGACACAAATATCCACTTGTACTGAAAAATAACTGATTAGACTTTGGTGGTGGAAGGTCAAAGGTCAAGGTCAGTGTGATCAGCGTTATAATCCAGGAACAGAAGAGGAGACATTTGGCCAGTTACTGAATTGGTGACACTAATTTTGAAACTGTGCTGATAAAGTAAAGATCTTCTGTGCTGCCGGGGGGAGGATGTGTGTGAAGTATCCATGTTTTCACAGACATGGTTGTAAACTGTAAGAGAAACTTGACTGGAGGGCGGAGGCATATATCTGTGGGGCGGTAATTCCAGTTTGCAGGACAACCCCTCAGGTTTTTCTCTAGCACAGCTGCTGTGCCTCATGTGTGGGCTCATTGAATTAAATGAGAATGCTGCGTGGTTTTTCACTAAAAGTTAAATAAAATACAGCCTGTGTTTCTAGCTGGATGTGAGGAGTTGGAAAAGTGTGGGTGTTTACTAAGCAGGAAGGCTCTAACTAAAGACACTATCCAGCTGCATGAAGGGAAATGTAGGATCCAGTGTTTTTGGAGCCTTACCCCTTAGTAGGGACTAAAAGTCCAGATATTTTGAACTCAGTCTCTTTTAATGTTGATCTTCAACTTAAAACTTCACGACTTTCCATTTCTCTCACTCATTTTAAGTTTTAAGTTCTGTTTGATTTATGTTTATTAATGTTGATTGTCTTACAAAAGTACAATTTGGTTTGCCATTTTCTCAAAATTTGCAAGTGTATATATATTATCAAATGTCAAGAAAGTAAGAATGACCTTAATAAAAGGTTGAATAAAAACAAAATGAAAGTACTGAACTAAAATACAGAAAAAAAATGTAATAAAATTATCCCCTCTGTCAATGTTTACAGAGGCCATCTCGGGTGCTAAAGTCAGTGGTCCAACTGGTACCCTAATTGCCGGCAACAGCACAGCCAACCTCAGCTGCCAAGCCACAGCTGGCACTGTGAAGACCACGACCTGGCTAAAAGACGGCAAAGCCCTTTCTGCTGGCGGCCGCCATGTGTTCGCCCCCGACATGAGCTCCATGATGATCAAACTGCTGCAGAAGGAGGACAACGGAGAGTACACGTGCCAGCTCACTAACCCCGTCAACACAGACAAAGCCACCTACAAGATGGTGGTCAACCGTGAGTGTTTGTTTTGCTAAGAGACTTGAAATGTGGTGGCGACGCTGCAGTGTTGTCAGGTTTATGGTTTTACATTGTGAGGCATTTATGGGCGTGTATTTGTTTGTCCTGGCAGGGATTTATTTTTATAGAACTTTTATTGCCAGAACTCATTCGGACATCCATAAAAATGCCTTCAAAATCAAACAAAAGCAATAAATGTGTATGTAATAAAATTTATTAAGTAAACAGACAAATATGATGTAGCATTTACATCACTTTAGGTGTCAAACTGTGAGGTGCCTTCCCAGAGGGCCACAGGAGAGTTAAAGGGGGGTGTGGAGAGAGTGATATAAGACAAAAATCCTGGTCCATGCAGGTGCATGCAAGGAATAAACCCTCTTTTCTTTCTGTTTGACCTCTAGATGGTCCTGAAGCAGCGATGGTGACCGGTCCAGAGGCTGTAGAGATGAACGAGAACGTGGTGCTTATTTGCTCTGCTTCCTCTGTACCCCCCGCCAACTTCACCTGGAAGTTTAATGGCTCAATCACCACTGTCAAAACGGCCGAGTATAAGATTGAAATGGCTCGTTACAAGAACAGCGGAACGTACACATGCGAGGCGCGCAACGATGTCACTGACAAGACCACCATGTACACCCACAACCTGTCCGTCAAAGGTAAGATCCATGTCTGTAGCCTGGACCTGTATCAACTGCACATATGTATTAGAAGGACAATGTCTTCCAGGCCAATTCCCCCAGACCCAAGTTCATTATTTATCATCAAAGTAAAGACTTCATTCTACTTCTGTAAATTCAGAGTGATTTACAGAAGAAGATAAATCCACAATTCCTAAATCACTTTTGTTGCAATCAACCAGAAGCATTGAGCTGGAGAGCTCTGCCAACAGATGACAATACTTGTCATCTGTTAACAGATACTCTTATGTCATCGCACAGGTAAAAAGAAACCCAACCGGTTTATGACTCAGCAGCAGTGTCCAGTTGTCATCTGTCATTTGTTTATGGCATTAACATAAAGTTTTTTTTGCTTTCCACATACTCATAAAGTTCCACTCATACAACAGTTAAATTTTAGACACCTCTAAAACTAATGACCAAATCTTTGTAACAATGTTCGTTCCAATGTGTTATTATGCTAAATTTTGACAAGCATTTAAACATCCAATAGCTGTAAACTTTTGTGGGAACATATATCCCACCACCACCACAACCAGGCTGCAAAGCCGTGTTTAGTGTGATGAAGTTCTGTAGTCTCAATTAGCTCCTTGTTAGCAGCCATCTTTTTTGATGATGTATTTTATGTCGTAGAACAAAACATAAAAGCCTCGTAGGCTTGTGTTAACCACAGACCTTATTTCAGACATCTTACCAAAACCCATTGACTTTGAGACGAGGGAACTGGGAGTGCTAAAGTGTTAACTAATTTCTGGGTTTTAGGACTCATTCCTGCAGCACTCTGTGGCCATCTTGTTCCCTTGTCCAACATTTAGGTTTATGACATGATACCTCTTAAACTAAAAAGGAAATTCCCATCAGACTCTGCCGTTTGAGGTCGCTGCTAATGGTAATGCATGTTAAGATCCAATAGCCTAGAGGAATTGTACATGTCTAAACAAATCCAGTAACTATATATTGATATATATTTTTATATCAACCCATAATAGCAACTAACATTTTTTTGTTATGCATCAGGGAAAGAAATCTGATTACAGTTTTAGCCTATGGCTTCAGAAATGTTCCTCTCCTAGACTTTGTGAAGTCAATGTGACAAACAGATGTGCATGTGTTAAACATTATGTTTGAGCTAAAGAGCTGAGACCACTTTCCCGTTCCTGTGACTAGTTAGTTTTATTTTCGATCCAACGAACAGCAGCAGCGTCCCAGTATTCCTTTTCCTGATTAACTGGGTTTGGAAAGTAGCTCTTAATTTCTGTTGAATCGTGATGCATACAGATACGGGTGTGTACAGTATCAGCATTTGGTGACTGCTTCCACAGAGGCTAGTCACCAAACTGCCACCCACAATCAGATTGAGTCATATATTCATTTCATTTCTGTGGTTTCTGTTTTGAGACATGAAGTTGCCCTCAAACATGGCAGCAATTTGCACACCACATAAACAGTAAATATTTACAATAACTGCTGTTTTTGTTGATTTATAGAGGGGTCAGGGCATCCCACTATGATTCTCCCAGATGGATCATGATTTTGAATTAAAGTGAATTTGCATTAGAACATTCCCTTTCAACAGAATATAGTAAAGTTTGTTGTTGTTTTTATAGAGGTAGGAGCGTTGGATCAAGGTCTCTCAGATGGAGCCATTGCTGGGATTGTCATCGCCATCCTTGTCGCTCTTGGTGCTGCCATCGCCTTAATCATGTACTGCAGACAGAAAGTACCGTAAGTACTCTGCTTTTTAAAGTCTTGAGCTGAAGCTGTGACTGTGTGACAGGCGTTGATCTGGGGGATCAGAACACGATGACAATGAGAGCTGTGGTGTCGCTGTGGAGTTCTCACAGCAGTTTGGTTTGGTGTGAATATGAACCTCCTGACTGGGGTTATGGGTTGGAGAAATTTGATTGACTTTCACAATATGAGCAAGATTGTTAGATTGTCCGTTTTGGAGAGTTGCTAAATTGCCTGATGCTTCCTGAGGCCTTTAAACATCATAGACAGTTATGTGTTATCTCACAAAGTTTTAGGATATTTGTATTTTTCTTTTGCTAAGAAAAGTAATAGAAGCCACTTACGTTGTGCTCTGGTCTCTCTGCTTTTTTATTTATTTATTTTTTTAATATATATAATGTATTAAGGTAGTTAGTGATTGCAAAACATTTCCAGGCTTTTTATCTATAGTTTTCTAAGGCTCCAATCAGACAGAGCGTGTGTCGGTAGCCTGGGGCAACTTTTTGTAATGGTTTTAAATGAGATTGAAACATTTTGCTGAGCGCCTCACGTTTTTAAGCTCTATGCATCTTGCATTTTTGCAGGAGTTCCCTTAACGCCTTGAGCTGGAAAAACTTGAACACAGAGTGGAAAATTTCCCAATGTCATTGGTGTTTTTTCTCATTATTCAGTCAGATGAATTGAGAGGTGGGCTTCTATGGTTGCTACCATAAGTGTAGCGTATATGGTTGGTGTTAACATAAGCTCATTCTCATCGGTTTTTTTAGATTCAGAGATAAAGATCTGTGAATTTACTTCACTGTAAAATGGAGGTTAAGCTAAGGACAGGTGTTTGGTCGTTGTCCAGCAACAATGAATAAAAAAAGCGAAAAGCGCTCTGTCTTATCAGGGCAGGCTTCCTGCGACCTGCAAAACGTAAGGTGCACTACAAAAAGGCAGTGTAGTGTGCAAAACTCAAGGCACACCACACTCCATTTGATTTTAACCTAACTTGGAACATTCCAGCCATATGCAATAGCAAAGATACTTTATGACAGAAAATACCCCATTAAAAGCTGTGCCAATGGCATTAAAATGGTGTACACTTCTAGTCTTCTAAGTGGGCATTGTTGTCTCTGCCCCACATCCCACCACCTTGTTTTTAAGTGTAGTAAATGTTGTGTGGATGGATAAAATCAGATTCACAAGAATACAACACTATACAAATTTATTGTTTGTTACTGATTTTGCCGCTCATTTTTTTATCTGCTAGCCTAATGTCTTATATTAACTGAGTGTAAGATCACAGCAGGTGTTGCCAGGTCTCTTGAGAGTATGTTTCTAAAACAGAGACATGTCTTGAACAAAGACAATTTTCTCCTGATTTGTGTGTCTGAGAAGCTGCTAATTCCAAGTCAGAATGTCCAAAAGGGTCTGGACTTGTGAAAAACGTTTCCAATATTAACTTCAGTGACTATGGGATGAAGGAAATGGTCATAATTTGTAATCACATTCACTTCTACTACTGGAATGAATAGACTCAGGACTGTCACGAGTCTCCTAAAGGGGCGAGGCAGTAGTAAAACCCATGTGACACAGATACAGGAAATGAATCTAAAGTGGGCTTTCTCGGTTTATCAGCAGTCTCTGGCAATAGTTTTCGGGGAAGGCTTGCCACCAGATTTTGGCCATTGATGTGTGGTGATCGAACCTAAGCCACAGCCGGTGTTTCAGTTCATTGCAAAGGTTTTAGACGGGATTTGAAGTCAGGGCTTCGTGCAGACCAATCAAGTTCTCCCACACCAAACTGGAACAAAGCATTTCTGTATGAAGCTGGCTTTGTCATGTTGAAAGAGAAAAGAGACCAATGCAAACAGTGGACCTAACATTGGAAGAACACTACTCTGTAAAATAGCAGTGAAAACAAAGAGAGTTAGCCTGAACTATAAAAATAGACCCATAAGTGTTCAAATAATTTTCACCAAGGAAACAAAGGAGGGTTATAAGTGTGTTCATACCTGTCATACCTTTTGTCACTGAAAAATGCACAACATTTTTCTGCAGTTCTCTACACAAAAAAACTTTTTCAGTATTTTCTTTGCTGCTGTTTTCTCCATGATATCATGTACCAGTGTAAAAATGTCTGTCTGTACAGAACAGATATGTGTGCGTGTTATCTGACCTCCTTTATTTAAGTCTCTGTGTGTGTTTGTGTGTGTGTGTGGTATATCTGTTGTTTTCCTTGTGTGTCTGTATGTATTCATGTCAGCCACTACATGACCTTCTAGGAAATTCTCTTCATTCCTCTCACGCCTTGGCGTCTTGCAACATGTCAGACTAATGTATTCACAGTTACACACACATACGTGCACACACTCTGAGAGCCTGCCACGCCCTTCAACACTATATGCAAACAGTAACTATCACATAAGCAACATAATTCCCAACACATTCACCTCCAGAAATGCACTTTGTTGTGTTGAAAACGTCTTTAAACAGAATCCAGTTCTCGTATTTATGGGGGCACCCAGCACTGAAAACATTGCTTCAGGGAAATGTCCATTGCAGCTCCAGTGCTTTTGCAAACCTTTTGCTGAAAGTGTTTCAGACTTCTAGAAGTAACTCCACAAAACATACGTCATTCAAACCACCAAGGAAGGGGAAGCATGAGCTTTTAGTTCCAGTGGCAAACCAACTTCCTCAAAAACAGTTGATGGGAAAAGCTCAGAGCAACACCGCCGAAATCTCCTTCTTTTTGAGTCATCTATCATGCTTTGGTGTTAGCAGGTTGTCTTTTTTATAACAGGTGAAAAAAAATTGCCAGCGTGATGAGATCATTTCAACTAATTTCTGTGAAATAATTTTACTGTTTAAAATAAGTTTGTACATGGTAGTTTCATTGTACTTGATTCAAGTGTGGCGATTTGCTTTAAAGGAATACTTTACCCCCCAAATAAGTATTTGCATTTCAGTTACTCACCTTGTATTAAGTTGAATTTGTGAAAAAAAAGACCTCTGTATATCTTGCATGCCTCTATGGGGAACGAAGAATCCAAAAAACGGCAACCATTCTTGATAAATTGAAGTCATAGGGGGCTGCGTTTAACAACAGCAAATCTTTATTTAACCCGTTTACAAACTCTCACATAACTTGTGTAGCATAATCTAAGTTTCATTTATCCAATCATATGCTCATTGCTTCCCAATCACATACATTTTCACTAAAACCTTAATATTCAAAACACTGCATAACTGCACAGGTGCTACTTGTCCTTATGGTTTTAGTGAAAATGCTTGTGTTTGGGAAGTACTGAGCATATGAGACTTGGATTATAAAGCACAAGTCGTGTAAGAGTTTGTAAATGGATGTTTTGACATTTGTTGTTGTTAAACATGTTCCCCTGTGACAATTCAACAGAAATGTTTTGGATTCTTCGTTCACTGTGGAGGCATGCCAAGTATTCTTCCTGAATTCAATGTAACGCGGGGTGAGTAACTGATATACAAATGATCATTTGGGGATGAAGTATTCCTGTAAGCCCTTAAGGCTCATTTATACTCCCTTTAGGTACAAATATAGATTCATCCTTTTCAAACATTGTAAACATCACTGCCATCATACTTCCAAGTGTTGGCATAGATACAGTTAATAGATGGCATCAGAGGTCAGAATCAGTGGTTCACAAACAAGGTGAAGGTGGCTATTGTATACAACCCCAAGATGTGGACAGAGAATTCTTTTCACTATATTACGGATTTATTTCGTTCCGCCATTATTTGAATTTCTTTGTCGTCTCCTATGGTCATATCTTGCTTGAACTATGTTACACTGCCTCCACAATCTCCAGTGGTACTGCTCCATTTCATCTGTATCCATGAGCTTTGGAAAACGTGCACAAATATGGACAAATATGCTCTGCCCATCTCCATATCTAACACTGACCGGAAATGAGCCCGTTGTATGCTTCAGACAAAATGCTTCTTGGCGTGTGTAACAGCATCTGAAACCACCTTTTCAGCTCATCTATGTTGGCCTAAAAGCTGAGGTTTTAAGTCCATTGCCGACTGTGGAAACAGCAACAACATGAACCTTTTTCATCAAAAAAAAAAGAAAACTTGATAAGGTGGAGATTTTTTTGCCATGCAGATGCGACACATTGTAATCAAGCTGCAGCTGGACTGACATCACAGATGATGACTTAAGTTTTGATCTGAAAAAATCCTGTAACAATAAAACTGTGACATGACGACTTTGTGTAGCCACACAGCCTGAACATTTAATTTTTTGGCCTTGGCATTAGAAGAATTTACATTCAGATGTGTAAAAATGATGCTAATGAGGAAATTAGATTCAACTTGTATTTGCCCCAAAAGACTTAAGCAACAAAGCGTGATGACGAGCTGCAGCAGATAATATCTTTTTACACCTGAACGCCACCTTATTCCCAAACAGTGGCAGTGATGCAATCCTCCACCACATCCTGTCAAATTTCAACATAATGCACGGCAGGAAGCTGCCATCCTGAAACTATGAACAACAGATGAGTCAGTAGAAGACGCAGAGACATGCCAACACATTCCTGACTTTGGCAAAATGAAACCAAGTGTTTGCAGCTTTGACACACACATTCGTTCAAACCTTTTTTCAACTCAAGTCAGGGGAAGTTTAAATCCAAAGACGTTTACCTCTTCCTTCTTGTGTGTCTCTGTTGTATGAGCTGTATGCAACATTCAGAGCGAATCTATAGCCCCTTTTACACTGGACAAAAAAAACACCCATCTGGGAAAGGTTGCAATCAGCAGTCATTCGTGGGACAAACGACTCTGTAGTAGGCAAGATTGTGTATAGACTCCAGCTCCAATTGGCTCCAGTCACCAGTATATGGAAATACGACACCTGGGTGGATGTGCACATTTTCATCCCTTTTGCAGGGCAATGCAATGATGCCACAAATTCCATTTGTCTTCATCCAAGCAGCACTTGAACGCTGTTCGAGTTGCTGCTTTCTATTGTTTACTAAGCTGATTTCCAGGGCTTCAGTGATTAAAATAAAACAGAGGCACATTCACCAACTGCAGAGCCTGGTACACGGCTCTTGTCCACAGGCAATGGTGAAGGAGCCTATTGCCTATTTTTAGGGGGTTTTCCGGCTTTTAAAAAACCTCTCTATAAATAGTTTTGTGGAAAAAGGTTATATGTATGACTCAGAGTCTAGAGTATATAATCTGCACGATTCTCAACACTGAGGTGGCTGAGCTAGCAGCTATTGTGTGAACAGTGCTTACAACAGCAACAGTGCTGACAGAGCTAATGTTGTTAACTTTTGGGGAAACCAGAGGGTGGGCACTATGCTTCTGCAATAACACCATCCTGATAACAGCGCTAACTGCAGCTATCATTTTCTCATTTTAGAGCTGTGCAGCAAGGTGGCTGGCTAATCACAGCTCACACCAAAACAATACCTTGTGTGAAAGCACAGGAAATCCTGTTTTTCTGCAGTTGTGAGCTTAAGGTTGTGAATCGTCTCTTTAACCAAACCCACCCTTCCCCCCTGTCAGACTTCCTCTTTAACAAACTCTGCTGTCAGTCAAGCATGACCTGATGATCACATGATGCTACAGAGGACATCAGGTGTCAGGTGGAGGTGGTGTTCGGCTGCAGAGCACCTCTCAGGGCCCTGGGGCCTCCTGATAATTGACTCATCTATCCCTCTGTCATTCTATCTTCATCACTGTTATCGTCAGTGTTAGCAGGTGTCAACACTGATGTTGGGAAGCTTTTGTTCTGCAGCGGGGCTCCATGTTTGTGTGGTAAAGGTGGTGTAGGTTACTCCCAGACTGATACCTATGTCTTTGATGACTTGAGGTGATGATTTGGGATTTCATGTTTATAGCGTTTTGAATTATAGCGTTTTTGCTTTGGTTTACCAGACAGTGGTGAGTCCACCAAAATATAACAGGTCGCCTTGTTTGGTTGATTTTTATGGTCTATCAGCCAAGCTTTGTGCAGTTAGACGGGAAGTAATATGAGAGCAGAAGACAAAATCAAAGAAGTAAGTCAAAGAGATGGAAAGACAAGTAGGGCATGACTTTAAATATAACCTTCAGCCGTCTCCAGACATTAAGGTGTTGTAAACACACATACAGTCTGTCAGACGTCCGGACAGCAGAGAAGCAAAAAGAAAAGTGTCGACAGCAGGATGATCTCAGCAAACAGATATGAGTGTGGAGAACCTGTACTGGCAGTGCAGAATTACAGGTGTAGCTTGTGTTATTTCAGTGGTTTAAGAGTAACGTTGGTCCTGGACCGCATTTTCCAGTGTTTTTGTATCTAAGTAGCTTTTTTTACAAAGAGATCGTGCGATAGGGCCATTACAAAGTCCCGTCTTTATGTTGCCTTTGCATGTTTACAAAAAAAAAAAAAAAAACAACAGCAGAATCATGTCACTCCTGTGTGTGGTTTTTAGATAGCATGCAAGCAAAAGAGGCATTATAGGCGGAACATGTAACACACCAGTGTTGGCCTCTAGTGTTATATGAAACATACGTGTCTTCAGTGCTTATGAACAATAATGATGGCAATTGATTTCATCCTCCACTGAGAGGGGAGAACATGCCCCTCCTGGGATTAAAACCAGGAACCCTCTTGCTGTAAGGCAACAGTGGTAACCACTACACCACCATGCAACCTAACTGCGCTAGGGTCTCTGCACTGTGGGAGTTCAGTCATTGTGAGTTTCTGTGGTTACACTGATGCTCTTGCTTTATGAGTTGTGAGCATGAGAAAGCTCTCATTGCACTGAAATGCTTTTTGAGGATTTTTTAATCTAGTTCAGCAGTTGTAAAATGCTTCCAAATAAATGCTCAGTAACGTCACCAATGAGCAAATGAGCGCATAACGTTACTGGCAACTTTTAGCGACTATTGGAGCTAGGGCTAGCTACTTGTTAGCAACACTGCCGCCACTCTGATTAAATTTCATATACATGTTTTAAGCACTTGAAGATACAGTCATCACTAAAGCGTATGTCATGCAAGAGAGCAAATGAAAACAAATGGAATGACTAAAGTTGTCATATTGACATTTACAATGTGTTGATTGATTCACAACATTAACTCATGCATTGAGTAACATGCAAGACAACATTCCAACCTAAAAGCTGCCAGGAGCTGCCGGGGGTATCCTTTGACTGGCACAGTGAATTAAATGATCTTTTCTCAGTCTAAAGCTGCCAACTAGTTAATGAAAAGGCAGCAGAACATCCTTTCATTTTTGAAACAGCTAGGTAAAAGTTTATGATGATGTATCGTTAGTTACACAAAACTAAAGGCTCACATTCACCCTGGGCTAGCTAACAGGTTGACTTCTACAAATGCCAGTTAGCTAACTAGCAATAACCAGAGATCACACAAGGGGGCCGCTACATCCCTTCATTAAGCCGCCTTTGCTTTTTTACTCAGATACAAACAGAGCCGGTGTCATGCCGTCCCACTGTGTGATTTTACAGTGTGATGAGTGTGACATTAAACACAACATTGGCCTCTGTCTAAATCTAAATCATCCAAATACACATCTGCAACACTTTATAAGCAATAGCAACAGTATAACATAACAATTACAATCATTTACAGTCTCTGTTATATGGAGGCTGATGTTGCTCTCTAGTCAGAGGGTACGGAGCTCCTGAACTTCATTGTCTCCTTAATTTATGGACATTTTCGGGTGTTTTGTTTTTCGTCTTTTTTTTTTTTTTTTTAGTTAGCTGCTAACTACTATCAGCTGCTCACCACATCTCCCGTCAGTGGGTCACACACATAAGGTGTCATCAAAGCGTCACACCCGTCCTGACCATAATCCTGTCCCATTCGCCGCTGTTTCTACCTCCGCTGCCGGCTTAAATTCAAGACATATTTGTCCCCCCATTTGACTATTAAACCTTTTATAAAGAATGTTGAGGTGGAATAATGATGCGACACTACCACCTTGAACAGGCAGTATAAAACAGGTTATTTATGATGATGATAATGCGGGTCCAGTTCCAGAACAAAACATGCATCTGAAATTAAGGGGAATGCACTTGCATTTAAGATTGTCAACATGATAAAATTATTCCTAATGTTCGCTTAACATGTCATCATGTGGTCACTTATAGTTAGCTGTGCAGTTAATTGAAATATTATTAAAATTGCAATATGGCCAAAATCAAATCAGAGATGCCTTTTTTTTTAATAAAAGTAAAATGTGTCACAACATACCATTATAAATAAAGCATTGTGTGGCTACAGAGATGCTCCAGCCTACAAATCATATTCCAGGTGTAATTGTTAGGTACAACCCAGCAAAAATATATAGCCTTTAAATAATCCCAAACTTAACCGTGCACATGCATGCATATTACACACATAGTAGGTGCGACCTAGTACTTAAAAATAAATAGCACTACACCGCTGTTAACACCCCCAGCACATGTCAGTTAAAATTCTTGGTTTTGCCACTTCTTGTTGTAAATGTCCAACAACATTATAAAAAAGATCCCTACAGAGAAATACAACATTTTTCTTTTTTTATGTGTTCCTACAGCAACTCAACATGTGCCACTTCAGTGCAAAACTTCTCCTTGAGTGAGACTTGATTAGACAATATTAAACAGACTGGATCAACAAACGGTTAAAAAAAAGTTTTATTTATTTTATTTTATTTCATTTCCGGTTACATTGCAGCCTGTTTTGCAGCCATGACTGCGGTGCTGTCACTCAGTACGGGACCTTTTTTTTTTTTTTTTTTTTTTCCATTGTTGTTCCTATTAGTCACTTAGACACAAAACATGGGAAAATAGGGTCCAGGTTGAAAAATACTAAAGTTTTCCTGTAAATCAGCAAACATGCTGCCACTTTGGGGCTAAACCTAAACTATGTGCAGGCCTCTAGCAACAGGTTTTCACTCAAAAACATGGCTTTTAGAAAAAAAAAATGACCTCACTGCACAATAATGTTCTTGTCCTGAAGGTCTAGAACTAAAACCGGTTCTCCTCATGATACAATAGCACACATACACACCTGTTACATGGGGGCACGGGAGAGGGATACGGAAATCTAAATAAAGATCCTGTCCTCTGATAGACAGGAGCCCGTATGAACTTTAAATGAAAAAGAAAAGGAATTAGCAGATTCAGCAGTGGCTGCAGGTGCAGACAAAGTATGATCTTTTACAACACACTGAAACATCCTGCCCTGAACATGCCGATCCATGTCTGTAAAAACCTTGTGCAATTCATGACAGGAGAGGATTAAAATGATAACGATCAGTAAATAGTCAGGACGGGTATAAACATAGAGGCTTGTATTTACAGTAAAATGTGGGAGGAAGCTTTAACAGCAGCTCCACTGGTGTATTTACAAGAGTTAATGCATCTCTTGATGAATATGGATTATTTTAAGGATTAATTTACATTAGCATCTTAATGTCTGCAGTTCAGCTTCGAAATTAGGTTAAATTGCTCAGAGTCCACACACACACACACACACACACACACCCACACACACACACAAACCCCCCCTCTCCCTGAACATGGCCTTGTCACCCTGGATTAGGTCTGTCTGTGTGAGTTTCGGTATTTTAAAAAATACAGTCTGACTGCATTCCTTCGCTCTCTGCTGTCAGTCCTAGCCAGGACAACTCCGCCTCCTTCTCAGTGATGGGTGTGTGTGTGTGTGTGTGTGTGTGTGTGTGTGTGTGTGTGTGTGTGTGTTAAGGTGGCAGGAAGTATGTATAGCAGCTTTCTTTTTAATGGTGTTATAATGAACTTGATTTAAGATTAATATGTAATTCCCTGTGGTGACAGGGAATTACATATTAATCACTATAAAGGAACCTGCACAGTAAGAGATTAGTCATTTTTATTGCGCTGGTGCGCTGGAGTCCAGATTTCTATATATTTATATCACAAAATGATCTCTGGTTGTTATAACAGTCTCACCAGTGGGACCATTTAGTAGCTGTTCTGGAATTTTTTGCTGCTCTTTACTGATTAAGTTGAATTTTTAAAATAAAAAGGTGGTGGACGGTTTATTATTCAACAGTAAGTAAACTGCATACTATTTCTGTTGAAATACTACAGAATGCAACAGGGTTGGAAATTTGCACCCACCACCCGCCAGCTGCCAACACATTCTCGCCCTGACCTTGTCACTATGGACCTTCCTTGTCCAGATAAAACGTATAAGGTACCCTGAGTGTGTTGGTTGTAGACGTGGGACACCGTGTCAAGTTCTGCCTATTACATGCATTGTCTACTTTCAAAATACGCCTCTGTTTTCTCAGGAAATTTGCTGTCTCTTTCAAAATAAAGGCACTATGTCAGTGCAATGTTTTTTTCCCTCCAACAGCTAAAGCCTGTGGTTAGGTTTATGGAAAAAGAACAGTTTTGGCTTTTTAATTTTGCAGGACATGAACACTGCTCTCCCAGGTGAAAGTCCATGTTTATTCACGCCATTCACCATCTCCCATCCATTGATTGAGTCAGCTCAAATGCATGTTATCAGAACTACATCACTTTAAAACAATTTATTTGATACATATGAAATCGATAAATGTAACATATCCATGGTTTGCAGAAATATACATCACCAACATTTTTTCTGGCTGTAGGGCTGGTTAATCTTCACACAATCACTCAAATTTTATAACGTCAGTTAAGAAACCAGTCAACCCTGTGACCCAGCAGACTTCTGCTTCACCAGTTTGACTGTTAGGGATATTTGCTTGTTTGTAGCTGGAGGGGAATATGTCTGCAGCTCCAACAGACACTCTGGTTGGATCCTTGTCTCTTTGTGGCTCACATTAGCCAGAGTGTATACATTTATGCATTAAACACAAAGTTTGAATTTGATCTTGAAGAAGAAAATGACATAAAAGCAAGCCAGACTTTACCCTGTGATTTACTTGTTGTTTTCATTCTGTGGTTGTTTTGTAAGTTGATAAATTGACTGTGGAGATAAAAAGCTTTATTTTGAAATAATTACAGGGAACAGGCTTAATGTAACTGCTGAGATACATGCATACTGCTGGTGCCATCAGTGAGGACTTTCATATTGATTGAATCTTTTTAAAGAGTTAAATGAACTGGGTGCAAGTTTGAAATATGTATTTTTCTCATTTTTAAATCAAGCAGCAAACCAATCAGATGTTTTTGCACAACTACTTCTACGATTTATAACCTCCTCTTGATGTCACATTAAAAAAAGAAAAAAGAAAAAAAAACTGCCAGCTGGGAAAACCCATTCACGTCACACCCATCAGTCATAATTACAAGTTGGATATTGAGGATTTTTTTTTTTTTTTTTTTGAAGCCTTAACATCTCCACCCAGCATTATTAGCTCCAGAGATGCAGCAGCAGATGACAAACATGCCACCAGAAGGCTTTTACCCACAGTAATGCAGACAGAGCTACTTATTAAATATGACAAACCTTCGCTGCAGCGTGTGTTTGATCCATTTTATAGTCAGATATAAAAATATTGTTTTATTTTTTAATGGGTTAAGATTGTAATATACAAACTCAAAAAGTGGATTTAGTGTTAAGCAACTCATAAAGCACAGCTTCAAGTGTTCAGCAGCAGTTGAGGTCATTAAAACACCTGGATTCACCAGCTCAGTCTGTTTCACACAGAAAAAACAAACTGAATGTTTTTTTTTGTTTGTTTTTATTGTAACGTACCTTTGACCTTTGAATCATCTTTTCTAAAGAACTTGGCCTCAGTTGTGTATCCGAGAATGAGCCGTTTTCCTCTCCCTAAGGAGGGCGAGGCCTGTGTTACAGAGAATGGCAGGAATGTCACTGTCATGTCTGCACTCGTCTTCTTCAGCTCACATTTGTGTCACTGCTCAGCTCTTTTTTTTTTTATCTCTCTTTAACCCTCCAGTTTCTCCTTTATCTTTGCCTGTTTTATCTGATTTCATTTCGACCTCTGGTTTGTTTTTCAAGCTACTTTTGTCTGTTACCTCAATCATCTGTCGCTCATTTTCACTTCTTTTCATACCATAATGTTACAGAGCACTAACAATAAGAAGTAAAAGTTGACTTCTCTCAGCTCTTTTCAAAAGGAAATCATTTGAGTGTTTTAAAGAATATAACTGAGCAGCAAGAAAAGGATTAAAAAGGTGCAGGATTACGAATAAAAGGCAGAAAACACGGCTTAAAAAGTAATTCTCTAAAGAGAAGAGGAATTTAAACTTAAGACTACTTTTAAAGAACAAATTACTCACTCTTCACCAGCATGTACGTTCTGCGCCTGCGTGAGAGGAAATGACTCTCCACACCAGCAGATGGCAGTACACTGTAATTGTAATTCAAAAAGGAAAACCAAAAGACCATCTCGATGTTAGTTTGCCAGTTAGCACATTAACACACAATCCAATGTTGACAGAACAAAGCATGTTTACCATGCGTCAGTGAACAATAACACAAACTATCAGGAGATATTTTTGTTGAGCTCAGTGGCTCAAGAAAAATAATCGTACCTTATATAACAAGTTTGTTCAGGTCTCACTCCGTCTTGACTTTATCTCTATGTTTACTTTCCTCACTTCTGTTTCTCTTCTCATGCACTGAGCAGAATTGCCAATCAGAGGGATTTCATTCACCGTCAGGCTTCAATGTTTCCGACGACGATTCAACATGCTGAATTAGCTAAGAAAAAGCCAACAGGGACAAATGGTGCAGGACACACCTCACCAGCTAGGGCAACAGACGCTCACCGTCAGCCCAACCTGTCAGACCAACGGCCAACTGTCGGCCTGGGGTTCTTGCTAAAGTTTGGGACAAAGTTTTGTTGTGCACCTGCATGCAATTGTTGTGTTCACACCTGCCCAAACAAACCGCACTTATGGGGCAAACAAACCTATAACCTATAAACAAAATCCTGTTTTGATGCAAAGCATCATCATGAATGGCACATGCAGAAACTTCATGTTAGGGCATGTTAATCAGAGCATGCACACAAACTGTAGTGGTAGAATATTCATTTTCATTAGCCATATAAACAGCCTTGTAGTAATATTGTCTTTGTTGGAATAAAGGCAAAAAAGGAATATTCTGTGCATGTAAACATAGTCAGTGTTGTCATCTTCTTACAGCTCCAGCTCCAGACAAACAAACATGGCTCCACCTCGACCTGACGCCCAAATGTTTCTTGTCGGCCCCAATGTAAACTCTTTAATTTTTTAAGACATGTAGTAAAGTCGATAAATAGCTTAAGGGGCCAAGTTTATTCTACCGCAGACACTTTCTCTGTCGTCATCAAAGACTCCAATCATAACCTCTTCTCTGTCCTCTTCTCAGCTTGTCTTTCTCACCTCTCTGTTTCTAACCTTTGACCTCTTACAATGTCCTGTCATTGAATTATTAGTGATTTTCCTATGTATCCTATGACCTCTTGTCTTGCTTTTGCTCTTATCAGTGGCCAAAAAAATGTATCAGAGTTTCTGTGATAAGATTCAGTGACTCGACAAAAAGGTATTTTTAAAGACGCTGGCTGCTGTTTGCTTTGTAGTCGCTGCCTGACTCACTCAATGCCTCTCTGAGGAAGGTTTCATAATAAGTAAATGTAAAGGTGGCTGAGCAGGTCAAATATTTTGCAACACTTTAATCATTCAGAATATAAAGTTGACTGAGATTAGACTGCACAGTAAAAATGTGTTCAAAGTAGTAGTGTCATGCTAAAGTCTGTGCTAATGTGACCTGACTCTGTAAGAGACCAAATGAACTTTACGAGGAAAGTTTATTCATATTCACCAATCAGTTAAATCTGATGTAGATGCTCTAAAAGTCTGACAGATTGATCTAGATTTCCTTAAGTGATGTATTTTGTTTCACATGAGTCTAAATATATTCAAAAATATGTTCTTGCTGTTGTTGTACAAGTGTATTCATTAGGATAAACCCCTTAAGATGAACCATCTTGTTTTCAAGTGGGTTGTATCATACATGCAAACAGAAATTGATAATAAGACTAAAAACAAAGGCATTAAAGTCATGAAAAGACAAAACAAAACAACAATCAACGGTTAAACCAACAAAGTACAACAAAGACAATCAATACAAAATCATTAAACAAAAAACTTTATTTCTATAGTTTCTTTCATTTACTGAAATGTTAATATGATAATTATGAAACATACAAATGTAAAGTATTTGTGGTTTGAAGAAAAGTACAAAGCCAACATTGTCATCTGGTGACTGGGCTGTCAGCTTTTTGCTCCATCTTTATACATTAGTCACTACTTTAAAGACCTTTCACCTTCTTCCTGTGTGTTTGTGTGTGTGAGGTGGTTTGAACACTGTGTCTCTGTACAAGTGTGTGTGCGATGAGATTACATCATCCTGAAAGCGCGTCAAGGAAATGATAATGCTGTCAGATAGATGATCAGTCTATCAGTTAAGCACAGAGAGCTTATTCCCAAAATAAAAGATATTTATCTCTAGTCAAGGTTGTTGGTTTTTTTTTTGGTTTTTTTTTTTGTTTTTTTACAAACCCAGCAGCGATGGTTGATGGTAGTGATAATGACGCGAGCCAAGAAATGAAAGCTCCATCTATCCTAAAACATAACGTGTCATAATATTTAATTTTGGTGATATGAGTTTATCTTAGTTTGAACGTAACTCGTCATATTTATTTATATTCAATCTTGTTTCTCCACAGTGTTCATACCACGTGAAACCATAAACAGTGTCATTCTGCTGATATCACAGATTGTGAGATGTGTGCCAGAGCAAGGTCATCGCTGCTGCTGTACTAACCCCTGTTTTCTGTTGTGTTTCTGTTCTCAGGGTCGAGTCACCGTACTAAAGAAGTTCCTGCACCCTGTTGGTGAGTCTCTCTGATAACTGCACTCTTTATAACAAGCAGATAAAAGCATGTTGACCGACAGTGACATTAACACCAATCAGTGCCAAAAAAAAAGGAAAAACAGATAGTCATCAACTGCTGAATAAGAATTTAACTCAATCTGAAAACAACAGGGTGTCTGCAGGGCCTTTAAAGCCATTAAATAGTCTTACATTTGAATTTGTGACATCATAATTGCCTCAGAAATCTTTTATTGTCTTTTTTTGTCAAAATGAGTCCACCTCTTCTGCATGAAAGTCCACATTTCTGATGTTTCAAATCTTCAAACCTACCACTAAGCCTAATAGTGTGTTTTGACTTTCTGCGTGCATTTACTTGTCGGCAAAATGTAGAAACTTATTCACTCTAATAACCAAATTCCTACATAAAACCTACCCCTGCACTGAACCACGTATAAATTACTTACCATCATACAAACCTGCAGTGCTTAAATAAGAAAAAGATGGCATATTTTCCCCAAAAAGTCTTAAATTTGGTTAAAAATTATCTTGAAAAGGTCTTAAAAAGTATTCAGTTTAAGAATCTGATACTTGTAGACACGAGGGCTGCCCCCTGAAAGTCAAAGATTTTAATCTCCAGTTGGAGACCCCCAGTCGACTTACATTCTTCAAGTCCAGCACTTTTTTTAATATGATGATTGGTACCTATTGTTGGCGAAGAAAATTGCGAGTCCTTCACATTTCTGATTCATTGTTAGCGGCTAACTTGGCTTGTTTAATATATTTTGTGAGCATTGCTGTCACTTGTGACTGTGCCTTAACGTCCTGCTGAGCCCCAATCAAACTCTCACATTCTGAATGGAAATAAAAGAACAAATAGTCAAATATTAGTATCGAACAGCTAAATCCAATTTGACTGACATGATTCTGAGTAGAGTACAGCCCTAGTGGACACCCTGTGTGATATTGGGGTATGAAAAGAATGACATTAGAGTTAAGTAACAGACTGTCTTGAAAATGAATGCAAAATTATGTCCACATCCTAAACATTATTCTAGTCTAGTGGGTGGCCATTTGTTACACACAGTGTCAAATTTTATTTATTTATTCACCTTCACTTCTGGTGTCCATCTGCATACAAACAGAAAGAAAAAAAATATGACATTGTGCAAAAACGTCTTGTAGATGTTATTATTAGTGTAGTGTTACCCCCATACTGCTGATGAGATTTTCAAAGTATATTAGCATGTTAATGTGATCATATATTACTGTATATGAATATTATATATTACTGCAAGAAAGTGACCACAGACTTGTTTCTGTGATCAGCTAAATCAGTTTGAGTCGCTGAAGGAGCCTCTCCTCCTCAGATGTGTGTGTATGTATGTAATGCATCTGTGTGTGTGTGTGTGTGTGTGTGTGTGTGTGTGTGTGTGTGTGTGTGTGTGTGTGTGTGTGTGAGAGCGCGTGTGTGTGTGTGTGTGTGTGTGTGTGTGCTTCATGCAGTCTGTGTTGAAACAGTAGCCACCAAGGCTGTCTCCACTTGGTCGAACAAACAAACCCTTGCGGGTGTGTGTGTGTGTGTGTGTGTGAGAGATAAGAGTGTTGATTTAAAGTAGAGTCACACACTCACAGTCTGTCTGCGTCCGAGCCCTGCAGCAGCTTCCTGCTTTGAGCTCGTACCTGCAGCTTTTCAGGAGTTTTCAAGGAAATTAGCATTGTTGGTTTTTTTTTTCTTTCGTCTCCCAGCACACGGCGATAGAATCAGAAACTAAAAGTAAACTACAGAATATGTTTAACATAAAACTTAATTCATCCTCAGGGAAACTTTTGTGGCTAAGATACTCAGTAAGCTCACCACCCCCGCTGTCTCTCCACCTTGCTCCCTGCCTTTACAAACTTTACCAGCATTGGCTGGTGCCTGCTGCTAATTTCCAACCCTGGTCAGCAGGTGTAGCAACACAGTTTCAGCCAGTGCAAACCCCCATGTGCCAGGTGTCGCAGCTGGCTGGTGGCCAGCAACAGCACTAGGTCTAACCTGTGTAAAGGCAGCAACAGAAAGTTTGCTGATTCAGCCAGGAGTCAGGGCTGTTTGGTCCCCAGAGCTGGGGTTTGCACTGGCTGAATTTGGGTTGCTGTGGTGACTGACTGGAGGTCTGCTGCCTGCTCTTCTCCTGGCAAGGTTGTCCTTAGGGGCAGGGAGTGACTCAGAGGAAACAACTGGATTTGAGGCTCTAGCTAAAGTTTGTCACATGAACGTGAACATGAAGCTGCAGCGTGAGCCTTTAGCTCCAGTTAGCAGAAGGCTAAACTATTTCAAACCTTTATTTAAGACTTGGGAAATCAAATGAGGGAGATGCTCATTGTCAATGATGCCGAGCATGAACAAAGACATTAAAATAATTAATAGGCAAACAAAGAGCAATCATGCATATCAATTAAAACAAAAATTAAATCATATAAAACAACAAACAAAAATAACAAAAAATGGACTCTAAAAGTAGAAATACAGGGGATAAACATGCTAAGGTGTAGATGTGTAGTTAAAAACACTTCTCCAGTATTGACCTGTTTTATTTCATTTATCGTCACACTCTCCTTTAGACCTCCCTTTTGATAAGTGCGTCCTCCTGTGTTTGGTTGCTTTGCAGTGTAGGCAGTTGCTGCCAAAGCTGGAATAGCAGCTTTCCTGTTTCCACTTTCTCTGCCATTGAATCAGGCTTTTACCATCTGAAGGGATGTGCAGACACATCTGCATCTGTAAAACAACGAATAGGAACGCCCTCTCTCTGAAATGACCTGTGGTCAAAGTCTCGTGTCATGGGCTAGATTCTCCAAAACCTGAAAACAGAGCAAAGAGGAGGTGCAGAGTCTAGTTTTCTCTCAAAACCATTTGAATTAAAATACGCTGCAAGTTTAGTATGGGATTTTTGCCCAATGACACCAAAATAAAACAAGCTTTAATAAACACAACCTCGCAGTCTCATCATGAGCGTCGTTTATTTTTTACAATATAACTTTATAATGACCTCTTGTAACCTTTTTTTAATTAGCTGAAGTATGAGTCATTAATGAAAGTTAACCTTTCTCCTTTCTTGAAGTTGGCAAAGCAAAAACAGGTTTAACAAAGACAGGCATGGCTGAACAACACATAGAAAAGCTTACACTGTGAGTGCATGTTGGGGGTTGATATGATGCAGAAATTCATGTATGGGTGTGGTGTTTGTGTTTGTGGTTTGTTAGGAGAGGAGATGGGTGTGTGTGTGTGTGTGTGTGCGTGTGTGTGTGTGTGTGTGTGTGTGTGTGTGTGTGTGTGTGTGTGTGTGTGTGTGTGGCAGATGTAGATTTTCCTTCACAGAGAGAAGTAAATATATAATAGAGAAATAAAAGTAAAGAGAGTGACCAAGTGGGATTTAAAATGCAAATATTCTCTCTTGGTTCTCTCTTCAGCATCTGACCATTTTGTTTCCCATGATCCATGTGTGCAGCCGGGGAGAAGCGTCCAGTTGGATCCAGCTAGTTTTCAGTGAAGCCCTCGTCAAACCAGATTTCTCACCACCCCCCTCTCTGTCCCTCTCTCTCTCTCTCTCTCTCTGGCTGAGGACAATGGAAACTTGATTTGACCCAAACAATGGATTTTATCAGTTTGGATTATTAGCTGGACTCCTTACTGTTTGTTTCCATCTAAATTTTTAAACATATTTGAGCTTTTTTTCACCGTCACCGTAAAGTTATCCACCATCCCTGGATCATCACCTCCTTCTCTCCTTCTCCTTCACCTGGTGTTAACAAACGTCATCCTTCACCTTTGTTTGCCGCTTCCTGTAGGAAACTAAAAACACAGAGGAACTGTGTGACGAAGACATTTCCTGGACTGAAGCTGATGGACTGACGGTTACGATGAGTGACTCTCTTTATCCTGCTGGAAACCTGAGGAGGGAACACACACACATGCTGGCCACACACGTAGACATTCAGGAATCTGGGTTTAAATAATATCTTTTAAAAAATTGGTGGTTTGATTTATCTCACTCTCTGTGCCAGGTGGGTGGAGTTTAGTTGATGGGGGTCGCTTCAAGTGCAGCGAAGGATTTCAGAGTTAAGTTTTAGATGCTTCTCTGCACTTGACAGCGTTACTGGAGGATAGTTTGATCCAAAATACCTCAGTTTCTCTGGTGCTCACTACTTTGAGAAGGCTTCCTAACACTCCTGTTGAGCCCACTTTCTTGCAAACATGTCGCCAGTTGAGATTTTTTTTTTTTTTACTGAGGTTAGTACAAAACTCTATCAGCAATTTTTCCCTCTCTGTGCGGCTGCTTTCCTTAATTTTTTAGTTTTCATTCAACACAACACAAATGTTCAACACTACTGAGCTTTAAGCTGAAAACACCTGGAGCACTGAAATGGAGCGGTGGTTTAGCTTTTAACCAGAAAATATCTTAGGGGTAACCATATTTGTTTTTACAGCCTACCTGCCAGCCAATTATAAACAAGTACAATATATATATTTTTTAAGTTTTTGTTTTTGTTTTTAACTGGGTCGTTGATGTTCCTGAAGGAGTTTTCAAAAGTGTTTTAAAACCTGCAAACACTAACGGCACAAAATAGATTGATTTATTGACGTCACTTTTCTTTAAAATATGCTTATTCTGTGTGTTTGTATGAAAAAAAAAATTAACTTTCAAATACCAATATCAGCTTCAGAAATCCAATACCAGTCAGGCTCTAGTATCTGTACATATGAAAAGATAAAATACAAATATATATCCAAACACTCGACCACTCTCCTTCCATAATCTTTGCTGTGATTCTGGATTGCTTGCTCTTCCTTCATACTCCCTTCTGATTGGTCCAGGATCCTCTTTAGTGTTTAAGTGATCATTCTGTGTCTTCTGTGAAAAAGCAGGAGAGTAGAAAGAGGAGGAGGTTAATGTGTAGGGCGGCACACACAAGATTCAACACGCAGGGGTGAGTCAGGGTGGTGAAGGTAGAGAAGAAAGAAAACAGAAGAGGAAAGAAAAGGGCGGGAAGGTGTTTGTTTACGGCGATAACTTTGAGTTTTGGAGGGAAAGTTTTGGTGAGCGTCAGGGCGGTGCTATGGAACAGTTTTTACCACAATTGGATCGAAGTTGTTTTAAACTAAATTATAGTTTTGGCAGGTTAATGATACACCTGGCTTTCATCTGAAATGTAAAAAGAAAACAAGCCACTTTTTGCATTATTTGAAGTTCAGCTTTTTCACCGGATCACGCTCCTTTTCTTGAGTATTTTGTCATCAAACCTCAGATGATTTCTCCTGCGCTTTGAGCTGATGGATGATTATTTTTGTTTCGATTGTGTGGTTAGTGGTTGTGTGTGATCTCAGACTTTAACATGCACTGATCTCCGGTGAGATAAGTATTTATTTTGTTTAGAAAAAAAAAACGTAGTAACTGGAGCTGAAGATCATAGCTGGTCTGCAGATCACACATTCCAGATCTTATTCGCTTTTTATTTGATTTTTCAGTTTGTGCATTTTCGCCCTGGAGTCCACAGTCGAAGATGTTCAAAACTAAATTTTAAAAAGTCATAAAAACAAGGTGTCATTTTCAACATGTTTATGTGTTTAGTTTGAGATGACACAAAGCACAGAATGTATCAATAACAACACTTGTAGATACATTTTGTCATCCTAAACAAGTCACATTTATATGTTGAAAATGACACAAGTAGCCTTAAAGAGAACCTGCCCTCGCTGTAAATAATAGAGATAGATACACTGTAAACAATTTGTGACATTTTTGGAAATATATGTGGGGTTTTTATTTCTTATCATGATTAATTTGTTTAAAAAAGGCTTTGTTTTGTTCTGTTGTTTTGTTAATGTTTACAGAAACTGTCTCACCTCTGTGAAATTCCTGTAAAAATCTCAAATGATAAAATAAATGTCCCCAAGGTGAAATTCATGTCCTGTTTAACATAAACGTTGTGGAAATATTTTCCTAATTTTGCCTCGTTTATTGTGTTTTTTTTATTTGTATTTCACTGTGACATTGAAGCTTCTGTTTATACTTGAACACGACCAATCAAGAGTCTGTGTATCTTCAAACCTTCCAATCACAGAGAAAGGTGAGTGTTTTCTTTGAAACTGTTGGTCGACTGTGTGAATGCATACCTGACCGTGTGTGTGTGTGTGTGTGTGTGTGTGTTTTCTCTACGGAGTCAAGGAGACTAGGGCGTGGCAGGTGAGGAAAGACAGGAAAAAGCCCTCAGTCGTAGATCACACACACGGACACACACTGTGAAAACTATCCGTCTCAACAAGTCATTTCATCTCAGTTTCAGCTTTTAGGTCTTCCTCTTAAAGACACATTGATCATAGACAATAATGAACGCTAGACAAAAAAATCTAAATCTGGGATATTGTTTTCAGGTGCTGAAAATATTTGTTCTGACATTTGTAGAATGTTCTTACAGGTCCTCAAATATAACCCTAAAATCAAATTATATGTCTCAAATACCATTTGAAAAAGTGAGGACCAGAAAAAAAACCCTTAAAAAAGTCAGTACTTTCTAAAAGTATCTTAAGGTCTAAAATTTTAATTGGTCCTCACAGAGAAAGGAGTACAACCCACAAAATAGTCTGTGTCTGGTTGTGCTCTTTTCCTGTGGGTCAGATTAACCTCCTGATAATTCTTTTTCTTCAGAACACCCCAGAGATAAACAGAGAACACACACGCCATCAATGTCAGGAAAACGTATGCATTCATCTTTGCTCTTGCAGTCGTTGGGTCTGTGAGTCCTCTGGCTCAGCATCACAATTTATTGGTTATACTAATGTTTTAGTCCCTCATGAACTTTGTCAAGGTCCTTAACGAAAATTATATTTGGCTTGAAATAGCTGCTTTGGTCGCTACAAACACAGCTGCAAGTGTCACAACCTCTAGTTAAAAAATACCCGCTTTTGTTGGTACAAACACAACTGGAAATGTTCTGTACTGTTGGTAAGAATCACCCGCGTTTGTTGCTGTCCCAAACTCTTCTAAAAATACACCCTCTTTTGTCAACATTAACACAGCTGGAGAAGTCAAAAACTTTTGTTAAAAATACCTGTTTTTGTTGCTACAGATGCGACTGGAATTGTCACAAACTCTCATTCTAAAATGCTCACTTTTGTTGCTACAAATGTGGCTTGAAAAATTAACTGCTTTTGTGACCACAAATGCAGCTGGAAATGTCCCAACGTCCCATCAAAACATATCCCCCATTGTCACCACAAATGCTGTAGGAAATGTCCCGAATTCCTGTATAAAAATACCTGCTTTTGTCGCTACAAACATGACTGGTAATGTCCCAAACTCTCATTTAAAAAACTGGCATTTGTTGTTATAAATGCTTCAGGAAATTTCATGACCTCCTCTTAAAAAATACCTGCTTTTGTCACTACAAACACAGCTAGAATTTTCACAACTTCTTTAAAATACCTGCTTTTGTTGCCATAAACGCAGCTCGAAGAGTCATTAACTTTAGTTCATAATTCCTGCTTTTGCTGCTAGAAATGCAGCTGAAAAATGAAAAATATAAAGATTTCTTGCTAAAATATAACTGCCTTTTGTCACCTCAAGTGCTCCTTGAAATGTCCTGAACTCTTTGTTGCTGCAAAAGTGGCTGGAAAGGTCCCAAACTCTTGTTCAAAAAACACGTTTTTGTCGCTACAAATGCGAATACAAATGCGGTTATTTTCCAAATACTAGTTAAAAAAAAATAATGATTTTGTTGTCACAAATGTGTCAAAGTCAAAGTCTCTCTATTGTCAATACCACAGAGGACTGAAATTACGTTACTCTCCAACCCGTAGTGCAATGGAGTAAACATAAATCTAAATCTGTACATTATAAATACAAGTAAAAAAAGTAAACTAATTTAAAATAAGAATAGAAAATACTTGTGTCAGTACTTGTAAATACAAGTACTGACAGAGACATGAGGCGCTGACGGATAAAAAAAAGTCTTTGGATGTGACAGTTGTGGAAAACAGAAGTAGCTTATATCTGTTGGTGGTGGTGTGCGTACAGGGGGGCAGCAGGGGGAAGGGGGGCAGAGCTGAGTGTCCTGACAGCTTGATGTGTGGTGCTGTCCCTCAGTCTGCTGGTCCTGGCCCGGAGACTCTGCAGACTCCTCCCTGAAGGCAGCAGGCTGAAGAGGGTGTGTGACAGGTGGGTGGGGTCCCCAGCGCTGTAGAGGGCTTTACGGGTGAGGCGGGTGTTATAGATGTCTTGGAGGGTGGGGAGAGAGGCACCGATGATCTTCTCAGCTGCTCTCACGATGCGCTGGAGGGTCCTGCCGTACAGGCGCCGTACCACACCGTGATGTAGCTGGTCAGAATGGTCTCAATGGTGCCCCTGTAGAATTTGCACATGATGGGGGCTGGGGCTCTGGCTCTTTGCAGCTTGCGGAGAAAGGAGAGGCGCTGGTGAGCCTTCTTGGCCAGAGCGGTGGTGTTAAGGGTCCAGGAGAGGTTCTCTGTGACATGCACACCCAGGAACTTTGTGCTGCTCACCCTCTCCACAGCAGCACCGTTGATGGTCAGAGGGGAATGCTGGGTGCTTGCTCTCCTGAAGTCCACAACAATCTCTTTTGTCTTCTCCACATTCAGGGAGAGATTGTTGTGCCTGCACTACAAGGGGGGTGATGACTTCTTCGGGACAGGGATGATGGTGGTGGTTTTGAGGCATGATGGAACAACAGCCTGACTCAGCGAGGTGTTGAAAATGTCTGTGAAGACATCAGTGAGGTCCCCTGCACAATCCCTCAGCACACGACCTGGTATGTTGTCAGGACCAGGAGCTCTCCGAACATTGATCCTGCTGAATGTTCTCTTCACACTGACTGGGGACAGCCTCAGCACCTGGTCGCCAGGAGGGGATGGGAACTTCTGAGCAGGCATGCTGTTGTGCTTCTCAAACCGAGTGAAGAACTGGCTCGGCTCGTTCAGCAGAGAGATGGAGCTGTTGTGGTGAGAGCTTGTAGTCCATCATGGTCTGTATCCTCTGCCACAGGCTCTGTGAGTCTCTGCTGTTGCTGTGGCTGAAAATATCATAATGTCTTGTTGAAAAAAAACCCCACTTTTGTCACAACAAACGCAGTTGAAAAATGTCACAACTTCTCAATCAAAAATACCCACTTTCGTTGTCCCAAATGCTGCCCAAATGTTCTAACCTCTCCTTACGGCTTACCTGCCTTTGCCACTACAAATGCAGCTAGAAATGTCAAGAACTCTTATTGAGATATAACTGCTTTTTTTCCTCAAATGCTCCCAGAAATGTCCTTAATTTTGTAAAAAGAAAATAAAATAAAAAACACCTTTGGGCCTCAAAAGTGGCTGGAAATGTCCCAAACTCTTAGTCAATAAACATCTGCTTTTATCGGTACAAACACGCTTGAAGTGTGCTGAACTCTCATTAAAAAGTACCTGCTTTTGTCACGATAAACGCAGATGGAAATGTCACAATGTCCTATCAACACATATCCCCTTTTGTCACCACAAATGCTATGGAAAATGTCCGATGTTTTGTTTTGTTGCTACAAATGCAGCTGGTAATGTCATAAAGTCTTGTTTAAAAAAACTTCTTTTGTTGCTAAAAACACGGCTAGAAAAGTCATGAACTCTCGCTAAAATTACTGGAAATATAGCCAACTCTTGTTAAAATATAACTGCTTTTGTCACACAAACACTTATAAATACCCGCTTTTGTCACCACAAACGTGGCTGTAAATGTCCTAACCTTGACCAGGGGCCACTAATCGCTGAGTGATCATGCTGTGATACAGCATGTTGTGACTGGATCAGTGTGAAATGTTTGAGGTTTACCTCAGGAGGAGAAGGGTCCTGTGGAAATGAGTTCTGCTTCTGTAGTTTCTATAAACTCACAGCAAAGCAACACAAACACACAGTCTAACACACACAAAGACAGCAACTGCTTACACCAACAGGGAGGTAAATACTGGTTATCAACACACACGCACACGCAGAAAAAGATCTTTTTTATAACCTAAAGCTTCCTCCTTCAATATCAATCTACTTTAAGACTGAACCAAACCTAATTCACTTTTTACACATTTTACTCTGAATATCACTTTGTTGTTACAAACATAGTTTTTCATAATTTTCATCTTTTACCTTAATCTCTAAAGACTTTCATCTTGTCTTGCCAACACATGCTGCATACATTGGTGCTGGGGACCGATATGAGAACACATTCGTCCACACATGCAAACACCTCACTGAAACATAACCTTTGACCTGCTGTTAGTGATAACTCCCCCTGATAAACTAATGTGTGGATCAAGTGAGTCTCTCAGCACCATTCTCCTGACACCTGTCATTTCTTTGAAAGCCTGAGAGCTGCAGATTTAATAAGACACAACACAAAAGAGTTTCTCTACACCTGCACACACATGCAGAGTCTCTGAAAAGCCCTCATGCGACTCTGATACTCTGAGAAGTCAATTATGTTACGATTGCAGCAGGTATGTGTCAATATTAGATGTTTTTTCATCAGGGTGAATTTCAGCGTCTCAAAGTAGCTTTTTTACCTCGAGGCAGTAAGGTGTGTCGTAAGCATTCAAAGGAAGTCTAAAAACAAACTGAGGATGGGAGGGGTGCAACTGTTCACGCAAATGATCTCTGCAACATAACCATGTAAATTCTCTCATTTTTACTCCTAAAAATAACTCCTAAACTCCTAAAAGTACAAAACACTAGTGTCCTGACTTTAAGGCTTTAAGGCTTGCTTAAAACAAAGCAATAGAATATGTATATTTCTTAAAATGTTTAAGTTTCCCTTTTAACTCTTCTTAGCTTTTAGCACCTTTGTGATGAGGTCTTCAGAGGACATTTCAATAAAGAGAAGTGCTTAAGGGGTGTTTACACTGAATGCAAATAGAAATTCAGAGGCAGTACAGTTGTACATAAATTAATCTTTCCACAGCATCTATCATGTTTTAATTTTAAAATCAAAAGTGAGGACCAATGACAGCCCAGTGAGGTGTGTTCATCCAATCAGGTGCAGAAGGAGGGTTGATGTGTGTGACCTGTCAAGTCATCAAAAGTACAAGCTACTGTAGTTTAAATGAAGCCTTTTTCCCAGGTAGGTTTTGCCAGAGCCAATGAGAGGGGAGAAAATTGTAGGACAAATGGTTTTACGAGAAAGGCACTCAATAATTTAAAGTCTCAGACTCTGATGAGTCGAAGAGATAAAGAGACCCCAGGCATTAAGACTGCACGACTGTCCTGAACTCACTAAAGTCATTTAAGTTCAAAACCTCCTCAAGAAACCTCAAATACAACCAGAGAGGGAAAAAAGGAAAGTCCCTCCTCTACTATCCTGCACACACAAACGGTTCGTGTTTCTGTGTGTGTGTGTGTGTGTGTGTGTGTGTGTGTGTGTGTGTGTGTGTGTGTTGAATCAGGTATAGCTGACAAGACTGAACACGCCTGCAGCATTTAGTCTGGAATGTGTGTTACCTCTTGTTGAGCCAACAATGAGCTGTGCAGAGAGGAAAGAGGCGTGGTTAGATGTGAAAACGTAGCCAGATAACACTTAACAACACCCTACCATCACTTCCGCACTACAACCCTTGAGGTTGAATGTCATGGTTCAAGTGTAAGATTTCAATACCTACTACACTACTATACTATGATGTTTTCTGGCATACTATAACATGACATTTTTAATGTTTTTGTTGACATACTTTACTAAGACATTTTTATAGTTTTTTGACACACTATACTATTGTATTTTTATGATTTTTTGACATACTATAGCATGACATTTTTATAATGTTTTTTTACATGCCATACTATTATATTTTTAATGATTTTTCTGAAAAAAAAAAAAAAACTATACAATGATATCTCTATGAATTCTTTTGACATACTATACTATGATATTATGATGTTTTTTTTTTTTTTGACATGCTAAACTATGACATTTATATGTTTGACCTAATCACTACAGTATGACATTATTATTTTGTCTTTTTTTACAACTATACAATGACACTGTTACGACGTTTGATATTATGACATTTTAATGATGTTTTTTTGACATACTATACTATAACATATTTATGATTTTTTTTTACATACACTATCTTTGTTATGATTTTTTTTATATACTACAGCGTGACATTATTATGATGTTTTTTGAACATACTATACTATGACATTATGATGGATTTTTTTGACATACTATGCTATGACAATTTAATGATTTCTTTCTACAGTCTATAGTATGAGAGTTTTATGATTTTCGTCATCATACTTAACCATTACAATTTTGTCATATTATACTATGACATTTTTATGCAATACTATTCTGACATTTTAATGATTTTTTAAAACATACTACACTATGAAATCCTCATGGTTGTGTTTACTATCCTAAGGTATGACCATTTCTCAACATACTTCACTAGGACATTTAGACATGGGATATTGTCTATATATAAATGTCTATATATATATATACTTCACTATGACATTTTTATGATCTTTTTAGACATACTATACTATGACTCTTTTTTCACCTACTGTGCTATGACATTTTTATGATTTCTTTGAACAAAATATCATATACTATTTTTGACATACTACACAATGTTTTTAATATTTTTTAAATAAACTTTATTCTGACATTTATATGATTTTTTTGATAACTCTACTATGACATTTTTATGATTTGATTCAACAAACTCTTGTATGACAGTTTTCTGATTTTCATCATCATACTCAGCTATGACAATTTCATCATTTTTTTCAACATAATGTACAATGACATTTGTATGAATTTGTATTTTGGCATACTATAATATCACGTTTTAATGTTTTTTAACATACTCTGCTATGAATGTTTTATTTTTTTCAGTGTGCTCTTCTATGATGAGTTATAACATACTATACCATCCATGACGTACTATACTATGACACATTTATGATTTCTTTAAACATATTACTATGTGACATAATTATATAATACAATAATACATGTGTTTTATGACATACTATGCCGTTACATCTTTTTGTATTTATTTACAACATACTATACTTAGCCATTTTAGGACATTTTTTTATGACTCATCTAACTCTGGGTTTAACACCAAACAAGTTGTTTTCCTACCATTTCCCAAAGTATTTTGATTTGCACCTGCTCTGTCACCTTTTATGTTATGTTGCACCAACTCCTAAATAAATAAATAAATGAAAATAAAATTTGAACAGTTTAAGTATCTTCACCTCCCTCTTGTGGTGAAGCAGCTTATAGACTCAGATAGTTAGAATAAGGCTTCTTGATGTGTTTGCTGTGAAAGGAGAAGAGTAGCGTTTGACTGTTGGTGTATGAATGAGTAACATCAGCAGTCAGACTTAATGTAAAGACACTCTCGGTTTAGACTAACGAGTATGATTCTTTTACACTACACTTATACACTTTACACTGTGTTTCAGCAAACAGCCTGTGGGCCTGTACCAGCAGGTTATACACTCTACCTGTGTGTGTGTGTGTGTGTTAGTGCATGTATGATTACAGGTTAGAGTAATAACAGCCTTGTTGGGTGGAATGGCGGAATAATAACTCAAAGCTAAAACACAGACCTTCTTCTCTTTCAGCTCCACCTGTATGCAAGCCAACTGAGGAAAATAACACAAATCTGAAGCATTTGACAGCATATACAAGAAGGGTGGAGTACACTACTAGTTGTTTCTATTTCTTGTCATATTTTGAATCAATAATCTTGAAGATTTTCACTTAAAATCACTAGCTATCATTACATGATGTGACATAATGGTGATTGAGCCTTTGGCCTGCTGATGAAAGTATTGTAATATTTATATATATTTGCATTATTATGAACTGGGTGGTGAGGGTAACATTGGTTGAAAAAATGGTGTATTAAGGTATTGCAAATGCAATTTAACACTTCATACTGCTGCAGCTTCATAGTAAAAGCATTTCACCAGCCAAACATGAGTTAACTTAACATTTATGTGTTTTTTGTAATGTGTTTTTCTTCTTTAATTAAGCTTAGCACTTACTGCTATGGGTGGTGGTGGTCAGCACTGTCGCCTCACAGCAAGAGGGTTCCTGGTTCAATCCCGGTTGCAGGAGTCATGCAGATTGGGCATAGGTTAATTTGCAAATTGGGGATAGATGACTCTAAATTGACCGTAGGTGTGAATGTGAGTGTGAATGGTTGGTGGTTAAGTGTGAACGGTCTACATATCAGCCCTGCGATAGTCTGGTGACCTGTCCAGGGTTTACCCTGCCTCTCGCCTAGTGTCAGCTGGGATAGGCTCCAGCCCCCTGCGATCCTCAAGAGGATAAGCGGTTAGAAAATGGATGGATGGGTGGACTTACTGCTATTGTTCATCAAAAGTGCATCTACAAAACAAGACAGCAGTCATTTTTGGCATTTGTTGACAATGGGTTAGTTTAGCCCCTTTTACAGTGCCTCTTCAAGGTGGGAGTTTCACGCTGTTATGCTGCCTCGCCATTCTGCATAAAAGGTACAATAGAAAAATGGGGGGACAGACTTGTTTCGCCTTTAAGGAGGAATCTGAGGTAGTAACAACGCTGAAACAGTGTCTCTACCATTGGAACAGCTGGCAGGACAGGATCATAGGCAGCACATGTGTGACATTTTGATATGTTATGCATGCAACCAGCTGCAGAAGATTTGAAAAGTAGCTGATAGCAGTTAGCAGCTAACTCATAGAAGAAGAACAGTGGGTGAAAATGTCCGCAAATTGGGCAGTAAATTATTGTTATTGCCATGTTAATGTCATTGTTTACGTGGCACTGTAGACGTGTATATTATGTCACACTAAAGGCTGATGCTGTTGTAATATATGCACGCCCGTCATGCCTCTTCTGCACCCGAGATGCTGGCATGCTGTGTAACATCACACGCTGAAGCGGCATGGTCCCACTGTTGTAAAAATGCAGGGGCAACATAGAGAAGGGACTTTGTAGTGGCCCCATAGTGCGATCTATGCATAGGACGGGCATTTGAAATATTGCTGGGAGCAATGGGGCAGTCAGGTGCAGTCACAGTAAGCTGTTAGATGAAGAGCTGCATCTCCAACTTACCTTGCTGTCCGCAGTCTTATACCATGTGCAGCGTAAAATTAGATCAAGGTTGCTCACAGAAAGATGAAAAAAGGCCATTATTGCTTGATGTGTTTATTAAAACAACATTGGTTTGTTTGGCTGCCCCCAGTACTCTCTGACCTGTTGTCTTAAGCCACCTGTCCTGTTACCACCAGTGACGACAGGTGTCACAAAATCTACCAGGACTGACTTTTTTTTCAAGATTGCCACATCAAGTTTTGCTTAATCCACTGGACTGGACTGAGTCAAATACAAGGGAAGTCAAACTTTATTTGTAGTGCACATTTAAATACAATGGAAACGGAGACAAGGCAAGCGAGCGGGAGCACTGGTCAGGCTACGGCAGTGGGGATTACGCGCTTCGCTCCCGTCTATACACCTGGCAAATGTCAGCTCTCTGGCAAATAAGATGGATGAGTTGCTGCTCCTTACTCATAAAAACTCGGACCTAAGCAGATCTGCCGCCCTGTGTTTCACTGAAACCTGGCTCAGTGAACACATCCTGTACAGCGCATTATGGCTGCCGGGATTCCAACTTTTCCGAGCGGACCACACCACGGAGCTCTCAGGGAAAACTAAGGGAGGCGGAATGTGCTTCTATATAAACGAAGGTTGGCATACAGATGTCACAGTGGTGAAGAAGTCATGTAGCCCTCATTTAGAGACTCATTATAAACTGTAAACCGTTTTATTCAGCGTGGGAGTTCTCCTTGTTTGTTCTGGTCGGTGTCTACATCCCAACTCAGGCATGCGTAATTGAGGTGTTATTACAACACCTGGCTGACCAGGTGACAGACGTGGAAAAAAACATCCAGACTCCCTACTCATCATATTAGGGGATTTTAACAGAGCAAACCTCTGTCACAAACTTCCCAGATGTAGACAGCATATAAAATGTCCCACCAGGGACTCCAACACACTGGACCACTGCTACACAGTTTTAAAGGACGCTTATCGCTCTGTTCCCCGTGCGGCTTTAGGGCTCTCTGATCACTGTCTGCTCCATCTCATCCCGACCTACAGGCAGAAATTAAAAACTTCTAAGCCTGTAGTAAGGACTGTAAGGAAGTAGACTGAGAAGACAAAGCTGGAGCTACAGGCCTGCTTTGACTGCACAGATTGGAGTGTTTTTGAAGGTGCAGCCACAGACCTCAACGAACTCACTGACTCACTTACATCAGTTTTTGTGAGGACATGTGTGTGCAGACCAAGACCTTCTGGTTCACACCCAAACTCAGGCGGCTGTACCAGGCCAAGGAGGAAGCCTACAGGAGTAAGGATCAGGCCCTGTACAAGCAGGCCAGAAACAAGCTGACAAAAGAGATCAGGGTAGCCAAGAGGGACTACGGTGAGAAACTAAAAAATAGCCTCTCAGCCAATGACCCTGCGTCAGTTTGGAGAGGCCTGCAGGACATTACCAACTACAGGAGAACATCCCCACACCCTGTGGAGACCCTCTGATGAGCAGACGACTTGAACAGCTTCTACTGCAGGTTTGAAAAGAACCTTTTCACACCTCTCCACAACACAAAAGGATTACCTGCACCCCCCAGAATTCTCAACCAGAAGCTCATCAAGCTCACGGTGCCTGCCTCCACCTGTCAGTGGATTACCAGCTTCTTGACTGACAGGAGGCAGCATGTGAGGCTGGGGAGCATCACATCCAGCTCTCGGTCCATCAGCACTGGTGCCCCCCAGGGGTGTGTCCTCTCCCCACTGCTCTTCTTCCTGTATACCAACGACTGCACCTCAGGGGACCCTTCTGTGAAACTCCTTAAGTTTGCGGATGACACCACGGTCATCGGTCTAATCTGGAACTGTGATGAGTCTGCATACAGACAGGAGGTGGAGCAGCTGGTCCTCTGGTGCAGTCAGAACCAGCTGGAGCTGAACCCGCTCAAGACTGTGGAGATGACTGTGGACTTCAGGAGAAGCCCCCAACACTGCCCCACCTCACCATCCTCAACAGCACAGTGTCAACTGTGAACACTTTCAAGTTTCTGGGTACCACAATCTCTCTGGACCTGAAGTGCACCTCCCACATAGACGCTGTACGGAAAAAGGCCCAGCAGAGGCGACAGCGCAGGAAGCTCAACCTGCCTCAGGAACTGCTGATCACCTTCTACACCGCCATAATTCAATCTGTCCTCTGCACGTCCATCACCGTCTGATTTGGATCTGCCACTAAACTGGACAGGAACAGACTGGAACGGACAAGCAGATGTGCAGAGAGGATTACTGGTACTGATCTTCCCTCCATCCAGGACCTGTACCGGTCAAGGGTCAGGAAACGGGCAGGGAACATCTCTGCAGACCCCTCACACCCCGGACACAAACTGTTTAACCTCCTCCCATCCGGTAGGCGCTACAGAGCACTGTTCGCAAAAACTACCCGTCACAAAGACAGTGTCTTCCCCCAGGCTGTCGCTCTGATGAACTCCTAACAGTCACAGAGTGGCAGAACAAACAACATTTGCACCCTGAAAATTGTATTTTTTCATATTTTTATATTCTATATTTATGTATATTTAACCAATTTCCCGCCTGGCTCTGACCAACAACACCTCTAAAGCTCACTGATTAACATGTTGTATCTCATTTAATTTGAAGAAGTACTGAAGTGTACAAATGAAAAGGTGTGGAGTCTCATTGCTCCACATTCATGTACACACAAAGGTCAGCCATGAAAAATCTGGCATCTTATAAAACTTTGCAATCATCAGAGGAGTTTAAACTAAACCTTTGCAGGTTCCAGCAGAGCCTGGCTACTCTACATGGCAATAAGCAAATAAAAAGCTCAGTAATGAAAAAATCCCAGGAATGTATTTAATCTCCAGGGTGTGAAAATCTCACCTGGCGTAACGACACTAAATGATTTGTCCTGACATGACATCCCGTAACTGATGGGAGTCACACAACAACAGGCTCATTAATGGAGGCTAATCCGCATGAAGAAACACATTCACCTCCAGTGAAATGTCACAGTTTTAGAGGCAGCGATCTTAAAGAGGAAACAGCAGGCACATCTCCAAACCCAGACTGATGTCCGCTGAAGGAGCCGGGATGTCTCCTCCAGGAGCTGATAGTGGGATCGGAAGGAAAGTGCTGCTGCTGCCAGGCTCTGGCTAATTGCTGGAAATACTTGTGTGATGATTCATTCTGTGATTCAAATGTCAGTTTCTGTGTCGAAAAGGAAAGGCATGCTGGATGGATTTCATGGTTTGATCTTTTTCATTCCAGCACTGTGATTAGTGCAGGATATACAGAGGAGGGTGAATTTACTGCACCATGCAAGCTCATGACAGTAAAAGCACATTTTTGCATTAAAATGCCCTCAATCTTTCCATTAAATCAAGACACAATTTCCAGTAAGCAACACTGTTGCTCAGAAAGCAAAGAATTTAATTGATGGAACAATGAGTTCAGGACGACGACTTCAATAATTCAACACATTTCAGATAAAAATCTCTTGCCTTATTCATACTGTGGTCAGGCAGTCTCAGTCAAACAGTTTCAGCCGTGTGTGGAGTTGCAAGCAGTGCATGGGGATTAATCTACTACACTGGTGAGCAATAAAGTTAATCCCAAACTTTCAGCCTTAAATTTTACAATCACATGTCACCACCAAATCTGAAAAAAAAGTTGAATCACATGTCTGGATAAAATATTAACCAACAAATATGCACAAGAACCTGACTGTGTTAACCAAAACACCAGAAATAGCATTAAACATTTTTATAAACAACAGATATGTTAGATTTGTACATTATTATGTAGTGGATAACTTCAAATGTAATGTTTCAACAATGCTGTGTTTACCACATGGTTATGTTTGAGCACAAAAGCTATTTGATCATGTTTTGGCTAAAAATACTCAGTCATGGGGGCACAGTCCCTGCTGGAAAAACAGGAATATCTCTGAGAGAAATAAGCCATTGGTTGCTAAAAAATACAGAGATTTAGGGGGTGAAAAGTTGCTACAAAAAGAGCCGCAGGCCGCAAAAAACACCCACACACGGGGACTGAAAAAAGAGCCACAGGTTGCTAAAAACATCAGTGTTTGGGGGCTGAGAAGCTGCTGCAAAATAGTCACATTTCACTAAAAACACCCACATTTAGGGGCTGAAAAGTGGCTGGAAACAGAGCAATGGGTTGCTGAAAAACACCCATGTTTGAGGGCTGAAAAGCTGCTGGAAAACGAGCCATTGGTCGCTAATGAGCACTTATGTTTTGGGCCTGAAAAGCTGCTGCAAATGAGCCATGGGTCGCTAAAAAACACTAAAGTCTGGGGGCTAAAAAGCTGCTGCAATTTTCCACATTTCACTAAATAACACCCACATTTAGGGCCTGAAAAGCTACTGAAAATAGAGCCATGGGTTGCTTAAAAACACCCACAGTTTAGAGCTGAAAAGATGCTGGAAATAGCCCCAGGTCACTAAAAAAATACACAATTAGGAGCTGAAAAGCCACTGGAAATAGAGCCATGGGTCATTAAAAAACACCCACATTTTGGGGCTGAAAAGATGCTGGAAAAAGAGCAACAAGTTGCAAAAAAACACCCATGTTTGGGGACTGAAAAGCCGCTGGAAACACAGCAATGACTCACACAACCCGTTAAGTTCTCTGCAGCTTGGCAGGCGTCTTGCTTTGGTGTCACACCATCCCTCATCCCCTTCACCTCCTGATGGCCAAATTAACTCATATATTACATCACTTTACAAATGTTGATATGATAAGTATGAGACGTACAAATGTAATATATTTGTGGTTTGAAGAAATGTACAATGCCGACATTTTGTTCTGGCGACTGGGCTGTGTGAATACATAGTTTTTTAGAGGCTGTAGTTTGTGTTCCTGTTGAACTGCATTGTGTTATACAGATGCTTTTGTGTTACGTAGTCAACCATCATAATTCAACAACACCACAAACTGCACCACCAAAATGATCATACAGTTCAATCAGCACCTCTCTAAAACACTGAACATAATAACCTCTGCAGCTGTGTAGCTCATCCAGCTGATATATATCAGGGATTGTTCAGATTATACCTTGATATCTCCTAACATTCAAAATATTTACTCTAACCTGACTCCCTCAGCATGTATGCTAAGAATTCTGGAATACGAACACCTCCATGGTCACTCCCTGCCGCCTGTGAAGAGTTTCTTATCTGCTTGAAATAACAGTTTCTGGTCTTGAGGACAGGCGATGCTGACGTTGTGTCTTCAGCTTCAGTCTGTTTAAACTCTGCTGAAGGGACAGAAAGGAGCCGTGGGAGAATTTGCATCAGTCTCTTATTTACATACAAATGAAGAGTCTCAGGCTGAAGGACAGGACCGACTGGATCTGTCTGCACTGTTAAACAAAAAAGAAGAAACACAATTTTACTTCAAATGAATGACTTTATTCATCCATCATGGTCTGACAACTACGTATCTTTTGTTTGTTTTGTTTTCTGTTAGAGCTTCAAACCCAAAGGAACCTGCTGGGGTAGTTTTAAACGAATACTTGATATCAAACCTTTGTTTTGAGAATCATAACCAGTTCTGATCCTGGTCCTCCTCATTGCCCTCTGTTCTGTATGTTTGCCTGCAGTTTAATCAACACTCCCACCTCATCACATATCGACGTTTGGTCATGGACTTTTCACGTCGAGATATATTGTACAGGGTACCCTGGGTGTGTTGGTTGTTGACATTCTGGGACGCCTTCAGCCTGTTACATGCATTGTCAGTTTTCAAAATACACTTCTGTTTTCATAAGAAATGTTCAGTTTGCATACAGTCTTTTTCAAAATAAATGCACTACATCAGTACAACACCCTAAAATGACGTATTCTTTCCTCCAACAAACACACATGGTTACATATGCCAGTGGTTGGGTTTAGGAAAAAAGAACAGGGTTTGGCTTTACAGTCTTACAGGAAGCGAACGCCGGCCTCCAAGGTGAAAGTCGGTGGTTGCTGGAACCACCCCTCCTGCAGAGGTCCCTACTCGGACCTCTGATGCATTAACTTTCACCAGGCGTTAAACAATGATGGCGACAGGACACATATCATGTTGACATGAAAAGACGGCTCTTTTCGTCTGTGTCTGACACTGGAGGTCACTGATCAAGCAGAGTGAGACTCGCTTGGTTTAATCCACCTCTCTGCCACTGATCTGTTTGTCCCAAACGCTCACAATTTTACAGAAATGTAGCAAAATACTTCCCATACACTTTCATTTGGGGCTAGTGTTGCCAGCTGTTAACAGTCATTGAAAACAACACATATAAAAATGTAACCACACCAGCTACAGGATCATTTAGCCACATTTCATTGACACTATATGTGTACTTCAAACATATTGATCTAACAGATGGAGAAGCAATTCATGCTTCAGAAGTGGTTTGAGAAATTTTGATGGTAGTCCGTTAAACCTTTAAATGAGCACTGTTTCTCTGTACAGATATACTGGAGTAATGGTGTCCTGAGCAAAGAATTAAACTACTTTTGTGTGTTGTAATCTGGGCTTCTCTGTGGTGCATTGTGGTAAGCTGCTCCAGCCACGCTGCATGTTAGTGTGTGTGTATCCCACTAGCTAGCTAAACGCCACCACTTTGCACTTTGCTTATATAGTGGTTACCGCTGAGATAGGGACAGCAGCATGGCCAAAGCATAGCACCCACCCTCGACCAGACACAAATTTTGTCCCGTGTAAAACCAAAACTCAGTGTTGTTTTATTGTAATGTTATGTAACTTATGTACCTCTTTAAAATTAACCACATGTTACAATGTGTTTCAGCTGTGAGTCAAATGTAGACATTAAGGTGTGCCCTGTGCATCACACACCAGGGGGCGTGGAAAAAGCACCAGTAACTGACCACCTGGTAATGAAGGGAATGAAACCAGCTTGCATAACCTTAATTAAGCATTTTAACTCAGACCATGATTTTTCCCTAAACCTTACTGAACCATAATTATAGTCGGTGTAGGCAAGAGGAAACATATTCATACGTCTTATTTGAGACACATGATAACTTTATGCCCTTATTAGAGAGACAAAAGTTACAAAAACAAAACAAAGTAAAACAAACCATTAAAACTGAACCACAGATTTGAGTCGGTATCTGTTTTCCAGAACTAATAAAGTGTTGACACATATGGAAGATAATTTTCTCTCTCAAAAAAAAAAAAAAACAACAACAAAACTGTTGGCCTGACAAAAAGAAAAATGCTCATGGTAAGTCCAAAGTTTTACCTGCTGCAGTACCACACTTTTTTTTCACTTAGTCTATAAAATTGTGAGTTTATCTCAAATTTTGGTTTCTTACAATCTCATAATTTGACTTAGAAATCATTTCATAATTTTGAATGACTATTTCATATTTTGACACAGTGTCTCATGATATTTTAGCTGATAAAAATCTGACTCACCTCATGACTTTCTTATCATTGGGCTTTAGCTTTGCATAATGTTTATCTTCAGCTTTTGACTTGGTAATCATTTTCATTTATCATAAATCATAAATAAATCATGAATCATAATGGTGTCCTACTTTTTTAACCACAAGCATTTCTTTATTTTTAAAGCTAACTTTTTTAAAAATCTATTTTTTATTATTTTCCCAGCAGAAATGAGCCTCCCTTCACATCAGCACATATTTCCTCAGAAAAGGATGCTCCCACTTTCCGGATTGTTGCATTATCTTTGTTACAAAGATGGTTAGTCATAACAGGAGGTGTGTGTGATGAAATGTTGGAGTTACTGAAGCTGCAAACATACTCATTCAGTTACTGATGACAATCAGATGACAGTCTGTTTAACTGCCTTTTTCAAAACTTATTGTGTTCATGGAAATATTATTATTTGGTTTTTGTTTTACTGTTTTCTGTATTTCTCTTTTTTTTTATCTTGTGTTCTGCTACTTTAATCTACCCTCCTTCAAGTCAAAGCCCAGTTTTGGTCTCCCATCATTAGATATGATACTGTAGTTTATGTTTTGGGAGCTAACTGGCACAGTTGGACTGTGAAACTGTAACTTTTGACAAACATGTTTTCATCTTATTTGTGCCTTTTAATTTCTTAACCCTGTAACATGTGTTCAACTGTTTGGTAGAGCAAATTCTGAGTCACTACATCTTAATGAAAAATGTGTTTAACTGAACTTAACCTCATTGAGCTATCTCTACCATTCGGTTTAGGCATTTCATGCTAAAAAAATTCACCTGCTATAGGAAGTTAGAAACAAAAAGTCACCCCGGACATGAGGGCTCTGTGTGATAGGTTTTTCAATAGGTATATTTTTTCGACATGTTATAGTTTCAGAGGTCTTACTGAGCACTACTTTGTACAAAAAATAAAGTCTAACAAAGGTCAAATAATTAATTAAAAACATGCTCTACCAAGTGGTTCATTTGTCCTCTTATGGTGAAGGTAGTGAAGTCAGTCTTAGTTTCATAGACGAAAACTATGATGGAAATTTTTCGTTAACAACCTTTTTTCCATGACGAAAATGAGACGATGAAAAGCTTCAAACAGATCTTGATCTATGCTTCATTTTTATTGACGAGACAAGACGTGACGAAAATGCTTGCGGTGAACTATCAGACATTGAAAGCCAAAGACTGACTAAAAGTTGACTGCTGTACAGTGAGTGACTAACAGGCAGCTTCTTGAGAGACACAGAGCAAACTAGCTTGAAAGCATGGCCAAATGCAAGTATGACACTGACTTGAACTAATGACTAAGGAGAAATCTGGACCCTGTGGCTGGACCAGTTGGGAACCACTGGTCTAAAGCCATGCTCAACCAAACGGTTGAATTGTCCTTTTATAGTAAAGGTAGTGATGCTAAAATAATACATTTATAATTTCTCTGACATTAAAAAAGGATGAATATTGGTACTGGTACTTGTAATACTACTAATTCCATGGTAACAAATTGATATATGTTGGTATACACTAACACATTACAAGTGTTTAACAGTATATGCTTTGTCATTTTGCGTTTTTCTTTTTGTTTTACAAATAACATGAAGTGGCATGTCACTGTTTGCTAGAGGCCTATATTAAAAAAAAAAAACAACAACTATGTGGGCTGTTAAAAAACAAAACATTGATTTTTATCATTATTGCCCCAAGGACATAGAATATGCACAGGTAATGTTCCAAAAAAGTTTCATTGATTTTTTCTTAGTGTGGACATTAAAGGGATAACAGTTTCCTGTGGAGGACCATGTTATTTGGCTGTAATTGGGTAAATGCTTTTCAGATTGCACCATTAATCAGCGCACAGGTCAACTCAAAAAAGAAAACATACAGTTTGTCTCCAGGCTATACACGTTTAATAAGGTCTGTCCAAGAATTAAGTCTTAAAAAATAAATAAATATTTTGTTGGGTTAAAATGAAGCATTTGTTTTAAGGAAAACAACTTTAACTCATGACAACTAATTAAACTCTAAACTGACTCAGAACCTCTGTCTCTGTTTTCTCTAATTAGTACCAACGTTTAATTTTACTTTTAGGGATCTAATTATCAGAAAACTATAGAAGGGAACGCATCAGAATGAAAACACTGAAAATGAGGTTTAGTGTGTTTGCACTCACACGCAAACTGTTTTCAGCAGGGATGTTTGTTTTTTCATTGTTACAAGAAAACTCTACAGAAAATACTTTTCTTTAGGGAAGTGAAAGAGAAGTACTTATTTTTCACTTCTTCTTGCCCCGTCAAAGTCTATTTGGGTTCATTTCTATGGGTTTATTTTTTCTCTGTTTTGCATTTTTTAAACCGTCCTAACCCCACATGCATGATGTCTTTTTCTTCCAGCACAAACTCAGCTAGTATTCTGATTTCAGTCTTCATTTGGGAGTATGAAGCTGCGAGGAACCCAAAATATAAAAATGACAGCGACACCTAAAAAGGTATAAATTTTGTAATAGTCACTAAAATATTTGTATAACAATTCATGGCTGAAAGACATATTTTATCACTATTTATACACACAAAGACAGCAGAAGATAGAAGATAAACAAATTTTACATGTTAAATGATTTCATCTGAATTTGTTTTTCATTTAAGGTCTTTAAATGTAATTTTAAATCATTGAAAATATAAAAAATGCAATGTTCTAAAGGTCAACAGAGGTAAATGAGATACTGTATGAAAGCTCATGGCTTGTGTCTGATATATAAATAAAACATGTTCAGGATATTCTATACAGGATATATCTCTATATCTATATGTATAGTATATAGACACCAGAGGGCAGACATTAATCCAACCCGGTCTAACTCTGAAGTTGTAGAGAGCCAGTGCTTGGTCAGTAACTTCCTGTGTCAAGACACTGGCACCTGGCAGTATTGGGGGGAAACATGGCGCGACATCAACAAAAGTTAAGGTGGTCGAAGTCCAAGGAGGGTGGGCAGAAGGGCTGGTGGATAGGTCCAACAACCATCAACCACCAACTGTCACCTTGGAGGCCTATGTTTGCGTGTTGTAAGATTGTAAAACCAAACCCTGTTCTTTTGTCCTACTTCCACCCACACATGTGTGTGTTGGAAAAACGTAACCACGTGTGTTTGCTGTTAAAGGAAAAAAAAAGTCAAGCACACACAATGTTTGAAATACTAGTTACAAAAGCTTGTGTTTTTTCAAGCTGTTAAAACAAGAGACTGTATGTAAACAGTTAATTTCCTGTAGAAAGGAAATGTGTTTTGAAAGAAGACAATGCATGTAACAGGCAGAACTTGACACTCATCCCAGAAGGTCAACAATCAACACACCCAGGGTACCTTGCATGTCATATCTGGATGTGGAAAGTCCATGACAAAGCATATCAATATGTGATAAGGTTGGAGTGAGAATGTGTTGCTACCAAAGGCAATACACTGACAATATACAAGTACCTCACACAACCCCACTTCAGACATCCTGAACTAACCCTTTAAGGTTAAAAACCAGTTACACTAGTCTGAAGTACAGTGTTGTACTCAGTGCTCATAGTAATCAACCATCCCAGTGACATCATCAGCTAGCTTGCTGTAAGATGGCTGCACCCTGCTGGTGGAAATACAGTGTAGTTTTCTAGAAAATCTAGATGGATATCAAGCTTTATTGGAGCATCATATCTTGCCTAAGGTAAAAAAAAAAAAAAAAAACACAGCCATATTGTCGAGTCTTTCATTTCCACTTTAAAACACGGCTGCAGACACACCAGCAGCTGCTGATTCCTCTTTTTTCTTTTGATCCACACAGTCACAATCACAGTTTATCAGGACTTTGTCAGGTGACTTTACTTCTTACTCTGTGTGATTGTGACTTCAAATGTTGCAAAGTAGAGCACCTTTCATACAACTACACACAAAGATGACTTTGTTACAGTAACAAGAGTATTTCTCTCCTGACAGCATTTTATGATACAGACATGCGTCTCTATCACTTACCTAATTTTAAGTTTACTTACCTAAAGTCTTAAGGTATGATATCATACCTTACACTCAATCTGGTCAGCATTTTCACTGGAAACATGAGTTGTTGTCCAGAGCCGCCTCTTTTTCCCAGCAGCAATTAGATCACTGTCAACTGATGAGAAGGAGAGCACATACACACACATGCACAGACAAAACAAGGAGGTTGTTACAAATATGAGCCAAAGGGGAAAAAGCAGAAGTGTAAATGTACATACGTGTAAGAAATGGAAACTGCATTTAGTTACTTCACAGGAGACTCATCTGCTCCTGTAAACCTGGGAAGTTTCTGTTAAACATTTCTTCATGCACTCATGGCGCTTACGACATAATAACCTCCAATGGAGGACTACAAGTATTCACAGCAGAAATATTTTTCTATTAAAAAATATGCACAGATACTTCTCAAACCTCTCCTGCAAAGTATACTGAACAAACATTTAAACACAACACTTGTTTTTGCTCCCATTTTCACAGGCTTAAGTTGCAAAGTTTCATGTAACTGGGCTAGAAAGCCACAAAAAGGTCCACAAGCTGAAATCAATACAAAAATAGTCTATTTATGTAAGACATCTACGTACAAAAAAAGCTTTTTGCATCTCTCTATCCCAGTTATATTGGTGTGTGGGTATCTCCTTCACCATCATATCTTGCTTGTCTATTGTACAGATGCACCCACGTGGAACTTTTTTGTTGCCCCAAGTGGGCGTAGTTTCACAGCAGCCCTAACGCCATTGTGAAAGATCTAAAACTTTTTCTATGCACTCAATAGATATTTTCTGTCAAATTTTGGTCACAAATTTGTAAAAATCTGTGTCAGTGGGCACTTTTCCTTTTCCAAGACAATTTATCCACCTGACAGGTGTGGCAAATCAAGACACTGATAAAACTGCATCATTACTGTACTTCACAGGTGTGCCTTGGGAGAGTCACAATAAAAGGCCACTCTAAAATGTTCAGTTTGATCACACAACACAATAACACAGATGTCCCAAGTTTTAAGGGAGCGTGCCACTGGCATGCTGACTTCAGGAATGTCCGTCAGAGCTTCTGCCTGTATACTGAATGTACGTTTTACTGCCAAAAGCTGTTGCTTTTCCCCTGAATTTGGCAGTACATCCAACCAGCCTCATAGCCTCAGGCCACATGTAGTTTGCACCAGCTCAGAACCTCCACATCCAGCATCTTTACTTGCAAGATCACGTGAGACCAGCTGATGCAACAAATGGTTTGCAAAACCATCAGAAACCCTCTCAGGGAGATCACCTAAATGCTCATCATTCTCACCAGGGTCTTAACCTGACAGCAATTCATCACTGCAACTGACTTGTGCTGTTGTGAGGTCGGTTGGGTGTACTGCCAAATTCAGCGACAAAACATTAGTGAAACAAATTTTCTATTTCCAGAAGCCTTTATAACACCTTTTCTTACTTAAAATGCCTCCCCCAGTCCAGATCTTGACCCGTATTTTTTCCATGCAGCTGACAGTTTGATGTGTGTGTGTGTGTGGTTTTTCATTGTCGTTTCTCTCTTTGCAGACTGGTGCATATTTAAAAGGTGGATAAACTTGTAAAATGTGTTGATTCAACACATACTGAACGGGGCAGAATGTTGCAATCCAAAACAGCAATGTCATAAATGCATATATTGTCTCTGTTGGTGGTGCTAAGCCAGCAATTTCCTCCGCTTCCAGTCTCTGTGCTAAGTTAGGCCTACCACATCCTTGAACTATTTCTGGACTCACAGAAATGAAACCTCTGACTCTGGGTGACAAGAGTATACCTTAGACTGTTCTTTCATTTAAATTCAGCCTGTTACATCTGAACGTATAAAACACCATCAGTGATGTGACCCAGTTCTGTTTGTATCACAATCTGTTAATGTCTCAGTTTGTCGGGTCAGGAGATGTCTTTCAGCCTTCAGTCAGTGACGTCTGCAGCTCTGTGGCTCCGCGGCACGATTACAGGCTGGATTAGATAAATGACGTTTGTCTGTTTGAATCACAGATTTATCACTTGTTTCCACCAGTTGACCTATTCACCAGTTGTGGTTTTGAACATTTTGTTCTTTATAACCACGTCACTTCAGCTGTGAATGAGTTCTTCTGAAACTGTGTGGATGAATCATATCAACAGACAAAATGATTTTATAGTAAAAAGGCTGACGCACAGCACACCAGAGGACTGAATTACTTCCACTTTTAATTTATTTTGATTTGAAACAGAACAAACAACATGATTTGTCCATGACTTTACTGTAACCGGCAAAAGGCGTTTGTAGTGTTTCAGATGAAGATTTAATTATAAGAAGACGCAATGCAGCCCCCATATGTGCAGTGCATCTACTTATTTATTGTCAATCCGATGTTTCCTGCCATCACGTGCACCAAGTCATAAGGCCTGACAGTGAGTGCACGTGACATGTGCTTTTGAATGAGAAAACATGAGTTACTGCAACACCTGGGATCACCTCACCCCAGGCCCCTACCCCTGCCTGCCGTCTGACATACAATGCACCTGGCCCCAATGCCAGTCCTTGCAGATGGTGGCCCCACAGGGTGGTGGCTTCATGTCATTCATTGTGGCTGAGCCTTAATGGGCCCCATGGCCCAAGGCCCTGCCACAAGATGATTGCTGGTGTGCCCCCACCCCCCAAGTCTGGCTCCAGAGGGGGGCCCTGGTGTCCCCATAACAGGCGAGGTACTCTTTCCCCGAATGTGCTGTTTCATCAAAGTCTTCTTGAGCCACTCTTAGTCTGGCCCCTCCCTTGGGACCACTTTGCCTCAGGAGAACCTACCAGGGGACAACAACCCCCTCCACCACATTAAGGTGAGTTTTCAATTTACTGGTCCATCCACGGACATCTGGAGGGAGCTTAAGGTAGAGCTGCTGCTCCTTCGTGTCAAAAGGGGTCAGTTGGGGTGATCGGGCATCATGCTGGAGGGATTACATATCCAGTCTGGCCTGGAGACACCTCGGGGTCCCCCAGAAGGAGCTTGAAAGTGTTTCTGGGGAGAGGGGCATCTTGCATACCCCGCTCCGCCTGCTGCCCCGATGACCTGGCTTCAAATAAATGGTTGAACATGGACGGATGGATGGATGCAAAAATGATTTACTGACATGTCCCCCTAAATATTTACAGCATGTGCATTTGTCCCCTGAAAACCATGAAAGGAGCAGACTTTTCAAAGAACTGCTAAAATGCAACTCATAGACAAAACAATGCCTCCTGAAATGTAGTTTGCAGCAGTATGCAACTTTCAGAAGCAACAGTTTTAGTCTGTCATAACAGGGAAAGAGGCTGAATCAGCTATGCATGCCTGAAGCAGGGGGTACCATGAAAAATGCAAAAAAAAAAAAAAAAGCAAAATGTCCTCTTCAGTATATTTCTATTTGTGTTTTCTTCAATGTTACATTGAGCTTGGAGGAATCAATAAAATAGTCTTGATTAGTTTGAATTAACTGTGCAAACAATCACAACTTTTAACATGACATGACAGGCGTGATATCGACTGTAACTCATACAGGTCAAATGTTATTTTTTGCTAACTAATATACAAAGAAGAAGACATTAAAGTCAGCTGAAGTAAAGTGGGATGTATTATTAAGGTCTGAACAACAGGTGTCTGAACATTTAAATTGATGGAATTGCATTAGTCATTAAGGTTACCTACAAAGAAAACCAATTCTTATTGATTTTTATGTTGATGAACTACTCTGAGCTCAGATGCTGAGCTCTTTGAACTTCACTCTCAGTTCTCGCTTTGTTGTAGTGTTTTTCCTCTGGCCTGCAGCGTCCTCTGCTGGCTGTACACTGACGTTACATCAGCAACTGCAGTCTGATTTTCTTTCCAACATTAACAAAAACTCCTGATCCTCATAAACTCTCTGAGGATAAATCTCTATGAATCTCTGAGGATTTTATGAAAAAAAAAAAAAAAAGCTACAAAGGCTAATGGTGAAACACAAATTTGAGAGTAAAAAAAACCAAAACAACAACACACAACTTACAAATTGTTGCAACAAAAATAGAATACTACCAGAAGAATATAAAAACAAACAAACAAAAATGAACAAAAACAAACAAAAAATGCACTACAATAAAAACTAAACAAAAGCTATGCTATAACAAAAGAACAAACATGACAAAACAAAAACACACTAAACTAAACACACTAAAACAAACATGCATTAGCATAAAAAAACTTAAGTAGAAAATAAACAAAGCAAAAAAAAAAAAAAAACACAACAGTAGAAAACCTAAAAAAACAAAACAAACAAACAAACAAACAAACAAAAACAACCAACCAACCAACCAACCAACCAAACAAACAAACAAACAAAAACCTAAGAGAAATGTATACCAAAATGTAAAAACAAACAAGACAACAAAACAAACAGCAAACATCAAAACAATAAACAACAAGCTAGAAATACAGAAATTTAAGAGGAAATACTGGAGGTCAACTGGGGAAAACATTTATCTAATAGATACCACCATGAAACTTCCTCTACTTATTACTTACAGTTATGTTTAAATATGCAAATGCAGCATTTTCTTAATAAATATGCACTAATTTGTTTACATTTCTGGTACAGAAATGTTACTGGTGGATAAAGCTAGGTTTAAAATTTTTGTTTCAGTCTGTTGACCTACAGTCTATGCCACAAACCAATGAGTGATGTCACTGTCTATGTTGCTGGCACATTCTAGTCAAATGTTCTTACAGAGGGAATACTTTAATTACTCAATTAGAAAATACTGCAACAGCCAAGAAAGTGCTACAGAAGTGGAGATTTTTTGGCTCAGAGTATGAAAAAAATAATTTTGAGAAAACAGCCTTTGAAGATATGAATTGTAAAACATTTTTAGACAAAAAGTAACACTACAGTTAAGTAGGGTAAAAATGACAACTAATAGATATCGCCATGAAACTTCCTCAGTTGATTGCTAACATTGCATTTTTTTTTGTATTACAAGTTTTCTGAAACTTAAAGTTTAAATATGCAAACAGGGCATTATCTAATTAAATATGCACTTTTACTTCCACAGCTAGAGGGTTTATGGTTTGAACCCAGGATGGCGAAACCCTTCTGAACGGAGCTTGCATGTTCTCCCTGTGTCAGTGTGGATTTTCTTAGGGTGCTCCGGCTTCCTCCCACAGTCCAAAGACATGCAGGTTAATTGGTGACTCTACATTGCCTGTAGGTGTGAATGTGAGTGTGAATGGTTGTCTGTCTCTATGTGTCAGCCCTGTGATAGTCTGGTGACCTGTCCAGTTAGTGATGGCTGAATGAAACCTCATGAAGCATTTTATTTATTTTCTGAGCCCACTAGATGGCGCTCTTGGTTTCAAGAGAGAGGCTAAAAGAGTAGAAATTCAGTGTGCTTTCAAACTTTTGTTGAACAAAAAGCGCCATCCAGTGGGCTCAGAAAATAAAGAAAATGCTTCATGAGGCTTCATTTAGCCATCACGACTGTCCAGGGTGTACCCTGCCTCTCACCCAATACCAGCTGGGAAAGGCTCCAGCCCCCCCAGACCCCTAACAAGAAAAAAATGAATGAATGAATTTGAATTTGACCAAAAAGCACGATTTATAAATGAAATAAATAAAACAATTAATAAATATATGGTTCTGTAGCATGTACATATCTGTAAAAAGACTACAGGAGCTGCGTGTTAAATATCAAATCAAGACACGATAAAAAATAAACACATGAATAAACTGTATTAAACATTTAAATCAGTAAATTCTTGGAAGTAGATGAAGTTTGGTGACATCAGCACCGCTTACCTCTACATCTGATCACCCGAACACACCTGTGTGGCTGTTTCAAGAGGTCAAAGGTCGGATAAATGAAAACTTCACCAGTAGCAGAGTTTTTGGTACATTGACTGTTTTTTTTGTTTATTTTTATTCAAAACGTGTGTCTATATACTGAACATCAGAGGGCTGGTCCCCTCCTACAGTCACCCCACACGTCAATATCAATAATAATGATAACAATAGAATCATTAGAATAATAATCCGTCTGTTGTCTCTGTCCTACGGATGAGCTGAGCACTGCTGGTACAAATCAGGGGGAGGAGCAGAAAAAATAAAACAGCAGACAAAATGATGAAACATACAACAGGAATCACTCTTTATCGTCACTCACACGCCCACACACACACACACACACACACACCCTCACACACACACACACACACACACACACACACACACACACACACACACACACACACACACACACACACACATTTATAGTCACATTTTACAACAACATTCCTGTGCATTTTTCTCATTTTCATAAACAATTTCTTTGTCTTGGATGCTGCTGGCTCATTTTCTAAACAATTTCTATGCCAAAAATTACAAAAATAATAAACAAAAACTACAGGCACTGATCATAAATAAAAGAATGTCTAAATTAAAAAAAAAAAGTGCAGGATTTGATTTACACTTTGTTCCTTTTTGTTCATATCCTGCAGGCGGGAGACTGTAAAGCAATTACACAAAGAATTGACAATATCAGCACTTATGTCAAGTAATCGGTCAACATGATTTGTTGATGTAGGGATGTTGGAGAATGCCGGCAGCTGACAGGTAACTTTTGAACTCTGATATCCCAGCATGGTGTTTGAATCATCATGACATCAATTTAAAAGAGCTCAAGGACAAAAAATTACCATGAAAAATAGAGAGAGAGAAAAAAAGAATAAAATAAGCCAAGATTGGACACAGGACGGAAATTACAATCACAAATTTAGTTTTGCAGTTTGCCCTCCAAGTTTACCTGTGAATGTGTGTGTACAGTACATGTCTGAGCTCCATTGACTGAGGCCAAAAACAGCTTTAATACTCACCTGAAATATACACAACTGCACTGAGGGAGTTCTTCTTTTAGGGACTGTATGAAAGTTATTAGATTGGTGAGAAGGGGTGAAGGTTATGTTTTTTTTTTAAATAAGCAACACCCTCCCCTCAATGTCTCAAAATGATATACTGTAACAGGACTGTGTTGCTACAACTGGCTTCAAAACAAAAATACAGTACAAAGAAAATAATTTAAGATCTTTTTCTCTATTTCAAACCTTGACATTTTCACAATAGTCACAAATTGGCACTTTAGGGGAAAAATTAGAATACAATATACAACAATAAATCTTGCTTGAATAAATTATAAATATACTGTAAGAAAATAAGAAAATGCTCTCCTAAAAACATCTAAAAGACAACCCTTCAGCCAAAAGAGCTACCCCTAATAATATTCATACAGTCCCTTACATACCTGATTTACCAAACGACTTTTTTAAAGATCTAACTTAGATATGGCCGCCAGTTTTGGCCAGGATTTGGGGTTGAGGGAATAAGCTCCACTTGTAAAACAGTCTGGTCAGCTTTGGGCCAGTGCCAGCGCCTGCAGTTGGACCAAAAATGTAGCTGTATCATTCAACACATGGCAGATTTAGTTTTTATACAAAGCTGTTTTGACTATATGGGATTCTTAAGACTTTTACTTAGAAGAAGCAAAGTCGCAGATGCTTCCTTGTTCTTTGGCGGCTTGAGGCGGCAGTGAACAGATCAAATAGTTCTGCGTTTAAAGGAAAAGTTCAACGTTTTTTTTTTAAATATGCCAGAAAGCGACTTTTTCAGAAGGCTATAACTCTCAAGTCAGGACATAGTTTCCTAGCCTACCACAGAGACTGGAAGCAGGTGGAAAAAGCTAGCCTGGCTCTAGGGTTGCAATGGTATGAGATTTTTATTTTTATTACATTACGATAACTGTCTCAGAAAATATCTCAGTTTTATGGTATCACGGTATTACAGAATTATTATTATTATTATCAGTCACAATTACCCTTAAAGGAATAAAAATGGACAGGTTATTTTTGGTTTAACAGCCATTATTATATTTTAAACCTGAAACCCATTTTTAATGGAGGTAAAAAGTCTTCTTTTTGGAAATAACAAAAATAAAAATGAGATTTTCTTAGATAAGCAAATGTACACGGTACAATAACTGTCAAGTTTAATATCATGGAATACCTTGAATCTGGTACACCATTGCAACCCTACCTGGTTCTGTCCAAAGTTCAAAAATACCTACTATTACCTCTAAAAGTCACAGATAAACATTTTGTATCTTGTTTGTTTAATCCATACACAAAGAGAAATGAAAAAAAAGCAAAGTGTGTGATTTTAGGTTAGTTACATGGTGGAATTTTTTCTTTGTGATGTCCTGTTGATTGGTTGCCGAACGTCAACAAAAGCCCTCTGACAGGCTAATATTAGCACATGTCTTTGTACTAAGCTAGGCTACCGACGTCCTGACTCTCACTCCGTACTAAACACACAGACAAGAGGCTGATATCCATCTAAATATCTAATATCGTGGAAAGAAAGTAAATGGTCATATTCCCCAAACTGTGGAACTATTCTTCTAAAAACAGGACCTAAAAATGTTTCATGTTGTAGGCAGTGAAAATACTAGTTTCTGATTGGATGACTGTTAAACTGTGTAACCAGTAGTGATGGCTGAATGAAGCCTCATGAAGCATTTTCTTTATTTTATGAGCCCACTAGATGGCGCTCTTGGTTTAAAAAGAAAGGCTCAAAGAATGGCAATTCAGTGTGCTTTAAACCTTTTGTTGAACAAAAAGTGCCATCCAGTGGGCTCAGAAAATAAAGAAAATGCTTCATGAGGCTTCATTTGGCCATTACTAATAACTAATAACCAGACGGCTCAAACAAAGATCCAATCAACAGTTTTTCCACCTTTTTACACAAAATAATAAATTTGGAGAGGAAGTATTTTATTGTCTGCTCCTGTCCATTGTTTGTATTTAGGCTGTCTTATTATGCGTTATCCTTTACATGGGAAAGACGAATTGGCCCAGCACAGCATCGTACACTTCAGGTGAGTAATGAAACATCTGTGTGTCTGCTTTGTGGATCACAGCACCAGTTGGTCAGTTTTTTAGACGTCTGCACAAACAGCAACAGCTACATCCTCCAGAGACGTCCAAATGATTGACAGATGACCATGATAACTGTACAGCTGCTCTGCTACTGTGTGTGTGTGTGTGTGTGTGTGTGTGTGTGTGTGTTTGGGTCTCCCTCTATACAAACACCTGCTTCAGTATTCAAACATTAAGAGAAAGGGTCCTCCTCACTTGGCACGGAGCGTGATGATTGGCCGAGGCAAGAGGTGAGGGACTGAATGTGGGCGCAACAAATATGACCCCAGGACGGTGTCCATTTGGTTGCCATTTCCTGTTTGTCCGTCCTCTGCAGCCCTGCAATCCAAACACTCCGAACACCTCAGCTGGTTTAATGAAATGTAACATGATTTTATCCTCCCTGCACTCGGGTCAGAGTGGTTTAATCCGTCAACCCCTGTGGAAAGGTTACTGGTATGATCCACTGAGCCTGAGTGAGTGGCGCAGTGGTTATGAATAACCTTGCAAACAGGGTCTGAATGGTTTCTTCCAACCACCCCTGCTGATAGGCCAGTTTGGACTGTTCCAGCTGCATTTTTAGGGCCAAAAAGTAAAATTCACTGAGGGCTTAAAACCATGACCCTTGACCCCTCTGATGCACAACAACTGAGCAACGTGTCTCTGCTCAGTTGTGCCCTGACAATAAGTCTGACGGTGGGCGTGTTGGCGTCTTGGGTGGAGGCAGTGGCCGAGGTGGTGGCGGTGGTTTGGTACTTGCCCGACGTGGGCTTGCTGTCCCTCCTCCCCCATCGCTGTCGGCTCTGTCTGCTGGGATTGGAGGTGGTGGTGGTGGGAGGCGGGGCAGCGACATGGAGCCGTGGTGGTAATGGAGGTGGTGGTGGGGGTTGTGGCGCAGGTGGTGACCCGGCGTCACCCCAGAGGGAGGGATCCGGGAGCAGGAAGAGGCAGAGGAGGAGGATGAAGGAGGAGGAGGTGGGGGAGGTGTGAGCGTGGCCGGCCTCAAGCTTTGGATCCGCCGGCACTCCTGGCAGATTCGCACGTGGCTGCAGCCCTGCAGGAAGCTGCGCAGCGGGGCGGGAGGAGCCACCAGTGCCGATGCTGGAGGAGGGGGAGGGGGCGTGCTGGTGGTGGCATTGACGCCTAGCGGGTCCTCCAAGAGCCTCTGTGGCCCTGGGCCCAAATCAGGACCACCTCCCAGACCTCCTCCCAGCCCGCCCGTCAGCGAGCCAGTTCCGCTGTACAGTTTGCCATTGCTGAGACGCATTTCACGGACCAGGCGGATGGGGCGCGGTGTGGCCAGAGCTAGGCGGGACGGGTGACGCAGCACTCCACCACCAGCACTGCTCAGTGGCCGGCGGCGTCGAGAGCGAGAACTCTTCTTACAGGAGACGGCATTCCGAAACTCTGTTAGCATTTCCTGACAAACAGAGACCTGAAAGAGAGAGGAAGAAACATGATTTTATTTTCATTCCCATTTATAACATTAAAATGATTTCATCACCAAAAAATTGTTGGCACTGTACATTTTTGCAAAATATGGATATGTTTCATTTGCACATTATTATGTAGCAGTACATTTAAAGTTTACACTTCAACAACGGCGTGGTTAATGTGTGGTTTATGGTTTAGGCACAAAAAACACTTGGTTATGGTTTGGAAAAGATCATTTTTCAGCTTAAAATACCCTTTTTTGGAGGCAGGATCACGTCTCAGTAAAAAAAAAACAACTGCTGTTCATGGCATTATCCAGAAAAACAGCGATGGATCGCTACAAAACATCCATTTTTGGACTTAAAATCTTCTGGAAACACAGCAATGACTCGCTAGATTACAACTGGTTTTGTTGTTTGTTGGTCTCTAACAGTGGTTTGCATCTGAGCAGGTGTCTCGACGCCATCCACCATCCCCTTCATCTCAAGATGACAGTCAGCTCATTCACTACATCACTTTAGAAACATTAATGTAGTTTGTATGAAATGTTCAAATGTAATGTTGCAGTCCACTTCTTATCAATTATTTTATTTGTGTTCTTTGGTAAAACACACACCCACATATACCCACACACAAAACAATGTTCATTTAAAAAAAAAAAAAGCTAGATCTACTCTCTACGCATGTTGAAAAACCCACATTTTCTGAATTGTTAAATATCCATGTAATCATGATGTGAATATATATCATCAATGCCAGTATTTATACAATGTCTGGATATGGTCACACCAAAAAAACAAAAAGAGAGAGTGAGAAAGCTTCCCACCTCAAACTGGTGCTATCTGTGAATATGTTTTTGTGTGTGTGTGTGTGTGTGTGTGTGTGTGTGTGTGTGTGTGTGTGTGTGTGTGTGTGTGCGTGCGTGTGTGTGTGTGTGTGTGAGAATTCGTCCTATAATCTGTCCTATAAAAACAGTCTGGGCAGAAAGTCAAATGAATGGCAGATAAATGAAGAGCGAATAAAAGTCAAAAACTGTATCTGCAGAGGTCGAACGAATGAACACAGACTGAGTAAGACTGACTGCTGGAATACACACACTGTGTGTATGTGGAGAGAGGCAGAGAGGCAACTCTATCTCAAACAACAGCTTCCTGTTTAGGTTGGAATTTAAATTATTTTATCAGCAGTGACATTTCGTTCAGCTTCTTCTTTTAAAAGCCACATTAATTAGTAGTTCTACATGAGGACATATGTGCATGTGCAACACTATGCATCTTTTTGCTGTCAGTGTCAGTCAATTCCACTTATTTACATTTTGTGATCTTTGAACTATAAGTTTCTGTCTGCAGCCTCGCTGATTTTGAGACACTGAGCTTCAGTGTTCTCTCTTTTTTAGAACAGACTGTTTTGCAGATGAAACTTTCTAATATTAAGAATTCATAGTTTTTCAGGAATTAAATGTTTCTATCTGTTGCGAGAGACAAAAAAAGAACGATTTTCTTTTTTTTTTTACAGAGAAGACAGTTTCATCTTACTATATTTTAATTCTAGTGCTGGGTATTGGCACTTGATACTTTTAAGGTATCAAGCAAAAAACCCAGTACCAGTCAAACAATACCTGCATTCAGTCCTTTTTGTACCTAAATCTGGAAAAAAAAGACAATATGTATGATTTTGCTTGCAATTTATTGGAAAGTGTGACTGTCCCATTACTGCAGCAGCTACAACCCATACAGTCTCAGGTGTGGTGAAGCTGAGCATGGTGTATTTGACGATGTTGACAATTCTGCAGGCTGAGAAAGCAACAACCTCCGGAGCTAAAAAATGAAGCCAACACCGTAGTACCAAAAACTGCAGTTCCTCTAATGGCCACTTGAGGTTGGCTCCAAGAGCAAGTCCATCCCCATAGACCCCCATGTTAAGATGCCAAACTTTCCAGCAGAAATAAACATATTTACAGCCTGGTACAAAAAACAGTGTTGGTTTCTATTGCTGATTTTCACATTCAAAAGTAGTTATTCATAATTAAGGGCGTGGCTGCTTTGAGTGACAGGTGGTTGCCAGCTGTTGACTACCACAATGTTGGTTAGGTAACGCAAGCATGGTGTAACCCCAGATTCACAGAGTTGAGGTGTAACAGTTGCTATTTCAGTGTGTTTTCAGTTTATCATGATGCATTGCTGCCTAAAAAAGTCAATGTCCTCCAAAGAGTTCAGCTTTTCCAGTAAGTACATTCTGTTTAAATGATTTAAAGCCTGTTTTTCGCTTGCATAAATTTGCGTTAGCATTATCGTAGTTAACTATAGCTGTAAATGCACCATGCCGGCTAAGCTAGCGGCTAACATCAGAGATTGCCCAAAGATGGTCACTTCTGGCTCCATAATTCCAAGATGGCGACGGCCAAAATACCAAACTCGAGGATTCAAAACCAAGAGTCCACAAACCTCACAGACCTCACTGTGGCTATGTTCATTATTTTATACAGTCTATACTGACAAGATGCCACCGAAATGATCAAAAGTATAGCTATATGATACTTTATTTTCTGAGGATATTTTAGAAAAGACAACAGTTCAGCGTCATGTTTTAATTTAGACACAAACATTTAGTGAAATCAAAGACATTCATTGAGAGATTTAAACTGATGATACAGTTTAACTGACAGGCATTTCAAAATAAAGCCACAAATAAGAAAAAAAAATCAGCTTCTGCTGATGCTTTCTCTCTTTATTTTTGTTTGCTGCTGTCTGTCTATTATCATTATTGTTTCAGCAGACCTCTGCTCTCCTCTCTGCTCCAAAGTTCACCTCTCCTCTCAGTCAAGTCTTAAAAGGTTAAAGTTTTTCTATGAACCTTTGAATAAAGCACATTTTGATCAGCTGCTCATACATACAACCACCCACCCACCCACCCACCTACCACACACACACACACACCCACACACAAAGAGACACACAGAGACACACAGAGACACACACACACACACACACACACACACACACACACACGCACACACACGCACACGCACACACACACACACACACACACAGACAGACAGACAGACAGACACACAGGCGGATGACCTACTGAGGTGTTTGAGCTGAGGTTGAGGCCGGGGGCAGGGCAGGAGGAGGAGGACGAGAGAGGAAGAGGAGGAGGAGGAGGATGATGATGAAGGTTTACCTCATCCGTCTCGGCGGTGCGGCGCGTCGCCCACACAAACTCCATGATGGCCACGAAGACGGCGATGATGAGGCCGCAGATCAGGACCACGAAAATCCCTCCGATGTTCTCCATGCCGAGACCTGAAACACAGTAACGTGCAGCAGAGTAATAAAACAATGTGTTCATTTAATACAGTAGTATTACACAATAGTACAAAACCCAAAGTTTAGCCAAAGGATGGGAAGGTCATATGTTTTGTGGGTATTTTAATTATATAAATTAAAATGTTGACCCAATGACAGCACTAGATGAAAAGTCAGAGGATCACCAAAGTTATTACAGTTCATCCTCATAAAACTTCATCCTCAACATTAATGTTATGTTTCCCGAAAATCCATCCAATAGTCATTGAGATGGTTCACCCAGAATTACAAATCAGAGTCCTGCACCAGGTTACTGTGTAACAGGTAAAAATATGTATTTATATAAATTTGCGGGTACAGACCATTAAAAATGAACTAAGTGCAGGCAGGCAGCGGATAAGAACAAAATATATATTTTCTTATTTTTCAGAAGAAAACAAATGAAAAAGATGTACAGTATATGTATTATATTTTGACATCCAATTACTTACTCCCAAATTGTCACATATCATAGCATGTTCAGTGGACTTTTGACATTTACAAATGAGATGCTAGGTATCCTGGGTACATCTGTTGTTGCAGTTCTGGGACACCGTGTCAATTAATTCCTGCTAAATGTAATGTCTTTTTAAAATACACTTCCATTTTCACAGGAAATGGACAGTTTATGCTCGTTAGATATGTACAGTATTTTTCAAAACAGTAAAACGCATCTCACTAACATTTATTTCCTTGTCCAACAAAAGCACAAGGAAATAAACCAAAAAACCATCATGGTTTGGCTAAAAATTTATATGGGAAGTTCGGGGTTTGTTGGACCCCTCCACCACCATTCCCTTCCACTCTATAGGGACTTTGCAGTTCATAAGCTCACGTTGTTTTCTGGCAGTGTTTCAAACTGGCGCTGTCCAGTGGCGTTATAAACTTACTCCGTTTGGTGGTATATCATAAAAAAGATGGCTTTTCTTGGCTGTGTCTGACATGAAATTCACTGACAAAGCGGTGGTATTTCATGACTTTGGCATAAGAATGGGTCTTGAGCTCATAGCATCCACAATGTATTCTGATGAAAATAATACAGCACCTATCTTTTTCCCTTTTTTTCCGAAAGACAACTAAAATGCCTTTAATTTGGTGGATTCGCCTTACAGGACCTTTCTTTTTTTGTGAGGACACACACACACACACACACACACACACACACACACACACTGCATACTGTGCAATCAGCAACAGAGACACTTGATTAGTCTTAATAGGTCTTAACAGGATCTTAATGGCTTGATTTTCTCAGGCTTTACACACACACACACACACACACACACACACACACACACACACACACAGATAATTCTGCTGTGTGTCACTGTTTCCCTGTGCTCTGGGAGTGAAGAAAGCTGTTGGAACAGATGACAGAGCAGCTGATCAATACTCAGACAGGACTCACATTCCCATTACGATCGGCTCCTCAAAACATAATCTGAGTGAGAAAGTCGATGGACAGAAGCTGTCTCATCTTGTTACAGAAAGACACGTCAGGGGGAACAAAAACATGTATGTGAAAATGTCAATAATGGAAACGTTCAGTCATCATAATTGCTGCAGACAAAAGAGACAGAGACAGGAAAACGATAAAATTGGAAGATAAAATGACGGAGGTTCTGTTGAGTCACAGAGGCTGTTTTTATGTTTTATGTCTCATTTGACACCTTATAAAACTATAGCTGGTGTAGCTGTAGGGATGTACCATGCCAGTGTTGAGTGTTGGTTGGTCCCACACTTTGATTCAGACTAAAATTTAGCATTTAGCTCAGTAAAGCCTGACAGAAGAGTTTGAATTCAGACTCTTAAGGAGCGGTCAAACCAAGTCTCACTCCCAAAAAGTTAAATACCAATGCTTGATTAGTAGCTGTGGGCGCTAGATACTGAAACACAGAGGCATCCTCAGCACGTTAGTCAATGTATCACACACAGTAGACAGCGGTCAGCAGCTAAATGTATTTTAGCCTCCTAAAAAGAGACTAACCTAATAAAATCAAGGTCAGTTTAAATGTACGCTATATTAAGAATATGTGTACCATTTTAGCTTGCTGTCAGACGGACTTTTCCGACAGGAAAACAAAGTTATACTGCTCGTTGTTCTCACTTTGACAACAGCAACTCCCGTGTGCTACGAGGCAAAATTGTTGTTTTTGTCAGTGGACTCTGTTGTGCTGGAGAGAGTGAATTCACAAGCAATATAACTTCAGTTTCCTGACAGAATGGGCTGTCTGATGGCAAGATAAAGCAATGAAAATATTCTTTATATGGCATACACTTAAACTGACATTAATATAATTAGGTTTGCCTCTTTTAGGTGGAGGCTAAAATACGTTAAGCTGCTGACCCCGTCCACAGCAATGTAAAGGCTATCTCACGTGCTGGTGGCCGTGTCTGCTTCTCTGTACTGGGAGTGCGCTGACCGCCATCTATCCCAAACTATCCCTTCAACCCGAAATAAGTTTTCCAATATATGACCAGTGCTGCAATCTGCTACAGCAGCGACAGTAATGTAATGTTTACAACACACACACACACACACACACACACACACACACACACACACACACACACACACACAATACAATTAATATTAACACAATGTTAAGATTGATATTAATAATATGAGTAACAAAGAGTAGTTTCAAATACAATCTATGTGTGGCTATAAGGGATTTTTTGACATCTCTTTAATATGCTCTTACAGATTTGAATAATACCAGATGAACAAAAGCATCATAAATGAACCATAACAGCCTTCGAATCTCGCAATTCCTGGACAATTGTGTGTACATTACAGCAGGAGTCATCCATGTGTCTGATGCTGAATTTGGGGAACAGAAAGGCATCCCTGCTGCAGTCAACACAAGATGGAACTCAACACTGAGGCAAGTGAAGGCAGTTCTCCAGTGCAATCATCTAAAGCTCTGTGCTGTTCTAGAAAAGACTGGGCACAAAGAGTTGTCATTCACAGCATGGGAGTGGAATCTGTTGAAGGAGTTGGTGGACATTTTGAAGCCATTTGGAGAAGCAACTGATTTGACACAGGGGGAGAAGGTCGTCACAATCAGTGCTGTTGTTCCATCCATCTTGTCCCTCAATCACCACCTTGAGAAGCTGAAGCCTCAAGTCTGTTTCCTGAGCGGCCTGGTCAGAAGTCTCCTGGCATCCCTGAACAAAAGATTTCTTGGAATCTTCATCAACGTGAAAATGGCAGGACACAAGATGGGATCACTGCCCCCTTTTCAGATCCAGTCTACCTCAAAGCAGCTGCCTTGGATCCAGCCTTTTTTTCTGTTGTGGGTGGAGCCCCATGTGCTGGTCAATCGTGATGTCAAGGCAGAGGTGGTACAACGAGTTAAAAGGAAATATTACTGAGTCTAATGTAACTTTTTTTCTCATACTCTGATCTAATTGACTGCAACAATAATTACTTATTTCAGTCTAACACACTGCATCACCAACACAAATGGTAATAAGGGCTCTTTTGTTTCTGCTATTGTTTTTACACGCTTTGCCAAAATTTATCCCGCAAGATGCTGCAGAGACTGAGCAACCTGTGCCTCTTGTTGATGAAGCAGAGAAAGAGGACTTTTGAGAGGGAGAAGGGCTGTTTACTGCATACCATAAGAGGCAGAAGAAGGATGTTGGGACCACTCCAGCACTACAGCTAAGTCACTACCTTGACATAGCCAAAGGACAGAACGCCCTTTTGTTCTAGGCACTGAACATGAAGACTCTTTCTTCACTGTTCTGAGTGGCCATCAGAGTCTTGGCAGTGCCTGCCTCCAGTGCTCCAGTGGAGCGAGTTTTCAGCCATGGTGGCGTCATACTATGTCCCCATTGTGCACAAATGACTGACAGACTTTTGGCCAATTTGGTCTTTTGCAAATGCAATGCAGCATAGGGCCCTGACATATAAAAAGCAAAACCCCGTTCATTGTTATGTTCATGTATTTGTTATGTTTCTCCCTCTCTCTCTCTCTCACATATGTATATATATATACACACACACACACACACACACACACACACACACAGACAATATGAGATGAGATAAATACTAGACAGGACAGAAACTGCCGTGAAACTAGTGCAGTATGCCATGGAAATACAATGTTAGCACTTTTTGTACAAATAATTACAGTTGTTTTTTCAAATGTGTTTATTCTGTAAAGGAGTAGTTTAAAAAGAAGAATATTCTTGCAAAATATGAATTAAATGTGAAATGGTACTGGGCCCCGTTTCCCAGAGCCTTCGTAGCGCTACGTGCTTCTTAAGTTATATCTTAAGGTCTCTCTTAAGCTTACGTGCTGTTTCCCAGAGCCTTCGTAGCTAAGATATATCTTCTGTAAGATATATCTTAAGACGTGCGGTCTGAACCACTCGTAAGCTGTCTCTTAGTGATGCGCTCCGTTCATCCTAACACAGTTTTAGCTTGAGTAGGCTGAAATCATGCTTGTTGCAGTATAATTCACATCTAGACTCCATGCGCAAATCACATCATTAATTTAAAACTAACCTTGTGAAAAATAATAACGAACATGGAATATCATGAATATTCGGGTTTATTTATTTATGTTCCATTCATCATCCATATTCACTTATCCATTTAATGGAGCTAATCAACTGACGACATCATTTCTTTGTTCGTCTAATGAAGCCGGCTGGAAACTAATCAAACGGGCTGCACTAGCGCTATATAGGCGCCCATGCGCATCGTCTCTGCTTGCTTCATTGTAGACTAGATGATGGCTGCAATACAGCGTATTCTCCTGCTAAATCAAATGAACCGAAGGCGTCGCCGTCCGCGTAGCCATTTGGTTCATGTAAACCATTTTATAAGGACGAACTTCAGTCCGCTGGATGTCCTCTCTGACAGTGCCATTCTATCAAAGTACCGGCTGGCAATCTCAGTGCACAACATATTACATTGGTACTGGCATGCACCTGTGATTAATTATGGCACGCACACACACACACACACACACACACACCCCCACACACACCCCCCCCCACACACACACACACACACACACACACACACACACACACACACAAAGGGCAATGAAACTGGTTATGCTGCTGCTACAGGTGCCTATGCGTGACAACTACAAATTTGAGGTCTGTAAATTGACAGAACTGATGTTGGAAAACGTGCATGGTAGACACAAACTGGCATTGAAACTACAATGATGTAGTAAGAGTGACAAACACGTATGCTTTTGTAGATGTTTCAGTAACATCAGCTTTAGTGTGGGCAGCGTTTGTGTGCTTCATCATTAGTATTTTTCTTGTTTATGGCAGGATGCGCATGATATTTTTGCTTCAGACGTATTAATATGGACGGGGATTTTGCATGAGACGGTGCCAAAACACTGGTCTGGGTGGAGATTTCAAAACGTTGTTTTTCATAATACTCGTGTGTGGATTAGATTTCACATAGTTTGACAGATGATCTATGAGTCATAGCCGCATTTGTGATATAATATTTGATGACGGTAAAATTATTGAGGCAATACTTTTTATATTACAACGTCATTTATATACCCTTATATGTGATCAATCGATGCATGCGGCATCGATTAATACACTTTCAGCACCGTGGCGGAGGACAGCTCCAACTTACGATGTATCTTAGCAGCTCTCCTTACGAGCTCCCGCTAAGAGACAGTTTGGGAAACACTCGTAGAAAAAGAAGCTCCTTAGCTAAGATATATCTTAGAGACCGTCGTAGAGCGCTAAGATACATCGAATCTGGGAAACGGGGCCCTGGTTAGTAGTGCAATTTTTTTCAATTTACAATTGCACTTGTTTTGATAAATAAATACAGATTTTAAAAGCATACATGATCTGTGTAAATATATTATTACTCTGTGGTTAAAAGGACTCGAAAAGACTCGAAACTCAAACTGTAGGACTTGGGATTTGGCTTGAGACTTGTCAGTCTTGACTTGGCACTTGACTCGGGACTTGAGGGCAAAGACTTGAGACTTACTTGTGACTTGCAAAACAATGACTTGGTCCCACCTCTGCCTTGAACTGCAAACAAGGTCAATTATGTCTCTTTCTATAATTAATTTTTGATCCATGAAGGTTTTATATTAAAAATCCATGACACCATCATACTGTAAAGTCTGTGCGTCAAGTGGGAACTCATGGATGGGGCCATCGGAAAACACTACTGGACATATTTAATGATCTACTGAAGTAAATCACCAAGCTAGAAACTTTTTTGGCACATGTGCAAGGCGAGTTGTTCCATTGGACTGAATAAGCACCTTTTGGGGTCTGGTATCCAGATCTTATTAAACATTCATTGTACAACATTTCGTCTAGCAGAAAGTTATTGGAGGGGGGAAATAAAGCTCCTTATATTAGCTTAGCTCAGATGCTAATGGGACGATAAGTTCAAACAGTTTATTCAACAGACGTGCTGTGTATCATTGACTTTCATCCCATTATTGTCTCCAAACCGTTCATCTTTTCCTACAGAACATCTGGCTGCTTCCATCTCCCTGCAGAGTGTTGACTTTGTTTACAGACTCGTGCTATATGTTCATTCAGACATGTTAACAGTAATTGCTCTGCATCTTAATGATGGCTCCATCTGTTCCTGCAGTTTGCCTTATTTTTGGTGTTGAGGGTGATTCGGGCTGTCTGGCTTAGTGCTTCAAAGGCAAATCAATTAACCAATGAATAATTAATCAGTGACAATGTCAATAAGGTAATTTATTCAGGAGCAATATTAAACATTTGTTTCATATCACTGTTCATAGCTTATGTTGTCTTTTGCAAAAAAAAAGATTAGTCATTCAACAGAAAATTAATCAACAATTGTGAGAATTAATTATTTTTTTTATCATTTTTCAAACAAAAAATGCCAAACATTTATTCTTTCCAGCATCAAAAGGAAAAAAAAAAGTTGCTTCTCTCTGTTTTGATATCATTGCGAATCACGTCACTTAGAGCTCTGGGAACCTATGATGTCCATTTTCTTTTATTTTCGGAAATGTTATAAACTAAACAATTAATAACTAAGAAAAAAAATGTGACAGATTAATTGATAATGTAGTTGATCCACAACCTCTTTTGGCTCCAGAATAAATGTCTTTGGCGCCAATGTTTTCTGGTCGTCTTTCTCTCATGAAGCTTTTTTACCTAAACTGAAATGACAGATTGTGACTTGCTGCTTGATCCTTTTTCGATATTTTAATGATGTTTTCTTTTGCAAGTGGCTGACTCACTCATTTACCTAGAGTGTCTGAGAGCCAATCAATCCCCTTGACCCAAAACACTGTGTAAATACTGGCTGATGCAGACGATAGAGGAAAAACAACAACTGCAGGCTGACATTTAGTTTGTCAGTGAAACTATCTGCTATCATCTGCTGTTTCTGTTCCCACCACCAGGGTCAATACACATCCAGGTCAATAAATCCAGAAAAAGAAAGAAGCTTTTGTACCTGTTAAGCCAGGGGTGGGCAATTATTTTTTTCCATGGGGCCACATGAGAAACAGAAAATATTGTGGAGGGCCAGGCCAAGAGGCCGAACTCAATTCTGTATAATATTAACTGTATTTCTTTGTAAAAAGCAGTAAATAGCATTGTTTTGACCAGCTGGTAAGACTGGTAAGAGTATATGTAATGATAAAGCAATGAAAGAGTGAGGTTGTCTTACAAAAAATGTCATTTATTCGATCCAATTTCCCAAAACAATGGTAAACAAAATGTGAACGTTTTTACCATTTGTGACTCATTATATTAGTGATCATTTTCAGTCACATTCACCCCAAAACATCAACATCAATAACATGGTTAATTTTTAGCACTGACTTGCACAACACATGCTGATGTATAATACAATGCAAAAATACCAATTTCTGATCTGCGTCGATTTCAGTCACTTCTTGCATCTTGCATATGTTTCAAAAGTCCTGACACTTTTCCCCGTCAGATTTGGACAACCGTCCGTTGTGACACCTGCCAGTCTGTCCCATTTCAGTCTCAGTGTGTCCATGCATGCATTTACCTCCGTGAACAGATCGCTCCCTATCGTCGTCCCTTTAATTGACCGCATTGCTGCCAGCTCCTCCGTAATCTTGAAGTCCGTTATCCCACGGACGAATACAAGTAACTGGGCTGTGTCACGGACATCACAGCTCTCGTCCAAAGCCAAGGAGAAAAAGTCAAAACTTGCCACTTCACGTTGCAGCTGAAGCTCCAGATTCCCCACAATAACCTCGATCCTTCTCGTCATGGTTCGCCTGGACAGCGGGACTTGCTCAAATGCTTCTTTTTTTCAGGGCATATTAGTGCTGCAGAGTCCACCAAGCACTCTTTGACAAACTCCCCCTCCGAGAATGGCTTACTGTTTCTAGCGATTTTGTGGGATATCACAAAGCTGGTCTTGGTTGCTGCATCCCTGGATGTGTGAAACTTGGTAAAAAAGCATTGCTGATTTTGTAGCTTAGCTAGCAAAGCTTCCGATGTCCGCGCTCTTTCAGCATCTATCAAGTTTTTGTATTTCCCCGCGTATTTCATGTTGTAATGCAAACTCAAATTGAAATCCTTAAACATGGCAATCTGGTCTCCGCCAACTAAACATACGGCTTCACCTCCGACTTCAGTAAATAAATACTTAGCCGTCCATGTTTTGTTGAAAACCCTGCATTCGGCATCTACCTTTCTTTTTTTAGCATGAGGGGCCATTTTGAGGGATAAAGTCGTCTTGTGACCAAGTGACCTGCTTGTGACAATATAGATTCAATCATACGCACATATTGATTTACGTATTGCGCCATTACATACGTGAATAAAAAAACTTCAAAATAAAAGCAATGCAGCTTTAGTCCATGCATGAGGTAAAATTATAAAATATGTTTATTTTGTGATTTCCAATTAACCTTACACGGGCCGGTCAGAGTTAACCAAAGGGCCATATGTGGCCTGGGGGCCGTACAGTGCCTAAGTCTGTGTTAAACCATTTGACATGTTATGAAATATACAGGTTTGCTTTCTTGCAGAGTGAGATGTGACGATGAATACCATTCTCACATCTGTCCATTCAATATGAAGGCTTTGGCTCACCTTTGGCTCGGTGGTCCTCCTCTTTGGGACACTGTCCTCCCTCCCACCAGCGTCTCTTCAGGATCTCCAGCCTGTTGCTCTCCTGCAGCTGTAAGATCCCCAGAGTGATCTCATCTCTGTACGGAGAGCCTGAAGAGAAAGAGGACCTCAGAGTCAATCACTGTCTGAATTTCAGTCCAGTCTCAACCTAATATCACACATTTTAAAAACCAAAACAAACATCTTAATCATCTGGCTCTTGACCTCACTGCTGTTCACTGGTTAACCCAGGAGTCGATCACACTGGATACTTCGTTAGCAGTGGATTGAGCCTACTATGTTGACTTTCGTTTTGCTAAATTGTCAACTGCTAGTGATATCCTTTTTACTAGCGATGTCCAAATGAAGCTTCATGAACCACAAGTCGTATTTGCTCAACCCACTAGATGGCACTCTTGGTGTAATGAAAAAGGCTCAAGGGATGGCAATGTGGTTTGGATTCAACTACCAATGGCCAAATAAAGCTTGATGAACCATTGCCTTTATTTTTTGGATCCACTCTGGCACTCTATGTTCAACAGAGGGTTGAAACCAAACTGCATTGCTATCCTTTGAGCCTTTTTCATTACACCAAGAGCGCCATCTAATGGGTTCAGCAACAAGCAAATACAACTGGTGGTTCATGAAGCTTCATTTGGACATCACTACTTTTTACTACAGTGTAGCTTGGTTACTCAGCAAGTAACTGGGCTGCAGCAAAAGTAAAAGATATTACTAGTATGTGACAACAGCTTGGGGAAAGTGAACATTACACTTGTCGGTGGTAAGATACATATGTGGTAATAATGCTACTGCAACATGATGCAAACTTTTTTTTTCCTTTTTTCACTTTCTCTAATACCAGACCCCATGGAGGTGGACCTCTTTGGCTCCATGTTGCTACAGATTAATAAAGCAGTCGGTACTTCCCACTGAGTTTGTGAGTTGCCAACTATTCTGCTAAATGTTACTAAAGAGCTGCATTGCTTGGTGGAAGATTGATTCAATGCAATCATACATGATTACATTTTTTGTTACTGTGTGGTTATTTTATGAAACATTGCCAGGTATATGTAGTAACTGTTTTTTAAAAGCAAAAAGCTTCTTGAGGCCATGGTTTTTAATTTTTTGCTAGTGTAAATGAGCATTAGCATTTTCACATTTAACAATAGCTGTAAATTCCCTGTACTAATCAAGCCAAAAGCTAACATTAGGGTGATCTCCACCCTCTTGTCAAAATTAAAGGTTGCGATGGCCAAAATGGCAAACTCAAGGTTTCAAAGTGGGAGTCCACAAACCAATGTGTAATGTCATGGAGGCTACGTCCATTATTTTATGCAGTCTGCGGGTTTACAATGATTTTAGGACAGCTTGCGTTGTGCCTAACTACAGCCCTTAGCTGTACTAAAATCAAGTGGCTTGTTGCTTAAATAAACTGTCCAGCACGTACAGCTTTTTTATTGAGTTTTCATTTTTATTGAAGAATAAAGTAAGTTAACCCCACAGTTCACCCGCTCACCTCTCTTTTGTTAAACATGTGTTGAGCTGTATTAATAGGCACAGCGTCCTCTTTATTGCTCTGTGGGTTTGTATATTGACATTTTCATCCCAGTGAGCACATATGCGCTGATAAACTGTGAACAGAGGAAGAGACGGGGTAGCAGCTGCATCTTTGATACAAAGCAAACAAACCTGCTTCTGTTTTGAATCTCATTTTGCACCTGAGGTCTATGTTCTGTTATATTCAAAACTAAATATAGACCTCTATGCACGGGAACATTGCTTTTGGTGACTGGTTATAAATCTTAAATAAGTCTAGCAGCATGGTGTCAGCCACCAACTCTGTAACCCTAGAAATTAAGTTGACTATTACTTAGCAACTTATTTGTTTTGTGGGGAAAGCAATGGCATCTGTTCACGCACATATATTGCTGTTTAAGTCCTGGTTCAGTGGACACATTTTAAAACTGGATTTATTGCCTCATGGTTCCACACACCAGCCACATTTCTCTTACAGTTTACATTTATTTCTGTGAAAACATGGATGCTTCACACACATCTTCCCCTGGCAGCACAGGAGATCGATACAATCAGCACAGTTTCAAGGTGAACACCCAAAATTAAAGCCACAAATTCAGTATCTGACCAAATGTGACGTCTCCTGTTTATGAGTTATGACATTAGGTAATGGCTAGAAAAGTGTTTTTGGAGAACATTAACAAATGCAAGTTCACAGTGACCTTGACGTTTGACTTAAGACCACCTAAATCTAATCAGTTCACTGTTGAGTCCAAGTGGATTCTTGAGATATCACTTTCACAAGAATGGGACTGGCGGATGAACAAACAGCCTGAAAACATAATGCCTCTGGTCAGGGCTATTGCTGGCGTAGAAGCATAAAAACACAGCAAAAGAAGACATTATTCAATACATATCAAAGTAGGGACCCTCCTGTAAAGACGTGATTTAGTGCAGGATCCATCTTCCAAGAAACACTTTAATAAACCCTGAAGTCCTGCCAGTTACACAAAGATGATTCAGCTCTATGGTAATTTTTGAGTCTATATTATCATATCAGTACCTGTCATTAATATTTTGTCCACTACAGCTGTAAGTTATGAAGCTTTCATCCTCACCTCGTCTGCTCTTCCTCCCCGCTGCTCTCGCCCATTCATCTTCTTTCTTATTCCATTAAAAAGCGACAATGACTTTCACCAAATGACAGCCAGCAGGAAGTGTCTGGGTGTTTTTCAAGGTAAAAGATCATTGAAGTCTTTTACAAAATGATGACACTTTTACTGGTTAGATAGTCCATATTTTACAGATACAGAGTGATTCATTGACTTCCTTTACTTTTTTGGAAACTCTTTTTTTAAGTCAGATACCACGTTTGGCAAGTTCCCAAAACAACGATCAACTTCAGGTAATAATTCTTTTTCTTAAATTGATGGATTTTGTCATTCCTATACCAAGAACTCAGACTCTTCAGGACAATATGCACTTTTTTTCTCTCTTGCCTTGTCTTTTTATTTATTTTTATGAAACTCTACTTTGAAAGATACTTTTACCTTTGAGTAAAAGTAAGGTATGTATATATGTATATATATTAATATTGCTATTACCAGCGGTGGGACCTAGTTATTTTATAGCCTTGCAAAGTCAGAGGATCATGATGCACTTTTCACACCATGTAATGCCATTTTAACAACAGAGTAATAATATATTAATTCTGACAAAAATCATTCATGCATTTTAAAATTTTGATTTTTACATTATATATATGTTTATATTAATTGTTTAAAGCTGTGTATTTTTCTGTAATTCTTGACCGACAGATTTTACTGTAATTTATTCTTTCTCGACCATTGAATATTTATTTATACTTTTTACACAAACAAAATTATCTTCAGCATCTTTTTTTTTTTTTTTTTTTAAACTGGCACTCAGTAACACAATATTAGTTCTTAATAGTTCTCTCCTGCAAATTGGTGGATGCTGTCAGATTGGTTTAAACGAAGTAGATCTGGAGAGCTGGGTGTCGGCTTGCTGGGAATAGGGTAAAAAATGTACTAAATCAGTTCATTTAATGGATTAACTAGCATTAAGTTACATACTTTTAATCTTTGTGCTTTGGGGAAATATATCAAATATTTTCAAGTCAAAAGGCTCAAGTCCAAGTGACATTATGAGTCATCTGTGTCAAGGTCCAAACTGAATTGCAAGTCATCAAATTTATGACTCAAGTCTAAAAATAGTCCAAGTCATTTGACACAAGTCCCCACTTCTGCTGAATACTTCCACCACCGATTTACACCACTGATTTTATGTTGTCTCAGTCTCATCGGCTTCTCTTGAAGGTGCCTCTCCTCCTAGCTCGTAACTGTTGTCAGTGTCGTAATGTTTTCTTGCTGACAGTTCAATAATGTGCCTTTGTATGTTCGCTTCATATTTGTGTTTGTGTGTGTCCAAGCTGTTTAACTAGAGAAAAAAAGAGGCGTATCCGCACACTGAATTAAGGCTCCCAAAATCTTTAATAAGTTAAGAAACGTTTCAACCAAACTGGTCTACAACTATAGAAAAATTTTGTGGCAGGTAGCAGGTATATATGTAGGTTAAAGGCCTGGTAACAACACACATCTGTGGTGAATCAGCAATCAGACAGGCCAGCCACAAGAGAGTCATATATGGGCATATAGGTCCCTCAGTGTGTACAGAGGTAAAAAAAAAAGCAAACAATATAATATTCACAATGAATGCTAATAATACAACATACTACCAGTGTGTTTATACGCAGAGATGTAAAACATTTACCCATCCGCATACAGGTCGCAATATTTCTATCCGGGGGGCCATCACATGCAGCACTACGCATGTGACTTATATGATCCATTGCCCATGCGGCCTTGTTTACATTGGGAAAACATCCAGAGAACTATGCACTAGGATTAGTGAACACAGGAGTAAAATCAGATCAGGTGACGAGCGCAGTCCTGTTGCAGCCCATTTTAAGAAAGCAGGCCACAGTGTCAGTGCGCTACGTTATCTAGGAGTGGAGAGGATTGAAAAACAACGTAGAGGTGGCAACATGGAAAGAAAGCTTCTTCAAAGGGAGACTTACTGGATTTACTCCCTCAATATCATGTCACCCAATGGCCTTAATGAGGATTTAGACATTAGGCCCTTTCTGTGAACTGGTATTTGGTGTCTTTTACCTCCAAACGTTGTTGATTACACTCTATAGATATTTATATATCTATCTATAGTTTTTTCTATTGATTTTTTTTCTAAGAGTTTTTTTGGGGTTGATTTGTGTTGCTTTGTGTGTTCCTTTATACTAATTTGTACATTGTTTATATTGTATTATTAGCATTCATTGTGAATATTATATTGTTGTTATCAGGCCTTTAACCTACATATATACCTGCTACCTGCCACAAAATTTTTCTATAGTTGCCTGAGGAAGACCAGTTTGGTTGAAACGTTGCTTAACTTATTAAAGATTTTGGGAGCCTTAATTCAGTGTGCGGATACGCCTCTCTTTTTTTCTCTGTTTGGTTCTCCTGATTATCCGGCACCTGACCTGAAACAGGATTGGATGTGCGCACAACTACTCTGTTTTCCAAGCTGTTTAACTACACTCATCCACTTCATGTCTCATGAAGCTTGCAGGTTATGGACTTTTGTTCTCCAAGTTTGTCCTTCAGTTAGCACTTCTCCCCCCAGGTTTGGTGCTGTTTTATGGGGTACTTATGCCTGGGAGGAAGCATTGCCTCAGGGTGGGAAAAAAAATTACATACTGTTGCATTTTAGTTCTGGTCCATCTCCTTTTCACGCTGACTTTTTACAAATGAACCAACAGTAGTTAACATGATGTTATACACACTGACAGGTAAGGGCTCATTTATGCTCGAAGGATGGAGCCTTCTGTTCATACTCAACATTTATTTTGTCTGTATTTGTACATGTTTCCTGAAAGCTTTTAGGGTACGGATGAAATGGAGCAGTTGCACTGGAGATCATTCAGGAGGGTAGCCTAGTTCAAGGGAGATACGACTGTAGGAGATGATAAAGACATTTAAGCAATGGCAGAATGGAATACATAGAAATATCTTGTTCTGATCAGTTTCATGTAGGAACTAGGGATGTCCTGGATTCCTTTATTATTGAGTATCTGCGAATACAGAGTCCTGATTTGATACATTTATTTTCCTAGATAATACAGTTACACAGTACACACCTCAAGTAGGCTACTTTACAGAAATTCAGATCAATCCAATGAATATGTATGACAATTAAATAACTGCATCTAAGCTGCTCTTCAATATATATATATATATATATATATATATATATATATAGAGAGAGAGAGAGAGAGAGAGAGATTAAAAAATATTAACTAATTAATCTCACATTTCAAAATCCATTAATCTAGATTAGTCGCGATTAATCTCCTTCTAAAGTTAAGTACTGTTTAAAAGTAAAAACCAAAAAAAAATATATATATATTCCATGTATAAGAAGACAGAGAGCGATGGAGAGACAGTGCTCATTTAAAGAAATGGGAAGGACAAAGGGAGAGTGAGTGTGTGTTAGCAAGTGAGAGAGAGAGAGAGAAAAGGATCATATATATGTACATATATATATATATATATATTTTTTTTTTTTTTTTTTGTACAAAATAACAAAGAATAAAATACCTTTTCCTCCATCTTTTTGGCCTTGTCACTGTCTCAAGGGAATGTCTCTGTTTCTTAAAAAATATTCTCCAGTGTTCGTTGCTTGGATGCAGCCTTTGTTACCTGAATGAGCTGTATTCCTCTGTGTGTTTAATTTTGTGATCTGTACATTTTTTGCACAGATTACATCATTAAATCAACCTGCTCTCTCTTTCTACTTTCAGTGCTTTGGATGCACATACAATGGTGTGGTGAGTGTGACAGATTGCTGTCTGTATCTCATTTGCCCACCGTGAAACACCACCTGCTAAAATGACAATAAAATGCAGGAGACTGTCACACTGAGCTGAAGTGAGTGCTCATAACTTTAATAATATAACTAAATATTGCATTTTGCTATAATTTATGGCTAGTGGTCTCTCAGGGCGGGCATATGCAGAGTGGAGGAGAGACAGACAGCGGAGGGTTGACAGCTGCACTTGTTGCGTCAGTGTTCATGAAACCTTCACCAGTAAAAACTGCTGTGTGACAGCTGACGTAAAACAAAGGATCAGCTCAGGCTCTGAAGAGCTCAATATGGCTGATGGTGATCAATTTAAAAACATGCATTGTGACAAATATTCAAGAGGTGAGGCTTCCCTTATTCAGATGTATCGGATGTGTCCAAGCCTTGAAAAATACTGGGAGGCCATTTTCCAAACCTTATCCTCAATCCTCAACTTTGACCTTCAACCCAACTCTCTGGTTGCCCTCTTTGGCACCACCAGGGAGGAAGATGTATACCTGACTCAGATGCAATGCCATACACTGTCTTTCGCCTCTCTGCTGGCCAGGTGGGCAGTTCTGATCAGATGGAGTGCTTCCAGAGCTGTCAGTTAAACTCAAGATTTTGTGTTTGTTTCTTGTTCTTGTTGCTCTCTGTCAGTGTGCATCATACACAGGCATTTCTACTTCTCTCTTTTAATTGTCATTTCTCTACTATTGAGGTGATGGAGAGCCCTCCTATACAATATTCTGTTATTTGTGATTCGTGAGAATGGGGAGGATTGTGATGATTTGTCCCTAGTCATATATATGCTTTGTTTAGTTTGATACCTGTTGTGAATATACATTGTGTAAACCTGTTTAAACTGAATAAAAATATTCTCGATACAAAAATAAAATTGCCTTGATCTGTGCCGATATCAATCTATTGATCATATCATCCCCACTAGGAGCTATTTTCTGTCTACTGAGCTGCACCCGCCAACTATATCCCCATGCAGTGGGAAGCATACATCTACTGCCTGCTCACCTGGCACCACTGAACTAGACAGCAGTACAACTCAGCTGAGGAGGATGCCTAGAATGTTGCCCACGCGGTCATGAGCACGAGCCTCTCATAATATAGATAGGCGCCTCCTTCTGCCTAGTGATACAGCTGGCAGGTGTAGTTTGGTAGAAAGAAAATAGTTCCTACATGAAACTGTTTACAACAAGGTCTGTGGATTGGGTTAAAATGACTATGTCAGGGGACTTTCGTCATTATGGTTACACTAATGAACACATAAGGGGATGATGGGGGTCATGGTTAAAAAGACTGACGTTCACTGTCAGATGGAAACAAGCTGAACTATAAACTCTTAGAACACGAACATCTAAATGACTTTAAAGCAGCTGCAAGTTCTCATTTTCTCTTTTGAAGCCGATGCTAATCGCTCACTGTCAGTCAGCTCAGTTAGCATGGGAGACAACGTCTACCAGGGGCACCGAGGTGATTCTGCTTCTTTTATTTTCATCACTTAACAGGCAGGTTGACTGACAGGCAGGTCTCCCAAAAACTCCTCATCTGTTTTTTTCCTCTGTCTCCATCTTCTCGCTGCTCCCTCTCTTCTCCCCACATCTGTTCCTCCCACCTCCATTAACTATGCTAATCTATGCACTAACACTTATCACCAGAAACAAGTCTGAGGCAGATGACGAGGCGAGGCCAGACACCAGCAAAAGCAGACCAAAGCCAAATTGGAATCAGGATGGATTTAATTTGCCAAGAACGGCAGCTGCACAAAGAATATGACCTGGTTAACGGCTAAAACAGAACTGACACACAAGGTGCCGGACAAAACGCAAGGCCGCCTCAATATATTACAAACAATATGTGATGTGACAGCAGACTCAACACAATTACATGTCACATACACAAAGCAGAAAGTATACACACAAAGGCAGGTTGATGTTTTTTCCTTGTTTACAGGAAGAATGGAAACATTCATCTGGTGTCAACACCTGTAATCTTACCTTACTCTAAATTCAAGCCAGCATTTGCACTCTGATTGTTACATCAGAATCTCCAGAAATGTAAACCTGACTTGCATTCAGAGTTTACAAGAGCCAGATGAAAAGTTTGACCTTTTAGGGAAATTCTTGCCACTAGTATGACACTGATTTTTGACTTTTGACTTCCGGCCTATCAAAAACGTCCCAACATGTTTCAGAATACATGCTTTGGACATTGCAACTCACCCAGAGGCATGCCGATGCCATATCCTTTGGTGTCCAGCAGTCCTCCGATCTGTGTGAGATTGCAGTTGAGGCTGCGGTAGTACTCGTTCATGGTGCTCTCCATCAGAAAAGCGTATTTGGAGTTGAGGACACGGGCAATGCCTTCCTCAGTGCTCTTCACAAATACGCTGGGCTGCTTGGAGTACATGTAGTTCCACATCCGCATGTACGTCTGATACCGTGAGTTCTGGAGGAGGAGGAAGAGAGAGGGCAGGAGGTGGAGATGGGGTGGTTATAGATAATTTTCCTGGTGTTCACATTCATGACGGTGTTTCCTGTTGCTTTTGAAGAGTGAGTAAGTTCCAATACTAAAGGGATAGTTTGGATTTATTGAAGTGGACTTGTGTGAGGTACTCATCCATAGTCAGTGTGTTACATACAGTAGATGGCTGTCAACACGGCTTAAGGAGAAGCAGCATAAGTATGACCATGGAGCCTAAGCAATGCACTGCTGTGGACAGGGGCAGCAGCAAAACATATTTTGGCCACCTAAAAAGAGTCTCAGTAAAAAAACACAACAATAACAGTGTATGTAATATTGAGAGTATTTTGTCATACAACATACGACCAATCTCATTCCTCAAAGCCACCAGACTCCATTGAATTTGATATTTGGCGATATTGCTTTGTTCTGGGACCTCTCTGCCCTTCCATGTGCCTACGTGGAAGCCTAAGGTGGGGAGAGCAGCAGCAAAGACCCACCAGTAACAGAAAAGAGCAAGCATCAATGACAATCAGAAATGAGACACAACCCCAAAAAAAGGATGTGCTGGGGTGGAGGTGGGTTGCAAAGAGGCTTGCAGAGGAAGCAGCATCAGGCAAGGTAAAGCAGTATAAATAGGGTGCCCTGAACGAGATTTGCCAATTCCATAGAAAGGATCATGTTATCCATCTGCTGACTCTTCTCGATCAATCAGCTGTTCAAGCTGATGTAGCTAGGATGTGAGCTGAGCTTGACACTGTGGCATGCCTGAACTAATACTTGCCCTATTTTTGTCTCACTGAACACAGGAGCTTCTGGTCTGCTTAGAGCTCTGATCCTCTGTCTGAACTGAACTGGGCCTGATCCGACCTTCTGGATTCAGCTGGGCCAGGCTGTTATGTGTGTTATGATTTTTTTTATTTATTTTTTTTATGCAGACCTTACAGTCTGACAAAAATGTGGGCTGTCTTGCCATCGACGCATTATAACTGATGAAAATGGTGAGATTTAGAATTTAATTTCAGCTGACAAAATATAAAATTTGCTGATAGGATGCGCACAAACTCCAGCGTACTGCACAGGAGAGGCATCACACTGACAGTTCATGTGCATAAATGGCAAGAGTTGCACTGGACTGAAGGGAAAACAAGAGAGAAAGAGAGAGAGGGGCTGCAAGGCGACGTGGTTGGCAGTGTTTGCCTCTGTTTCCAGAGCAGTGGGGGAGGTTTGCTTAGCATTCAGCAGAGAGCGTCATCTGCACGCTGCATCATCGTGGACTGAGTGTGCACTAAGGGGTGCGGCTCGCCTTGCCGGACCTGACATAAAAACTTAAACATAAACTTACATAACATTAACATTAACACCCTGACATAAACCCTGTCATAAACCATTTGTATTTCCTGTTGTAATATTTCCAGTGTATGTAACTGTTCCCCAGCATTGCAATTCCAGTGAAATGATCTATACACATATGCCTCTCTGTCCGTGTAGCGTGGTAAAACGCCAACAGTGAAAAAGGTGTTCACCTTTATTTAAACTAAAGATATCAGATGCTGAAACAAGGGAAGAATGCTTCCAAAGGCGAGACAAGGTGGCACCATGATGGAAGAGGAAATGGAGGAAATCCCTGAGCTTTATGACAGAGGAGATAAGCAAACTTGCTAAACAAACAAAACTGGTGGAACTAATGGATCAGGTGAGACATCTCAAAATGCTTATTAAGGAAAAGGATAAGAGGCCTGAAGACTTGCAAAAAAGGATCGACAACTTGGAACACAGGTGTACATAACCAGACTGGAGACCAAACACCAAACTTATGCAAGAGCGGCGTCAGATGTAGACATAGGCAAGGATGCCCCTGTGCGGGAGCTGCAATCTCTGGAACAACAACTCATTCAGTTTTTAAAAAAAAAAAAAACTTGTTCATTGACAGCAACAAAATCTTGGCCTGTCACACACTTTATTGGAAGGACAGCAGAGCAAAGCCGGCTATTATAGTTCGTTTTGTGAATCGAAAAAGTAAGATTGAACTATTAAGACAGGCAAGGAAACTGTCCGCGACGGAAGTATACCTGAATGAAGACTTAACCAAAAAGAACGCAAACATCGCCAGGCAGGCACGCATTCCACGGAAGCAAAACAAATTACAAGCCACCTACATGAGAAATTGTAAAGTGATGATTCTGCTGAATGGGCCTCCAGACACCGCTTAAGTGGTCATGATGAGAGAGATAAAGGACCTGGATCTGTACAGATCATGACACACAAACACACACATGCACATACAATCCGCTCTGTTCTATGGAACAGCAGTCATTGGTGACAGATTAACTATGTTTGAACCCGATCTGTAACAAGTCAAGACTATTCCAGTGTGGAAAAAAATGTATGTGGACTTATCTAATTGGATTGCTGCATGGCTGTGACAGTGAGACTAGAAAAGGATTATCCCCTTCAGCCTACACATTTTTGGTCCTGTTTTGTTTTGTTTTATAATGCTAAAAAAGCAATAACTTAATATTTATGTTTTGTCTATCTACCAGTACATTTGTGTTTCATAAGTTGGAAAATGACTAAAGTCAAGTAAAGTAGAGTAAAGTAAAGTAAACATACACGTTTTAATAAATGTTTTAATATGAACGAAAATTGGGGTTTTTAACTGGGCTTGGGCCAAAACACTGCTGCTGTGATTTGAACAAAAACTATGCAGGTTAATGTAGGGTCAGGCCAAATTTTTTGGGCCCTATCAAAGCTCTACTATGACTGCCTCAATCAGTTAGATAGTTTGTTTATTTTGTGACTTTGGTGAATCCAAACTGACCCTTTAAAACATTAGAATCACACTATAACACAAGCTAACTGATTGAGTCTGGCTTGAAAAGAGCAATACAGTGGCTTCAGTTTGATGGCAAGGTAAAGCTGAAAAAATAGTGTACACTTAAATGGATTTTGATTTTGTTTTTTTTAGGTGGCTACATTATGTTTTGTTGCTGCCCCCATCCACAGCAGCACATTGCTTAGTTTACCTTTCGGATTAGCATGCCGACCACCATGCACAGTACAATACACTGACTGTACCTCATACAAGCTCACTTCAAAAGACAGAAACTATCCCTTTAACAGTGATGATCAGCCATACAGTATAAATCTTCCTCTAGTTGTTTGCTACAGAAATATCACTACGTCTCTCCTCTGAAACTTAACCCAGACAGTGAACAATGTCTCTCCCCGTCTCACCATGAAGAAGGTCATGGTGGATCCTCCGTGGATAGTGCCATACTGGATGTTGGTTTGATCAGCCAGATCGTCTGGAGACTCGATGGGAACCTCCATCCTCTGGACGGTCAGAAATGCGGCCAGGTTGGCCGTGTAAGACGAGATGATGATGAGGGTAAACGCCCACCTGAGAGGACCAGAGAAGAAGAACAGCTTTAACCTTTATTTACCCTGAAAAACTTTAAAACCCCTCTCTTCCTTTTATTCCTCTCTCTCTCTCTTCATTAAGGGCTGCGAGTGGAAAGCAGGAGAGAGACAGATGGAGAGCACTGCAGGAAACGTCAGGATTTTTAGGTAAAAATCATCAACCTAAACATGAACTCAGGCTGCAGCAGCGAGGAGCAGGACACCTCCACTGCAGAGGAAATGAGACGGAAGTGATGAGCAAGGGAATTAGGAAGGGAGCCGAGCTTTGAAAGAGAGAGATGGAGGCAAACAGAGAGGGAGGGAGGAGGAGTTAATGATGGAGAAGAGGAGGAAGGTGAAATTAGACAGGAGTGAGGAAAAAGGAGTTAAAGAAATAGGCTCAAAGAAATTCTTCATCCAAAAATGATCATTTGTATATTAATTACTTATCCTGCGTAACACTGAATTTCAGAAGAAAACCTTGTTTTTGTAACTACACAGTAAACAAAGAATCAAAAAAATGAGAAAATTCTTGATGCCTTAAGTCATATGTAGACATCAAAACAGCCATTTACAAACTCACACAACTTATGCAGTATTATCCAATTCTCATGTATCCAGTCATGTGTTCAATACTTCTTTTTTTTCACTATCTATAAGTATTTTCCCTATTTTTTGATTCTTCATTAAGTTTTCTTCATGAATTCAACGTAATACGGAGTGAGTCTGTCATGGGCTGGCAGCTCTGTACATTGCTGAACTTTTCTGCCCCCACCCCAACTCTAGGCCTCCTAAATCCTCAGAAAGAGGATGTCTTTTAACTGTCCCATGATCAAGGCTAGTGGGTAAGGAGATTGTGCCTTTGGGGAGTCTGCTCCAAAATTTTTGGAAAAACCCTCCGCTCTCAATCAATGTTCCTCCCTCCACTGATACTTTTGAGACAAATCTTAATATGTATTTTTTTTCTATAGCCTTGGGCTGCTCTTAGTGTTTTTAATATTTTAGTATTTTGTAACCTTTTATGTACCTAATTGAGATTTTTATTCTGTTTGAGATTTGTGCACATACTATGTTGCTGTCTAATTTCTACTACCATTTATTATTGTTATTTAAATTTTAACTGCTATTTGTGTGCCATTCATTTTGTCGTGCTGTATAAAAAACGTGATTTGATGTGATTTGATATTTAGAACACTTCTGCATGAACACTCCCAGGCATGGACAAGTGGCACACCCGAGCAAGTGCGTGCGTTTTAATGCACGAGCAGAGTTCAAATGCATGCAGAAGTTCTGAGCATACGACTGGGTAAGTGAAACTTGGATTATACTTCACGATGTGTGTGATAATTTGTAAACAGACATTTTGCTGTACATAAATGCCCTATGACTTCGATTCATGGACAATAGATTCATGGCTTCTTTGGGTTCTTTGTTCATCGTAAAGCAGTTTTCTTCACAAATTCAACATAGCATGGGGTAAGTAAATTATATTACCGCAATCATTTTGTGGGTGAAATATTCCCTTAAAGAAACAGTGTGTAAGATTTAGAGGGATTTAGCAGCATCTGGTCATGAGGTTTGCAGATCGCAACCACTCAAACTTCTCTCAGTTAGAATTTCTTCAGTGTTCATTATTCAGAAGGTTTTTACCAAGAGACGAATGATCCGCAAAAGTCTCTTCCTCTTCATTATAAATGGACCAGGTGATTAAAAGCAGTTTCACTTAACAGATCGATGTTTCTCATACCCTGTTCAGGACGTTGCAGATGGCCCGCGTGACCAACACCTGCAAATGTGTGTTCACTTTTTACTGATCTAGATGTTCAGGGGTTTTTTATCATGAGCCAAGTTATCTGCAGAGGTGCCTCCTCACCAAAACAAACAAACCCAGCAATTTAAATTAGTAAAATCACCGATTAAAGAAGTTTTATGGTACAAATCAGTGTTCCTTCAAAGGTGTTTGGCATGTTGGACGTGGGTCGCTAGCACAGCACCTTCTAAGTTGGGCTCATATTTTCTCTCTGATAACTTAAGATCCAGACATTTAGGAAGTTTTTTATCAGGAGCTGAATAAGTCCTCTCTAGAACAAACAGACCTGGTGATTTCAACTGTTAAAAAGACCAAATAGAGCAGTTTCATGTTAAAAAGAATAAGTGCACTCTGGTCAGAGGAGGGCTGCTAACTTCAATGTACAAGGGGAAAACATGAATGGTCCTATCTAGGGCCAGTGTTCTATTTGTCCCATCTGGGCTACCGTAGAAACATGGCAGTCTCCGTAAATGAGGACCTGCTCCCTATGTAGATAAAAATGGCTCAGTCTAAGGTAATGAAAACGTGATGATTCCTATTTCCAGGTGATTATACACTAAAGAAAGCATACTTACGATATTGCATTCTGTTTCTGCCAATATATCCCCTAAATTCTACACACTAGACCTTTAAGGAAGACAAATGAGTTTGAGCAGAGTATAGTTTGGGCTCTAGTAATTACATAAATATAATTGTACTTCTAATATCCTCATTTTACACACAGAATTCTCCCATGATTGGCTCGAAGGTGCCAGTCTAGTAACCTGGGTGATCTAGGCTTGTATGGAAAAGCTCTTTACCAATAATGTACATTGCTAGTGTTGCATACTTTAAAAACAATTACAGAAATGCTTTACTTTGTCAAATGTGATATAAATGAAAAAGAGAGGGACACAATAGGAGTTTGGGTAACTTCCAAGATACACCTATTCTGTTTATCGAAATACGATTGGCCTGAATCCACATATAACCTTTAAAGAAAATGTTTGTTATTTGAAAGTTCTTTATAATGTGTTGTATGAGGACAGACCACATTGGTATTTTCACATTACAAGTGCTGCTGGAGTTTGGACCTCTTCAGCCTGACCAGCTTGCCAGCCAACGAGGCAGTCAGTCGGACAAACAGACGGACAAACAGAAATCAGTATATTGCAGTTTGTGCCACCACCATCATGAGTTTTTATCAGGCTAAGTGCCCGGCGAGGCCGAGAGCTGTCAGTGAAAAGATGCTGATGGCTCCTCCAGTCCCTCCAGTATCTCTCCACCATCTGTGTGACTGCAGCTACTGGGAATAAGGGAGGAGAGGAGAGGAGAGGAGAGGAGAGGAGAGGAGAGGAGAGGAGAGGAGAGGAGAGGAGAGGAGAGGAGAGGTTTTGGTTTTCAAGTCCCTTTATTTAATCATTTCAGCTATAACTGAAAACCATTGAGTTCAAACCATCAAGAAACATGAAAACAAAACAAACAAACAAAAAAGACAAAAGCTGCTCCTGAACAGTCCACTAGACACAGTAAATGGTAACCAGCTAGTCAGAAATTATACGCCAGCTCTCTATCCCCTGTCACAGAGCACAGAACACCCCCAAGAGTCCATCTTTCTTTAAAGTCCTGTAAATTGTCCACAGTTTGGCAGTAACAATGTTCCACTCTGAGCCAGGATCTCAAGAGTCCTTCTAAGACCGGCACCGGCTCCACACAGTTAGCATCCTGAGTCCGGTTCCTGTGAGTCAGCTAGATAGCCAACTTGGCAGAGCCCAGAAGAAAGTTTATCAATGTGTGTACTTTTTTGTTTCTGGCACTGTATTTTGGACCATAAATAAACAGTGGGACTGAAAAGGGCTCCCCCAGATGCTGCAACCACCTCCTTAAGAGGCCAAAGAGCTGTGACAGCCGAGGACACTCAACAAACAAATGAAAAAGAGTCTCAGTCTGCAAACAGAAATTACACCCCTTCCCTAGCTCCGGATCAAGGTGCGCTTTGTATCTGTTTGTAGCTATTGCCCCATGTACGACCCTCCACTGGAGATCAGCTGTACGCTTCTCCAAGGGCATCTTGTATAGGGACCGCCAGCTGCCTTTCGGAGAGATATGTGAACTCAGTCCACCTCGACTCCTTCAGCCCTACCAGAGAACGCAGGTTTAAAACCTTAACGCAGACTTCATAGACTGCCTTTTCCCCCACCGCCTCAAAGCTGTCCAGCCCCCCCACCAGCTGGGGCCACAGTTGTACAGCAGCCTCTGAGCAGTTCTCAGTCTAAAGGAAGCAATTTTGGACTGAATTTCAATCTGCCCCTGTCCCCCTTCAGCCACAGGCAGGTAAAGAACAGCTGATCGGATCCAGTGCTTGCCCGACCAGAAGAAGTCGAGGATGTCTTTCTGGATGTCCTCTATCAGGCCCCTAGGAGGTGTCAGAGTGATGAGTCTGTGCCACAGAGTCGAGATGACCAAGTTATTAGCAACCAGAACTCTTCCCCTATATGACAGCTGTGGTAGCAACTAGTTCCACTTAGACAACTGAGCACACACTTTCTCCTTCACTCCCTCCCAGTTGTTTCTTTGAAACCCTTCAGAGCCCAGAAACACCCCCAGTCCCCCTTTTCCCCACCTAAGTCCTCTAGGCAGATTGGGCATTGCCTGATCCCTCCACTGTCCCACGAGCAAGGCTTCACTCTTAGCCCAGTTTACCTTTGCAGATGAAGCCTTTTCATAGGTACAAAGAGTGTATTGCAGACATCTAACGTCGTTCTGGCTGCTTACAAAAACAATGACGTCTTCTGCATATGCTGATACAGTGGGCAGACCACAAAGTACACTCAAGGCTCCAGGGAAAGACAGACCAATGAGCCTCTCTCTCAGCCTGCACAGCAAGAGCTCAATGGCTAGGCTATATGGTTGCCCTGAGATAGGGCAACCCTGTCTTATGCCTCTCTGTACAGGGATTGGCCGACTCAGCCCCATCCCCATCTTCACCATACATTGTGCACCACTATACAGTAAACTAAGCCAGGTCAAAAACCCATCACCAAACCCAAACCCCCTAAGTGCAGCAAACAGATATGAGTGATCCACCCTGTCAAAAGGCTTTTCCTAATCCGGTGCCACAATCTCAACACTGACATTATACAATTTACATAGATCAAGTACATCCCCGATTTGGCAGCAAGGTAAGGACTGCCCGCTGGCAAGAAACAGGAAGAGATCCACTTCCAAAACACTCCAGTACCACCTTGTGTAGGTCGGCACCAATAATGTTCCAAAATCGATTGTAAAAGTCAGTGGAGAGTCCATCAATCCCTGGTGCCCATCCAGAAGGCATCTGCTTAACGGCCAATGTCAGTTCTTCGAGAGTCAGCCCAAAATCCAGGGCAGCTCTCTCCTCCAGGAGCTCTTTGCAGCTCTCAGAGCTACACGGTTCCGCCTTAAATAGGCTGGTGTAGAAGTCAATTGCATGAGCCCTTATTTCCTTCTGATCAACAGTCAGTCTTCCTCCAGGGAGCTTCAGACAGGCCATCTGCTTCCTCTGCACGGCATTACGCTCCAGGTCGAAGAAGAAGGAGCTTGGGGCATCCATGTCCTTCAGCTGGAGAAAGCACGATCGGACCAAATCTCCCTTGACCCTATCTTGCAAAAAAAACGCTCAGTTCCTTCTTCCTTTGCTGCAGCAGGTCACCAGTAGTGGGATTGGAATCTTTGCTGATCCCCTTCTCGATGGTACTGATGCTGGCTTCAAGGTTTTGTACTGCTGCCTTGATTTCAGCAGTAGAGTGTGAAGTGCACTGCTAACTAAACACACAAGTTTGAGCTTTGCCCACCTCCCACCACTGCTTTAAAGAGCTAAAGCTACTTTTCTTTGTCCTCCAGTGTCTCCAGAAACCCTCAAAGCTCTGACAAAACGTGCTGTCTTGTAAAAGTATATTGTTAAAATGCCAGTAGGATTTGGCCCTCTCACCTGGTGAAATTATCAAGTTTATACTGACTAGGTGGTGGTCAGTAAAACCAGTCGGGGTTATGGTACTACTGACTAATCTGGTGTTGAGATTTTGTGAGATGTAGAACCTATCTAGTCTAGCTGCACTGACACTGTTGTTTCTGATCCTTGTCCATGTGTACGGTGTGTGGGTGTTTGAGTCTCCAGGTATCAAACAGATCTAAGAAAGTAACGTTTTGTTTTAGACACAGAGGACTGTGGGTGTGGTTCTTCATTGGTTCTGTCCTGAGTAAAATCAACACTGCAGTTGAAATCACCACCAAGAATGATGTGGTTCTGATTATAGTTCCTGAGTTCAGACTGTAATTTTAAAAAAAAAAAGCCCCACTCTGTCAGAGCCTTCGTTGGGAGCATAAATATGAACAAAACACAATACTGAGCCGTCCATCTCTGCCCTGACAATCAGCAGCCTACCCTTAACCACCTCACTAACAGAGAGGATGACTACATTGGCAGTCGCTCTGAAGAGGATAGCTACCCCGGCACTAACACTTGTGCCATGACTCAGGACGTGTGGACCCTCCCACCATAAACCCTGGTCACTATGAGTTTCCTGCAAGAACAACACACCTATCTTTTTTTGAGAAACAATCTCACTGATCAGAGCTCTTTTATGTCTATCTCTCCCACCATTAATGTTAATAGAACCTATAGTGCTGTTCTACATACGAGGGTTGGAGAAGAGAGACAGAAAAGAGTAAAGTAGTACTGAACAGTGTATGAAAAAGAGCACCAGGTGATACGTGATCATCTTACCTAACTTAAATCTTCTTAAATGTTTTGCCTTTAGATACCTTTCTCAGCGTTGTGATATGTTTCTTGAGGCGAAAACGCTTTCTTTCATATAACAGACCAACAGATCTCTTTAACACTCCCACTGATCTGATGAACTTTTCAGTGTCACTAAAGTAGTCATTAACTTTGACAGATCTGTGAAAAGACAAGTGTTTATTTCCTCTAAGGAATAAAGATATGTGTTCCTGTTGGCCATTTCACTGACTGACACAGTATCTGACTCTGAGTCCCATTCTGCATCCTCTCCTCCACCTGATACCTGGCTGCTGAGAACCGTCTCCATAATCTGTTTTCTGTCATAGCCCCCCACAGCTTCACCTCCACTTGCAGAAACTGTTGGAGGGGCCTCCTCCACAGTCTCCTCAGGCTGTGGTTTGTCAGTGCTGCTCAGGCTGACTGCAGCCTCACCCGGCACGGGGCCATCTACAGTCTCACACACTGACTCAGCCACTGGGCAAGTCGAGAGCCCCGCCGGAGCCACAGAGGACCCAGCCGCAGAGCTGGGCACCGGCGCAGCCATGGAGCTGGCCCCGACAGCAACTGCATCTGCCCGCTGCCTATGCGGACATGCAAACCGTTTGTGCCCCACATCCCCACACTCAAAACATTTCATTTGGCTGGAGCTGGCATAAACCATGTATTAGACCTCGCCATGTTTAACTCTAAAAGACACCTCCAGTATCTGTGCAGGTGAGTCCAAAAACATGAACACCTGTCTCCTCAGAGACTGCACATGCTTCAGTTTAGTATCTTTACAGCCCAGATTGATTACTCTAAATCCGCTGGCAAACTTCCCAAACCTACGGAGCGCGCTCTCCAACAGCTCATTTGGGATGAACGGCAGAACACCGGAGACGGTGATCCGCGTAGAGGGAGCTGACAGCGGTGACACCTGTACGAAGGTGTCCCTGACAAAAACTCCTGTCTCCACCAGGCTGTGAGCACACTGCTGCGTTTTCAAGAAAACAACTACAGCTTTGTTCATTCTGGAAGCAAAGCTGATGTTCTCATGTCCTACCTGTTCACCAACCGCCAGCAGAACTTCCTCCACAGTAATGCTACTATCCGGCGGGACTATCCTCACTCCCTGCTAGATAGATGGAGGTGGCGTCTTGGTGGACCTCCCGAAAACCACCGGGAAAAAAAACACAAAACACTCGTCAAACACTCAGCAAAAAAAAGAATAAAGCTGCTTACCTGATCATGTACAAGGGATAGATGAAGAACCCAGATTAAAGTTCAAAAGCACATTCAAAACTCTGCGCCACTCACACACCACCGCCACTCACATAATCTCCACAGCCAGCAGGACGGAGGTTTGGTTTGAATATTCTTGCATAAGTGAATGCTTCTAGTAGATGGTGTTACCCTTACCCTAACCCTGACGGTAAGCCACCACAACTCTACCATTACCCAACATCACCATTCAACATCATCCCCACCATAACCACAGATTCGACCTGGACCCCACCCCTTCAGTCACCCCATCAAACAGCCACCACCCACTCAGAAATAAAATCAGACGTGCCTCTTCCTCTGTCCTTAGGCACAGTGGTCTATCCTTTGCTTGGGGATCAAATCCTGGTCCTCTGAGCAGAGAAGCAAAACTTTGCCACATCACCTCCTCCTCTTTCACCTCTTTCCATGACACACAGCACATCAGCAGGCCACTGCACCCTGATTGAAACCCAAACCCTAACCCAATCCTAACCCTAACTCCACTCTAACCCATCTTCAGAGTAAACACTTGCAAACTAAAATGGGAAGCTGACACATAAAAAGGGGCAAATTATCATAAAAAAAATCTTAAAAAGCTAAACTTTCAACCAAATAGTCTGCCTGACTGCTGAAGCATTCAGGCTTTAGAATAAACTTGTGAAGATATCTGGTCAGAGAATTACTATAAAGATATTTATTTGCAAGGCAGAAAGACTATTCAATGCTTTACAGGTGAGGGGAAAGATCTTGAATTGAATCCTAAATTTGGTGAGCAGCCAGTGAAGCCACACCAGAACCAGGGTGATGTGAGAATAATACAAAGTCTTAGTAAGTTGTCTTGCTGCAGAGTTATGGACTAACTGTAACCTTGTAACAACGTCTAGGCTTAGGAGGGAATAAAGAGCATTACAACAGTTGAAGCCGAAGGGCAAAAAGGGCATGGATAACTGTTTCTAACTGTTTGAAGGATAACAGTGTATGTATTCATTTCTGATACAAAAGTATCCATCCACTTTCAACTGCTTATCTAGGGCTGGGTCGCAGGGGCAGAAGGCTGAGCAAAGCACTCCAGTTCCTCCTGATCGATCTCAAGGTGTTTCCAGGCAAGCATGTCTTGGGTCTGCTCCAAGGCCTTCCACCTCTTGGACGTGCCTAGAAAACCTCTAATGGGAGACACCCAGGAGACATTCTGATCAGATGCCTGAACCACCTCAACTGGCCTCTTTTGATGCAAATGAGCAGTCGCTCTACTCTGAGCTCCCTCCAGATGTCTGAGCTCCTCATCCTATCTATAAGGCTGAGCCCAGACACCCCAAGAAGGAAACTCATTTTGGCTGCTTGTATCTGCAATCTCATTCTTATAGTCACAACCCTAAGCTCATGACCACAGGTCCTCACCTGTGGTCAGTAGTTAAGGAGCGTTGATGAATCAGTAGATGAGAATGCTTTGCCTGGCTCAGCTGTTTCTTCACCATGATGGTCTGGCGCAGCAGCCGCATCACTGCAGATGCCATGCCAAACTGCCCATATATATCTCACGCTCCATTCAACCCTCACTTGTAAAAAAGAATCCATCCATCCATTTTCCTAACCGCTTATCCTCTTGAGGGTCAAGGGGGGGAGCTGACATTGGGCGAGAGGCAGGGTACATCCCGGACACAGGGCTAACACATAGTGACAGACAACCATTCACACTCAAATTCACACCTACACCTACACCAATTTAGTGTCACCAATTAACCTGTCCCCAACCTGCATGTCTTTGGCATGTGGGAGGAAGCTGGAGTACCCGGAGAAAACCTACGCTGACATGCAAACTCCACACAGAAGGCACCCTCTTGCTGTGAGGTGACAGTGCTAACCACTACACCACCGTGCCTCCCAAATAAGATGCCAAGATACTTAAATTCCTTTGCTTAGGGCAGTAACTCTCTCCCAACCTGGAGAGGGCAACCCACCCTTCTGCACAGAACCATTGCCTGCTGACACTCATCACAACTGCATCACATTAATCAAATTTGAGCTGATAGTCCAAAGTGACCCCTTGGGTTTTAGCAAGCGATTTTCTTTTTGTGTCAAATGACCTAAGATGTTGGACGATATTATTAGAGACCTGATCTTGGGGCAAAACCAGAACTTCAGTTTTACTGTGATTTAATTGAAGAAAATTTGGTGACATCCAGTTGCTGATCTTAGCCAGACACTTGTGCAGAACAGGTAGATGTGAGAGGTCAGTGGGCTGGATGGAAAAGTAAAGTTGTATATCATCAGCATAGCAATGATAAAACACACAACCAGATTGATGGATTAAGTGCCCTAAGAGGAGCATGTCTAATGAAAATAAAATGGGTCCAAGAATTGATCCCTGAGGCACCCTACAGGTGAAAGAAGCACAGGTGGATACCTCATCATCAGCAGACACCAGGAACTTCGGGTTGCATTTTTATTAACATTTAATAGAAATCACAGCTTTTTCTCTATCCTTAACCAAAGTGCATCTGTTGCTGGAACTCCACACACAGGAGTCTGGATTTGAACCTTGGATTCTGCTGTCACAGTCCCACACTTTGTGTGTATGCTGTCCACCCTGACCACTTCCCTGTGAATCAAGCGTAGTACATAAATGTTGTGTTTCTTTAACTCAAAGTAATGTTGTCTCCAAACATAATTCAGGCAGTGATTATGTTGTCACCACAATGTAATTATTTTATAATACACAAACATAATTTGTAGGAGACTTGGTTGCAGCTCGGCACTGCAGACAGAAGTTTGTGACATTTATAAGCTGCTGTGGAATCTGTATGCAGAAAAAGTAGGGTAAGGTGCTACTTTGTGCAAGACAAAGGACATGAGAGGAGGGAAGGAGGAGATAAAGAGAGGGCAAAGGAGGAGAGGAAATGAAAGGTGAGGGCAGAGAAGAAGACCTGAGAGGAGGAAAGGAGAGCAGGAGAAGGCAGAGAAGCGGAAACAAAACGAGAAGAGAAACTGACATCATCATTTTCACATGAGAGACACATTACCATCTGTTCACCTTCAGCTAATGTTCCTGAGGAGAGAGGGATAGACAGAGAGGAGATGAGAGGAGAGGAGAGTACAGGAGAGGAGAGTACAGGAGAGGAGAGCAGAGGAGAGGAGGAACTTGAATGTAATTTGAAGACAAGCAGCTGTGACACAAGCAACTTCGTGTACAAAGTTACAAAGAGCTCTCCAAGGAAAAGGCAAAAGAAAAAGTAAATATGAGTTAAATCAAATAAATGAAATGATGATGAGATGACACTAGACAGAACATTAAATATTCACTAAAACTTTCCTACGAAACAAAGTTTTAAGAAGTTACAGATATAACCTGTTTGATCTCAACAGGCTGCATATCTATTATATTTCAGTCCCAGGCCCAGAGACTACTTCTTCCATTTATCAGCCCCTCAAAGCTTCTAATATGGATGTGCTGCACGTTTTCTTTTTCAGAATAACCAGGACTGTTTGAAGATTTCTTTGATGTGATTCAAGATTTATGATGGATTATATATACATGTAGAATTTAGCTGCACCCAGAAAAAAAGACCATCACACAAGGAGCCATAGCAACTTTTTTAGGTGCTCAGAAACTTTACCTGCATTTTGAATTCCTGAGTCTAAAGAGATGAGTTTAGAGCCACAGAGCTGCAATCAAGACAAACTTTGTTGTTGTTTGACTTACGTACTGTGTACTTACAGCAGAAAAAAAAATAAAACCTTCATTAGATCTTCTACTTTGTGAACAGTCATTTAGTTTTCCTCTGACCTCTGCGGGTCTCCTTTGCATCACTTCACTACATCCTGCTCAAACAACAGAGTTGTACTCCAGTAAATACTAAGAACTATAGAGGAACTCTTTAAAGGACTAATTGAACTCATTTACTTAATCTGCACAATTATGCTGACCTTACTGCACTCACATTTGTCATTATTATCAGCTTATTCATTAGTTTAATTCAGCTTTTCTCAAACTGTGTGAGGCGTGACAGGTGGGGCGGGTAAAAATGTGATGCAGAACTAATGTTTCGAGGAGCTAATGTTTTGATGTCAGAATCTTTTTCACAGTGTAACAGTCAAGAAATTGTACTTTCACAACAGTAAAGGTGTTCATTAGACAGTCTGTAGGTTTACAGAATGGACAGATGTTTGACAAGAATGGAAAGGAAAACAGGGGATGCTGCCAAAAGATATACAGGGGCAACAAAAGATGGAGAAAGTTACTGACTGCTCAAAAAACAGCTGTTTAGAACATTCCACAGGTAAACAGGTTAATTGGTAACAAATTGAAGTATCATTAATAGAGTTAAAAGGAGCATCAGGCTGAGTTGTTCACAAGTAAGGATGGTCACTTTATGAAAAACTGTGTGGGCAAAAAGTCAAACAGTTAAAGAACTTTTCTCAACTCACAGCTGCAAGGAATTTAGAGATTTCACCATCTTCAATCCATAATATCATCAAAAGATTCCGAGAATCTGGAGAAATCTCTGCACATAACGGGCAAGGCTGAAAACCAGTATTGACCTTTGACCCCTCAGGCTGCAATGCATTAAAACCTGACAAGATCGTATAAAGAATATTTTGACATCGGCTCAGGAGCTCTTTGGAAAACCACTGTCAGTAAATGCATTTCGTTGCTGCATCTACAAATGCAAGTTCAGACTCTCCCATGCAAAGTGAAACCCATATATCAACAACATCCAGAGACACCGCTGACTTCTCTGAGCCTGAGCTCACCTGAGATGGACTGACAAAAAGTGGAAAACTGTGTTGTGGTCTGACGAGTCCATCATGGACGTTTTGTCCTCTGGGCTAAATAGGAAAAGGACCATCCAGATTGCTACCAGCTCAAAGTTCAAAGCCAACATCTGTGATGGTATTGCGGTATGTCAGTGTCCATGACATCATGGGTAACTGCCACATCAATGAAGGCTCCATTAATGCACAAAGGCACATACAGGTTTGGAGCAACATATGCTGCCATCCAGACAATGTTTTTTTAGGGACATCCTTGCTTATTCCAGCAACACAATGAGACACATTATGCATGTGTTCCAACAGCGTGGCTTTGTCGTAAGAGAGTGCAGGCACTGGACTGACCTGCCTGTAGTCCAGACCTGTCTCCCATGGAAAGTGTGTGGAGTATTAAAAAGTGCAAAGTACAACAACAGAGACCTTTTCGGAACTTGTTGTGGGCATCAAATTCAGAATTTCATTGCTGTGATTTGATTTTATTAGGATCCTCATTATCTCATCAGCTACCCTTCCTGGGACAAAACATACAAAGACTCAACAGATTTGCCATTTACAGACAAAAAAGAAAAGGATGAGTGCATATTTACAAAAAAACCTAAAACATCGAAGTTTATCAGTTTGAACATCAAATATCTTGTCTTTGGACTGTATTTAATTGAATATAGGTCAAAAATTTGCAAATCAACGTATTCTGTCTTTATTTACGTTGTACATCAACTTTTTTGGAAGTAAGGTTGTGAGGCAAAGTGCCCAGCTGACAATGATTTTGTCATCATTTTGTTGGGTGGAGCTTGGGCATAAAAAATGTTCTTCCACTACAGGAGGCCACGACAGAAAAAGGTTGAGTGCCACTGGTTTAATTTAACCTTTTCACTAAAGGTCTCTACATAGAGGACACACTATTTCCTGTCATGAAACTGAATGTAACTGGTTGTAGTTCACATCGGAGAAATTCTCTAATATGGACATAATGCCAGTGGGCATCAAACTAGTTTAACTGTGTCTTGCTAACCCACTGTGTTATTTTCTGTGGACGTGCACAACCAGTGCTTCAAAAGAATGAGGTACACTGGGTAGCCATGTGTATGCACATGCAGTCAGAAGACAGTAGAAACTTCCAAATACACTTTAAGGATGTCATTTGTTGTATAAAGTGTGAGTAAAGTGAAAGTCATTGCAATAAAGAACCACACTGATTCAAATGGAAGTGTATTTGTTCAGTTGGAGGTGAGATGTACGAACCAGACTCCGCTGACGCAGCGGGTGGACAGAGCCCGGGGCATGATCTCTGAGCCCTGCTGCATGAAGCCACCCACTGGGAACCACAGACTGTTTCCCAGTGTGTATTGGTTCTCCAGGATGTCCCGCCGCTCCCGCAGGCACGGGTGAGGGTTGTACCACTCGTAGGGGCTGAGCCTGGAGGGGGGCACAATTATAAAAAACAGACACAAACATGTAACCTCATTGCCATTGAATACTTTCTTATAACCAGCACCAAAAATGAAAACAAAGCCACACTGAGCTTCTGCTATTGTTCACGATGAGCCTCACTCCCTGACTTCATGAACAGACTCCAGTAACTGAGTATAATCTATTTACACTCCAAAAAAACAGTACAAAGCTTTGATTCTCCACCCGAACCCGACTGGGCCCAACAAGGCTGTAGTTTCTTAAAATTTCCATGGGCTTGAATCTGGTCGGGCTAGCTCTATTTTTTTTTGTTTTGTTTTAAATACAGACTTCGTAGTCTGTGTAACGTCATGAATAATGGATGATCTGTGTTGTCATTAACCCATCTCAACTCCGCCCTCTCACTGATGAGAAATGTTGAACAACCACAATTCAATATTTATTGGGGGTTTTTGGACTGTGCTGAACATTTGGTAGCAGAAGGTGTATGTCGGGGATTGTGTCACAAATGTCTGTTACTGCTCTGAAAATTCTTTAGTTCATTTTAGCATTTAAAAACTGCTGCCATGGTCTATGTAGGGTCAGGGTCTGATTTTTTGGGCCTGGTCAAGCTTTGTAAAGCCCTTTGTGCACCAGAATTAGTGCTTATATGTGGGTTTCTTAAATGCAGGGAAAACTTGCTAAAAATAGGCAATGGACTACTTTCTCATTGCCAGTAGGCCAGAGGGGTGTACACAGCTCTGCAGCAGATGAGTTTGCCTTTTTATTTGTTTTAGTGGTCTGTCTGGTGTGACGTCACAAACACACTGGAAAATAGGCTAGAAAACAATAGAGAGCAGCATGGAGATCAGTGAGAATGTTACTGTGGTTACTTCTTTTTTGTAGTGTAGTTGTTACTTGTTCAGTCTCTCTTTTAAACTAGCTGTAGATTATTTTGGAACAATGTTTGAGAGCTGCTTGGATGGAGATGGATGGTACTCTGTGGTGGCACACCATTGTATTGGGCCAGAAAAGGGGCAAAAATGAATGCATCCACCTGGCTGTTGTATTTCCATCACTGTCACTTGAAGCTGATCGGAGCTGCAGTTGATAAATACTTCTGTGACAACTGAGGAGGAGTCATTTGTCCTGGGAATAAACGTTTCCCATTAAAGACAAAGGCCAGGTGTTAGTGTTTTTTTTTGTCCAATGGGAAAGTGGTTTAACAGGGCAAAATCATTTATTGGTGAATTGACTACATCATTATCAGGCTCACAAAAGCACTTTCACTCCACTACTAAATGCATCTTTGGTTAATTGTGTTTTTAAAAACTTTTTTTTTTTCGCTACAAACTGTTGAGATGTTTAGTTAAAGAGTTAAAGTGTTGAGGGTGAGAAAGGCAGACAGATTAATGCACTCATACTCTTCACACAGAAAGAAACAACATAATAACTGTGTTTAGATGGTCGACTGAAAAGTAAAAAACTGTCGGAGTCATTTTAATGTTTGTGTGAACGATGAAATTACAGGCAATAAGAAAGAATAGTGGCAGAGACCTACACTTACTGAGAGTAAAATACAAGTTAAACAAATAAAACATGACAACAACTTGACATTCATGTCGTTTTGTTGTGTGACAAAGACAAACACAGTGAGATCTTTTAATGAAAACACAACCTGTCCTCTAACACTTGGGACAAATATCAGAACTGAAAGATGAAAACTGTGATCTGCTGTTATTTATAGGTGTGAACACACACACACACACACACATAAAGATAGAGGCAGGTGTGTTACCTGGCGGCAAGGAAGAGGACACAGCTGACGGCGAGGTAAGCCAACAACATGAAGAGCCAGACAGCCGGCGAGAACGGATCCAGGAAAGAGAAGTAACCTGGTTTACGACCCTGAAACACACACACACACACACACACACACACACACACACACACACACAAAATCCCTGTTTTATTACAGTTAATTAAAATTGTCTCCAGTATTCGAAATTAAATGTTAACACTGAAATTTATACTTGTTTCAAATCGAAAGCATTTTTCTGTTTCATTAAATATTCCTAACTAAATATTTAACAATCAAAATTAGTTTTGAAAAAACTATCAAGAGTTTAACACTCAAGAACTCTTCACATCAGACTGTGTGGGTTTGGTTTAATCAGATTTGATCTCCCTAACAAAATCACATGGTACACTATCACATATGGGTGTAAAGGTCAGCGGCCTCATGTTTGTGTACGCACAAATGAGGACATGTACGTACACCAAATATTCTGATCTTTAAAACCATGCATATGCCTGCCAATATGCAATTTCCTTTTGTAAATCCCAAATCAACTTTGAATTGTCTGCATGTGGACCAGCCTTATATCTCGCCCTCAACACAACAACATTCAACCATAAGTGGTCAGTGCAAAGCACCTCATTAATGCTGATGCATAGACATGAGTTGGCTGATCAATGGTTCTTTGCGGTAAGTTATGGCAGCGACCAAGAGGAGGTGCTTGTCGGTGAGCTGGAGGTTAGAAAGCACATAGCCACTTGTTTGGTAGGCAGTAGGGTCACAAGCTACGAGTGGAAACCTGCTGCTGATGCTTTTAATGCAGTGAGCTCATCAAACATGCCACTACCTGACATAAAAAAAGGTCAGATCTAAAGGTTGATGCCAAAAATATCGTTGCAAATTTTTACACAATCCACATGAGCAGGTGTTGAAGATTCAGCAGGTGAAAAGTACCACAGTGTTTCTAGTGTGCCTGACAGCATACTCGTGTTCCCTGCAGCCATTTTACACACAAAAATTATCTAAAAACTAAAACGGTACCTGGTGATATATGCACAGTATTAGAGGAGATTATTGACAACACTGTACTGCAATTATTCAATGATGTTTGATGTAGCCTAATCTTGGATTTGTACAACCAACAATGTTAATTTTATCACTTAGCCTGGTTAACGTGGTTGAGGTGAAAATCACTCAGTGTATTCACACTTATTACCGGGTAAAGGAAAGCCAAATGGTCCTGAATCCTGCCACAGCCTGGCATCACTCAGCTGCACACAGTGCTCGACACAGCTGTACCACAAGCACTAGCAGCATAAACTCCGACCCTCTCCGCTGCGCTCCGGTGATGGGGAATGTGATGGTAAGACAGTGCTAATGAAATACTAAGCGGGATCTGATTTGAGATTTAAGGTAACATATCTTTTGTAATCAGAAGGTGCTTATGGAAAAGTTCTGGTTCACTGGCACAAACACAAATAACACTGCTGCATTTGAATATTTATGAAGTGGATCAATATGAAACGTATGATGTGAGGTGAATTTTACTGTGTGAGAGGTCTTTACACGAATTACAATTTCTCTCATCTGGTTTCCAAAATCTGGCTTCAATTCCCCACCTCATCACCTGTGTCGCAAGTTTCTCCTGTCTCCAAAATGTTTATTCCATGGGTTAGTTTCCCGAAATTACATAAATTCCCTAAATTACATAAATTCCCTAAATACATAGGGTATGGACGTGATGTGTCACGTAGACAATCTGTGCCAGCTTCACAGTGTTAATATTATGTTTTGCCAAGTGATAATGCAGTTTTTTCTACAGGGTTTGGAAGTGTGGGCCACATCAACTGGGACTGAATCAATTAACTGGATTGTTTTAACTACTGAATGCATTGATCTGGTTGATACATCGTAACTCTCTAGAACCCACATAGACGCATTTTTGTCTTGGGGGGGACAGGGGATTTTTATGGGGAGGTAGCAGTTCAACAGTATATGCCATATAGAAATGGTTTATGTCATCTTAAAATCTTAAAGCAAAGAACCTGACAATTACATTACATTATTATTAATTATTACCATTATGATGGAAGTATATGGTGGCCTTTCCCATGCTCACCTATGTCGCATAAGTTGTTGCAGCAATTTTTTGGGTTAAAACCAGTTGTTACGTAGTTTGGTGCTTTTTAAATTTAATTTAATTTTTTTTACCTCTCGAGAATTGATCAAAATTTTCAAAATGCTGTGATTTCGTAGCAAAAACCTCTGACATTTGGAGATTTCTGCAATTATTGCATTTTTCAATAATTGGAAGATGAGCACTTCTGTTGTGAAAAATGCTGATAAACCCCTTAATTGTCAATATACCTATGGCAACCACCTACGCTCTAAATGCTTGAGGTCACCAGTTTCTGGTTGCAAAGTTTCATGAGGCTGTGATTATCCTAGATATCACTATAGGTCATTCAATACAGTGAGGTCAAATTTCAAAAATGGTCTCACTACAACGAAATGGCTACTACAGGGACTATGTAGACATATGTGAATAAAAATTGGCTCATTGAATCTACAAGAGTCTCAGCTTTCCAGACATACACTATTTATGCAATTAAAAGACTATTTAGGGATTGTTTATGCAGAAATATTAAAATAGGCAAAAATAACACATTTATACTGCATGTAATAAACTCCATGGTTTTGCCCAAAACTGTATGGGACTAGTGTACAGTGAGCATATCTGTAAAGGATAACCAATGCATACCCACAGAACCCATCATCATTCAAATATCTTGAGATAAGAGGTCAAGCGACCTCTATGACAATGGCCATGCCGCTTTTTCCGACCCAAAATTTTGCCAAACTTTGGATTGTATTCAGCCCCCTTCCTGAGAAGCTAAGGTACCACTGAATTTCTGAGGTCCTCTAACTTTACATGATACCAGGATCATCACTGTAGCTTTAAAGTCAACCCGTTACAGTCTCTTAAAGGCAGGATTGTTGGCCAGGATTGCCGGCAGCCCAGCAGGTCAACCACAAGGTTGATCTGCTGTGTCATATCACTTCTGACACAATAAGATACTAATTTAAATCCTTTCCTTAAACAGACTGTTCTCATTTATACACAGTTCTGTGTAGTTTTTACTTGTTGGAGGGCCACAGAGCCTTATGTAGAGAGAAAAAAAAATACCAGCCGCATAACATCAACATGGAGCTGAAGGATGCCAGTGTGGGAAAGCACTGCGTCTGTGGACAGTGCAGCATCTTCAGTTGATTTTTACAGACACACACTGCTGTGGGCATGCTGTGGCAGCCGTGTCACACCGCGTCCATGCCTATTGTAATGCTCAGGTGCCTTTCCTTTTGCAACTGTCATGCTTTTTTTTCTCCTTGTATCTAGATTTATGTTGTATTTGTATGCAAAATAAATAAAAACTAGCTGAACTGATATACATGTTTCTAATTCTGTGTATTTGTTAGGGAGGACTGGTTTTGCATGTGTTTCACACATTGAATGGCATCACTGGATTTCCACATCAAACCACATGAACTTTAAATTCAAAACACAAAGTTTAACACCAGTGGAAGTTCTAATGTCTCCAGCTGGCAGCAGTGAGTTGTGATAATGACCATCTGCCGGTCTCAGAGCACAGAAAGCTGTCAACGTCTCAGCCTTATAAACACAACCTTCACGATCTGATTGACAGCCATGTACTTTGGAAAATAACTCCTGGAATTAGATAGTTTTCCTTTTTTTGTCTTTCAGCTCGTCATTGTCAGCACAGAAACCTCCAATTCAAATACAGCATGATAAAACCACCAAATGGAAGTTACGAGCATTTAAACTGTTAACGACAGTCAGTTGATGTTCTCCGGCCAGACGCTTTCCATCAATCCATTTCATCATTTCCCCTCCCTGCTGCTTATGGCTACCCCCCACACCCCCACCCCCTAATTCTACTGAAAAAAGCCTTGGCAGCGAGGAGAATGGAGGAACTCAAAGACTGGACCCAGTCTTGAGCTCCTCCAAGACTGGGCCTAGAAAAATTGCTGTGATCTGCCCTGTACCACAGAATCAGAGGAGATATCACAAGTAGAAACATGGATCAAAGAATATGAAGGAAGACAACAGCAAGTACATCCAATCAACCCCCATCACTCCCATGTTTTTGACCATTTACACTTGAATTTACACTGCATTTTGATGATTCCAACACAACTGGACAGCCAAGACACATCACCATTCACATAGCGTCTATCATGTGTCTCCAGTTGACCACTTGCGTTCAGATTCTGTGACTGACTACATCAATTACGCTAAAAGGTCAAAAGGCCCTTTGCAGAGTTATTACATCCACACTCACCAGTCAGGTCAGCGATTGCGTCAGTACAGCTGGAGATATCGCTGCCAGCAAAATCCCACACATCTCCTTCCAGAGGGCAAAACAATAGATGGTCTAGCAACACTTTGTTCAACTTGTAAAGTTGGCAAGTTATAAGGTATTGATGTACTATCACCGAAACAACCACCACATCCTGAATGAACGCATTAGGCCTTGTCTGCGCTTTGGTGTTTACACTATGAAAGACAAAAGCATCAGAGACCCCTTTCCACATTTTGGGCGATCAGATTGCAATAGGATAGGGCTGGACCACATGAAAGTACAGGCAGAAATATTCCCAAAAGGCCTTGAGGATGGATTGTGATCCGTTCAGCCAAACCCCCTCTAGAAGTGGTCAGGGTTGCATTGTGACCACATTGAACACAAGTATAAATACAACTGCACTTTCAATACATATATAGCTGAAATTACTGCCCCTTGTTGTATGCCTCCACGCAACAGTCAAGTTTCTGTTACAGTTTACATCCATGTCTGTAAAAAAACATGAATGCTTCACACACATCTTCCCCCCAGCTGCACAGAAAATCTGTACAATCAGCACAGTTTCAAGGTGGGCATGAGAGATTACTGTCACCAATTCAATGTCTGACCAAATGTCTCCCCTTTTGTTCCTGAGTTATGACACTGAATAATGGCCAGAAAACATTATATCATAGTGAAGTTGACCTCTGACCTTTTGGATATAAAGTGCCATCACTTCATTATTTTATCCTGTTAGACATTTGTGTGAAGTTTTGTCATAATTAGCAAAAGAATTCTTAAAGTACGGCCAAAAACATGTTTTGTGAGGTCACAGTGACCTTGACCGTTGACCTTCAACCACAAAATTCTAATTAGTTTATTCTTCAGGCCAAGTGGATGTTTGTGTCAAATAAAAAAAGAAGGTTTTCTGACAAATGCAAGGTCAGGTTTAAAGAAATTCCCTTATGGTATTATTGAGATATCACATTCACAAAAATGAGACAGAACAGGTCACACAGAATTGACCTTTGACCTATGACTACCAAAATCTAATCAGTTCATCACTGAGTCCAAGTGGACATTGTGCCAAAAAAAACAAAAAAAATCCTTGAGATATCGCCGGTGCGAAGGCATAAAAAGTATGTGGGCAAAACTACGTAATGGCATGGGGAAAAAAAAAAAAAAAAATTAAAGATGGCAGCTATTAGCCAGTTAGTGAACTAGGCTACTGGTGCGCAATCCCATTGTTCAGATGGTTCATAATTGCAAAGCCCACTTGTTTAAAATAGTTTTCACTGGACCAAAAGGTCATTCTGTCTGACCTGACCTGTATCCTGAAAACAAACGCATACTTTTCTAAATGTCCGTTTTTTCCAAAAATATGCTACACACACTCACAAACAGAAGCACATGACTAATTATTTTGCAGAATGACCTCAACACCACCGAGCTATTTATAAAGCAATGGCTAGGCAAATGGTGGAGAACAGCTACGAATGAACTTGGTTGCGATGTCAACAAAAAATGAAATGTGAAAATGTGAAAGTCAAGGACAACAACTAAAAAAGTAGCAATAATAGTAATAAAGAATGTAATCAGGTTAAATCGTATTCAGATACAGTGTGGATGATCACCTCAGGAAGTGGTGTGAGTGACCACATCACCTTGGTGATTGTTTACACTAATATTTAGCGTACTTGTGAATGATACATGTTAATACCAAGTGTAAACATGGTCATTGATGCTCTTTTTTTAGGTGCCCTCATTTTTCATCATGTGCCAAGCAGCCATCAGCTTCCAGTGTGTCGTTAAAGCTGCTTCAAAAGATATTTTTAAAGTTAAAATTAAATCAAATGACTCGGCGTAATATCAAAGCTCTTGCTCATAGTTGTGGAGTTGGCCTTTTTTAGTGGAATAAAAAATCTAATTATTTAAATGTCCCTGAATTATTTGAACATCAAGCACAGTTTGATCTGCGGTGGTGTAAACTGCATGCTATTTACAGTAAGTGGGCTCGCACAGATGCCCTCAATAAAAATACAACACAGATATAAACCCATTAAAATTGAACCACAAGTAAAAACACAGCGTTTCTTCATGTTTACTGTGACAGAGTCATTTGTTCTGTAAAAGTTTCCTTTTAGTCTGTTCTAGAAGAGGAGGAACTTTACAAAGTGAAAACACAGCAACCAAACAGCAAAAACCTAATAATCTCCGGCACCATAATGCAATTTCATCTAGTTTGTTTGCAGTGTTTTGGACAGTTCTTTCTCAGCGGGTGCTCACATTACTTTTGCACTTGATAGATAACAGACTTTGGTGAGATGGCCACAATCCTCAGAGCTTGTTTTCACCTGATGTAGTGTCAGAGAGGTGAGTTCACTGAGTCGGGACAATTCAGATAAAGCTGCCAGTCATCTAAACTCACAACACTGACTTTCAAGGGCTTCTGTTGTAGGTGACTCAGTTTTCAAGGTTGAGGTTCAGGTTCTCAGCAAGGGGCTGTAAAGTAAAGTAATTGGCCAAATACTATGCAGACATGCAGACTCTTATGGCCCTTTTCCACTGCCACTTTTGGCTGCACTGAGTCAAGCCATGCCGCACCAATTTACGTTTCCATTATCAGAGACGCGCTGTGCCACACCAAGCTGCACTATGCCAAAAGGTCCAAAAGTGGGTAGCAGTGACGTCTCACCAACCGCAGCCAATCCCCGACAACCCTGCTTCTTCCCCTCAAACAAGCTGTGTGTGTTGCAACACTGAGCTCACCTGTGTCTGCAAGAGAGCAGAGATTTTTGTTTTTTAAAAGTTTCCGTGTGTTCAGTTCTCCGTGCTTTTGTAGCATCTGACTGAACCGCTGTGGTTTGGAGTTTAGTTTCTCTCCTGGGTCCTGCTTTTACTTTAGATATCTGCTGAACTTTACTGTTTCATGTTCGCTATCAGCCATATTTGTCGTTGTGTGAAGTTGCTGCTTAAAAACACAACATTTCATTATTTTGCTGCTTCACAATAAAAGTTTATCCATCCATCCATCTTCTAACCGCTTATCCTCTTGAGGGTCATGGGGGGGCTGGAGCCTATCCCAGCTGACATTGGGCGAGAGGCAGGGTACACCCTGGACAGGTCGCCAGACTATCGCAGGCCTGACACATAGAGACAGACAACCATTCACACTCACATTCACACCTACGGACAATTTAGAGTCAGCAATTAACCTGTCCCTAATCTGCATGTCTTTGGGCTGTGGGAGGAGAGAACCCATGCTGACATGGGGAAAACATGTAAACTCCACACAGAAGGGATTGAACCAGGAACCCTCTTGCTGTATGGCGTGCAAACCACCACACCACCGTGCTGCCAATAAAAGTTTATACATAAATATAACACCTCTGCAAACAGCTCACCTCCAACAGGTAAACTTCTGTTACCTGCCTTGCTATGGAAAAACATATGCTCAGGGGACAGGGGACTTCAGCTGTGGATCAGCCCACTGCTTTTAATGTCATCATTCAAGACAAGGCATCATCAGTCTAAGACACACCCTCAAGAAGGTAGCCCTGTTATAATGGAAATGCAAATCCCTGCTGTGCTGGGCTGATGGCCCAAACCAATCCAGCCCATAACTGTCAAAAAGGGGTATTATATGTTCATGAACATGTTGCTCTAACAGCTTCCTCTCCTCTGGTTTTACCAGATGTTAAACCTACCGCAGGGATTTGCTCCCATTCAGCCACAAGAGCATTAGTGAGGTCCAACTCCAATGCTGAGTGATCAGGTCTGGCTCAGAGGTCAATCCTGTTTATAACCTGATATTAGCTAAATAATGAAGTAAAATTAATTGCAAGAATTACTATTTTTGTAGGCAAACTCAGAAGTTAACATAACTATGGTTCCCCTTACAAAAAGCTAATAGAATTTTGCCATTGAGGTTTGGCTTATTGTAGAAAATAATCTCTGTGGCAAAAAAGCTTGCGTTAACCACATATCTTTTTTCAGGTATTGAACCCAAAACTCTTCAGAAAACCCAATGACATCAAGACAATGACACAGATAAAGAAAGCCATCCTTTCTCATTGGCATGATATGTGGCTGGTTGCCATTATTCTGTAACGTCACCCAGCAGCATCAGGGGAAAATGTGGTGGGCCAACAACGTAAGTTATGGGGGTGGAAGTCTGAGTAGGACAGGTGGGAGGGGTGGTGAGTTCAACAACCACTGACTTTCACCCAGGAGGCCGCTGTTTGCTTCCTTTAAAATTGTAAAGCCAAATCCTGTTCTTTTTTGCTGAACCCAGCCAAGTGCTTTTGTTGCCTTAACCCAACTCTGTGTGCTGGTGAAAACATAACCATGTGCGTTTGTTTTTGGAAGAAAAAAAAAAGTCAATCCATGGTGTTGTACAGATGTACTCCATTTATTTTGAAAGAGACTGTTTGCAATCTGTACATTTCCTGTGAAAATTGAAGTGTATTTTGAAATCAGACAATCAATGTAACAGCTTAAAGTTGAAGCAGCGTCCCAGAGCGTCAACAACACACCCAGGGTACCTTGCACGTCATATGTTGTTGTGGAAGGTCCATGACCAAACATCGATGTGTGACAAGGTTGGGGTGAGAATATGTTGCAAATGAAGGCCGTGTGAATCCTGCGATGAGGATGGAACACCAGTGCTAACATTAAGCTAGCTGTTTATGGTTTGTAAATAACTGCTCGTTACACAAAAGTAGCTCTAAAGGTTTTATAGCTACATGTTAAATACAGAATATGTGACGCGGTTGTAAAGGATTTGGAGTTTAACGCACATTTAATGGAGCTTTGCTAAGTATGGACAGGAAGTGCTATAACTAATTACTATTGCTGTAAAGGAATTCATAATGCAAAAATAAAGGTAACATGTAATCAGTCATTGATTAAACTGTTTGCCTAACACTGGGGTTGACATGAAAAACAACACTGCTTTTACCACTTTCTAAAAAGTTAACAATTTGGAGTTTTTTTATATGACTGCAGCATTACTACAATAAAGGCCCAAATTCAAGATTAAACAGCTGCATTAGAGAAACATTTCTGATGGTAGGAATATGCATTCATCACTTCATTAATCAAACATATTATGTCTCCTTTATTTCTACTTCGTCAACCAAGTTACACTGTGAAAGTAAGTATTTGTCTTGCCTCTTATTAAATCACGAAGTATTCTTTACGGAAACACTGCACATTTTTCTCAATAATAACGATGTCACTGCGCCTCCCTTGAACACAGCTGGTATCTCCATGGTGATGATGTCAGAGCCCCTTGTACATGCTGTAATAAATTGTTGTGACTCAGATGCAGTGAATAGCAGAGTGATAATATATTGAGTACTAATGAATTGGGAGCAACAGCAGATATAAATTTACACTGTTCAACACCAGGGGGCAAGAACACTGATAAACATGATGGCACTTCACTAATGTGTGTGCATAAGTCAACAGCTTGAGCAATTAAAAAGATTACCATCTTTAAGTGTGCTCGCAAGCTATTTAGATAGATGCTGTGTGTCTGTGTGTGTGTGTGTGTGTGTGAGAGAGAGAGAGAGAGAGAGTGTGTGTTTTATAATGTGTATAAAGCTCTTTATACTCCAGACATGCAGGCATTGCATTGTTCATTTAGTCACTTTGGGAGTTGCAGAGTAGTTACAAGACTGACTGTGTTTTGTTTTTTGTGATACATTCAAGAGCCTGCACACATTCACAAATGTGTGCATTGAGTGTTGTTACCATTGCATTTCTTTTATTTATATATAATTCCATCCTAATAGAATACAGGATCTACTGTACACCATTAATACAGCAGCAAACAACTATTTGCTATGTAAAGATATATTGGAGTAATGTCGTCCAGAGCAAAGAATGAAGTCACACTGCCTCTGTTTGTGTTGAGCTCCTCTGTGGTTTGTTGTGGTAAGACGGTCTGTCAGCACGTATATGTTGGTGCGTGTGTGTGTTCCACTGGGTAGCGCATTCCTGCCACTTTGCACTGTGCTCATACTGTGATTACAGCTGGTACCTGGACAGCATCATGCTCACCCTCCAGTTCCTCCCGGTTAACACTGTTAGCTCTGCCAGCACTGTTGCAGTTTTTTAAGCACTTTTTATGGAGTTAGCACCCTTAGCTTCTCATTGCAAGCTTAGCCGCCTCCATGTTGAGAACCGTGTGCAGACAACTCATACGTTCTGAAGTTTGCATTGAGTCCAGTGTGGAAGATTTAGGGGGATTTTGTGACATCTAGCGATGAGAATTGCAGATTGCAACCAGCTAAAACTTCTGCTGGTTAGAATTCCTTCAGTCTTCATTGCTCAAGAGGTTTTTAATGGGCGCTGAATTATCCACAGAGGTCTCTTCCTCTCCAAAACAAACAGACCTGATGATTAAAGCAGGTAAAACCACTCAATAAAGCAGTTAACGTTAGTTTACGGTAAAAATCAGATGCTGTTTGGTACGTCAGAGATGGGCCATTTGCTTTGCACCTGCTAATCTGTGTTCACCTATTTCTCTGATAACTTAGGATCCAGATGTTTGCCAGGTTTTTACCAGGGGGCGAATTATCTGCTGAGGTCTCTTCCTTTCCAAAACAAACAGACTAGGTGATTTAAATGGCCATAAACACTGAATAAAGATGTTTCGCATTAAAACCAGTGTTTTCTCTGATGCTGTTTGTTATGTCTGAGATGGGCCACTGGCCTTGCCCCTGCTAATCTGTGCTCAACTTTTTTCTCTGATAAGGATTCAGACATTTGCAAGGTTTTTACTGTGAGCCAAATTATCTGCAGAAGTCTTTATCTCTCCAAAACAAACAGACCTGGTTATTTAAATTGGTAGAAACAATGAATAAAGCAGTGTAATGTTAAAAAAAAAAAAAAAAGGGAAAAAAAAAAGTGCTTTTCTGACACTTTCATCACAGAGGGGCTGCTAACTACAGTGGCTGACAAAAAATGCTACAACACATATGGCCCTATCTGGAACCAGTGTTTGGTTTGTCTGCTCAGGGCTACTGTAGAAATATGGCAGCACAATATGCAATTATACGCAGATGAAATCCTGCTCTCTATATAGATATAAACATCTATTCCTAAGGTAACAAAAACACGATTCTTATGTTAATGTAATTTAACACCAAAGAAAACGTAACTATTATATTCCATTTCTGCCAACATATCACTGGATCTTTAGTATAAGAGACACCAGTGTACAGCAGGAAAGGATGTAATGTGTTTGCTGCTGGAAGTCATTTAAACTTAACAACATGCTATGAAGGACTGGTGGTTACCAATGTTTGTGAACACACTTGCCAGCCAAAGTGAAAGGAAAAGCCAACCCCAGATTCAGTTTTGTTTCCTGTTTTGCCTCACTGCTTTTTTTTGGGCACTTTGATAATTATGTATTATTATGAAATTATATGTGAGGAGCTGGATTGCCAACATGTTGGGTAACAGCTAGGCAAAAACTCCAGATTTACTGTGTACCAACTGGTCTGCACAAAATTAATTGAAAATGTGTTTGCAATTTGCAACACTAAAGTGCATTATTAACTGACGTTAGGACCAAAGGGACTGGTAGGGCTCAGGAAACAGTTCTTGGCCCAGGTTTCTTTTGACCATGGCCCCGTGTGTGTGCACACCATTATCAGCACGGCCTGTTAACCATTCTATCTACTGTGTATAATGGTCGCCAGTGCTGCACTTGATAACAGCAGCCTGGTGTTTAGTGGAGTGAATTTATGGGGTCTCAGTTCAAATCCCCCAATTCAGACTGATCCAAGAAGCTGCCGTCCTCCTCCTGACCGAGTCCACAGATCTCTGACTGCTCATCAGCGCTGCCGTGTGAGGATGCAAATCACCACTGCGGGCCGTTACTGTGAGTAACAATGTGCTCCTGGTCAACTTAATCCTGAAATAAACACTTAAGAGAATGAAGTTTGGGATGCCGCTGTGTGACGATGGCCTCGGCTGTACACACATTAAACAGCTGACTGATCACTGAGTCAATACACTGAGGCACTAACAGCGGACTGGATCAAACATGGAGGACAGATGGTGGAGGGGAATACTGATGAGCTGCAGATGTACAGTATCTGCAGGCAGCAACACTGCAGCACATCAGCAGTCTGCCTCAGAGGAGACGCATCATTATGTTTTATCGACATCAACAAATAAATACATGTTTTATTAACATTTATAGTTATTAGCAAAGACACATAAAACTTCTGCTGTTGGCACCTTAGCTGCTACGTTTAAGAACTTAAAGGAACAGTTCAACCCAAAATCAAAAATACATCTTTTTCCTCTAGCGCAAGTTATTAGGCTAGGTTGTTTTGGTGTGAGTTGCTGAGTGTTTGAGATATCGACCATAGAAATATCTGCCTTCTCTCTAATATAATGGAACTAGATAGCACCCGGCTTGTGGTGCTCAAAGCGACAAAAAAATAAAAACATATGAAAAACTCAACAGCACTGTCCTTTTCTAGAAATCATGACCAGGTCACTCAAGATAATCCGAAGACCTTATTGTGAGCAGTTTGATATAGGAACTACTTTCTTTCTACTGAACTACACCCGCCTATTGTATCATCGCTTTCCACACATTTTTTACTTGGGCTGTCAAATTATGATTAACTGCTGAATTTCAATAGTTATCACGATGAATCACATTTTCAATTGCATGTTTCAAATTCCATTATTTTGCATTTCAAACGAATTTTGAAGTCCATATAAACAAGGTGAAGCAGAGTGTCTTGATTGTGAATCAAATAAATGCAAAGAAATTTACTTTAAGGTCTTGACTTTTAGATTGATTTCTGTCAAATTAGAGCTGCACTGCTACAACAGTGTGGTCTTTAAACCACGAATTATAAGTAGGAGACAACTTCAAAGCGCTTTTTATTTTGTGTGTGTGTGATTTAAGTGATCACACTGTTCCACATTGAGAAATATGGAGGAGTGCATGCACAAAATGTGCAGCGCATTTCAATAAAGAGCGTGATAAACAAAATTGGTAAGGACTGGTCACAACATGCCAACCTGAGGATATACCTTTGACCCAAGTCTTCCATGATGTTGACTGGTCTGCAGTTAGTTGCCTCCCAGTTTGGAAGCACTGTAGTTAACTTCTTTGATTTCGTTTCATCCACAGGTCTGGCAATTTACGCACTCCAAAATAGTGCTTTTCCTGCTTTAGCGATGTGGTTGCCTACTGACGTCAGTCTGATTAGCTGCACCTGTGTGCTCAGCTCGTAGGTGGTAGCTCAAACTTGAAGTACTTAAGTGATATTTTAATTCTGTTTGACACAAGGTGCACATTACTTTTGACTCATCAACTGAGTCATCTGGGAGTTTTGTAAAGTGAAAGGAGTCATCTCAAAGTGCAGTGGTGTTATTTTCGATCACTGCTGCAACAGGAAGCAGGAAGCTGCTGCTGTGACTTGACTAAAAATTAAAGGGACAAAATAGCAGCAAGTGCTTAACGGAATAAAAAAAAAAACCCATCACGTGTTGTGTTGTGTTTAAACCTAAATTGCATCATGATTTATGTGTTTACACTGATGGCCCTAATTTTTACCAATGGGTTTTCAAAACTTTTCCATAACATTTCAATGAAATTCCACCCCATTCCCATTACTTGATTAAAGCAGTTTAAACAGGTGGGCAGATAATTGGATGAGGTAATGGACTGGTTGAGCGTAAGTTGTCTTGCAGCTACACTGATGCTTGCTGTGCTGGTAGACGTTATCTGGCCTGGCTACCTATATGTGCAGACGCTGGCAGTCTTTTGAGAGCCTTTTGACTGTCTTGATTCTTATCTCTTTGTTATGGCTGACCAGAGCTGCTTCCTCCATGTTGCCAATGTCAAACTTTTTGGTGCAGAGCTGACATCCAACGTTGCAAGGATGTGCCTCTCTCTTGACCCATGAATTATGTTTGTCGGCTGAAAGCCATACAATACTAAACATGCACTTCTCAGGTATTTGCGGATAAGCAAACCACTCCCATCTGCTAACTTTCAAGTCAAACTTTCTAAGCTCATTAGACATTCCTACCATCAAATAGCTGTACATGTCATTGTGCATCACATGATACTAGTGACTTTCAATGGTCGGGCAGTGCAGTGCTAGATTTTACATGCATGATATGGGTGATGTATTTCACTTAATGTTAGACAAGTTTTGGGATTTTTCTAATCATATTTTAAGCATTAGACAAAACAATGCATGTTCAAATCTGCCCCTTAACATTCCGTTGATTCCAGACCATTTCCAGCTGAGAAAACTGTTTGTCTAATTTCATAACTTCTCTAGGAATTTCATGACAGTGGAAACCCTGCATAAACATTTATTGGTGGACCAGGGGATCTTTTTCACAGCTGTTAGAACCCAAACTAGCAATGATTGTAGGTCTTAGAATGATCATTTGAGGGACTGTTTTAGCTCCTATTTCAGAATGGTAATTTTTCAGCGCAAGACAAACCACGAATGACCAAAGTGTACATTGACTGGTCGAACACAAGCCAATGCAGCACTCGCAACTGCCAAGTAAAAAAAAAAAAAGGGAAGAAAACGCGGACAAATGCACTGACAGTGAAGTCCAGGCTTTACTGTGTATATGTGGGACAGAGAAAATACGTGATTTCAACTTTGTCAAAGAGAAAGTGACCGTGCTATACCAATCACCACCTGGTCTACAGTGCTTCACTTCAGCGTTCCTATTAGCAGAGTGAACACAAACTATCTACTTTTTACAGGAGCTCCTCAGTGGGCAGTTCTTAGGGAGTCCCCAAAGCTGTTTGGTTCGAAAACTGCCTAACGGAGTCCTCCTTGGCTGAGCTGTAACGTTAGCTTGCTCAGTGGTGCTAGGTGAGCTAGCAGTAGATGCACACTTCAATTGAGCGATTAATTGCAATTAAAAAAAAAATCCTTTGACAATCTTGTTAACAAATGAGTGTGAAACCTCTTCTTGATGAGTAGATGTATGATCATCGGGTGTAGTTCGGTAGAAAGAAAACAGTTCCCACATGAAACTGCTCACGATAAGGTCTGTGGATTATCTTGAGTAAATGGGAGAAAGAGACATTGCTGTTGAGTTTTTCAAATGTACTCTTTTGGTGCTTTGAGCAACACAAGCTGAGTACCTTCTATTTCCGTTATATTGGAGAGAAGGTAGACATCTCTACGGCTGATGTCTGCAACATGAAGCAACTTACACTAAAACAATCTAGTTTGATAATTAGCACTAAAGATAAGAGGGAAAAGTGGACAGGATGTTTCAAAGAATCCACTGGCTCTGCTCATAGACTTCTGCTACATTCAGATCATGTGGGATGGACAGTAGAGGTGGGAAAGATTCCTATGTGAGAGGAAAAGTCCTGAAATAGGCTCAAATCATTTTAGACTGTTCTCTATATGACTGAAGTCCACCTGATGTGGCTGACTCTGACAAACTGTGCTTACAGACTCACAACATGAGTTCATAAAGAAAAAAACCTGTATGTATAAAGGTGGATGCAGCAGTGACTCCAGAGAGCTACAAAAGCTTCACAAAGCTTCTTGCAGAGTTATTGTTTTGGATTTCATCATATTCTCAGGTATTCATTCTTGTTATTTGTCCATCACCTGTAGGTGTTCTTACACACAGGGGTTTTTCCTCACTGTATTTATTTATCCAAGCAGAATTCACTGACACTGAAATGCATCAGCGGGTAAGAAAGGAAACAGCATTAACTGTACCCCAGTAAAATATTTCAACACCCTTTCCTCTGGAAGCAGAAATAATTGATCATTTCTGACTTCTCAGTATTCACAGGAAACATGTCGTCCTTGCTCCGTCTTCTATGCAAATATATAAAGGACTTGCTGGCCTGTTTGCAGGTTGTTCACCTGAATTTCCAACCAGAGCAGGCCTCTGTCAGACTCACTCAGAGAAAGTGTACGAGCGTGAAGTTGATGTTTCAAATTCCAGTCAGGGAGGCAGAGTCACCGATCCTCCCTCAGAGGCTGAAAAACTAATATTTTCCAAGCAGCAGCAGCTCCTGTCACCTTCTCTCCAACTGAACCATATCCCCCATCCACACCAAAAAAAAAAAAAAAAAACAGCAGAAGAAGAAACATGCCCTCTGTCTGTGTCCTCAGCTCTGCTTTTATCTGCTCTCCCAGCACTTCTCCCCCTGCGTGATCTCTCTGGTCGCAGGAATATTTGCTGTTGCTTCGTCCTGAACTCACAGTTTGACTGTGTGACCCGAGCAGTCAGGAGACTGTTGTTGCCTCCAGCAGCTGAGCTCCTGCTGAGGAGGCGGCTGCTGTTGTGACTGCAGCATTTTCTCTCTAAATTCATCAAATCACCGGTCGGACAACGAAAGAGAGAGAGAGAAAGAGACGGGAAATGTCAACAGGTGCAGACGCTCTGCAGGCAGATCTGAGAAATTAATGGAGCTTTTATCAGCATCTTAAAAACTCCTTTGTGGAAGAAAACAAACAGCCTGCTAGGCTTTTTAAAATGAGCCCCAACTGCTTTACAGCTGCATCCTCTGATTTCATATTTATCTGCTGTAGATCAGCACGTACACTAGGTAAACTCTGAGCCCAATGGCCAGAATAAATGTTGGCACTGTTTGTTTCTGCAAACCACAGATGTGTTATATTTGTACATTATCATGTAGAGGATTGATTGTTTTTCCAAAACACTGTGGTTAACATATGGTTAGGGTAAGGAAAAGATCATGTTTTGGTTTACAGTACCTGGTTTTGGCAGCACCATCCCCGCTGGAAAGAAAGAAGACCCAGGGATGACTAAAAAACCACCAGTGTTCGTGGCACCACACTTGCAGGACACACAGCGATATCTTGGTAAAAATTACTTCACAAATCACTTTTTGTGTCACTGTTCCTGCTGGGGACGCAGTGACAGGTCGCTAAAAACACAGAGTTTGGTGGCTAAAAAGCCGCTGGAAGACACAGCAATGACTTGCTAAAATACAACCAGTTTTCATGGCAAAATTCAGGCAGTAAACACAGCAATGTTTAAAAAAAACAACAGCTTCTCATGGCACTATCCCTGTTGAAAACACAACAACGGGTCACCAAAAACAACCATGCTAACTAAAAATCTAATGGAAGACACACATGACTTGCTAAAAAACAACCAGTTTTTGTGGTACTATCCTGGCAGGAAATGCAGCAATGTCTCAGTTAAAGATAACTGCTTTTTGTGGCACTATCCCTCGTGGAAACACAGCAACAGATTTCTACAAAACATCCACATTTAGCACTGGGTTTTCCCCCCTTAACCCCTGAGACTGACTGAAACCCCCTACGCACACACCTACAAAGACACGCACATCTTTATGATGGACATGGAGAAAAAGGACTCCTATTAAGACTTTTGGGACATTGTTTTTTTTTTTTTTTTGTTTCATTATATGTTTTCTTAAAAATGAAATGGCTTAAGTTTGTTAAAAATGTTGTGTGTAATGGGTTTCTGGTGTCCTGATTAATGAAAAGAAAGAATGAAATAATACTTTGTTTGAAAGTGCTATTTTACTTGATTGTTATTTTGTAGCGTGGGGCAGATAAGGCCTAGGTTGCTCCCCTGAACCCTCATTGGCTGGCTTAATTGCTTGTCTGGCGCCCAACTAATTTAATTAATCGCAATTAATATTTGCAATAGTATATTTTGTTCTTTTGTTCTTTTTTAAACTCTAGGTTTAAAAAAGAGCTTTGAATTAATGGAGAGATAGTTTATGGTCCAATTCATAATGACAATTACAGCTGCCTTTTATTTGTGCAGATTCTTTCGCTCCCGACCACATTGCTGACAGATTAAACTCCTCTTCCTATTCCTTCTTTAGATGGACGGACCTTCAAACAGGACATTATTCAGCTGTTGGCATAGCCATGACTGATAGGCTTACGTGTGAAATCAGTTAAAGAGGTAATAGAATAAATCAAATGAAGGGTGCAGAGGTGACTTTACCAAATGAACCCTGTAGAGGATGCTGATCCCAAGAGTCATGAAGGGTTTGGAGAAATCGATCACCTTCTCTCTCTCTGAGGTGATAGTGAAGCCGGCGACTGCCAGGTCTGCTTTCTACGGAGAGAGGGAGAGAGAAAGAGAGGAGTTAATTTTAGCCACAAATGTCACTTTAACATGAACTGGAAAGAAAGGAGAAATGGTTGCATACTGAAACCGATATTTAATTTGACAAGAACAAAACATGGACACATCATTACCAAAAATAAAAGAAGCGTCTACACAAGTTAGCTCCCGAACATTACTTCTCTCCGTCCCTATATGACTGTTCAATTGAGTTAATGCAAATCTAGGGGGCATATCATGAAATAAATAAATATAAAATATAAATTTCTCCATTTTGGTCCTCCAAGCCATATGACCACACACATCATTTGTTCTTGGGACAAAACTTGGTTAAAATCTTGAAATTTAAACTGGATGGGTGTGGTTTTGGGGTAGTGCACGCTTCAGCAAGCTTAGTCCATGCTATGAGTCAACCAAGTCAAACTTGGAAGTCATCGAACAGTGGCACTTGGTCAGTGACTTCGAGTGTCAGACCCCAGTGAAAAAAAAGCCATCCTTGTACATCAGCATGATGCACATCCAGTCGCCATTATTGTGTAACAAATGTGTCGGGACAACAATGGAAGTTAGGGGGGAAAAAGTCCAAGCTGGGAGGACGAGAATGGTGGTGGATGGGTCTAACAACCACTGACTTTTCACTTGGCCAGTGTTCACTTCCTTTAAAATTGTAAAGCCAAATCCTACTCTTTTATTTATTTATTTTCTAAATGTAACCATATGCGTTTGTTGTTGAAAGAAAAAAAACATCAATTGGTGGTGTTGTACCAATCTCATGTGTATACTTTTAAAGAGACTGTACACAAACTGTACATTCTGGCATCTTTTGGGCATCCATTAATGTAAGATACCACATTGATTTTAGAATATAGACCCCCTGTCTCAGTAGAAAAAAAAAGAATCATCTTTATTTGAAGTTACAGGCGTGAGGTCTCCTGTTGGTTTAAACTTAAGGCTACGGCAAAAATTAGGTTACTAAACAACTTTTTAGGTCATGGTTTTGCTAGCTTATCCAAAACACTCGTAAGGATGTAATGCACCACCCCCAGGTGAAATACCAAGTTTCAGGGGCGTCCCTGTTGTTTCTACCCTCTAATACTTTCTTAGGTTACAGCCCCAACAGGATTGTTTAGGTTTAGTAAAGGAAATCATGGTTAGGTACATACTTAACGTAACATGACAATGTGAGTGAAGTCTATGATGTAATGTTACATGAGCACCAAACTTAAAATAACTCAGCCTTGACTTTTGGTTTCATGCGGGACACACACAGCGGTCTCTTCCTGTTTGTTTGATCCATCCACCACCCCAACTGCCTCCTTTGATGCTCTCCACTGCGTCACCTGACTTCCTCCTTTGCTCTTGTCAAACTTACTGCAGCCAGTAGAGGTTGCCGCTTTACAATAAACATAAATATTGTCACAATAACTTGCTTGAACAAACAACCTATGGTGTCGTTTTGGGGAGGATAGTCCCCTGAGAACATGGACAAGTAATTAACAGAGCAGAAATGATGCTGAGACAGGCAAAAAAAACATGCAATATAATTTCAGTTGGAGTTAAAATGAAACTGGATTGAATTGACTGCAGAAAGAGGAGGAGAAAGGGAAGTGAAAGTGATGAAGGAAGAAAGTTTAGGCGATGGGAGCAGAGGAGGAGGAAGAGGACGTAGCGAAGATTAGGAGAAAACATGAGCATATGAGAGAGGGAACTAGATCATGGAAGAGACAGCAATAGGAAGAGAGACACTTTCAGGTTGATTAGCAAAGCGTGGAGATAACAAGACAAGTTATCAACATCAAAGAAGAGACAACAGGAGGAGAGAGACAGAAATGATGAGGGAGGTCAACGAAGGTCTGAGAGGAAACAAAAAATAAAGGACAGGGGACGAAAGGAGGGGAAAAGTAGGGTTAGACATTGAGGACATGAAAACATGAACAGGTTGACAGAACATTGGCAAAAAGAGACAAATTAAATTAAGGAATACAAAGAAGTGCATTTAAATTTGTCCAGTAAAGGGATCAAGCTGATAAAAGACCAAAATTAACTCGTGTATGTGAATAAACAGAGCAAACCACGTCAGTAAAAATGTTGGAGACCACAGAGAGAGCTTTACATTTGTTATTCTGTTCCTAATGACTCCTAATTTATTCTGTAATGAGCTGAACAACCTCCAGTGAATTACATTCATGTTCAACTATTCTGCAGTAACAGAAAACGTTTTGGAAGAAACATAATGCCTTCAGGAATAATGTTTTTCTGTAACGATATGCTTTCTGATTCAGCGCTCAAATCCAAACATTTCCCTCACAGCTCTGTGTTTGAATCTGTGTCGAGTTTCAAAACATCACCAGTGAGAACCAGTGATGTTGTGTTGGGATAATTAAATCAGGCAGTGTCATTAAAGTATCAGACAGAAATTTCATACTGAATCTATTCATTAAACACTAATTTCAGATGTCTTTTTGGTTATTCCTTTATCTGTGAGGGGTTAAAGGAATACTTCAACCTCCAAATGAACATTTGTATGTCAATTGCTCACCTGTATTATGTTAAATTCATGAAGAAAACTTTGTTTTTCTTGAATGCCTCCATGGTGAATGAAGAATCCACAATCAAAGAATATTGAAGTCACTGGGGACCATATTTAACAACAGCAAAACCACACCAAAACATCCATTTACAAACTCTCACACAACTTATGCATTATAATCCAACTCTCATTTATCCGGTCTTGTGCTCAGTACTTTCCAAACACATGCATTTTTAATTAAATCTTCGTATTTAAAACTGAACTGAGAGTGAAACTTATCTGTGCTCTCTTCAAAGCCATACTCCACTCATAAGAATTTTACTTTGCTCAGGAGCTGCTGGTCTACCACTGCCTCTATCAGTTAGTTAGTTTGCTCACCAGCAGGTACTAGTGTGTGTTATTGTGTGACCTTGGAGTTTTAAAGGGTTAGTTCAGAATCACCAGAGTCACACAATAACACAAGCAAAGTAACTGATCAAGGCATCAGTAGAGTGGCTGAGGTTAGTGAGGTAAAATTACAGTTTTTGTCAATGAAATCTGGCTCTGAGGAGATACATTTCACTTTTAGTACAGCAAGAGCTGTGTGAGAGTTTGTAAACGGATGTTTTGATGTAGTTTTGCTCTTGCTAAATGTGGTCACCTATGACTTTAACTCACCACAAATATTCTCCTTTTGCTTTCTTTGTTTACTGGAGGCATGCGAGAAAATCATGTACTGATAGCCTATATAAATGGTCATTTCGGTTGTCAAGTAATCCCTCTCGCTGTTTGGATTGTCAAACATTCGCCTTTTGTGTGTGTTTTTTTTTTTTTTTTTTTAGCTAGCTAGGCTACTTTGGGGAGGATGTAGTTAGCTTTATTTAACAGCATTTAGAATGGATCCCACTGGTGACTCAGTTCTACTCCCACACAAGCGGCAACCGTCCGAGGTTGAAAAATGAACCCAATGTGAAAGTGCCAAAAACTTTTTTATTAAATGAGCACTTGAGGCTGACTCCAAAACACAATCAATCTTTACAGACTCCCATGTTAAAATGCCCAACTTCAAAGCAAAACTAAACATGTTTTGCCTGGTATAAAAATGGTTTTGATCTCTTTAACTAATTTCAACATTCATGGTAACTGTACAGGGGGTGAATTTTTATACATAAATTTTATATATAATGTTATGCACATTTATGGGTGGGGACGCTTGAGTGACAGGCTGTCTGTGATGCTTCGTAGCACTGTGAGTCAGATAGATCCCTGGCTCCTCAACATCTCTAGCCTCCCGTTTGAATATAGTCACTTCTAGTTCAGAAAAACCAAGATGCAGATGGCCGATATACCTAACTCAAGTATTTGAAATGGCAGTCTACAAACCAATGGGTGACGCTGTGGTAGCTACATCCCTTATATTGTACATTCTTTGTTACCACAGTATACCCTATCCTCATTCATCAGCTGTCAAACTGTGTAATAAGTGTGTTCCCCACATAGTACGAAGTAAAACATATATACAGTGGCATGCAAAAGTTTGGGCACACCTGGTCAAAATTTTGTTAACCGGAAAATGAACTAATCTCCAAATGGCATGAAGTTAAAGATTTAATTTTTTTTTTATTATTTTAAGCAAGATTACTTTTTATTTAAAACTTTTACAGTTTCAAGATAACAAAAAAATTGTGTCCATCCATTTTCTAACCGCTTATCCTTATCTGCTTGAGGGTCATGGGGGGGCTGGAGCCTATCCCAGCTGACACTGGGCGAGAGAGGCAGGGTACACCCTGGACAGGTCACCAGACAATCACAGGGCTGACACATAGAGACAGACAGCCACTCACACTCACATTCACACCTACGGACAATTTAGAGTCACCAATTAACCTATTCCCAATCTGCATGTTTTTGGACTGTGGGAGGAAGCCGGAGTACCCAAAGAAAACCCACGGTGACATGGGGAGAACATGCAAATTCCACACAGAAGGGCTCCCACACCCGGGATCGAACCAGGAACCCTCTTGCTGTGAGGTGACAGTGCTAACCACCACACCACCCTGCATGGTCAGTAGTGCTCCCTTTGGCAAGTGTCACAGCTTCTAAACGCTCTTTGTAACCAGCTAAAAGTCTTTCAGTTCTTGTTTGGTAGATTTTCAACTCTTCATCCTTCCAAAAGGCTTCTAGCTCTATGAGACTGAAACCACTCTTTTGAGGTCTGTAAACAGATTTTTGATGACTTTCAGGTCGGGGGACTGTGAGGGCCATGGCAAATCCTTCAGCTTGCTCCTCCTTAGGTACCCAATTTGGATTTCGAGGTGTGTTTAGGATCATTTTCCTGTTGTAGAAGCCATCCTCTCTTCATCTTCAGCTTTTATACAGATGGTCTTATGTTTGCTTCCAGAATTTGCTGGAATTTCTGATGCTGAATTTTGTGGTGAGGTCACAGGAAAGGTTTGCTTCTGATGACTCTTCCATGAAGGTCATATTTGTACAGGTGTCGCTGCACAGTAGAACAGTGCACCACCACTCCAGAGTCTGATAAATCTTTCTGCAGGTCTTTTGCAGTCAAAGGGGGGGATTACTGCCTTTCCAGCAATCCTATGAGCAGCTCGCTTGGAAAGTTTTCCTGGTTGTCCAGAACTCAACATGACCTCCACACTTCCTGTTAACTGCCATTTCTTAATTACATTAGGAAACAGCTACTTGAAATACTTTTCTATCTTCTTATAGTCTTCTCCTGCGTTGTGGGCATCAGTTATTTTAGTTTCCAGAGTGATAGGCAGCTGTTTAGTGGAGCTCATGGTGGCTGATTTTTGGGACAAGGTTTCAGGAGTCAGAGTACCTTATAAAGCTTTGAAATTTGCTTCATCAGGCATTTTCTATCAATGATTTTGAACAAGCCATAGTCTGACCAAGCTAATCGTGGTCTGAGACCATGGTTAAACTAGTCTGAGAGCTCAAATGTCTTGGGTGCTCAAACCTTTGCAGGATGTTCCTTTTTTCACTCTTAAATTGTTCAAAACAAAAGTAATACACAGATCTTGCTTAAAATGTTGAAAAGCATGTTTCATCTTTAACTTCATGCCTTTTAGATGATTTTATCCTCTACTTACTTAACTATTCACAGTAAACAAAATTTTGACCAAAGGTGCCCAAACTTTTGCATGCCACTATATGTATATAAATGTGAAAAAGGTAGTGAAATGGTAGATAAATGTATAAAGGCACATTATAAAAACACAAGTTCTGATCCTGTGTACTTGTGCTAACCACTCATTTACTTCTTATAATATATATCCATAGTATTTCTTTATCAACACTCCTCTCTATCCTCTTTGGATACAACAAAAAACATTTTTTTATTACTCTCATTGAAACTGGACAGCTGCATAAATGTATCCAATGAATGTGATTTGCGATGACTAGCTAACCCCGCCCATCATATAAAACTGCACTTGTGTGTTTTTCAAGGTTAATAGTCTCTCTGCAGCAGCACATGTGCAGATGATGATTACTGTCTGCTCTGACTGATATTTTGGCATGTTGAACTGCCCAGCAGACCACCCCTGCTCCAATTAAACAGCCATCTCTTATTACAAGGTTGAACTCCCGATTCTTCAGCCTCGGGAGCTGCAATTAAAGGCAACACCTTTGTTCCAAATGTTTGAACCTTCTTTGAAGAGATTCTGAGGCTTTTAATGAAATATTGATTTTTATTGTACAGAAGTCGCAGTTGTTACTGAATGCATTACAAGTTAACAGTGAATTGTTATTGTGCAACTCTCAGGGGACAGCAGGGCAGTAAAACTGCCAGATAAGAGCTTTTGTTCCTGGTGGGGCTCAATGGATAAATCATGGAGCTCATACTGGTCCCATCTCAAGCTAGGAAGCACTTTAAATTAGGCTGTACACATCCACTGTTTCTTATGCAGGTGTATAAGGCCCTTAATATCTTGTAGAAAAGGAAATCCCTGGACAATGCTCTTGCATTCAGGATTTTATTGAATCAGTATGTGAGTCATACGCTGCAGATCTAAAGTGACAGACACATTAGTTTGATGTGCTGATCCAATAAAATCTTGAATGTAAGAGCAATGTGCAGGACTCTACCTTTCTAACTGAAAAATTGTGCTGATAATATGTCTACATTAGAAAAAGGAGATCAGTTCAAATACAATTCTTATGTTTGTTAAACCCAGCCCATTCGCCTTAATAAAGGATGGCATTATACATTTCTGCACACCATGGATATGTTACATCTGTACATTATTACATGGTGCATAGGTTGAAACTGTACATCTCTTTATGTTTCAACAATGCTGTGGTTAATGTGTGGTTACCTTTAGACACAAAAACCCTTGGTTATAGTTAGGAAAAGATAATGTTTTAGTGGCACAATCACAGCTTGAAATACAGTAATGTCTCAGTGAACAGCCGCATCACTAAGAACAAAATGTTAGCAAGACAGTTTCCCCAAATCATGAATAGGTAACATTTGTACATTTCATAAGTATCATTTCAATGTTTTTTAAGTGAGGTACTGTATACCATGAGGCAATGGTGGATGGCATGTCACCTATAAGAGATGCCTGTCAAGCTGCAAGACCAACAAACAACAAAACCAGTTGTGATTTATCAAGCCATTGCTGTGTTCTGAGCAGCTTTTTAGGTACCAAACATAGGTGATTTTAGAAGCCAGTTGCTGTTTGTCCAGTGGCTTTTTTAGGCACGAAAAGCGGCAGTTTTTTTACTGTGACATTGCTGCATTTCCAACCGGAATAATACCACAAAAATCATGCTTTTTGTAAGCCCAAACATGATCTTAATCTAAATAATACCCAAACTGACTAAAAAGCTGCTGGGAACATAGCGGTGATCACCAATACTACCACATCAAATGAGATGTAAACATGATGGTGGCTTTTACTAAGAATCACTCACAGAAATTATCGAAAGCCAGTGACCCAGTAACAGCTATCTAACTAGCTAAATTTTTAAGAAAAAACAAAAAACAAAAACAAAAACACAAAATGATGTGAAATACAAGAGGCCCTTCCTTTTTGTCCAGCACTCCACTGACTCAGGGAGCTTTAGCACTACTTTTTTAGGTGCTATGCACGTAGAAGTGGTGAATTTTATTGTTTTGTGATGTTAATGTCTTGCCTTTTATCTTATTTTCTGTAGACCTTGCTGACAGACAGCCGACTAGCTGTATTAACATGTAGAAGCATAATTCCCACTGCTCACCCCTCCACTGGTTGTGGGCTAGCTGGCAGCGTTGCTCATTGACAATTACTGCTAGTAACGTCAACCCTGTGACAACTGCAGAAACATGGTGGCCACCATTCACTTTGAGCCATAAAACCTCTTTAACATTGTTAATTATGTTGGCACCACTAGCCGTGTTGACACTGCTAACAGTGACAACCTTAGTTAACAATGCTTAAGGGCTTTTGTGGCTCAACATTAAGCTGTTTACTCACAGGAGTGACCTGGGGGGAGACCAGAGGCTGGCATGATTTTTCACAGCAATGCTGTTGGGTCAGGATGCCATTTCTAGTGTTAATCACCAAATTAGTGATGCCGCTAGCAAGCTCCCATCCAACCCATCTTGTGCGCAGTGCAAAGCGGCCAAGGTTAGCTAATTAGTGGAGACCAAAGGGTGGGCAGTGGGCACTGTGTTTCCACATGTTTATGTCAGCTGTCTGTCTTCCACGAGAAACAGGTGGTGCGCAGTAGCTACAGTAAGCTGAAGAGTAGCAAAATTAGCCTTAAGACTGCCATGTGTAAGCAGTCAAAAATATTCTTGGGGGTTAAGCCATTAATGGTTAACCACTGACATAACAAATACTCAGTGACTTTGTTGGCTTGTTTGTAAAAGATAAATAAGGCTCAAAGGTACACTATGCACTGTTGGTTACTGTTTGAAAAACAGTATTGCCAGCAAAGTTAAAGGCAATTATTATGTTTGCATTTATTTCAGCGGCATGTTCGCAGCGATTTTTATAGCTTCCTCTTGGATGCATGCTGCTGACAGTCTGGCTTCTATGATGTCACAGTGAAGTTGACCTTTTGGATATATAATATAATTAGTCATCACTTCAGTGTTTTTTCCTGTCAGACATTAATGTAAAATTTTGTTAAATTTGTGTATGCATTCTTAAGTAATGGCCAAAAACATGCTTTGTGACCTTTGTGACGTGACAGTGACCTTTGGCCACCAAAATCTAATTACTTCATCCTTGAGTCCAAGTCCAAATTTGTGCCAAATTTTTCAAAAAAAAAAAAAAAAAAAATTACTTCAGGGTTTTCTTGAAATATGGCATGTACGAGATGAGAAACATGAGGTCACAGTAACCTTGACCTTTGACCACCAAAATCTAATTACTTCATCATTGAGTCCAAATGGACATTTGTGCCAAAAAATAAATAAATAAATAAATTTCTTCAAGGTGTTCTTGAAAAATGGCATTCACAAAAATGAGACAGACGAGGTCACAGTGACCTTAACCTTTGAATCTAATTAATTCATCCTTGAGTCCAGGTGGATATTTGTGACAAATCTGATGAAATTCCCTCAAGATGTTCTTGAGATGCCGTGCTCACAAGAATGAGATGGATGGAGGGACGGATGGATAAACAAATAATGCTTCTGGCCATGGCTATCGCTGGTGCTTAGGTATAGTAAGAAAATACAGGCAGAGGGCAGGGTCTCTGCAGATGAAAACACTGTCACACACTCCTAGGCCATCGTAAGTGATGATTCCTTGTGTATTGGTCTATATATTTTTTTAAGGAAAATCCTGCATAGTATGTATTTAATAATAAAGATAATCATTTTGAATTTTTCAAAGCAACAAGTTACCATTTAAATATTAGAATATCAGGATGCTGCAGGTGTTGTAAGAGACTGCTTTGTGCATTTTTGTATACTTTAAAAAATATATTAATTCCCCTTTTTGTTTTTTTTTTCTTTTGTCCAAATATCTCTGAATATTTTTAATATCTTAGCCAATTAAGTATAAATACAAAAATAAAAAAGAAATAGAAAATAAAGGTAAACGTTAAGTGACAACTATTGTTTATCTTTCACAGCCAAAGACTCTTCTTTCTTCAGAAACTTTCTCATTAGAACCCAGCTCTCACCACACTGGGACTTTGTTGTGTATTTAATGAAGAGTTTAATGCAAATCACAATGTTATCTCATTTTGTCCTGTTAGTGTCGCTCTGCTGCTGAATACTGAATGAATGAAGAAGAGCTGCTGTGTTTTTTCATTTCAGCGTCAATACAGGGAGAAACATTTATTTTGTCTTATTTTATTTATGCATGACCATTATGTGTTTTTGTAACCTAAAGTGAGAGAAAACACATCAAAGTGCACTTTTTAATGTGTTTTATTTTCCAGCAGTTTCATGTGAATGATGGATTTAACCTTGCTGGGTAAACACAAGCAGAGTGAAATTAAAGTTGAAAGATAATCTCATTAAGTTTAGAGTCAACAGAGAGACGCAGAGTGGATCCATAGTGGAGCGTTTATCTGGACCCCAGACACCTCTCTGCTCCTTAATTAACACTTAATTGATTAACGAGTAGACACTTGTTAAACGAATTTCACCCACTTTCATCAGACTCACAGGCCTTATAGAGAGCAAATCTGCGTGAGTCTGTGCACGTGTGTGTGTCTTTGTGTGTGTTTAAAAGCCTACGTTTGCTCTAAGAGCTTTCACCTCTGAAATTTCCTATTAGAAAAACATCGGTGAAAGTTACAGATGTTACAGTGCGTGTGCATGTGTATTTGTGTGTGTGTTTATATGCGTGTGTGAGGGTGTGTGTGTGTGTGTGTGTGTGTGTGTGTGTGTGTGAGAGAGAGACAAAAACAGAGATGAAGAACGTTTGTAATTTTTAACACATTTACATAAAAGGCTTAAAGAGTCTCTGGCTTCAGATAAAAGTGTGTGAATACCTGCTGGCCTGTGTGTGTGTGTGTGTGTGTGTGTTTGTGTGTGTGTGTGTGTGTGTGTGTGTGTATGTGTATGTGTGTGTGTGTGTGTGCGTGCGTGCGTGCCTGTGTGTGTTCATGCTGAGGGATCCCGCAGTGTAATTGAAACAGCTCTGTATAATTAGTAAGAAAAAAGACAGTTGATTAGTCTCTTAATGGCCTGCTTGTGTTCCCAATTTCCTCTTTTTGACACACACACACACACACACACACACCTACACACACACACACACACACACACACACAATCATCAGCCACCATCACCATTATCATCACCATTATGTGTAGCTAACACATAATGTGTGTGTTATTAGCGGTATTAGACAGGAGCCACCATCGTGACAAACAGCAGTGCAGTTTTTCGCATTATGTAGGAATGGCTGTACATAAAACACACACACATTGGTGCTTTTATACTTTTGAGTGCCGGCACTGATAAGATCCATATTCTAGCCCCTAATCCCAACCTGAACCTGAACACTGAGTCTGATCCTTCAAACGCAACGCAGCTGCCAGAATAAATGTTGGCATCGTACAATTCTGTGAGCCATTGATGTGTTACATTTGTACATTACTATGTAGTGGATACATCTCAGCCACACTTTGGGAAGGCTTAGATGCAAAAACCTCTTGGTTATGGTGAGGAAAAGATTTTCCCTGGGTCCAGACCTTGGAATCCATCCATGAGTTGACTGATTTGTCTGGCATTGTGAAATGAAAAGACAGTTTCTCTGTCAAAATGAAAAACGGTCAATGCGAGCTGTGTTGGGAATTGATTAGCCAATCATTGCTATGTGCTAGACTTAATGCTGTTGTCAAGAGCTGTCCAATGGTGCAGTGTGATGAGGAGTAATAAGGAGTGCTATGGACATCACTTCTCAATATCACCCGCAGAGATGTGGCACTAAATTCTGTGACCCATGCATAAGCAGTCTTTATGGAAAACCATGTCTCTCTCCCACACCTTATTAAATTTTTCATTTTTTTGTCTTGCTAATAGCTCAACATACAAAAAACATGTTTACAAAACTAAACTAACTAACTACTTCAACAAAATTTAAGTTTTCTTTACAGGCTTTTCAAGCCCCCACCTTTCACCTTGGGCCTTGGGTAATCAGTCCCCCTTTTCCCCCCACTACGACACCCCTGATCACCTAACGTGATAGTTTGCTTTTCTTCACTCCAATCCACTCTTAAAACCCCAGCAAAACCGATATGTTGGCATGGTTATGTATCAGTGTGGACTTGAAGTGACATCGGACTCGCGAATGTGCAGCCACCACCCCCTCCACCTCCAGATGACAGTCAGCTCATATACAACATCACTTTAGAAACGTTGATATGATACAGATGGAACATTTAAATGTTACATATTTGCGGTTCGTAAAAGTATACAATGCCAACATTTTCTTGGGCACTGGGCTCTCAAACAGCACCAATCAATCAAAATGTCAAAAAGCTGAAGTGGATAACATGGTTGGTTTTAGTTGTGGGAAGACTTATGCTGCCTGATCAGCTGGAAAAACAACACAAGAAAAGATAGCAATAAATGTGTTTTAACCATATTAATTCATTAACTACCTGAGTTATAGCACTGGACTTAAAGTGGACCCTGTTTGCAAACACAATAAAAACAACAGCCCCAAAGGCACCATAGGAGCCGAAAGTGTTATTAAGTAGACTTTTCATTAAGTATTTTATGGTCATACAGTTCAGAAACATCAATGTTAGTCTCTGCAGTTTACCTCACCTTCTAATAAACTACCAAGGTAGAAAAATTATTCTTCTGCTCCAGTGGATGTTCACACTGACTTTTAACAAATGAAGCAAGAGGTGTAAACGAGAAAGCAACATCTGTCACTTAATTATTGTTATTACAGGGGGATTACAGAGGGATTGCTGTAGCAGGCACGTTTTAATGGACTTAAAGAACTGCCAAAGTACACAGAGAAGGACCCAAGCACAACACACAGAAGCTTTAAATGTAGCTATCTGATCATTACAGTCCCAAAAAAGCTGTGCAGCAAGTCATTTGTTCCAAATACAATTACGGGACGGGATGCATCAAAGACCTCATTCAGCCTCCTAACAGTATATCTCTTTCTTTAATTCAACAGTGGCCTTACTGTAGTCCCTCTGTGTTTTATAACTGTGGACAGTAAAGTTCCTTAAGATGAGGTGATGGTCCAGTTTCATAGATAAACTACTTAGATTAAATTTAGCATAACCTGAGCTAACCCTTACAGTACATGATGTTGATACTTCAGCTACTTCTGAACTAATATGCTGAAGCTACATTATAGAAATAATATTTAGGCAGGAGGATGCCAAGTTTAAACTCCAGAGGTCTCAGATTCTGTATCAGTAAACAAAGGCAGGTCTTCAACAGATTAATTACAGGGGGACCTGTTATGCTTTCCCTTTTTTCTGTTATTACAGTATTGGATGTTCATATTTAACATGGCCAAAGTTTCAAATAATGAGGTAAACTTATGTAAAACTCATTCCTGTGAATAAAAACCTCAAACCTCAGACCATTCTGAATACTTCGTTTCCAACTGTGCACTGCTACATGTACCCTAGTTTGTTAGTTTAAGGAAAGTGCAATCTTGAATGCCAATGTTAGTTTCTCCCCTACCTTTGGATCATTTTCTAGCTCTGCTGAGTCCAACTCTTTAATTGTGAAAATGTTCAGTTTAGATGCCGTTAATGGTGATTTATCACAGTAGAAAATGAGGCTGTACTAGGTTACAGTCATTCTGTGGCTGCAATACACTGCTACATGTAGATACATGCTAACATTACGGAAACACGTACTCCTTGTTGTTGATGTTGTTCGATTTGTCACAGAATTTTGGGTTATATATTTCTGCAGGAACATGTCAGATTATTAAGATTTTGATTTAGAAACTTTTGTTGGTGATTTTACACAGGAAAAAATGTAGCTATACTCTATAATGTTGTGTTCACATTAGGCGCGAATGAAACAAGTGATTTAGATGTAAAGTCAACGTAAAGATGCACTCAGACATGAATTCTTGCCAGACGGCATGATGGACGCGACACAAAATATGTGAATTTAGCCACACAAATGAAGAGAGTTGCAAAATTTTGCATCATACACTTTTTTGCGAAAGTTGAAAAAATGTGAACTTCCAATAGGCCAATCAGCATTGAGATCCTCCACGGTCGTATGACACCAAGGACATACCTGCTTAATTTCATTCATCGATTCAGTGATTTTGCGCAAGTATGATGCGAGTTATTCGCGTGTATGAAATGAGTCAACAGAAAATATTCTACCATTCAAACTCGCGTGGGTAATGCAACACGTAAATTTGCATCACATTTGATGTGAACACAACATTATGGTCATTCCCTTGCTACAATTATATTGCTCCATGTAGCTACATGTTACCATTGAGGAAACATGTACTTCTTGTTGGTGATGTTGTTAATTTTGGATGATATTCCTGCTGGAACATGTCTTTAGAAGCTATTATTGGTGATTTTTGATAGAAAAAAGTGCTGCCATAAACAGTCATCTCCTGGCTGCAGTACACTGCTATATGCTAACATCAGGGAAACATGTAATTTTGGTTGCTGTTGTTGTTGAGTTCCCCTGCTTTTGGAATCATATTCCTCCTGGAACATCTCAGATTGTGAAGATTTTGGTTTAGAAGATTTTACTGGTGATTTTTAATGGTAGAAAATGCTGCTTTACTCCATTACAATCATTCCCTGGCTACAAGTACACTGCTTCATACAGCTACATGCTAATGTCAAGTAAACATGTGTTTGTTGTTGTTTGTATTGTTAATTTTGGATCATATTCCTGCTGGTACATTTCTGGTCGTGTTTAGATGCTTAAATTGTTAATTTTTAATTGAAGAAAGTACTGCTATATAGTCATTCCATGGATGCAAGTAAACTGCTACATGCTAAAGTCAAGGGAACACACACTTGACTGCCAGTGTTGTTATTATCTCCCCGTTTCAGATCATATTCCTGCTGGAACATGTCCAGTTGTGTTTAGAAGCTTTTATTGGTGATTTTTCACAGGAAAAAGTGTCACTGAGATATGGAATACCCAGAAATCCTGACCAATCAGAGCAGACTGAGCTTTAACAGGCACTGTGAAGGCTGTGGCTCAGAAGGAAGAACAAGTCTTCTAATTGGAAGATTGGTGGCTCGATCCCTGGCTCCTCCAGTCCACATTACGAAGTAGCCTTGGGCAAGATACTGAACCCCCAAGTGCTGCCCTAATGGCTGTTCCATGGGTGTGTGAGTGCGTGTGAATGTATAACTGATGAGCAGGTAGAACCTTGTTTGGTATCCTCAGCCATGGATGCATGGATGTGTGTGCGTATGTGTGTGTGAATGGGTGAATGTGGCATGTAGTATAACAGTGCTTTGAGTGGTCAGAATACTAAAAAGGCACAAAGGCAAGTCCATTAATGATTTGAAAAGAGTCTCAGTGAGTACAGGTTTTCCAGCACAGACAGTATCACTCTTTTTCAGCTTCCTCAAGTTTAAGTGTGACCACACAGAAAATATTTCACACACTGGAGTAGCATATCAACACTGGGCGAGTGAACACACACACACGTGAACACTCTGCGATGATTGCACTTGCTCTAACATCAGTTCTGCGTTAGTTGTTATGGCAACAGGCAATGGTGGGCAGGCGTGAGGGGTACGAGACGTGGGCTCCGAGCTGCTGACAGTGATGGCACCCTCAACAGCAACACAAGAGTCAGCCAATTATACAAGTGGTGGAGTGTTGGAAAGCTGCTCGGCCCTGAGCAGCAGAGACACACAGAGATGCTGAGGAGGTATTAAGTGGCTCAGCTGAAGCCCAATTTCCCCCGTTAGTTGTTTTCTCAGGGAAAGTGGCTCATTTTAAGTCAAGTTGAGTCTAATTAAAGCTGTGCTGAGAATTGCCTGCGACAAAGCGGTGCGAGAAAGTAAAGACGATAAGGAGAAGAGTCGGCAGGCGCGTGCGTGCGTGCGTGCGTGTGTGTGCCCTAACTCTCTATCTTGTGAGGGCCAATTTGAGTTTTACACCCTGAAAGGAAAGACATTTTATCCAGTCCTCTTCTTCTGTTTAAGGTCTCAGGTTGTGTTTGTGTTTCAGTCTTGTGTTTGCACTCTTACACTTTTGGACCATTTTAGGTTTTATATTTGAGAAGTAGGCACATGTTTTAAAAAGCACAAAAGGATATCTTTGTGAAGTGGAGACATTCTGAAACATGGAGAGGTTTCAAAGAACTGAAGACAGTTTTGAAAAAAAAAAAAAGATAAAATATAAAATATTTTAGAGAGGTGAGAAAATGTTTTTGAGAGCAAGGGCAATAGAAAGAGGATGTTTTTAGATCATCCTGTTCTAAAACTAAAAATATCTTTTTAAAAGTAGGGCCTTTGCAGTTTGTACGTCTGTCCATACATTTACACACCCGTCCATCCCATTCTCATGAACGCAATATCTCAAGAATGCCTCAAGGGAATTTCTTCAAATTTGGCACAAGCACCTACTTGGACTCAATGATAAACTTATTTTGATGGTCAAGGTCACTGTGACCTTGTCTGTCTTGTTCATGTAAACGCAATATCTCAAGAAAGTGGGAGTTGTTTTCAAATTTGGCACCAATGTTCACTTGGAAGCAAGGATAGCATGATTATGATGTGATGGTCAAAGGTCAAAGGTAAAGGTCACTTTGACCAAACAAAACATGTATCTAGCCATAACTCAAGAATCATCTACTAATTATTTCAAAATTCCACACCAGTGTCTAGCAGGATAAGTGATGACATCATATATCCAGAAGGTCAAAGGTCAGCTTCACTGTGACACCATAATGTTCCGCAAAAACACTTCTCTGGCCATTACTTAATGCCATATCTCAGAGAGATAGAGAAGAGAAGGGGAGACATTTGGTCAGATACTGAATTTAAAGCTTCTTTGCAGCAACATTTGAAGCATGGTCAGTTTTCATGGCTACGACTGTGCACAGACATGGATGTAAACTGTAATTTGGCTGGTTTGCAGAGGCATACAAGTTAGGACACTTTTGGAAAGTGCCTACTGTTTTTTTTTTTTTTTTTTAAATCACCCTGATTGATTAAATGTTTATCTATAGCAAGTTGACTTAGTTCGAAGTTACCAGAGACCGAAGTGATGTCCACGGATTGTTTATTTATTATGACCAAAAGTAAAAAAAAATCACAGAAAATTAATTTACTGGTGACCATTTTCCAAATCGATGAGTTTTTGGATTTCCTTCATTCCAGGCAGCAGCCAGGGCTATTGGTTCATTTTAGTATTATTATTTAGTCTTCTCTTAATTCAACTGCACTGAATTGCAAAACTTATAATCAAGCAATCTCTCCATCAGGGGTTCTGTTTTTGTTTTTCGTTTTTATGGTCATGCATGTGTGCATTGTTTGTAAAAGCTTATAGATTTAATTTTGGGACAGCATGGTTCTTGATGACAGCTCTTTTTGGCAACCAGCATGACATAATGTGATTCAGGAGCCTAAAATGAATTAGACATACCAAACTTTAAATCTAGATGGATTCTCTTTTCTGAGAAATGACTTTTCTGACAAACTGTGGAAATGGTTGCCCTCCTCCTTTGCCAGCCTGGTTGCCAGAAGAAAATGTGTTGTACATTTCTGCAAACAGTGGATAAGTTACATCTGCATTTTTCATTTGTATTACACCAACTTCTTTAAAATGACATAGTATATGGACAGACATTGTCATCTGAAGGTAACAAATGTGTTTTTTTTTTTTTTTTTAACTTATCGCTGTGTTTCCTGCTGCTTTTTGGGACCCAAACATGGGTGTTAATAGCAACCCCTGGCTGTTTTTCCAACAACTGTATAGCCTCCAACTGAAAACTGAAACTGATAAGGGGTGTTTTTTAAGGGACTCATTGCTGTGTTTCCTGCAGCTTTTAGGCCCCCAGAATGGATGCCTTCTTAGTGACCTGTAGCTGTTTTGCCAGCAGCAGTAGTGCAACAAAAGTGACTGACTTTTAGCAAGACATTGAGTTTCTAGCTGGGATTGTTCATCAAAATCAGGTATTTCAAGCTAAATATGATCATAGCCAGGTGTTTTTGTGCCTAAACCCAACCAGTTAACCACAGTGTTGCTGAAACATAAAATTTCAGTGTGTCCCCTACATAATAACTTACAAATATAGCGTGCCTGTGGTTTGCAAAAATGTACAATACCAACATTTATTTCAATGCATTGGCTGCCTCCACTTACCCGGTTGATCAATTCTCCCACCATGCCGGTCCAGCTGCCGTTGGGCTCTGGGGCTCCGTACAGCCCGTCGTCGACCAGCTTGATCTTGAAGGAAAACTTCAAGATGTCTGACAGCTCCCGCAGCATGTCCACACAGAAACCTTCATATTGGTTATTACCCTGGAAGTCCTGGTAGTTGGCCTTACGCATCACGTACGGGTTTTCCTGTCATAAGGGAAGTGACATCATACAGCAGCTGATTTACAGCAGTAGAAACACCAACCAGTGATATCTAACACACAATTAAGTACAAATATCACAGATATTTTACCAGTATTGTGGTGACGATTAGTGTCTTGTTAGCCAGGGTCTCTGACGCGTTGAGGTCCAGAGAAGTGGAGTTCATGGCCAACGTGTTGTTGGAGTACCAGATACCAATCTGTTAGTCCAGGAGGAAGAGGAGGAAAAAGAGGAGTTAGAAGAGTTTAGATGAAGGGAATAAGAGGAGAGGGTGCAAGGTTTTAGATAGGCATTTCTTGAAACAGAGACTGGGTTGAACCAGGAGCAGACGAAGAAATAAACTGCAAAGTGAAAAATAGGATAAAAGGGAGAAAGTTAGACTGCAAGGACAAAGGGCAACAGACAAATAAAAATGATAAAAGTGTGTTATGAGACGCAGAGAGACAGACGGGGAGAGGAAGCTGAATAATTTTCGCTGCAGAATCGATGTTAAAATCAATGAGGGAGGGTCTGGGCCCTCCTGGCTCATTCAGCAGGTTAAATAAGGTCATAAATACATGCATCTGCTGACCTTTCACCAACCCCATCACATCTCCTGACCTGATGACCTTACCCAACCTATTGTTTGTTTGTGTATTTATTAGCTGTTAGGATTCTGTGCTGTCACCCAGGGGACAGGCTGATAAAGAGAAGGGGCCACTCCTTCCCAGACTGCCATCGTGATGTGAAAACTCATTTCTGTTAGGTGGAGCTCAGACATCTTACCATCCTCTCCTCCCTTACATTTTATCCATCCTTCCCCATCTGTCTTATTACTTTTTTGCTTCTTTGTTTTGCTTTTTGTTTTTGCTGTCGCGACTCCAATGCCAAAGGACATTTCCTCTTCTTTTCTATGTCTTTCTATCACTCAAAGTGCTCGGAACACCAACATTTACTTGTATTATTTTCTGTTCCTAAATAGGCCTCCACATTAGGTTGCGTCACTTTTTTTCATTGCAAACAAGTCATTCTGAGGGAAGGTCGATATTTAAATTGGACCACACAATTTATATGTTTGTATGTTCATTTAGTCTAATCGGTCTCACTTAATCTCGTCTTTGATCTCTAGGATGTACAGATTAAACAAACAAAATATTCACTGTGTTAATTAATGATCTTTAGAGGAGAGGTTGCTGGGTTTGGTTACTGAACAGAACCATGCTAGCTGGCTAGTTATACTAAAGTCATCAAATAAATCAAGTGGGAATCTCTGCCACTGCATTACTTTTTACAGCACACTTAACCCTGGTCTGTGAGCCTGTTAGACCCTGCGGTGACCTCAATTGATCTCTGACATTTTAATGTTCATCTGAGGTCATAAAGCAACACTCGAGCCGCATGGACTAAGACTGTTTGTATTGATTTTATTGACGGATGAATGAAAAAACTGCTTACTGTGAAGCCACAGCCAATGGACAAAAACCTGCCAAATGAGCAACAACTCAACAGGTCCTAGAAGCGCTTAAATTTTAAGGAAAAAAAATCAAGAACTGGTGTACCTTGAAAATAGCCTCTTTAACAAAGTGCTTTACAAGTCCTCCACAAAACACATTTTGACCTAAGTTTTGTCATCAGAATTTTTTTCTTTTCTTTTTTTTTTTTCCCCAATGCATCAGCGTTTCAACCATGGTGTGATCTCCCTCTTCTTTCTTCCTTGCATTTATGATCTCGCGACATGGCAGTTTATTTTTACTTTGCTGCATGCTTAAAACTCCGGCAAAACCAGTTGGCCTATGTTGACGTGGCAAAACTTAATAATCCAGCTTTTCACCTTTATTATTTTTCCTGTCTCTTTCTAGCAGTGCTCCGATGTTTTAGATTCACCGAAAACTGAAAGTGGAGCTGAAGTTATAATAATTTCCTTGTGCTACAGATGGTTCTGTTTTAAAGAAGATTTTTCTCTTCTTCATAATGCTCAGGCTTCTCCTTTTTGTAACAAGTTGACAACTCTGTCTGATATTGGGCAGTGGCAGGGTCTCTCCCTCTGCCCCGTTTGCAGGCAATCAGTAGGTGTGGGGCAGGCAGGGTGATACCTTTCAACCTAACCTTTCAAAGCATTATAGTACTATAAACTAGTGGAAGAGGCACTCAGATATTTTACTCAAGTACTCAAGTACCCAAGTCATCAATACTATAGTGTAAAAATACAGTTAAAAAAAGTCATACATAACCATGGTCATACTTGCATACAAAAAGGATAAAAGTAGCATCAGCACCCCTAGTCAAAATTTAGTTTACTGCAAATAGTTAATTAAGTAGAGGATGAACTGATTTTCAAGAGGCATGAAGTTAAAGATTAAATATTTCTCCAATATTTTAAGCATGATTACTCTCTAATTTTAACCTTTTACAGTTTCAAAATAACAAAAAAAGAAAAAGGGGCTGAAGCGGAAGTTTGGGCACCCTGCATGGTCAGCACTTAGTAGTGCCCCACTTGGCAAGTATCACAGTTTCTAAACACTTTTACTAACCAGCTAAGAGTCCTTCAGTTCTTGTTTTGGGGATTTTCACCCATTCTTCTTGCAAAAGGCTTCTACCTCTGTGAAATGTTTGGGCTGTCTTACATGCACTGCTCTTTTGAGGTCTATCCGCAGCTTTTTAATGATGTTCAGGTCGGGGGACTGTGAGGGCCATGGCAAAACCTTCAGCTTACTCCTCTTGAGGTAGTCCATTGTGTATTTTGAGGTGTGTTTAGGATTATTGTCCTGTTGTAGAAGCCATCCTCTCTTCAACATCAGCTTTTTTACACAGTGTGATGTTTGCTTCCAGAATTTGCTGGAATTTATCTGAATCCATTCTTCACACTGTGAAATGTTCCCTGTGCCACTGGCTGCCACACAAACCCAAAGCAGTGGTGGCTGCTGGTCTTTCAAACAGGGAGGCTCACTTTAAGTTTACATCATAAAATGTGTCATATTGTAGCAAGGCAGTAACTTAAAAAAGGAACATTTAATTGAAGTTGTTTTTCAACCGCACTCTGTCAGAAGACTCCACTCGCAAATATCCGCATGGGACTGAGCTCGAAATGCGACAATGCCGGTGTGTATTTCAAAAGCGCAATCACAAAGGGGTTCAGCCTTTTAGACAATTCCTCCAATCATCATGCATACACTAAGCGTCCTCTCCCGCCTACTGCTCCATTAGGTCCCACGGAAGCTGAGCCTCCCTGGAAGTGACGATTTTGTCGCATTTATCCAATGACCGTCTCGCTTTGCTGCATGAAAAAAACCTGCGTTACGTTTGAAAACTGGTGATAAGCAGCTGATGTTTGAACATCATAGTCATGATGTTAAACGCATCCTAGCGCACGTTTAATGCAATGTAAATTCTTATTTTAATGTAAATTCAATAGTGCATATTTGACCATTTCTTCTATGAAATTCTAGGGGAAGTTCAGCCTCCCTTGTTGTCTCAGAGCAATTGCCCCTGGCCCAAAGAATGATCAATCCACCCCCATGTTTAACAGCACATTAAATTCTGCATCCTTTCTTCTCCAAACATACCTTTGCTCTTTGCATCCAAAAACTTCTATTTTAACTTCATCAGTCCACAGGACTTGTTTCCAAAAAGCATCAGGCTTGTTTAGATGTTCCCTTGCAAACTTCCGATGCTGAATTTTGTGGTGGGGTCACAGGAAAGGTTTGCTTCTGATGACACTTCCATGAAGGTCATATCTGTACAGGAGTTGCTGCACAGTAGAACAGTGCACCACCACTCCAGAGTCTGATAAATCTTTCTGCAGGTCTTTTGCAGTCAAACAGGGATTAAATTTGCCTTTCTAACAATCCTACAAGCAGCTCTCCTGTAAAGTTTCTTAGTCCTCCAGACCACAACTTGACCTCCCCAGTTCCTGTTAACTCTTAATTACATTATGAACTGAGGAAACAGCTACCTGAAAACACTTTGCTATCTTCTTATAGCCTTCTCCTGCTTTGTGGGCATCGGGTATTTTAGTTTTCAAACTGCTACGCAGCTATGCAGAGGAGCCCATGGCTGCTGATTGTTGGGACGAAGTTTCAAAAGTATTTAAGCTTTGAAATTAGCATTACCTGGCCTTTCGACTGTAAACAAGCCAGAGCTCTAACAAGCTAATTAAGGTCTAAGACCCTGTTAAAAGTTGTCTGAGAGCTCAAATGTCTTGGTGTGCCCAAACTTTTGTATGATGCTCCTTTCCCTTTTATCATTCTAAAATTGTACAAAACAAAACTAATGGACTAATCTTGCTTAAAATGTTTGAAAGCATGTTTTGTTTTTAATTTTATGCCTTTTGGAGATAAGTTCATCTTCTACTTACTTCTACTTACTATTTACGGTAAACAAAATTTTGACAAGGGGTGCCCAAACTTTTGCATGTAAATGTATACTTAAAGTAGCCTACCAAAAGCAAAAGTACCGATTATGTAGAATTTCAAAATAATTTATCCTGTTATGTTATTGGACTACAGTTATTGACACATCAATGTGTTTATTTCTTAAATGTTGCAGCTAGTAATGGTGGAGCTAATTTTAATGACTTATTTACTGCTGGGTAACCTAATCCATAAAAAAAAGGTATTATTATATATGTATATTTATTTATTTATTTTAAATGATTTATATTTTGTATAAATATTCAGAATCTGAAAAGTGACTAGTAACTGAAATAATCAAATAAATGTAGTGGAGTAAATATAGTGGAGCGTACATATAGAGTAAAATGTAAATACTCAAGTAAAGTACAAGTATAGCAAACTTGTACTTAAATGCAGTACTTAAGTAAATGTACTTAGTTATATTTCATCACTGTTTGTACAAGCACCATAGCTCTCATGCCATCTAAGTGTTTTGTTGAGAATTTTACAGTTATTTCTAAAAAGAGTGTGATAAGTATCCCTTTATTAAAAAGAGAGGCATTAATCATAGAATTTAATTAAGTTTAATTAAAAAATATATTTGAAAATTACTGAGTTGTTTTGAGTAAAGTCCTTGAAAATGAGAGAAAATAGTGCATAAAAAGAGACTTAAAAGTCCTTGACGTGCTTCCCAACTGTGGCATTCCACGGAAAACATTTTTATTATTATAATGTTAAGTCTTGCACAAATTACACCCATATTTGGCAAAAAATTGCCAATTTTCACACAGCGATATGTTCAGTTGTTGCAGCTGAATGCTACCATGACCTATGGCCTGTCTGCCTCCCACTTGACCTCATTTGACCTCTGACCTCTTTATGGCCCACAGGGTGCTTCTCCAGGATCTTCAGGGTGTAATTGGTTCTCTGGCCTTTACTATTGAACTCGATGTGACCCGTCAGGCCATCATACTCCACCTGATGAGACAAACAGACAGAAAGACACAAAAAAATAGTGTTAGCTGACAGGCCCCAGCCAGCGAGTAGAGCTACCCAAAAGCAGTTAGACACAAAAAGCTTATCCAAAGAGCTGATTTCTGGATTAGTATTGGACTCAGAGATTAGCCACTTGATTTATGTGAAATTGAAGTTTATTTGGACAGCTTTAAAAGGGTTGCACTGCTTGCCGCAATAGATGTTCTTTTGTCTTTATTGCTTATACCAAATCTCAACAGCAAAGGTGACGATTGCCAAGTTAGCATGGCCTGGAGTCAGAATGGACTCAACATATGAGAATAAGGGCCCAGTCACACCAGAAAGTAGCAAGTGAATCTGATTAAAAACAAGAAAAAAGTGCAAGCAAAATGTGTGGTTTTAGAAGCTTGATGACATAGGAACTACTCAACACATTCTCAACCCAGGTCATCACATACCACCGTTGCTGTTCTATTGACATTCAGGGATGCTGCCGGACGGCCAACAAAAGCATGTGGTTAGGTTTAGAAAAAACACATCATGGTTTGGCTCTACATTCATACAGGAAGCGAACACTGGGCTACTGGGTGAAAGTCCAGGGTTTGTTGGACCCATCCACCACCACTTCCCACCCACCCTAAAGGGACTTTCCAGTTCCTTATATGATGCTGTTACTGGCAGCAACTCAACCTGATGCTTTGTTTTGGCTTTAAAGAAGTATTTCACAGCTGCAAATATGGTCTTTAAGAAAACAAAACAAAAATTGCGCAGTCTATGCAGTAGAAAGACAGAAATACTTTTGACAGTATATGACCAGAGAAAACAAAGAAAAACCAGTGGAGGTTTAAAAATCCAACATATTCTCCCAAGTCATCTTGTATCGCTACTTTGTCAGTGGACTTTCACATCTACATATTAGGCATATTAGGTATTTTATTGCGACTGCTGTATGCATTTAGGGACGCCACAACAAACTTTAACAAAAGCACATGGTTAAGTTTAGAAAAACATCTCTGCTTCTACATTCATATGGGTGGCTCCTGGGTGGAAATATGGGGTTTGTTGGACCCATTATCTGTCCCTCTTGGCTGTTTATAGAGACTTTCCAGCACCTTATATTACATTGTTACTAGCAGCATTAGCAAAAATAAGATTGGTATTAGAGGAAGAAACAGAGCAGACAGATAGACAGTTCATCAGATCAGTGACGGAGCTGCTGTGTGTGTTTGCAGGAAAGTGCATATAAGTGTGAGGTTTGTGTTATACATGTGCAGTCGGGCGTGCATATAGTGCCTGAGTTTATGTGAGCAATGTGCAACTGAGCGCACGTACAGTATGAATGAATGTGCGTGCCTGTGTGTGTGTGTGTGTGTGTGTGTGTGTGTGTGTGTGTGTGTGTGTGTGCGTGCGTGTGTGTTTGTGTGCATGACTCAAGATGAATTGCATCCCAAAAACTCTGTGGTGAGAGAGAAAGAGGGAGACAGAGAAGGAGAGAGGTCTCTGGTTGCTGCCAAAAACAGTGTAGAGATGATGAAGTGATGCACTGAGAGCAACAAAAACAATATGGAGCGAGGGAGGGAGGGAGAGAGACGGAGGCATCTTCAGTGGATGGAAGGAACAAGGAGTGGCAGACAGACAGAAACAAGGAAAGAGGAGAACTAGAATAAATTATATGAACATGGTAATGAAAGAGGAAAGAAGGAGAGAGAAAGGGAAAGATGCCAAAGGAAAAAGAAAGAGACAATACCCCACACCCCTCACTACCACCACCTCTGTTTCTCTCACTCTGCCTGTGTCCAGCAGCAGCACTGATGAGTCCAGGTCTGCCCTGCAGCCTGCAGCAAGCAAGAGACAACCTGCAAACTAAGCTATAATATATATTGTTTGGTATTTTTCTTCTAAATCAATGCATATGAGTTTTTTTTTCTCTTTCCTTTTGTTTTTATTAGTTGGACAACATTGTTTGTCTTCTAAGACTGCTACAAAATTATCCAAATAGACATTTTCTGACCTGTAATGGTTGAGGTTTGTTTCAATGGTTAATGTTACAGAAACATTGGAATTAAAAGAAATCAATGTTGACTCTTGGTAACACACTGGATGTGATCAGTAGTGTCACATGTCAAAGTCACTTCGTTGACCCATCCATCCACCTTTACCTCCTCCTTTTAAAGGTTTAAGGCTCGATAACAATGTTACCTCTGCCTTTGTTCCACACAGTCAAGAGTTTCAATTCATTGGACCCATGGAGCTCAGGTAAACACAGACAGACTGTAGGTCCTGTTAGGCATTTTAATAAGTGACAATGTTTCTCTGGTGATGACTTGTGGTCAACAAGGGCGAAAAAACATTTCCATGAGGAGAAATGTGCTGCGGCTTCAGAAATGATGCCAGTACAAAAGCACATGGAAAATCCAGAACAAATACAACAGTGGGATTGAGCTGCAGATGACAAAGTGTGCTGTCGAAAACATATAAACCACCTGAAAAAATTAAACAGAAACAAAAACGCTGCACATCCAGTCAACACAACAGAAGTTCTCCAAGCCTCTATAGCCCCATCTCCACCCAACACTTTTAGTATGGTACCTTTGAAACCAAAAGTAACCCTTCAGACATGGTACCTAGGCCCTAGGCCCACTTAGCGTTTCCACCACAAACGGTACTCTTAAATGTGGGCGGGGTTGCCTTGACTCACTGCTCCGTCCAGCACTCACTGTATTTCCTTATCAACGGTGACACAGAGGGAAGTCTGTAGTCCAAAGAACGGGGTTGCACGCCGACATTTTCAGAATAAAATAGAACAGGCTGCAGTGAGAGTCTTTCCTGATGGCTTTGTGCATTTTGTCCTTCTCAGGCAAGCTAAGGGGTTTAGTGTTGCTGGAGCCCACAGGAATGGTGCTCTGGGATGCTTTTCTTTTCTCCAAGTGAGGATTAGAATATATGCAGTTTACATAATCCGTTCATTGATGAATTCACAATGCCAGCTCATGCATTCACGTTCCACATTAAAAGTTGATTGCAGTCAATCATTATCCTTTTCTCAGTCTACAGCTACTGCAAGAGGAAGCAAAACGTGCTTTCATTTTATAGTTTCAATTTATTAATGTATGTAAGACTTGCCACGGTATGAACAGTGGTTACATAAGCCTCAAAACCAGCTGTGTGGTTGAGGTACAAAACCCACTTGGTAATGGCAAGAGAAAGATCATGTTTTGGCAAAAAAATAAGGAGTACCGGAGGCAGAATCACAGCTGGGAAAAACAACAACAACATTTTTTTTTAGAAACATTGTACCTACCTTCCAGTCTCCTCCCAGAGTAGACAAATTAAGTTATGGACCAACATGTGTAACATGTGCAAATTTCACTGAGTAATGATTAACCATTGACCATTAACCGTTTAACCCTATCTTGAACATTGGTCTGTAGCTTGGCAGTCATCTTGCCTATGTGTCTCACCATCCACCATCTTCTCCACCTCTAAATGACAAAGTCCACTCACATACTACTTCACTGTACAAAAATGTACAAATGTAACAAATCTGTGGTTTGATGAAAAGTATAACCCAACTTTTTTTTTTCTTTTTTTTTTTGTGTGGCGACTAGGCTGTTTTATGTCATATTCTTATTCCACTTTTCTCCCTGCTTCAAAAACAAACACACTCTCTTATCTGGGGGGTATTCCATCAAACCAGCTAACCGCAAATCCCGGCTAACTTCGATAAGCCGCGCTAGTTTTAGAGAGAGTTCGGTTCCATGACTCTCGCTAACAGGAACCTCAGCTGAGTTACTGGGGTAACATATGCTCCTGAACTAACCTGCTCCGTGGCAGGTTAACTATCAGGCTTAATGAATTGGTGTTACAAAGAATATGTACCTGTAGTAAACAGAGTCTCAGACAAACAGTTCCTCACACTTTTCGCTTGGTTATCCGTGTTGTCCGATAACGAAGTTAACAACTTCAGCAAAAATGAATTCACCGCACATTTTTGGTTAGTTTCGTCGAATTCCCAAGGATTAAAATAAAAAAAAAAAAAAAAAGTATCGTTGTCGTGATGATACCTTGAAATACTAAAATTCTTCTCCTCAGTGAGCAAAATTGCCAGTAGTAGTAGAGTGGTGTCATCCCCGACTGACATGTAGGCATCTGGGGTTCGAACCCAGATTATGGCATCATTCACTACATCAAATTATGTTGCAGCGATTATTCTGATGTTTTCACCAACAGCCTATAGCTTACATTTGTCACACATTACACGTATGTGAAATGTAATGCCATTTAGCCGACAATTATTCATCATAACTTTGTAGCCTACAGAACTTTTAACATCAGCTAGGCCTAACATTAACACTTGTCCATATGATTGGAGTAACACCTGCACAGCCGTGCGTTTGACATTGTTGACACCACTCCTGTGCAGAGATAACACAATTTGGCATATTAGTTGGTGCAAAGTACACTACACATTTAAAAAAAATTGTAAACCAAATAAAATTTCCTTGCAGAATTTAATTTCCAATAAATAATACGGTGCAGCTATTGAGCCTCAAACGCGGGTCTCCACGTTAATGACGGCAGTAATTCCTCTCGCTACTGACAGGACATAGTGTGATTGATCAACAGTCTAAACATAAGACATTAAACACTGATGTAAAAGTTAATTTATGCATTTAAGCGGTCGGCAATCTTCTGCCACGCCATATCTCTTGCCTTGACAGTAGCAACAGTATTTCCTTTTCTGGTAACTGCGTTTCTATACTCTTAGTAAAGCTCCACAAGGAGCTTTTGCTCCACGCTGTTGAAGAAATCAGCCCTAGTTTTCTTGTCTTTTTCCGACACGATCGCGTTTTCGACAATCGCATATTCTGGGCTTCTCATGCACCCTGTGCGCGCGCCTAATGAAAGATTTGATAAGTCTGGCTGAAGTTAACACTGATGAGGCGCGGCTGAAATGTGTTAGTGGAACGGCTTCAGCCTGAGGTGGAAGCTGATGCTAATTCAAACGAGGCTTAATCACTTAAGCGCCGCTATCACTTGCGACTTTGATGGAATACCCCCCTGGTCTCTTTCTCTCTTGGGTCAAAAATCAAGCTATTCCACTTAGCGCTCCCCCTGGAGGAGTTTGCATGTTTTTGCCTTTGCATTCTTTCTGTATTTACAGCACATTTGTTGTTAATGAAGAAGCTTGTGTTTTTCATTTGCAGCACCTTTTCGTTGTTTTTTTGCTTTGGACTTTTGTGCATATTTCTGAATTGGCATTGTCTCTGAAACTGCAGCACATTTCTCCTGATGGAAATGTTTGGGCTGTCATAGCGCGTTTGCACTTGTCAGCCACCTTAGCTGACAGAAAAAACAAATTAAAATCCAGTTGCATTCTCGCCAGCTATGTCCAGTTTGGTTCAGTCTCACCCTACTTACACTAACTTTGGAGTTGCTGGAAGGTGTTTTTTACTTTCTCTTTTGATTGAGCTAGGCTAGCACTTTCCCCCTGCTTCCAGCCTTTGTGCTAAGCTTGGCTAAAACATCCTGAATTTACTTTTGTACTGGTAATAGACATGAAACACATATCTATTTAAAACATCTGACTGAGTCTGAGTCAGATGAGAGGACAATGGGTGTGTTTTAACTCCAAGATGGCCTCCACTCACTCTAGTGATCACTGCCTGCCCAACATGGGCTGAAGAAGTTTTCACTTCCACTGGTTTTATTGACATATAAAAGCAGCTTTTCTAGGCTCTGAGAAAAATACGAGACCTTCATGGTTTAAAATTGATAATACAAAGAGTATGAACTACAAACTTGTTTGTAGTTCACTAGACGTCTTTTTAAAATGTAGGTCTGTGGGGAAAATTGCCACTGAGACAAACTGGTAGCAATACCGCTGCCTCACCACACCCAATCCTACTTGTTTTATCCATCCATGGGGAGAACATTGAACCAGAGGGTTTCCCAGAATGTCAGAGTACGTGTGTGTGTGCATGCATGTGTGTGTGTGTGTGTGTGTGTGTGTGTGTGTTTACCATGCGTAGGTAGTTCATGAGGCTGGTTCCATGCTGCCAGATAAGCGGAGACGTGCAGCTTAGCGGCTTCACTCCAATCTCCTGACTACGGTTCAGCTCCCGCACAGCGCTCACCACCACATGAACTGCATCAAACATTAGGGCCGACGACAGCTGCAACGTACACAATGAAAGAATAAACAAATATTATTTTACAATGGAAACATACCTGTTTAAAAACTGTCTTCTACTTTTGGCTCAATCCCAATACATCCCTTGCCCCTTCCACTTAGCCCTTACCCCTCCATTTTGCACATTCATGTCTAGGGGTAGAGTATCCCGATTCATGTTGGCATAGAGGTATAGGACAAAGTGTTAGGGCTACAGGTTTTTCAGAGACACACATCTAACGGAGTGTTGTGAGTGAGCATCGGCAACGTGGCTGCACAAGCAACAAAAGAAACCCACAAACTGAGCATAGTGTTGGTTCAGGCACCTACTACAGCTTGTAACTTTGTACTGAGGGGCAAAGAGAAACTCAAAAATGAGAGGGTGAAAACAGAAAATGGGACTGCACACAGTTAGTTGACACATGAACCACCTGTTAAACAATAAAAGCTGGAAATGGTGACCGCAAAAAGCATGGCAGGAATCCTGTGGAGCTTTGCTATATGATATTGACTCTGCTTTTAGCTCTAGTTTGGTCTCCACCACCTCTTCCTGACTTGAAGCTAAAGAGGCTAAAAGGCTCCCTTGAGCTGCAGAGTTGGTGACTATTCTCTGTCATTGGATTTTATATTGTTCATACAAACACAGAGTTCTGCACACACAATAGAAAAATGTGTTTGTGTGTTTGTTCATGCTCCTGCAGGCGAGGGCGTTGGGGAACGATTGTTGTAAAAAAAAGAAAAAAAAAAGTGAAGCGCTCCTGCTATCAGCGGCATTCAGTGTGCGCCTCGTACGGCTCAGTGATCCTATCAGAGTCTGACGTTCTGGTCTGTTTGGTCAGTTGTCAGTCAAACTGACACTCTGAGGGAATCAGACAAATTGTACGGAGGCAGAGCTGCACAGTCTGTCGACGGCTGATAAAAAAGATGGATGTATGACTGAGTGTGATTGAAGTTCTCTCCGAGTCGATAGTTTCAGGGCTGGATGACGATAACTAATTGCAGTTTGGAGAGAGAAAGATAGAAAAAGGAAGACTGGGACAGAAAGTGAAAAATAATTGCTGTCTGTCTGGTCCTGCAGCTGCTTCCTCTAGTTCACATATGAACCTTCTTTAACTAACAAAATAACATAAGATTTGGTACTTAAATTAATATTTAGGTTCATGGCCTGCCTAATGAGTAAATTTCAAAAAATGAACTTAGTAACTTTGAACCTGGTGTTGCCTCTTTTGGTCACTTGGTAAATTTAGTGTTAAGTTACTCTGTAATGGTTTAGCTTATCAATTCAGATTAATCGATTAAAGTTCAGAAAAGATGTTGGTCTTGGTTGAATACCAAAAAGTCAATACTTTAGAGCAGCCAATGGGAATCCTCTCTCTCTGAAATGACCTGTGATTGGTCAAAGTTTCCTGTCATAGGCTAGATTTTCTAAAGCATGAAAACAGAGCAAAGAGGGGGTGCAGAAATCTAGTTCTCTCTCAGACCACTTGAATTATAATATGCTCAAAGTTTGTTATGGGATATTTGCCTAATGACACCAAAATAAAACTTCCTACCCCAGCTTTAACCAATGTATTGTATTATTCTACACACAACAGGTAGGATGCAGGATTTGAACCCTGGTCTCTGGCTTTTTACACCCTCACCCACCCTGACCACCTCTTCATGACTCCTATGCAGTACAAGAACATAGGAGTTTGCACTAAGAAAAAAACAACAACCCAAAAAACGGAAAAGTGAACTTTTTAGCTTTTTTTTCCCCTTTTTGTTGTTTTTTGGGTCTTTTTTTTTTTTCTTTTACCTGACAGAAAAAGCTTGAGAACCACCAGCATAGATAGGGACTCCACAACAGGCTAAGGCAAAATTGAAGGCACTTACTTAAGGATACATTTACTGCTTATTTTATCCTTTTTGTAGACATTTTTTGATAATGGCAATATATATATATATATATATATATATATATATAGTAAGACCACCCTCTCAACATGGCTGAACGGGTTAAAATGTTTTGTCATGCAATTCTGTGCCATCAGCCATTTTAGACTGAAACTCTTCATTTACTGCTCATCAAGTAATGACCATAATCATCACAATAATAAAGTTCATTACAATCAAAGCAACCATATTTATGGCTCTGTTCAACTCCTTCAAGCACCTTAAGTGAATAAATATGAGTAATAATAAATCCCCGGGGGACGTTCTCTGCAGTGATGATGGTGTCTGCAGTGATTGAGACAAACTCTATTGTCATTACTATTATCTTTATTAGAGCTGTCTGCTCAGGCTTTATGTCCCGGGTGATAACAGAGCTGCAAATGAGACAAACAGCTCTGAGGAGATTGATTTGTCCTGATGGGTCCGTTCATTATGAAGGAGCATAAAGATACAGAGACAAAGACGAATGGAAGAGTGGGGAAAGAAAAAAAAAGCATTACTGCAACTGCACAAAAACAAAAATTGAAAGGGATAGTCCACCCCCAAAATTTAAAATACATATATTGTTATTATCAAAGACTTACATTAAACTTCCCCTTACCTGTAGCGCTATTTATCATTCCAAATTGTTTTGGTGTGAGTTGCTGAGTTTTGGTGATATTAGCCAAAGAGATGTCTGCCTTCTCTCCAATATAATGAGACTAGATGGCACTCAGCTCAAAGCACCAAAAAATGACATTTGGATAACTCATCAAAGCATCAAAAAAATTCATCATCATTAGAATGTCCCTTTTCCAGAAATCATGATTTGCCCAGTGACACCAAGATACCCAAGATAATCCGCAAACCACATTGTAAGCATAGACTGTATAAATTAATGGATGTAGCCACTGTTAAATCACCCATTGGTCTGTGGACCCTAGTGAAGCGGAAACAGAGTTTGGCATTTTGGCAGTCACCATTTTGTTTTTTTAGAGCCAGAAGAAGTGATCATATTTAGGCAGGACGCTGGTGCTGTGGAGAAGGGGTGGCTTAACTTTAAGTACCTCTAAGCCTTTATAAGTTATATAAAGAAAAAAAAAAATTCACCCCCATCCAGGCTGAAAACATGTTTATTTCTGCTGTTAAGTTGAGCATTTTAACATGGAGGTCTATGGTTAATTGTCTTGCTTTTGAAACCAGCCACTACAGGAAATGAAGTTTTTGGCACTTGGCTTCATTTTTCAGCCCTGGAGAATGCTGCTTGGTTGAGAGCAGTTTTTTGTGGGATTTTTTTTCTTTGTACCAAACTACACCTACAAAATGCAGCCTGCATCTACTCATGGACAGGAGGCTCATGCTCTGACAGCATGAAAGGTAAACACTAATGGCGTCCTCCCCTCCCTTCTACATGGTGACACAGTAACAGGGTCATAATTTCTGGAAAGAGACACTGCTGTTGATTTTTTCAAGTTATTTTTTTTTTCGCCATCTAGTTCAATTATATTGGAGAGAAGGCCAATATCTCCAACACTCAGCAACTCACACCAGAATAATCTTGATTGATAAATAAAACTACAATGGCGGGTGGGGGGGATTCCTGAGCTGCCTTCAAGTTCAGTAGCTGATTTTATCCAAAACTAAATGGTTGGTGATACTTCACCATTTTAAACCCACAACCTCAGTATCAAAGGGACAGTGTATTCTTAGTTGTGTGTGTGTTCAGGAAGGTTTGTCTCTCTTACTCTGTGTATATGTGTGTGTCTCACCGCTGGTCCAGGGTACGGGCTGATGTCGCAGCCTTCTCTCCAGGACAGGTTGAGGCTCCGGATGAACTCCAGGTAGAAGGGATGACTGCTGTTCAGCATTGAGAAGCCCAGTATGTTGGACTGATCGCCCACCACGTCATCCAGCCGAAGCAGAGGGAAGTCCTGAAGACAGAGAGAGAGGGAGAGAAAATAGAGGAAGAATGAAGGCAAAAAAAGTTGCATCCTCTGTCTGTCCTGTGTGATGTATGTTATCACTAAACTGATGTTGTGAGCTGCAGAAACAACAAGCATTTAAGATCACAGTGGGAAGGAAATTCCAGAAGTGTTAAGGATGAAAGAAAGGCAGAAGGGAAAGGGGGACAGAAACAAACAAAGGACTTGATTGAGATTTTCTTTTGTAGGGTGCACAACGTCAAGTTCAATTTTCAAATTCAGAGCAGGCTTGCAGAGAGAAAGAAAAAAGGTTAAAAAAAAAAAAAGATGGACATCAAACACTGGGGACTTTCAAAGAACTTCAAATAGTCCTTGAAGGCGAGTCGGTGTCATGCTGAGCTCTGCTGCTGAAACAAACCAGAATCAAACTGTTGCTCGGCTCTTGGAGGGTTTGTGTTTGCTCTGAAACAGATGCCGGCAATGAAACATTTAGCTTCAGCTGTGAAGTGCAGAGAACGCAGACAAACTTCTGTTTAAAAGAGACGCTACAACCTGCACATACAGACAGAAGAGATGAGTTCACCTGAGGGTTTCACCTTGTAAAAACGGAGAGACTGAGTTTACAGCCATGCGAGCAGCCCTATGAGGCTGCTCAGCATGCTAACATGCTCCCACTGAAAATGTTCACTTGCTAAACAGCATCTAAGTCTTGTACAAACATTCATATTTAATATTCTACATTTGCGAACAACTGTTTGCAGCACATATCTACTGGAAACAATTCACAACAGTCAAAGTACATACCTACTTTAAACACCACACTCAAGTCTTTTCACTGAAACTACCTGATTGGATGTCTGCTCAGAGATGTGTGGGCATGTACAAGTGAATAAATAGGCATTACCAGTAGTTATCATAGACTGTATTAATTAATGGACGTAGCCACATTGATGTCACCCACTGGCTTGTGGACTCCCATATTGAAGCCTCGAGTCTGGCAATTTGGCCTTCACCATCTTGGCTTTTTGAAGCCAGAGGGGACCATGGTTGGACAAGAGGGTGGACATAACGCCAGCTGCTAGCCTAATTAGCTTGGTGCATTGACAGCTATGGTTAACTGTGATAATAGTAATGATAATGATAATTTTTGCGAATGAAAAACAGGGTTAAAACCATTTACACAAAAAAATACTTACTAGGAAACAAAGAACATCTGACTCCTTATAGGGTCTTTTAGTTCAACCAAACGCTGAACAAGACTTTTTTAAGCAACCAAAACTTTGCAATTAACTTGCCAACCTCGTCGAATGCCAGTGACTTCCGGTGTAGGACACTGATGAAAAAAGCTGTCCTGTCACCTTGCCATGATATATGGCCGGTCACCATTATTGTTAAATGGCACCCGGCGGTGTCAGGGGGAAATGCAGTGGGACACAGAAGCTAAGATATTGGAAATCCAAATAGGGTGGGCAGGAGGGGTTGGGGATGGGTCCGACAACCCAGGGGCGATTGCTCTGAGACAACAAAGGAGGCTCAACTTCCCCTAAAATTTCATAGAAGAAATGGTCAAATATGCACTATTGAATTTACATTAAAATAAGTATTTACATTGCATTAAATGTGCGCTAGGTTGAGATTAACATCATGACTATGATGTTCAAACATCAGCTGTTTATCACCAGTTTTCAAACACGACCTCCCTGTCATACATTCTCGTGTCAGCACGGTGGATTCCTATGAGACAGTGCTTAGCAGGTTTTTTTCATGCAGCAAAGCGAGACGGTCATTGAATAAATGCGACAAAATCGTCACTTCCAGGGAGGCTTAGCTTCTGTGGGACCTAATGGAGCGGTAGGCAGGAGTGGACAGTCACTGTATGCATGATGATTGGAGGAATTGTCTAAACGGCTGAACCTGTTCCTTTTATAAGTTACTTCCTCGCTACTATATGACAAATTTATACTATATAACATAGCATCCTTCAAATTCGGCCGTTTGAGGATCCTTCCTTGACTTTGAGAAACACCTCAGGTGTCAAACTGTTAATCAGCCAATCAATGCAAGTCAGAGATGAGTCCCAACCATCTACGGGATTCTGAGAGGGGGGTCTTGAAAAAGACGAGGCTCAGGATTTAGCAGAGAGAAACGGGAAGAAAAACGGAGAGACGCTAAGAGTTAGTTGCAACCAGTTTAAGCTGTTTTAAGTTAATGTTAAACAACCATAAAAACCAGAGGTTTTATCTGTGTGGTTCTTAGTACAAAATGGAAGAGTGAGCTGTGTTTGGAGCTGTTTCAGCGATAACTCTACTAAACTTCGGCAACGCCATTGTCTGCCCTGAGCTATTTCTAGTTAGCTTTACCCTCGCTAGCTGGGAAGAGAAGAGGACTGAGTGAGTGTGGGAGACATGTTTTGCGCAAAGTTTCTGAGTGAGTATGGACATTACATGTGACCCAACGTGACCCCAACGACTCTGAAACTTAGAGCTCACATGTGACCCTAAAGACTCTGCCAGGGTTCACGCCCACACAGAGCTTAAAGCCCGCAACTCCGTACCAGTCAGTTAGAACTGAAGAAGCTTCTTGGATGAGAGGCGAAACATCTACAAGAAATGCAAGCAAGTCCAGTTGCCTACGATATAGCACTTATGATTACCATGACCTGGATGACTAAGAACCTTTACCAACACGAAATGTATTAGTGTTGTGAATTTCTGGATAGTGTGCCCCTGTGCCTACAGTCATACATGCTTGCCTGTGGTCTACCGCCATGTGCTGCTGTTGCTGTAGAGGGTGCTTTACGCAGCTGTCAGGAACCTGCTGTTCCAACGAGGACCTTCCTCCAGGATGGTTTCTCCACCTCATCTCACACCTTGCTGCTGGGCAGATGGTTTTGAATGCGGCTAGCAGTGTCCGAATTCCCCATGATCAGTGAGTACTGAGAAAATACTTCTCTTGAGGATTTACATGAGCTCTGACATGCGCGCCAACGACATGGTACCATAACTTAGTTTTACAAAACCCTGGGTATAATTTTATTTAATCAGTTTTAAGAGTCACAGTAAATGTTTATGGGTGACCACTTGTTTTGTTTTGTGTTAATAAATACTATGTTGCTGAATTATGTATTTGTGGTTTAATGTTATTCCATAGCTGATAAGTGTGTGTCATGTGGTTAATGTAAGGGGTATGTGTGTTAATGGTATGCATGGGAGTTTGTGAGCTAACCAGGCCTCTCTGCAACCTAGACAGAGTCAAATGCTGTAGTTTAAAGTAGACACATCACAAATTGACATTTTTGTAGACTCCCAACAATTCACCTCCATGCATAGGGTGCTATCAGAGGTATGCTATGACAATTCAATAACAAATTAGAGTTGAGTGGGAGGGCTACACTTGTGACAACAGAAGTGTACTGTTTTTAGAACAGACAATGCATGTAACAGGCTGAAGTTGACACAGCGACAGCAGCGACCATCAACAACCAACGCACCCAGGGTACCTTGCATGTCTTATGTCGACGTGGAAAATCCATGACCAAACATTGATATGTGATGAGGTTGCAGTGAGAATGTGTTGGAACTGAAAACATACTGAAATAGCAACAGTTACAGCTACGCCTATACTCATAGTGAATTGTCAACAGAAAGCACCCACTTGTCACTCAGAGCAGCCACACTCTCAATTATGCGTAACTTTAAGCCTTAATGACATATAAACAGGTGAGTTATGTCAAAATTGAACCCCCATACAATTGTGATGGACAGAACTTGGTTATAGACAATAAAACCATTTGCTTATTGTTAATTTCTGCTGTAAAGTTGGGCATTTTAACATGGGTGTCTATGGGGATTTACTTGGTCTTAGAACCAGCCTTAGGTGGCCATTGGAGGCACTGCAGTTTTTGACACTGCTATTTTGGCCTCATTTTGCTGCTTAGTGGTTATCACCCTCATAAATGCAGATTAGAAGGGACCTGCTAAACCTACTAATATGTTCAGAAGGCAGTTATCAGCCCATCAAATGGCTGTGGTTATTGTAAAGTGGTGGCCTCAAGTGGACACAGTAATTATGATGGCAGCAAAGGAGAAAGTAAGGTGATGTAACATTAGTGTAAAAAGTGAGAATTTCCACACAGCAACAAATTCTCACTCTGAACTCGTCACATATCGACATACCCTGGGTGTATTGGTGGTTGATGTTCAAGGGCGCTGTGTCCTGTTCTGCCTGTTACATGCATTATCTGTTTTCAAAGTACACCTCAGTTGTCACAGGAAATGTACAGTTTGCATACAGTCTCATTCAAAATAAATGCACCATGTTAGTACAACACCCCAAATTGATGTTTTTTCCCTTCAATAACAAATGCACATGGTTATATTTTGCCAACACACGCATGTGATTGGCTTTTGGAAAAATGAACAGGCTTTGGCTTTACAACCTTATGAGAACACTGAACTCCAGGGTAAAAATCAGTGGTTGTTGGACAGATCCACCACCCCTCCTGCCCACCCTGCTCAGACTTCCACCTCCTTAACTTTCATGGTTGTCCCGCCTCATTTCCCTCTGATGCCGCCGAACACCGTTAAACAATAACAGTGACTGGCTGAGTATTATGTCGACGTGACAGGATGGTGTCATCAGTGTCTGATATGTGAAGTTACTGACCAGGCACCAGTTTTCAATGACTTCGGAGTGCCGGTTGCGCATAGAGTGAAGGGTAACAAAAACACAGGACTTTCACCCATGAGACAACCCTTCATACCCCGTGTGAAACCAAAAGTCAACATTGAGTTGTGTTTTTTAGTTAAGTACTTACGCTATATTATTGCACATTTTGTTAAATAACCAATGTACTTACATTAACCAAAACCATGATCTTTTTTTCTGTACCTAACCACATGTTTTTAGCACCTAAAGGAACTTCCACCTAAAGCCTAACAAAACAGCTTCTAAAGCCAACTAATGATGGCCATTTTATTAGGTGATAACAGCCTTCTGAAGGTGTAGTAGGCTCCTTGTGACGAATACAGCACACTATGAGGCTGACAACCATTAATATCACCTATTAAATTGAGTGATAACATTCGAAACAGGTGGTACCAACTGCACTCTGTGGAGTTTGTTAAACCCATTAGGATGCTACAAACTTTCACTACAGGTATAACATGGGCCTTTCAAAGTGTGACTGGCTTTCTTATTAGATATTTTTGATATTTTTTATGATTCTTTGGTACAAATAGAAATTTTCCACCTGGTGGTAGAGAAAAGGTCAGGGAATCAGTAAAAACCTTGTGATTCACCGTCTGGCTAATTTCACAGAAATCTGACACCCATATCCTCTAATTGGCTGTGTATATTTCTGCCTTCTTTGTACATTTAGTTATTTATTGGTTTATTTGTTTAGCTCTGCACTTACTTAACACTAAACAGTACTTTGTACAATTGCTTTGGTGGTGTATTTCTTATTATGTAGGGCTGTTTGGTAGTGATGGCTGAATGAAGCCTCATGAAGCATTTTCTTTATTTTCTGAGCCCACTAGATGGTGCTCTTGGTTTCAAGAGAGAGGCTAAAAGAGTAGAAATTCAGTGTGCTTTCAAACTTTTGTTGAACAAAAAGCGCCATCCAGTGGGCTCAGAAAATAGAGAAAATGCTTCATGAGGCTTCATTTAGCCATCACTACTGTTTGGCACATAAAGATGGGAAACAGGTTACTTTGTTCTTGTTCATGTTTTGTTCACTGTTGTTTCTTTTCCCTTTTGATTTGGACAAGGAAAAAAAGAGAAACCCAGCAAGTAGTTAGTCGACATGTCACACTTTGGACCAAATTGTTGGACGGACGGACTGTCACCATCATCATTTGGCTGCATCTCCAGCGTGGTTAAAAATATTCTGGCACAGATTCTATCCGGTCTGCAGAAACTGTCTGTAGAGGGTACAAGGTGTTGGAGGGGAGAGTTGTTTTTTAATTCACCGTCGAGGTCTAAAGCCCCAAGCTTTAGTCACACGTCCAAGAAGTGTTCAGACCGTGGAACCTTTTCTGTCCAGCTGTTTAGCACAACTGCTAACCTGTGTGTAAGGTTAATTTCCTTTTCCCCTGAATCCCTCTGACACTTATTTACTTAACCACATCCCAGCCTGTCGGGAAGCGGCTGCTGCTGCTTTTGTTGTTGTTGCCGCTGGTGTGGTCGACAGTTGCCAAATCAATTCCAGCTACAGCCAAGTACACAGTCAGACTGTAGGCCTGCCAGCCGTGACAAAGAGCAGTTGGCTGGAGGAGTCGCGGCGACGGGGCCAGCACTGCTGAGGGAGGAAACACTGCGACAGTATCCCAGAAGGACACTGGTGATGCTGTGACTGCAGCACAGTTCAGACGGGACATCCATTTAGAAACAAGCTGGTTTTCAGCAGACGATGAGGGCGGGACAAGGTCAGTTCACAGCTCTCTGAAGAAAGGATGTTACAATGTCTGTCTCAGATTTGTGTGGGTTTCAAAGAGCAATAAGTAAGATTTAGATTTTTTTCCTGCCCTTTTCAGGAGAACATGGCCATCATATATCTACAGGGGTTTGATAAGATTATTAATCAATATCTGTGACTCACTGATTGCTTCATCCAGAGTTTAGAGAACTCTGGTTTCTGAAACTCACCTCCTGGCTCGTAGTCAGTCTGGAACATTGACCCCCCACTTCCATCCCCGCTCCATTACAACATTTGTCAGACTCATGACTCAGGCACCTTAATACAGTTTTATGGACTTTGAACATTCCTCTCTCATGTTTTGCTCACCTCTGCCTCAGGTGAAGGGGAAGCAATTTTATTACATTTCCTCCATGGATCAACACATCCTGACTACCGTACCTTGACTGCTTTTGTCTATCAAGCATATCCACTGTGTACTACAGGTGTCAAGGAATACAATGATACATGACACCACAGCTGTGTGTCTATTTCAAGCAATAGTATAACGGGGCTATTATTCACTGAACTCAACAGGCTTATATTTGGGACATGCTTTTAATTCCTTTCACAAAAAACTGTTGCTCAGCAAAGATGATACTATCAAATAGTTTTTTTAAACCAGTATGAACATTACTTGTATAAAAATTAGGCTTCAAATAACATATCAGTTATGAATCATTTGATTTAGCGCCAACAGATAGCAAGGTTAGTGCTTCAAAAAGAGAAAGCTATGCCACTTGTTTTACAGCACCCGAGGATTACAGCACCCGGCATACCAACCCTGCACCACTTTATCCTGTTAATATATATTAATATTTGCAACTTTAATCAATTTTTATGAAAAGCCCTGATTGTTTTGATCAGTGCAGTGGACCCTTACGGACTAAGGGAATATGAATAACTTACCAGGTTATCGAGGAACCAACATATATTTCAACTTTATGACCTCTTCAGAGGTAATGAGTCACCACTTTTTTTTAAGTCTATTTTTGTGTTGCCAGTAAATCTGAATGAATCATTTTTTGGCGCTAATGGTTTCAGTAAAATGAACTGAATGATTGAATTGTGGAGAATGTAACCAAGCTAACAATGTGTAGCATCTCCATACTGATATGTATGTGCGATCTAAACAGCGTTAGCTTAGGTGGGTAGTCAACAATCCGGTTTTATGAATCCAAAGAACTTCTATAAAAATGAACTGCTTGGCAACTAGACCAGGTGTCTAATTCAGACATGCGTTTATTTGTCAAAATGTGTCGCCACAAGGCCAGTAAAAAAGACCGGGTATTTAATTAGGACTAGGCTTTTAATTAAAGTTTTATGGCAGGCTAGTGGAGGGTATACACAGGTATGTGGGGTATAACTGTCTCTTTTTCTGGCTGTGTACAGGTACATAGACTGTCAGTATTTTTGAAACTTTCTGCGGTATATTCGCTTTGCTGCCGTAATACATGGCCACTAGTGATGACTAAATGAAGCCTCATGAAGCATTTTCTCTATTTTCTGAGCCCACTAGATGGAGCTTTTTGTTCAACAAAAGGTTGAAAGCACACTGAATTTCTACTCTTTTAGCCTCTCTCTTGAAACCAAGAGCGCCATCTAGTGGGCTCAGAAAATAAATAAAATGCTTCACGAGACTTCGTTCAGCCATCACTAATGGCCACACAAGCTTGATTGCTTACCTCATCTCTGGGGTTGGGTCTTATGAGTTAAAACAAATTTGGTTGGCACCTTTTGGACCAATTATTCAGAAGAAATCAAAGAAACTACCAAGAGACATGGTGTCAGGAATACAGCGAGTCCTGACAGTCATTCTCTAATTGACAATGATCTGTAACGTTACTTCTAAACTTGTAATGTTAAGTTAATGTACAATAACATTATAAAAGACGAGACTTAAAACACTGTATGACCATTTAAATTTTTTTTATATTTATTGAGCTTTATCATGATTAAAATCACCTTGAAATTAGTGTTTTGCTGACACAACCTCTCCCATCCCTGAAGCTTCTGTTCATAAAATCCCTCTCCCTGCCATGTTTGTGCAGCTGTGACACACATTGGAAACTTACCCTGATTTCTCTTAAATAAATTAATTAGATGTTTCTTGGGTGGTTAAAAGATAAAAGGGAACAAAAAATGATGAAATGGATTTATATTTGATTCATGACCTAAGAGTATTTATTTTAAAAATGTATGTCAAAAGATTAACTGTCTGCGATACCAACATATAACATACAGTGAGTCTATATTATACCTACCTATTAGTCAAAAAGCCATTGGTATATCCAGGAGAGTAAATCTACTTCTTCTTCAGTAACCTACCCATCTACCTCGTAGTACACCCACCTCATCAGCTACCACTACATCACTGCTTTTAGGAGTCTACAGCTATGCTAGCAGCTCTGTGAGGATGAACTTACTTTAAGCTAAATATTAGCTTCAGCATGCTAACATTGGGATGGCGTGGTGGTGCAATGGTTAGCATTGGGGCCTCACACTAAGAGGGTTCCCACACTGACACGAGGAAAATATGGTGGTTTTCAACCCCCACCCTGGATTCGAACCACCATGTTGTCCCCGTGTAAGTGTGTGCTTTCTCCAGGTATTCCAGCCTCCTCTAACAGTCCAAAGACATGCAGGCAAGGTAAACCTTTAGGCACCAGGATTTCATTTCAAGATTTCAAAAGGCTGTAGCTTGAAAGTGGTGAGAGATAAAGGCATACTGCAAATAAGTAAATTATTCAGTATGATTCAAAGTTTGTAATGGGAGTAAATTTACCAATCAAATTTGCATATTGTGACATCACTAGGCGGCAGCTATATTGGATTAAATAACTCTCAGTAAAACTGCATGAACAATTTAGATTTTTTTTTTTTTGGTTTGTTTTTGTCATCTTATCCTCAAAATAAAGGAACAGGGATCTCATGGGAGTAAACTTACTCATCTAATTTGCATATTGTGACATCACTAGGCGGCAGCCATATTGGATTACAGAACTCTCACTATCATCCTCAAAATAAAGGAACAGGAATCAGTAAAAGGTAAAACAGACAATAATAAGATGTATCTTTCTACTAGCCCATCAACCAAGTAGCACAGAAGCCTAATCTGTAATCAGTAATCCTCAATCTCAGACTTTTCTACAAGCCCCATGCACAAATGAAGTGACAGTAACATCATATCAGTCACACAGTCTGGATTTTGGGTTTCTAAATTGGCCACTGGTGTGAACGTGTGCGTGAATGGTTGTCTGTCTCAATGTGTTAGCCCTGTGATAGTCGGGTGATCTGTCCACCATGTACCCCACCTCTCGCCCAGTGTCAGCTGGGATAAGCCCCAGTGGCCTTGTGACCCCCGACAGGATAAGCAGTTACAGAAAAGAAGAGTGAATACTAATATGGTTACAATGACAATATTAACAAGCTAATGTTTAGCAGGTTTAATGTTTATCATGGTCACCATCCTGATTTAGAATGTTAGCATGCTAACCTTTGCTAATAAGAATAAAACTATATACTGTATATAAAGATGAATGACACATCATCAATGATGCCCTCAATACAAAAGTGAAGCCAAAATATCTTGCACTAGTGACATCATGTGGAGCCAGACTCTGTGCAGTAACTAGTGATGGCTGAATGAAGCCTCATGCAGCATTTTACCTAGATGGCGCTTTTGGTTTCAAGAGAGAGGCTAAAAGAGTAGGTAGTTCAGTGTGCTTTCAACCTTTTGTTGAACAAAAAGCGCCATCAAGTGGGCTCAGAAAATAGAGAAAATGCTTCATGAGGCTTCATTTAGTCATCACTAGCAGTAACTATCTCCAGAGTGTGGAGTTCAAAACACCCATCTGACGAATTGTCAGTAGTGCGATTGATCCCAAACACCCATTGGCACATATAGCTGTCAATCATAACATCAAACCCCCTCTTCATAGCATCAAATAACTAGTTAAAACCAAACTTATCAGAAAAACAAACAATTGAACATAAACCAGATGGATAAGAACTGCTTAAAATAACAGAAACCATCTTTGGGAAAAAAGTTATTTGACATGTATTTTGATCGTTTAGTTTGGCCCGTGTCCCATCTGCTAACATGGAGGGGGAAGGCCTTATTACCTTTACTGCAGCCAGTCATCAGTGAGTGATGAAGATATTTTGGCTTCACTTTTGGGGAGCTGTTATGTTGTATATCTTTTTATATACAGTCTATGCACTAAAAACAAAGTGATGAGACTGATGGAATGTAATTTGTTCTGCAGGTATTTGAACATGAATTAAAGTTTTGGACATATTAATATGTTGATCAGACGATGGTGCCACATGTGATGTTAATAATCAAGATTTAAGTGGTGGAGCAGCTGACAAACAGACTGACATACGGGACCTGATGGGACGCCATCATGCAAATAATTAAAGGAGGTCCAGATGGCATCACTCTGGAGGAAATGTGTGATCCTAAAGTCAATTAGCTGAAATTTAATGAACTTAATCTAATGTTTGCTTTGACCCTCACTAGAACAGCTAATAATCATACATGGGAGCCATATTTTCTGTCAGCCTCAGTCTCTGTGTAGACCGCTGAGAACTGAGCCAGACAGGAACCAGTCATGAGATGAGCTGTAAAACCAAAACTAAGAGCTTAAAAAGGCTAAAAACTTCAACTGTCCCTTTGCTAAGTACAGCCCCTTGAATGCAAATCATTGCACTGGCCAGCTTTCACAAGGGCTTTGCTCCACAGACTGTCGTGCAATCTTTTTCGATAACCTTCTTTTTTAGGCTGTTTTTTCGTGGTGCTTCATGTGTAACAATGATACTTGTTACTTGGAGAGGCTGGAAGGGGATGTAGGTTTATTCTCCATTTCAAAACCAAAAACAAACCCCTAAAAGTGCAGGGTGAGCTAACAAGGTAGCTAGCTACTGAACATACACATAATACTTTGGTTTTTTAACAATTATAACACTGAATAAAAACTGACCCTGCTCTACAGGAATCAATGAAGGGAAGCAGAGAAACTTTGCCAACCAGTTTTGTGTCATCACATAGTGTGCAGCTAAATTATGTTTGGTTTCACCTGCAACTCCATGCCCATCTGGTGGGGTCTGGGTGCTGGCAGCACAGGGGAACCAAACGCTGTTATCGGCACACAACGTGATGACATATAACTGGTTCAAAATCTTTGAAATTTCCCTTTATCTTCATTGTCTTCTGTCTTGAATGCCAGGTGACGTGGTGTTTCACTGTTATTCTGTTGTAATCTTTTTAACCTGTTTTCAGAGAAGTGAGTTTGACACCCCTCATATATCCTTCACACCAGCCCATTCTCAATAAACTCTCATTCTCAGTAAACTTCATGTATGTACACTGTGCAAAGTGTTACCTTAGCCAGCTGACTAAGCTAACCGCAGGATCTAAACACTTTAGTCTCTGGCATCTAATTTCCTGTACTGTTTTTCCATCTTTACCCTCAGATGTCTCATAGCCAAACAGCTGTGGTGAACTCTACATAACGTCTGGCGTCTGCAGCCTTCTTGTCTTGTCACAGTCAGCAGAGCGTGTTTAATACAAAGTTAGAGGTAGGTCAAAGACAGTGCTGCAGGTGTATGAGAGTGTGTGGAAGTGGTGAAGTAGGGGAATAATTTTACTTTTGGTTGCTATCCAGGGTTCTGCTGGAGGGGCAAGAACGGCACTTTCGCCCTTGGTTTTGAGCGCAGCGTGAAGTGCCCTTGCGAACAGCTCCGTTAAAGTCCATGACACGACAGTGTTTAGAGATGAGGCGGAGATTGAGACGAGTTATTATCCACGCAAAGTCTCTTCGCACAAGGGCACAACACTGGATGGTAAAATTATAATGATGACAAACGGCAGCAGGAACAGTGTGCATCTCTGATGAGAGGAGAGAGAGGAGTTATGGGTCGAGAGTGAGATGAGAGGAGAAGGATGCGATCCATAAACATCCTTAAACAAGTGAAGAGATTGGTTTAGTACTAACAAAATAACAAAGACGGTGATGGTGGGATGAAGGAACTGATGACAAAAAAATGATGAAGAAAGAAAAGGGACAAAGGCATAAAAAGGAGATAAACGTGCGATCTAGGAAAAGAAAAGAGATAAACAAGTACAGTGAACTAGGTAAGAAAAAAATGAGGACAAGAGCAAAAGGGAAAGGGGAGAATGAGAAAAGGAAAACTAAACTAAGGAAATCAAAGGAAATAAAAAGAAAGAAAGGAATGGAAAAGAGGGCATAAGGAAAGAGGAAAGGCATGAAGGAAATGACAGAAGAGGAAGGTTTGGGAAAGGGAAAGGAAAAAAAGAGGACAGAAGGAAAGAGGAAATGAGAGGAGGACATTGGAGATAAAAAAGGATAGGAAAGGAAAGGAAAGAATAGGAAAGGAAAGCAAAGGAAAGGAAAGGAAAGCAAAAGTGATGAAAAGTAATGTAGTAGGACATGAGTGGATGAAGTAATTTAGAGAAAGAAAAAGGGAGAGAAAGTAAGCAGGAAAAGGATAGAATGAAAGACAAAATGGAGGGGAAGAAAAAACAACAGAGGGAACCAAAAAGATGTGGAGAAGATGAAAAAGGAGGAGGAGGTTTAGTCAAGGAAAGGACACAAAAAAGGGAATGAGGACAGAAGGACAGAGGAAAGGAAAGGACTAACTAAGACACATAGGAGGTATTGGAAAAGAAAAGGAAAAAAGAGGAGGACAAAAAGAGAGAAATGGAGAGGACACTGGGTATAAAGACAGGATTTTGAAATGGAAAAACATGGACTGCAGAAAGAGATGAGAGTGGAGGAAATAATTTAGAGAAAGAAAAGAAGGGAGGCAAAATAGGCAGACAAGGGACAAAAGGGACAGTGATTTAGGGAAGGACAGGGAAATAGGGAGATTAAAAGACAAAAGGAAAGGAGTAAATGGAAGAGGAGCTCAGGTTAAGGAGAGGGAAGGAAAAGTCATAAAGAAGAGGAGATGCGAGAAGAAGAGTAGGGGATTAAAGGAAAAGGGAGAGGAAAGATGACAGAAAAAAGACAACAGAGGGAATAAAAAGAAAAGGAGAGGAGGACAGGTTTTGGAAAGAAAAGGAAAGGAAAAAACAAAGGAGGGAGGAGGAGATTTGGTAATGGAAAGGAAACAAAAAAGGGGATGAGGACGAAAGGAAGAGATTAAGGAAAATGAGCGGTGAGTCAAAAGAGAAAGGAAAACAATTAAAACGGGGAACAAAATTAGAGTTACAGAATTTAGCAACAAGGGAAGATGAGATGACTTAGGAAAGAAAAGAGGAAAGAGAAGAACAACATGATAGGAGGATTGAGGAAAGGAGGAGATGAGGGATGACAATGGATGACAAAGAATAAAAAAAATAAGGGGGATTTAAGGAGTTAAAACAAGGTGGTATAAAAAAAAGTCAAGATAAGGAAAAGAGAACAAGGACAGACATTAACGAGAATATTAGAGAAGATGAGGGGTTTAAAGCCAAAAGAAAGGAGATGACAGAAATAGAGCTACAGCAAAGTAAAGAAAAGAGGGAGGCACCTGTAACTGGACAGAAAAAGATGAGCATCATCTTTATGAGAATGAATAGAACAAGAAAAGAAGTAGAGTTTAATGGTTGATTAAGCGTCACGATGACTGAAAGGACAAGGCTCTTACCATGGTGGTAAGGATGTACTTGTAGAAGGCTGACGTCATCCCCAACTCGTTCGCCTGCAAATCACCAGAAGAAGAGACTAATGTCAGCACCGTGAAACAGGAAGTACAAATCTTAAAACTTTATCTGAGGAAACATGAGTCACAGTTTATTAAAAAAAAAAAACAAGGGAACCATCTGTTTTATATCCCCCCTCCTGCTCACTGGAGTTTGTCCTACATTGGAGACAATTATGTCTCACCCTGACACTCTGTGTTGGAGCCTTCCTGTGTCTTTAATAGCATGAAACAGTGATTATATCTCAGAATAAAACTACAGGAGCTGTCAGTGATGAAAAGCTACTCAGAAAAGTATGGGGAGGTAATAATAAGAAGGAGAAGAACAGCTGAAAAAGCTCAGTTTGCTCTGATGTGGTGAAAAGACGTCTAGACGTCCCGTTTTAATGTGGGCTAACTGAACATTCTGATGACATCTGAATGATAATAGTTTGGAGGTTTTGTGGTTATATGTTACCCAGACATCCAAACACTTTTCAATCAAATATAGCCACAATTCAGCAGAGATGTCGCCATGTCTTTTCACCTGCAAGCAGCACAGTGATCAGTCTCACTTCTTGCCCAAGCACCACCACACCTTTACAACTTGTCCAGGATGCTTTCTGGCATGTTGATTCTTGCAAACAGGGGAGCAGGTTTTCAGTTTTTCACTACTGTGTATTCCTGTATTTTTGCAATGATAAAAAAAAATATAATGTCTAGAATGACTTACAGAAGTGTTTCTAAAACATTGTGGTTTAGGGTGGCAAGTGCAGCATGGTCCCATCACAGCAGAAGGGTCCTAGGTTCTTGAGGCCCTTCTGTGTTTGTGTTTTGTATATCACGTTAGCATCATGGATGAATAAAGTGAACACATGAGCAGCGCTGGAGGCGGGGCTCCGTTCATTACCCGATCTTTAGCACTGTTGGACCCATATGGCAAGCACATCTGTTTCAAATGTTATCACTCAATTACATGAACATTATTAGAGGTTATCAGCCTTATACTGTGCATATGGGTTATCCCCAGAGAAATATAGCAAGGTATTCTATGAGAAAATGGCAAAAGTAGCTTGCTACTTGCAAAGCTACTTTTATTTTTTTTACTTTGTGAAATGATATGTCAAATCAGCGCTTTCTCAGTGATAAGAAAAAAAAACGTCAGCCAAACTAATAGGCAGGCAAAAAAAGGTGAACTGTTGAACTCCATACTTAGATCAAAACTGTCTTCTTTTCTTTTCTTTTTTTGAGGACTCACTGACATTTGAACATGTCCTCCAATAGCATGACATCAATCTGCCTGTTGCTCTTCCTATTTCTCTCTCCTCTTCCTACATAATGCATTTCTCTGCCTTTGCCTCTTTCAGTGGGCTATCTGGCCAAACAGAATTCCAAATTATATTTTTTTGCTCAATAAAACTATAATAATTAAAAGACTAATATAAACAATAAAAAACAACAGTCCTAATGAAAACTTTTCTTTTTTTTCAGACATTAGAACATGACTATGTCCAGCAAATAACACATGATATCAGAATGTCACTCTCTCCCCCCTCTCTTTCTTCTTAATACTGTTCTCTGTCTCTCTAGCTCTTTTCTCAGCCCTTGTTGTGTCTACATCTCTGGTGTCCACTGCAAATACACTAAATATATACAGTTCATGGGCATGCCTCAGTGTGGCGCTGGCACCAGTCACATTACATATCCTTAGTTTTATTTTCCTTACTTTTATCCAGACAAAAAAGAAAAAAGTCTGCTGCACTTCAGAGCTTTTCCTGGGAAAAATAGCTTGTAATTTTTATGGGGGCTACCACGCTACTCTGTCAATTAATCAACTTTGCTACTGAAAAGCTATTTGACTCAGAAAATAGTGACGTTACCACCACACTACTGAGAAATGTGTTAAGTTAGTAATGTCACTATTTGAAATGATGCTACTGCCCAACACTGTGCAACAGTCTCCAGGGTTTAAGTCCTGTGTTTGTTTGACCCTACTCCCTGTGCCAATTGTGCAGCTTTTTTAGGCTTCTGAAATGTTATTGGGACCTATGGATCAAAACCCAATAGTTAAACAAATCATTTCAGAGTTGTAACATTCAAAACATGTATTCATACATTTACAGGAGACTCTTGCACAATGAAAGTTTATAGAAAAAAAAGTCTTTTTGAGCCAAATGACATTACATGATGACCCAAAATTTGTAAATCCACCAATTGGTCATTTTGTCACATTGGCTTCAATGCCCAGCGCTGTTCCTCGGGCCCTGGTTAGCGTAGTTTTACTCCAAGTCCTAAGGCATCCTCCAACAATCCAAAGAACTTCTTTCACACATGCACAGCAACCCTCACTTAGACAATGCTTGGAGGAGCTGAATGTATTAACGCAAATGTCTAAACCAGTTGGAGCAGACATTAAACAGACTTTACCCTGCCAGATCCCTAGTACAAAGTCCGTTGAGCCCATTTATTAATAGAGCAGGTCGTTGGGGAATTCATAACGAGCGTTTCTATCATGAAACTGGCGCAAAAATGAAAGAATATAGGCATCCAATGGTGAAGAAGAAGAGTCATTTACATGAAGACACAACTAGATTCAAAAACTTCTGTCAGTAAAAGCTGATGCTAAAATTGTCATAAAATTAAAGAAACGGCAAAAGATTTAGTTGTTGATGACAACATTACAAACTGACAATGTGAACAAAAGCACTGCGATTTCAACAGCATTCTTTTTGCATCATGCCCTGCCTCCTGCACACTCAACTCAGGCACCAACCTTCTGCTACACCAAGCAGAATATTTCAAGTAGGTGAGAACAGTTGTGGTTTGGGTTAAAATCCCTATTTTGGTAAGGTTAGCGGAGCTTTGCTGTCAAGGTTACAATAAAAACATGTGGTTAAGGTTATTGCATAAATATAGTCATGCCTAAGAAAAAGCAGCACTGATTTTGGGTTTGAAATGAGAAATGAACAGCTCTCTCTCCTGTGTTCATGTCTGCATGTTGCCTCTGAGCAGCTGCTGCTTCACACTGTTTGCATGCAGAACCTGATAGAACAACTCTCCCAGTACAAATATTCAGCCAGGCTGGGACTGGAACTGGCAACCTCACAGTGGAGACCTTCAGACTGACTCTGTTATTAATCCATTAACCTTCCACACACTGTGAGCCTCTCTCTGCTGTGTTCTGCCTGCAGGAGCTGAGTTTACAGGGAAAAAAAGACAAACATGACAGAGTTACTGAGTGCTTTTATTTTGTATTCAAAACTTCTCGGACCTCCAAGGTTACTGGGCAGAGAGTGAAATTACAACCTGCCAAGAGCTGGTAGATTTAGTTTGAGGCTGTAAAGTCTGTCGACTCTACCGGCCAGTTTGGCAGGAAACCAACCTGTGTCTGAAGGTCCTGTTCTACTCTGTAACCACCACAGAGGAAGAAACAGACACACAAAGCAGGAGATAAAGATGTTTCAAACAGACAGAGGAGCAGCACTGCTCAGGGGCCTTTCTTATTTAAGTGTTTTCATTTCTTCTGACGTTAGTGAAGGCACTCTTTATTTAAGGTGAGGCGGGGCACCTCCACTGTCATACAGTGCTGGAAACCCTGTATCTATATGAATGGATAGAGGGGAAGGGGGGCGTAAATATAGACAGTGCAGACAGTGTGGTTGCCCTGGATCCTGTGGGGTGTGGGGGGCTTGCAAATGATTCAGACTGCCACTGCAGAGCTATACCTGTATTTCAAAAAGAATTCACATTAGACTAAAAATGCTGCCAAGTGCTATGGGCTATATTCCCTCAAAACATGCAAACTTATCTCTGTCATGATTTTCTTTTCTCTGTCTTTTTGGTAACATAGTCAATAGTAGTGTATACCATATTATATGCATATTCTACATAAACCATAAAAACTATGAATAAATTATTTAAATTAAATGAATGGTTTTCATCTCATCTGTAGAACAGGAGGTTTTGTGTCTCTGTCAACAACCATTTCTTTTTATTTTCTTCTCTTAAGTATGGTGTGCCTCAGGGGTCGGTTCTAGAACCAATTTTATTCTCCTTGTACATGCTCCCCCTTGGGCACATCATTCAGAGACATGTATCCCTTTTTGACAGTCATGGGCTGGCTTGGCTTGGCTTGGCTTGGCTTGGTTTAGGCCGTCAGCCCAGCACAGCAGAGATCTACATTTCCATTATAACAGGGCTACCTTCTTGAAGTTGTGTCTTAAACTGATGACGGCTTGTCTTGAATGACTAAACCTCAAACTAGAGAGATTCAGTTTGAAGCTACAAAAGTAATTAGAGACTTTGAAAACGCCTTTCTCTCTGGACTGTGAGAGTGAGTCGAGTCTTGCAACACCCATGCTTGTTTGAAGGGGATAAGGGGGGTCATTGGGGGTTGGCTGCTGTCAGCGAGATTTCACTGCTACCTGCTTGAGGGCGGGTGGCCCAGCTTCTGGACCTACTCATGAGAGGGTCCATCTCCTGCATGGCTTGGCGTGGCATGGCGCATCTAAACTGATAATGGAAACACAAATCGACGCAGCATGGCTTAACTTGGCACAGCCAAGAGTGACAATGTAAAAAAGGGTAATGGTGTCGCTTTTCATTTTTATGCTGATGATACACAGATGTACCTGTGTATGTATCCGTGATGTACAGAGATTGTTGTCACTGGGCCCCAGCACATTACTCAACATATTCTGCCTTTGGCTGGTCCCCTATTGGATAATATCAAACCTGTTGCAAGAAATCTTGGAGTCTGGTTTGACAGCAATTTAAGTTTTGAGCAGCACATCACAAAGCTTGTGCTATCATGTTTTCATCATCTTAGAAATATTTTAAAAATATATTCAATTCTAACTTTTAAAGACACTAAGACAATTTTACATGCCTTCATCTTCAACAGCCTGTTTTCTTGCGTGAATAAAAAATCTCTTCATCGACTCCAGACTGTACAGAATTCAGCTGCCAGGCTTTTAACCACAACCAAGAGACATGATCACATCACTTCAGTTTTAGCCTCTTTACACTGGCTCCCAATATGTTCTAGAATAGATTTTAAGATTTTAATGATTACTTTTAAGGCTCTTCTTGGTCTCTCTCCCAGATATATCTCTGACCTCTTAGTACCGTACACGCCAGGATGTACTTTGAGGTCCTCGCTGAAAACCAAGGGGGACAAAGAGTTTGCTGTCAGGGACCTGAGGCTCCGGAACCATCTGCCCAAGGAAATCAGGTCAGCCTAGTCAGGGATCTCTTTAAGTCCCTTCTTAAAACATACTGTTATCGGAGAGCCTTTCCCGATTTTACTTGTGTTTTAAGTTCAGTCAGACCATCTTTTATGTCCTCTGTTTTTACACACTAAAGTATATTTTATCAGTCCTTTTAAATGTTTTTTTTCATGTCCTGTCTGTTAGAATTACTGACATGTAAAGTACTCTGGAACTCTGTTTTGAAAAGCACTTTATAAATAACGATTATCATTATTATTATTATTATTATTATTATTATAAATCAATATTTAATTTGAATTTTTTTTTACATATACAGGTGTGCAATTATGATTGTTCAGTGAGATGTATGTCGATGTTGCCCAATGTCACATTACAAGACAATATAATACAGCAGCTAATTTAGGTATAAAGTCTGTCAGGACTGACAAGCTGAGCATATCTACAAGCCCATTAAGCAGTCACACCTTTCAAACAAAACGCAGCAGTAAGAAAGGACAAGAGAGAAATGAACAGAAGGGAAAAAGTAGCAAAGCCTCCTAAATTAGATTCCTTTGGCATTTTTATAACCAGTTCCCCGTGGTGTGTGTGTGTGTGCCTTGTAATTAGCATTGTGCATTAGGGCCTGTTACAATAGCATGCAATGGGGCCCGTTGCAACTACCTTACAGAGCTGGTCTGGAAAATCAACATAATTTCAGATGCTGAAAAACTATATAAATGGGACATTCTGAGCCTCAGTAATGTATGTCTGTGATAGTCTAAAATAAAAAAAAAATATATGGATTTTGTCATTTTCTGTATATTTACTTGAGATATAAGCATATTGGACTGCAGGTCCCATACAGTCTGATATGTTGTTGTGTTTAATTTTGTAATTAATATTTACTCGTCTTGAAGATGTTCTTATTGAGATTTTTATGTGTTTTATGAAGTGAACTTTTTATATGTGACATGAATCATATGTCTGGTGCAATGTAATGTGTGGTGATGTTTAGTTGTTCACTTGACTTTTACTTGTCTTGAACAAATTCTTAATGAGACTTTGAGATGTGTATATGTCTTGATTTATGTTTTTTATATTGTGCGTAGACCCCATGAAGAGTAACTGCTACATTCCCAGCTAATGGGATCTGAAAAAAAGAATAAAGAATAAAGAATTAAGCTACATTTTGAAATAAGATTCAAAAGTCTTTCATAACATATTAGCAGGCTAACATGAATTCATCACTAAGTTGGGTCAAATGTAAGCAGGGTTGCTTGGCACACTGATTTTGGGGTTGGTTGACACATGTGTCTAAGTAAGCATGGAACACTGTAACTAACTGCACTCCCTGAGGAAATAAGATATTTTTGGAAAAATTAAATAGCGATTCCAAAGAAAAGCAGACAGAGGGGTCTACAGGCTGTGTTTGAGGGATAATAAATAATGTTTGTGTTTTCGGGTCATGTTGACTGTTGACTCTTATTGCTGAGTTTAGGTTGACTGATTCTGATCTGACATTATGACATGAAACAGTGGTTTCTAAGTTAAAATAAAAAACAACCAATCAGCACCATGGGCAGGACTAAGGCCTTTGTCAAACTGCAGTCAAGCTGTTATCTGGGCAATGCGACTGGGGTGACGTAAACAAATTTAGGAGTGGATTAGCGAATCTGTCAGCTCTGATACCTGTCAAATGGTGTGCAGACTCCACCTACTTGGTCCACTACAGGCATATGCCAGTGTGGTAAATGTGCGGAGCCACAGGTCACTTAAATTGACAGTAGATCAAGGTGGATATGTGGGTCTCTCCTGAAAATCGCTTAGAGTGGATGCAATGTCAGGCTGAGGATGTAAATGAAGAGTTTACTTCTGGGGCCGTATTCACAAACATTCTGAGAATACTCTCAGAGAGCTCCTAACTTAGCCTAAAAACTTTTAATAAGGAGTCCAAGCTTAGGAGTGATTTAGGAAAGTTCTCAGAGCAACTCTGAGCAAAGAAAGAACAGAAATTTTTATCTTAGTGAGGAGGTGTGGTTGACCATCTTGCTAGGTGTGATTCCTTCTTTTAACAGATGTGATTGGTTGTCACAGACACGCCCTTTTGTGAGCCTGCAAGGTGTGGACACCCAGAGGAAATGAGATGAACTGCTGACTGTGAAAGTGTTGTTATTGTTGTTGTGATCAGTCTGCTGATGGAAGGTTGACACAGACTCAAGTCATCACTCCTGCACTGTCGGATTTTCCGGTTTTTCAAGTATCTTAGTGTTGTGATCATTTTATTTTTGGCGTGCATACCCCTAATTAGATAGACCACAAATATTATCCCTGCATAATCTATTCTGTAGCATTTTGTTTACTCACTGTCATCCAGGGTTTGGAGCATATTTCTCTGACCCCTTTGTGTTTCCACCATTTTCTCCTCTGATTAAGAAACTCTTAAGTCTCTTAAAAGTCTTCCTCCCTGCTCCTAACAGTTTTTCACTTCAGGAGCTCTTTTAAGGTCTAAGATGGTTTGTGAATAACTTCTATCTTTACAAAGACCTAGTGTTAACTTTGACGGTAAATTCTAAGAAAATGTCACAATTCTAAGAATTTTCTAACAATTTCATCACTAGGAGCAACTCTTAGTACTGGGAAGCTTTGTGAACACAGCCCCTGGAGTTTATTTCTGTCTGATATCAGGCAAGTTCTTGTTTGAATTAAATTTCCAAATTGTTTCCACTGGTGGCTTCATTTTGCTATCTATAGCCATATTGGCAGAAATGCACAACATGAATTTAATGAATTAATTTTGCAAATCACCTAATTTTGACCTAATATTTGTATACATTAAAACATCTTTAATTATAGTCCAGACCTTTTATTTGCTGCTGGTTAGAATATTCTAATATAAATTATACCAGAGAAAATGTAAGAAAGTGAAAAGTGAACCAACCAACCCTGGTCTCCCCTACTCATTATGCAGAATGGCCCATTTCATAATCATAGATATTACTACATTCAATTATTGATGCATTAAAGTGTTCATTACTTAAGTGTTGCAGATGATTAAGGTGGAGTGCATCTGAGTTACTGTATATACTGCCAGGTAAAATCCCCCTGGAGATCAATAAAGTCAATCTTAAATTATACATGATAATTTATTAGTTAATTATATTTTGTATTATTGATCAGCCTCTGTAAACTAACTAAAGCTATCAAGTAAATGCAATGGAGTAAAAAGTAAAATACTTGCCTTTGAGATAAAGAGGAATAGAAGTGTAAAGTAGCAAAAATGTATCATAAATTGTACTCAAGTACAGTACCTGGGTAAATGTACATAGTTACTTTCCACTACTGGCTGCTGTGGAGTCAGTGAGTTGGCAGCTAAGTTCAGCCTATTCTTGGCCAATATTACAGTTTTTACATTACACCGTGAGATGTCAGTCTGCACTGTAAAACTATCAGTGGATAATTTTTGATGTTCAAAGTGATGCAGCCCTAGCTGTTTTGCTTTCCAAAGTTCAGTCAGTGAGTGTCAATAAAACCTTTAACATCCTGACCTTCCTGAGGATGTGGTAAGAGATGGAGGCATTTGCATCGATGATGATGGTGGCCACTTTGTCGTCACGGATCTCCTTCAGTAGGGGGGTGGGGTCCAGGCTGTCGTCCAGCATTCGCACCGACAACGTCTCCCTAGAGATGAGGAAGCGGTGGACCAGCTCCTCCAATCGCAGCAGGCCTATGGGGTGGAGTCAAGAATCAGGAAATGCATGACAAAAGCAGGCATAATAAAACCAACCCAATTTGCCTGCAAACAATGGATATGTCACATTCGCATGTTAATATGTAGCAGATATGTTGAAATCTTATGTTTTAACAACACTGTAGTTAATATATGGTTAGGTTTAGGCACAAAACCCACTTGGTAATGGTTCGAGAAAGGTCATGTTTTAGCTTAAAATACCAGGTTTTGTGTGCACATCCCTGCAGGAAATGCAGCTATGTCTTGATAAAAAAAACACTTGCTGTTGCACTATCTCTGCTGGAAACACTGCGATAGGTCACTAAAAAGCATCCATGTGTGGGGGCTAAAAAGCTACAAGAAAACAGCTACAGGTTGTAAAAAAAAATCACCCATCTGGGGGCCCAAAAGCTGCAGAAACACAGCAAAGAGTCCCTAAAAAAACACTCCGGCTGGAGACTAAAAAGCTGCTGGAAAAACATTCAGAGGTCGCCCATGTTTGGGGCCAAAAGAGCTGCAGTAAACACAGCACAGGTCCCTCGAAAACAGCCACATTTGGGGGCTGAAAAACCACAGCAAAACTGATACAAGTCACTCAAAAACACCAATGTTTGGGGCCCAAAAAACTGCAAGAAACATACATGTCTAGGGCTAAAAAGCTGCTGTATTTACAGACATGCCCCCCCCACACAAAAAACCTCCCACATTTAGGAGATGACGAGCCACAGCAAAAATAGCTATGGATCACAAAAAAATATCGGTTTTGGGGGGGCCACAAAGCTGCAAGAAACACAGCAAGGAAAAGCACCCACATCTGGGGGCTGACAAGCTTCTGCAAAAAACAGCTAGAGGGCACTAGAAAGAATCTGTTTTTGAGTGCCAAAAAGCTGCTGGAAAAACAGCTGGGGGGCACTAGAAAGCATCAGTTTTTGGAGGCCAAAAAGCTGCTAGAAAAACAGTTACAGATCACTAAACATCATCCATGTTTGCTGCCCAAAACGCGGCTTGAAACATGGCAATGACTCACTAAAATCATTTGTTGTTTCTGGTCTTTAAAAGTGGTCTGCAGCTTGGCAGGAGTCTCGTCTAGTGTCACGCCATCCCCTTTACCTTGGTAAACAAGGTCAGCTTATGCACTACATCACTTCAAAAGCGTTGATATGAAATGTACAAATCTAACATCATCATTTTCTTCTGGTGACTTTGCTGACTAAAACACATAAATAAATATGTCAGCCTTTCCCAAACAAAGATTTATGGTTAAAACAGGTAAAACTTTCAGGACTGCTGTGAGGAAGAAACGGAAGTCCATAAATAAATCTCGCCGTGGCGTTTACCTTGTTTACTAAAATGATTGCTTGGACTTGGTAAATAAAAAGTCCCAGAAATTTATGGGACTCATTAGAGACAAACAACCGTCTCTTCTCTGAAAACTTCTATGTTTGAGCAGCTGCAATAAACAGACGGGGATAAAGGTGATTATGTTGAAAGTCCATTAATTTTCCCACAGACAATCAATTTGGACCTGTCCATAAAAAAAAGGTCTGGATTCACGGATATTTAGTTAAATTTATTCATACATTTAGGGGGAGACTTTTAACTCTTTGAAAAGTAGATGATAAAGTTTCATTATTAAAATATTTCTCTGGGTAACTTTTAGGAAAGGCTGCTGCTATTGCATCATCTCAGTTTTAACATTCAGGGCCGGTCAGCCTCCGTCTCGTTTCCTCGTCCGGCCCTGACAGAAGCAGCAGGCGTGTCTCGTCTAATCGGCACCATAAAGCGTTCATCACAACACCACGGGGTTTAACTGGCCGACCGCAACGTTCACGACAACATTACAGGCCCGTTAAACACCGGCGTTAACAGGATGAGGGTACAGCTAAAGACTGAGAGAGAGTGTGCAGTGAGAGAGGAGCAACGTTAAAACAGCGAGCCGGGGCAGCCCAGTCAGCCGGAAAAACAGGAGGGAGATCAATGAAAGAAATGTGGAGGGGAGAAAGGAAAGAGGAGGAGTAAAGTAAGGAAGCAAAGGGAAGAAGGGGAAAGAAAAAGAGAGGAAAGGAAAGGTCACACCAGCATTTAAAACTGCTAAATTTCACAGCAAAATCAATTGCAGCAATTAGTGAATGGGTTCAACTTAGGTGAACTTTGGCATGAGATTTGGGACTGCTTTAATGGGAGTGCGCCAAAAAGAATAGAGAGAAGAGAACAGAAGAGAATAAAGAGTGTCCCAATAAATTTTAAAATGATCATCATCAAGCATTTGTTCTTATTTTACAGTCACCAAACACACATTTTTTAATAATGTGTCCAAATGATCCCAACACAACATAAAGTTATCACCCCACAGCTCTCTTTAAAGAAAATAACTTAAGAGTATCTCTGGGACAGCTGATCTCTTATCTGACACTTGTCATGATAACTAGTTTTGTTGGATGATAGAAATAATTGTGATAAATGATATTACTGTCATTTTAAGACAATTTTAAGCCTCTGATACAATAATAATATACAGCCCAAATTGAAATAATGTTGGGACGTTGTGTAAAACACAAATAATAACGAGAAATACCGCACCATGGTTGTATGCCTCTGTACACCAGTCAAGTGCATGCTGCTTTATGCTTTACACACATTTTCCTCTCGGCAGCGCAGAAAATCTATACAATCAGCACAGTTTCAAAGAGTTTAGTGTCACCAATAAAGTATCCTACCAAATATTTTCCCTCCTGTTCCTGAGATATGACATTAAAAAATGGCCAGAAAAGTGTTCTATGCAGAATATTATGATGTCACGGTAAAGCCGACATTTCATTTTTTGGAAATAAAATGTCATCACTTAATTATTTAATCCTATTAGACATTTGTGTGAAGTTTGTCATAATTAGCATATGAATTCTTGAGTTATGTCCAAAAACATCCTTTATGAGGTCACACAGACCTCGACCTTTGACCGCCAAAATCCAATCAGTTCATTGTTGACTCCAAATGAACCTTTGTCACAAATTTGAAGAAATTCTCTCAAGCTGTTCTTGAAATGTGACATTCACAAGAATGATATAGATGCAAGGTCACAGCAACATTGACCTTTAACCCTTGACCACCAAGATCTAATCAGTTCATCCTTGAGTCCAAGTCAAACTTTGTGGCAGATTTGAGATGTTGTGTTCACATGAATGAGACAGACAAGGTCACGGTGACCTTAAGCTTTTTCCAATGACCACCAAAGTCTAAGGATGAGATGTATGTAAGGGGTGTGTATATGTACAGATGGACAACCCAAAAACATAATGCCTCAATGTTGGTTTTAAACCTCATCCCTTACGTGCAGAGATTTCTCTTGATTCTCTGAATCTTTTGATTCTATTATCAATAAAATCACGAAATTATTTGCAATTGTGCATTAAGAAATGGTCTTCAACTGTTGAATCGTCCATGCAGTTTTTTCACAAAGCAGTGAACCTCACGCTGTCCATGCTTGTGAACAACTGAGCCCTTTAAGGGTGCCCCTTTTATATCAAATCATGATACTATCACCTGTTACTAATTAGTCAGTTTACCTGTGGAATTTTCCAAACTCAACAACTATTTTTTTAGGCTACCGGTAAGCTACACTGTATTATGTTTGAAGTGTTGTTTTATTTTTCTTCAGACTCGCGTTAAATGTGCAGGGGTGATGAGAAAAAAAAGGCAAGTCACTGTGCCCAGGTCTTGTAATGGTCATGCAAACCATGCTGTTTATTCTGTAATCATGTTGGCAAAACTGTTTTAATGTAAACAAACCTGAAAACAACGGGCTTTATCAAGGTCAGCAAAATAATAGAGGTCATTTCCTTATATTGTACGGTAAGTCGATAATGTAATTATCGTGGCAGGCCTAAATCTCATCGACCAGTGCAGCTTTAAAAAAAGTGCTTGATGTGAACAAACCGTGATTCTTCCTGGTACAGTACATTCAGCCACTCAGCACTTCTTGAAGTATCAAATTCCAGCAGAGCAACACTGGGCGATTGAACATCCAGAGGAGAGCAGATAAACATGAGTGATGAACCAGGAGATTCAGTTGAGCTCATAAAGTTACCAGAGAGGGAAAAAAAAACTCCTGAAAAAAGATGGATAAAAGCACAGCTCGAAGCAGGAGCTAAGAGCAGCTCTAAAATCAAATGTTTTCAGCCTTGAAGTGGAGGAGGCTGCACTGTAACCTTCAAACTGTGGAAATAAAGAGATGTGGAGGAGAAAATGGAGGACATCATACACACATAAACACACACTTCACAGACAGACTCACACTCTGCTTTGGCACAGACGAGGCTAGTTGTCGGGTAGCCAAAGGAGCGCAGGATGGATCCGATGGCCAGGCTCAGGTCCTCGTTACTTGGGTAAAGAGTCACCGAGGCAAAGCGAAGGTAGGGGAGCTTCGGAGTTTCCTCCGGACCGATCTTCACGTGAGGAATCTGAGGAAAGGAGGGAGGAGGAAGAAGAATTATTGGGAAGGGAAAACTAAAGTAAAGAAAATTATTTGTCATCTTCAGGGTTTCCTTTGGGCCAATCATGTTGGAGATCTGAGGGAAAATAAAGGTATGATAAAAATAAAGGAAAAGGAAATGTAAGGAAAAAGGGCAAGAGCAGAACAGGAATAAAAAGTTAAGTAAATGAAAAGTAAGGAGAAAAAAGAAGAAACAAGGAAATGACTGAGAAAGAAAAGGTGATGAAATCAAGAGAATAAATGTTTAAAAAAATACCATCAAACCTTACAGGCTTTACGGGAAGTTCAGATAACAGAAATGGAAGCTTTAATCAGACTCCGATGCTCGCTGATAATCGAGTCTTTGTTCGCTTTCAAAAAGAAAATCTGAAAATGGAGCAAAGCCCAGATCATCAGTGATATTAGAAAAGTGTTCCATGCAGGAATCACAGAGAGAGTTTGTGTTCATCTCCACTCAGATAAAACATTAATATCAAAGGATTTATGGATTTTTCAGAGAAGAAAGGAAAGGGAGAGGAAGAAAGAAGAATGTAGTTAAATTTAACAAAAGGAAAAAGAGTCCAACAAGTATCCAAATAAAAAGGGTTCATCTTCTGGGGAGCATGACTGCTCAGCTATCTTTCATCAGATTCTTGTGTTCAAAGAGAAAAGTTTGACCTGATGGTGGTTTCTCCGATGGGGACCATGAACCTAATGTTAAAATCAGTGTTTTGTTTTTTTTCCCTCTGTGGCCAAACCTAACCAGGAACTTTTTTAGGGACCCTGGAGCTCTGGTTCCAGAAATTCCCTAAACATAAAACCTTATCTGCCTTTGGACTGGAGGAACCTGGGTAGTGTTCAGGTACCCCACCAGAACACAATAAACTCCAACAAAGTATCTTGTTTCAGTTTGAATTTGGGCAATTGTTACCCTGTACACTATTAGAAATAAGGACTCCAAAGGGTGCTTTCTTAAGGATTCTTAAGAACCATTTGCTTCCTAAGAAACCTTTTTGAACAAAGAGTTTTTCAAGTGTTTTTTGTAAATCTAATGGTTCCATTAAGAACCCTTTTCATACAAAGAGCCTTTTTCAGAAAAAAAAATAGTTCTTCAACGGTTATTGAAAACATGGGTGTTAAAGGATGCTTACCCTAAAATGATCGAATGTTTCCCATGATTCAAATGATGTTTTTGAATGTAGATGTAAACCATTGTGTTGTGGGTTGCGCTGGACCACATCAGTTTTGGCCCTTTAGGAGCCTCTCTAAGACCAATATTGCTGGACATGGTTCCCTTGGCATGAGAATAACCTGGTACACGAAAAACCACGATTAGTGGGAGAGAGATCTATGGATAGTGTAGACAGCTTCTATGTTTTAAAGACATCCTAGTTGGGTTCTAGATGACACCCTTGGAACACAAAAGGATTTTTGTTAGCATTTGCACCATAAAGGGTTGTAGGAGTTTCTGGGTGGGTAGAATCTTCGAACAGGTTCCAAGTGGAACCATTACAAAAGGTTCTACCGGGAAGCAAAAAGGGTTCTCCTATGGGGACAGGCCGAAAGAGGCAGAAGTCAGGAAGCAAAAGTCTCAACAATGCCTAAGATCCGTGCAATTTTATACCCAGACAGCTAAACTTTTTTGGCTTCATGCGACCCTGAGCAACTTTCATAAGAATGAATGAGGCTCCGCTGTCAATGTTGTATCCAGTTCTCTTTATACAGCCATAGGCAGGACCCATGCAGAAGTCTAAATGTGGATCTAAATCTAGTTGCTGAACTGTATGGTAGTTCTTAGCACCCACAAGTCCCTTGGGACATGTTAACAAGTCATGTTCCTCCCAGAAACTTTTAGCCCTATGCTGTTAGCCACACACTGAGGTTAGTACAACAAGTGGACTGGCGTAGGTCAGTCACACTATGATGAATGCAAATAAAATGGTGGAGCTAATAAACTCCTCTGCAGGTTCCAAGTCAGCTACAACAGCAACAAAGGAAGACTTGTGTATAAGAGAAAGATGTTGCTGTTATTGCTTTAGGGGATTTGAATAAAAACACATCCAACATGCTAACATACATACAGCTGCATCCCCCAGAGGTGCGAATTACTGGGATGATAAATATTCAGATCCTTTGAATGTCTGAATATAGCCAAGGTGGAACTAATTGTAACACTCCTCCTGATGCACAAAATTTATTTTGTATCATTCTGTCTATTTTGGTATTTTCAATTTCATATCAAAAGAGACATCTTTATAGCCTGTTATGACCTGTTACCCTCTGGGAAAGTGTTTGTTCAGTGTCTGTACAGGGTGGTACACAAGTATTTGTTCCTTATTTTTATATCGAAAATAGTTTACCAAAGTCACCAGTGGGAAAAATGTCACTCCAGTCACCAGCAGGAGGATTGTGTCTGCACCAAATGCTATACCAAACCTACACCAGACTGAGAACTTTTCTCATTAATTTCAGCCACACAGAGTTTTAAAGCTGCTCTGTTTCAATTTAAACTCCACAGAGCAAAGATCCTGTGACAGAGTCTGTATTTAATCTGAAAAATTTATAACAAATTGAAAAATTAATCACATCAGTGATGAATGAAGAATCAGGTCAGGGGCCAAAATGTCCTGTGTGATCCGCAGCTCAGCGATTTAACCTTAGCTCACACCTGCAGAGGTTTAAATGGTAAACTGTAATTAGCTCAGATGGGCTTCATTCTGATATGACGAGCTTATTTTAAATCCAAGCAGAGAATCCAATAATATGAGTCCTGTCAGGCAAAGTGAGAGGATATCAGGATGGTTAGAGGCTTAGAAGGAGATGGACTCATGTAAATTTACTGAAGCAGGAAAATGGTTAAACATAAGTGAAACCCTTTAAAATCCACAAAGATGGCTTTAACACCTGAGGTTTTATGTTTTGGAGCCAGACGTGACTCACCTCTTTCTCCCCACAGATGTGACTGATAGTAGACCCAGAGGCAGGGCTGGAGGCGGGCCCAATCACAGAGACCACACCTTTTGGCAGGATCTGACACACTGAAAGAAAAAACACCACAAGACAAAAATGTTCAAAGCTTTGCAGCAGAAGCTAAACCTCAAAGAATTTCTTTCTTTCTTTCTTTCTTTCTTTATTTCTTTCAGAAATGTAGTAAACCCAACATTGCCTTGGTAGCAATTTCTCATCTCTACATCCAGCAGTTACAGAAAACATGATCAGTCATTAGGAGTCTTGTGTCTACCTGATAAACGTAAGTCTATTATTCTCTCCGTTTTAGCTCTGTTTTTGGTCTCCACCAACTCCTGAGGGAAATATTTGTATTTTTAGCTGCTAAATGCTTCACTTTGTTCACCAGCTAGTCTCTGCTGTTTGCTGTCGAGCAGCTAGTGTACAGTGGCTTTTTTTTTTTTTTGGCTTTTTCTCTGAAAACAACACTTTGAAAATGATGAGAGTGATCTGGAATAGTAAAGCTGTGGGCCAGACAGATAAACAATTAGCAAATATGGTCAAGTCTGGCTCCAAAATGGCAACAACCGAAAGGCCAAATTCAAGGCTTCAAAATACAAACCAATGGGTGACATCACAGTGGTCCATTCATATAGTCTGTAATTATTAATTGGTGGGAGTTTAGAGTACTGTTTTTGGTTTGGTTTATTTTCATTTCTTTGTTTATGAATTTTATAAGTCCATAAAAATGTGCCATTTATGCAAACACTTGCTCATTGACTTTTTCAGCTCAGTGCCTCCCTCATTTCAATTTTGGCAGTTTTAATTAGTGTCAGAGGACACTGATTAAAGCTGCCAACTGTAGTAATTGTTTTTGTTTGTTTGTTTTTTTAAGTGAGGAGAAGATAATTATTTGCTTTTTACAGTATGTTTGAAAGGAACTCACAAAATGTAACACAACTCACTCAGCAGGTAGAAAACAAAAAAGGCTTTTAGGTAATATGAGGTACCTCAGTGACATTCAGTGAGGAGCATAAGGTCAAATGTGTCTTTAAGTTTAAAACAAATATAGAAAAACAACCTTGTTTTTTTGTAGTCAGGCGTTTGGCTTTTTAAACAGATAAAGAACAGAGTGTAACCTACAAGTGTCTGATTGTTTCTGTATGAACGGATCAATATAGATGTTTTCATTATTGTACTGTGGTTTGTATCTTCGTCCATGCACATAATGCATTGTTTGTACTGACACAGATTACAATTTGTGCCAGCTTCCTCTCAATTTATATCTGTGTGTGTGTGTGTGTGTGTGTATGTGTGTGTGTGTCTGTGTGTGTGTACTGCTCTGCTCTGACAGAAAACATTAAGTGCCTCTCCATCGGGAAGTCTCTCTTTGCGCCGCTGGCAGTTCCTAATCAATAAACATCCACAGCAGCTGCTCGTGCAGAACACTCTGAGCTCTGCGGTCACGATGACCTCACTCTGAAATGATACTACACACTCTGAATGTGTAAAACATGGCCATCATCCATCTGTCCTTCTGTCTGTATATCTGCTTCCATCATGTTCATGCAGAAAGTCATCAGAGGGACACAACTCATGACTTGTGAACATGACTGATTAATTAGAAACTGCCTTAAAAAGTTCTGCAGAGAGCTTTGAACCAGATTAACTCAAACAGCTTTCTTTAACAGTATTAGATTTAATCTATCTATCTATCGAAAAGATGAAGCATTCCTTTAAGGTATTCTTGACTGACACTAAGGGCTGTTAGTACTGTTTTCATTGCCTTAAGGCATGTTTAAGCACCTTTAACTCTTCATTGTAATGCCTGTTTGCTCCCTGGTGTGCAGCTCTCATGAACACACGTGGTATTTAAACTGCACGGAGAGGAATCATTTGCACCTGCTGCACTATTGACCTGCCTTGTTAAATAAAGGTTGATGCTTGATTGCGCTGGTCTGCCTTCTTACACACACAGCGCTTACTCAAGTTTACCTTTACTGGAAATGTCAGAGTGAAGAGCAGCTGCACACTTTCAGGCGGATTATAAGGAGGAGAATATAAAGCAGAGGACTTACTGGTGTCAGTGGTGTCGTACTGGGAGTCCTTCTGCAGCTCGTAGACGTCCACCTCCACTCTCGCCTGGGAGGAGCCCTCCATCAGACTGTTGATGTTCTCCCTCGCCAGAGCCAGCGCCAGACGCTCACCACGACCACACGCTGACTGATCATCCAAAATGGCCGCTGGAGGGAGAGAGGGGCAAAGGTAAAGGTTGAGAATGAAGATCAGAAACATGTTGTCTTTATGTAGATGTCAGTTTATGCAGTGAAGTTCACTTAACCAATGTGTGGTAATACCTGGATGCACCTGGTATACCTGGATTATAAGATGAAAGTCAAAGAACATGAAATCCAAGGCAAGGTTTGACTTAAAATATTTCCATAACTCAAAACCATAACTGATCCCTAAGGAAGGAAAGGACAGGATGGACGGTAAAGGATATAGACCTATCAGTGTTCCAAACACAGACTATAAACGAAATGCCACCATCTTAACAAAGAGGGTGGAACCTGTTATGCCTTTGCTAATTGATGAGGACCAAACGGGTTTTTTAAAAAACCAGACAGACTCAATGTGTGGATGACGTATTGATCACAATCATGGACCCAGGCTCAACCCTACTTGTACTTATGGAAATGTTGAAAACTTATGGGCTATACTCAGGGTATGTCCTTAACATACATAAAACCCAAGTTTTGACATTTAACTATACTCCCACGCAAGAATTCTGCATGAAATACAACCTCAAATGGAACTCAGCATACATCAAGTATTTGGGAGTAAAATTACCCAAAGATCTGTCCCAGTTATTCAATATTAACTATAATCCCATTAATAAAAAAATATATGTATATGATGACCTTGAATGGTGGGGCTCGCTCCCACTCGACTTTGGCAGCAGGATTAGATCAATAAAAATGAACATTCTCCCCAGGTTATTGTACCTGTTCTTATCACTTCCAGTAGAGATCCCCCAGACACAATTTAGAGAATGGAATAAGCGTATTTCACGGTTCATTTGGGATACGAAGAGACCAATGCTAAATGGAAGACTATAGAGTTATCTGCGTTAGATATACCAATACAGTCACTGCTTGGTTGTGCTTATAAGGAGAAAGAAATATTAGGGATGGTGAGTCAATGGGTGAATTTTTCGTTGAATGTGTGGGCAGGAGTGGTGAATCGTTTCGAGCTACAAAGAGAGGTTAAACTGCTTAGATGCCCATCATATGATCCTGACTTTACACCAGCATCACAAGATCATGGTTTTAGACAATGGACCTATTCTGGTATCACCTCCATATGCAAGATTGTGAAAAAAGGGGAGCTTAAAGGTTTTCATAGTCTGTGTCAAATATATGGCTTGGCTGGGAAGGACTTTTACAGGTATTTACAGCTCTGTGATTATTTCTGTAAAAAGGTAAAAGGTATTAACCCAGGGGAACCACCAACTGTCATTCAAATATTTATCAATGCTTATAACTCAGGAAGTATTAAAGCATTAATTAGTATAGCTAACCATGGCATCACATCACTGAATAAGGACACTACATACTATGCGAAACAACGATGGGAAAAAGAACTGGACAGTGAAATAACTGAGGACATGTGGCTGAATGCCTGGGAAATACAGTCAACCTCCAATAATTCCCAGACCTGGAGAGACTTCTGCTGGAAAAACCGGATTCGCTTTTTCATCACACCTAAACAGAAGTCTACACAAACTGGCACCCAGCTGTGCTGCTGGAGGGAATGTGGGGAAGTCATGGTTGACCATGCCCATATTTTTTGGACTTGTCCTTTTATTCAGATTTTCTGGAAGGAAGTAGCAACAATCATTTCAAAAACTTTGGGTTTTAGTATTAGTACAACATTCACATCTCTTTTCCTCGGACAAATCCCTGATGGACTAAGTGAAGATGATATTTACCTACTAAAGATCCTGATGGCAGCAAGCAAAAAGGCTATCACAAAACACTGGCTCCAGAAAAATGGACCAACTACTAACCTCTTTATTAACATTGTTAAACACTTGCACCTTCTGGAACAGATGACATACTCTATACGACTTCAGAAAGAACTGGGAGAAAAAAGGTGGTGAAAATGGTGTGCCTACTTAGCCAATGGGACAGATGTCACATGATTATTGTATGCATCAAGTATGGAACCTTATTTTAAATGAGGATAATTAGTCCTGTCTCTGTAAACATCCCATGACCTCATATCTGTATTTTTTTTATTTACACTGTTTTTCTTTGTTCTTTTTCTATGTTCCTAAACATAAAATGTTCATAAATAAAAACTATAAAATTAAAAAAAAAAACATAACTGACCAGTCCTCAGTCCTGCTCCCCTTAGTCACTGTTGCTAAGTCGAACAAGCTAAACAAAAGAAACATGGTGATAATGGTTCCACTTACTCGGGTTTGGCAGTGTTTATCAGATTGCCGTTAGGCAACAAAGCTTCAAGAAGTCAACACTAGTGAAAATAGAATGATGATGTTGAAGTCCTGATGTTAGCGGTTATGAACAAGACAAAAAAGTTGAGCTGAGGTGTTTAATCTCAACAACAAATGGAGAAGTAGAGACCCAGGATGACAAGACTATCAGTCACCATTGCCCCGGCACTGCCGAGTATGTGTCCCCCTTTTCCCTTATGGGGAGCAGTTAAGTACTCTGTGCATTTATTATTGAATACAGACCATGGTGCTGACTAGGGATGTAAGTTTCAGTTAATTTTGCTTTTGACAGCCCGACACCCATTTATCAGTAACTAACTGGTTAATTTTCAAGTGAAAAAAATGCTGAATGATGTGAAATACAAAAGGTCTTTCCGTTTAGTTGAGCACTCCACTGACTCAGTGAGTTTTCGCACCACATTTCAAACTGCTATTCATTTAGAGTTGGTGAAAGTTTAATAATTTGTTATGTAAATCTCTTGCCTTTTATTTTCTGTTGGCCTTGCTGAAAAATAGCTGGCTACCTGCATTAACATGCTGAAACATAGCTCCCATTGCCCACTTTCTGTTCTCCAGTGGTAAGCTAACAGTGTGTCTCAAATCATATACGTCTGTACTAACGACTAAACACTTAATTTTTTGAGGGCACAAGTGCACTAAGCACGTTCACACTGCATAGTATGGGAAAATGTAATGCACTACCGCACACTCAAAACGCTCCAAAAGTTGAGTGCAGGGTAATGGACACTCACTCTCAACAGTCGCCATCTTCGTAATGGCACCTAAAAGAGTGCCCTAGGATTGAGTCCTAAAATTTGGAAATGAGGTAGCATTTTTGCATTCCCTCGTCTCAAAGTCAATACTTTTTTTTAAATGGGTTTTAGATGCATTATGACATAGAACACATTAGTAAATACTCAACTTGAGAATTTTAATGCTTTTATGTGTCTTAACAAAGTTGGTTTCTAACGAGTGGCGGGACCACAGAATGCCATCACTCTGAACACAGCTTCACAGCTTTGATGTGGTCGGGATGCTAAAGTCATGTGATTGAGGTATAGTTTGTTTATAGCCTAACATTTGCTTTTTACTTCTGGCAATTTCATTTAGGCTTCTAAAATCACAAATTCACATTCATACAAGCTAGGATATATAAAATAAGATAACTAGCGCAATAAAATAACGAAAACGTCCATAAAAACAAATATCAGTGGTGTCTGGCAAGAATGATTTATAGCTATAAAAACAGTAAAGTGAAAAAAAAAGTAAAAAAAAAAATCAAATAAATAACAAACAAATCTGCCTGGAAGGAACAACAGCAATAAAAACAATAAAATGTAGAAAGTAAAAACAATCAATTACGGTCATGTCTGTGAATTAACCAAAGCAGGAACACAACATCAACCATGCAATCTCGCACACACTGAAAATGATCTACCAACACATACCTGTCTAATTTCAATACCTCTTGTAATTTGTTCCATTAAATTGTTCAGATAAAAAAAGTAAAAGCTGATTTAAAGAGGTAAGTATTGATCTGAGGAGTTTCAGGGAATAAGATTCTGTGAGCATGAGTGATGAGAAAAAGATTTAATTTTGAAAAAAAAAAGACTTAGAAGGGTAACTATTGATGCCTTAAAAACAAGAGGGAGACCAAGTCTTTCCCTTCTGTCACTGACAGATTCTGATTTAGTTCAACGCTGTGAGTTCTAAAACCATCCCCAGTAAGAGAGAACTGTGGTAAACTGTATCATATGATTTCAGTAAGGATGGGGTTGCAGGCATACAAAATGCACATGGTTATGTTTTGCCAACACACTCAGATGGTTGGTTTAGAACAAAAGAACAGGATATGGCTTTACAATCTCGTAGGAAATGACAACTGGCCTCTCGGGTGAAAGTTGGTAGGTTTTTGAGCCCATCCACCACCCCCTACCACCTACCACCCCTACCTACTCGGACTTCCACCACCTCAACTTTTGCTGTCCCACTGCATTTCTGCCTGATGCCATCAGGCACTGTTAAACAATAGAACGCCAGATTTCAACGACTTTAGACTTGGTTGATCTGGGACACGTTCATTGTGGGTCCCAATCAGGGGACAAAATAGTAGCCCAAGGTCACCCTCGCTTATAGTATATTGAAGTAAAATAAGAACGTGAATAGTTGACAGAGGTTCTGCTGTTTTCTAAGCTTGCTTAATTGTTGCTGGAACCCAGATTGGAAAGGGGAGGAACTTAAAAAGGGCTAATTGCTGGTTGACCCTCAAGACGAGTTAACTCCTGATCATGTCTTATTAGCCCATTCTTGCACTGTTTCTTCAAGGCGGCAGTTTCATGCTGTTATACCAGCTCACCGTTCTGTATAAAAGGCAAAATCGCAGAATGGGGTAGTAACAGTGCTGAAATAATGTCTGTATACAGCCAGCAGGAGCGAACCATGGATGGCATGGATGTGACATTTTGACGACGTGTTAAGTCTTGGCCCACCGTGAGACAATTAAAATGTAGCTTATATGAGTTAGCAGCTAACAGAATAGAATAGAATAGAATGCTATTTATTTCCAAAGGGGAATTCAGCTGTCCAGCAGCTCATAAAAGACAAAAAAAAAAAACAAAACAAAATAAAATACGTTAAAATAAGCGCACAAATAGAGATTAAATTAAAATGAAAGCAAAGGAAAATATCTGCATAATGGGAAAACAAGGTCCAGGAACTCCTTCCCCTATGAACACAGGATGCAGGGGAAGGATGCCATATAACAGGGGCAGTAAATAATCATTATTGCAAGGTTACTCCATTGTTGTTGTTAAGAAAGAGCTGCTGACACGTATGTTATAAATCACACTAGAAGCCAAAGCTGTTGTGTTACATGTCGTGGCCATCATGCTTCTTTTGATCCCGCAATGCTGGAATGCTGTCCAAAATTACACACTGGAGCTGAATGATGCCGCCATTCTTTGGTTTTGTGTAAAAATGCAAAAATGTATGTTAAAAAAATGTAAAAAAGGGACTTCATAGCAACCCTATAGCATGTTATAGGGTTGCTATTTTGATCCTGGCAGGATAAATATGGGTGGAGACATAGAGGAGCAGCACTGCTCATTATGACCAATGCAGTGTCCTTGGGCAAGGCCCTGAACCTCAGCTGCTTCAGTGGAGCTGTTAAATGTCCTATAGACCAGGCTGTAACTGGGCTGGGCAGCTTTCAGGTATGAATGTGTGGAAAAATAGAGGCCATGCTACCTTCCTGAATTGTTTATAAAAAGTCAGTTTATGACACATTTAAAGTTACTTTTCTTATACACGTATGAACTCTTGGTTTGAATCCCCTTTGTAAGACAAGCCATTTCACTATTTCAACACGTATATCACAACCAAATCCTCCAGAATGCTGCCATCCTCTCTGTATTATCCTCCAAAATATTTCATATTTGCAATGTTTTCCATGTGTATTTCAGGGAAGGCAACTATTTTTGTTCCTGTTGGGAGAAGAAACTTTTCATTCAACCCACTTCACACCCATCTGTGCATTAGCATTTCTCTGTTAGGCTGTGGAAATATTGCCCTACAGCTACAATACTTCGACAGCCAGTGGGCTATTTATATGCATCTCCTCATCCCAAAAACATTCAGGTGGCATGTGCCCTGGGTTCCTCAAACGTCCTCACTAAAACATGCACTGACAACAGTGTCATTGTTTTGAGGGTATTTTTGGACAAACTATACCTGCTTTTGGAAGCTAAATAAATAAGACACGTCTAAGTTTTGGACTGAAAAATGTATCTGTGTGGATGGAAATGTGATGCAGGATTCACATTAGATCCTACAGTCTGTCTAGACATGGGGTAAGTGACACGATTTCCAAATCTTATTAGCTCATAATCTCTCAAACCGATGCTTATTACATTATTTTTATGGGCTACTTTTGTAGTATTGAATTATTGTTTCTGTGGTTATTTGGGGTCGAATAAACCTAATTTATTGGTGTAGAACAATGGCTATAATAATGGCAGGGAAAACACCTGCCGCCTAATCAGATGTATTTCCACTCGGCCTAATATACCAAAGATGGGGGACTCAAGTCACATGACTTGACTCAAGACAGACGCAAGTTGCAAATTTGAGGACCTGAGACTTCCTTGGCTAACACTGATAAAGGACTTGAACTGACTTTGACTCAATATTTACGGCTTGAAACTTGACTTAGACTTGAGACAGATGACTTGGAAGGGGTTTTTTTTAGTATATATTTGCATTTTTGTAGATATTGCAAAAGTCAACCTGCTCTAACTCTAAAGATAAAAAAGCCATCCTTTCACATCAACATGATACGCGGCCAGAGGCAGAGTCAGGAGGAAACATGGGGGGACAACAACAAACGTTAAGGCGGTGAAAATCTGAGTAGGGTGGGCAGGAGAGGTGGTGGATGGGTCCAACTATCACAGATTTTCACCCAAAAGGCTGGTTTTCACTTCCTGTAAGATCATAAAATCAAATCTGTTTTTTTAGTCCTTACCTGGACCACATGCTTTTGTTGCCTAAACCCAACCATGTGGGTGTGTTGGCGGAACGTAGCCATTTGTTGTTGAAGGAAGAAAAAAAAGCTATTTTGCAAAAATTTCCTGTAAAAACAGAAGTATATCTTTTTTTTATTAATTGCAAGACAAAGGACAGAACATTGACAAGACAGTACAGACAAGAAAAAACTGTGGAAACAGGACAGGGCGATTGACCATAGAACAGGAGAGCAAAATGTTGTGTGTGTGTGTGTGTGACTGAATGGTGCTAGTGCTAACACCAGGTTGAATTTGACACGGTGTCCCAGGACATCAACAACCAACGCACTCAGGGTACCCTGCATGTCATAAATCGTTGTGGAAAGTCCATGACCAAATGTCGATAACGAGGTCGGAGTGAGAATGTGTTTGCGAAGTTATGTTTTGATTCTGACTGATGATCGGATAACAGCCTACACTTGGGTTCCACAGTGGGAGGACATAGGGCAGCAACTATCCTACAGAGGGCTCAGAACCAGCTACTCAACAAGAGAGTGAGACAGACTCACTTCACCATAGATACACTGAAATCCAAGACAGAACAGATATCTGAAGAACTGACAGCACTTCTACCCAGGGAAATCCTGGAAGATGTCTCCAAGTTTGTTGAGAGGGCACAGACTTCACAACACTCCAAGGGCAAGGAACGACACACACGGAAATTCCTGACACTACAGTCTCATCACAACAACTCCAATAGAACAGATGCACTGACCTGGAGAAACAAGGATCACGACACAGCACTTGCAGACATACATGAGAAGTGGGTTAAAAATGTATCTGACAGGGAGCTCACCCAACTGGAGAAGGATGTCCTGGCCAAAGGACTGAACTTTGCTGTAACACCAGAACAGATACCGGTGGTAGATCTTATCACAGCAACGGAGTCAGCCATCAGAAACAACAACTTGGCAGACACAGAAGCAGAACAACTAAGATTAAAGGTATCAGCTGCCCTCGCTGGAGCCAAAGCACCCCCTTCCAACCTCACCATTGAAGAAAGGAAGGCCCTGGCATCACTGAGGAAAGACCAGAACATCATCATCTTGCCGGCGGAAAAGGGGAGGTGCTGAACACAGCGGACTACCATGCTAAAATCACTACTCTACTCAATGACACAGCCACATATGAGACACTGAGGCAGGATCCCACCAGTGGCTACAAAAAGAAGGTCATAGACTATCTTCAGAAACTGGAAAAGGACCAAGTCATTGACAGACCACTGTATTACCGACTGTACCCTGGGGAAGCCATCCCATGCATCTACGGACTCCCCAAGATACACAAACAAGGAGCACCACTAAGACTCATCATCAGCAGCATCATCTCAGTCACCTACAACGTCTCCAAACACCTTGCGATGATCCTAGGACCGCTGGTCGGTGACACTTCCCACCATGTCAAAAACTCTCAGGATTTCACAAACAAGACTATAGAGATAACACTGGACTCTGATGAAACCATGGTATCATACAACGTCATTTCACTTTTCACTTGCATTCCCACCAAAGAAGCAGTTAAGACAGTAAGGAAACGCCTGCTACAAGACAGCACCCTTCCCAACAGGACCAATTTCACCCCAGACCACATTTTTGACCTGCTGGATCTCTGTCTGTCCACCACGTACTTCAAGTACAACGAGGGTTTCTACAGACAAAAGCACGGCTGTACTATGGGCTCACCGGTGTCCCCTATAGTGGCCAACCTCTACATGGAAGAGGTGGAAAAGGGAGCTCTGACCTCCTTCACAGGAACTGCCCCTAGCGACTGGTTTAGATATGTGGATGATACCTGGGTCAAAATCAAGACCAAAGAAGTGGAAACCTTCATGGAACACATCAACACAGTTGACCCCAACATAAAGTTCACACGGGAGGACGTCAGAGGTGACAGTCTACCCTTCTTAGACTGCGCAGTGCACATTGAGGAGGACAGGAACCTGAACATAGAGGTGTACAGAAAATCAACTCACATGGACCAATACCTGCTGTTCGACTCTCACCACCCACTGGAGCACAAGCTAGGAGTTATCAGAACCCTGAACCATCGGGCTGAAAACGTGCCCACCAGGGCAGAGGGGAAGGCGAAGGAACAGAAACACATCAGGGAAGCGCTTAAAACCTGTGGCTACCCCAACTGGGCCTTTGCCAAAACCTCTAAAAGACCCCAAGCAGACAGAGAGGAAGAGACACAAAAACGGAACAACATTGTCATTCCTTATGTCGCAGGAGTATCTGAGAAGCTCAGGAGGATTTTCAACAAACACCAACATCCCTGTGCACTTCAAACCCAGTAACACACTCAGACAGAAGCTCGTCCACCCTAAGGACAAAACACCCAGGCACAAGCAGAGGGAAGCAGCCAGGATTGCACGGATTTGTACACTGGAGAAACAAAACAACCACTCCACAAGTGCATGGCACAGCACAGGACAGCCAGCTCCTCAGGATAAGACTCAGCTGTCCACTTACACCTACAGGAGAAGGGACACTCTTTCAAGAACAGCAATGTTCACATCTTGGCCAGGGAAGAAAGATGGTTTGAAAGAGGTGTAAAAGAAGCAATCTATGTCAAACTGGAACGACCATCGTTAAACAGAGGAGGTGGACTTTGACACCACTTATCACCCACCTACAATGCAGTCCTGGGATCTGTCCCCAGACCACTTGGCACCCATTCACACCTGGTCCCACCTGACCCTAACGACACACATGATGGTCAGGTGGGTCAACGACTCACATTGTGACCCTAACGACTCTGCCCGGGTTCACACCCACACAGAGTTTAAAGCCTGCAACTCCGTACCAGTCAGTTAGAACTGAAGAAGCTTCTTGGATGAGAGGCGAAACGTCTTCAAGAAACGCAAGCAAGTTCAGTTGCCTACGATATAGCACTTATAATGATCGGGTGATTTCTAATCAAATGCATGTAAACCTGGCAACCTACTAGGATGCAGCAGACTTGCAGAGGCCAATGTACAAGACAGATATCATGGAAGGGGACAGTCTAAAAATGAATTAAATATGGATTCAAGGATTATGTTGTTGATGAAGGTAGTAAGAAGAGAACAGCAGTGTGCAAGATTTGCAGTTAAGAATTCAGTGACATGATCACCACAACATTGAAATTCATACAGCACTACAAAACCAACAAAGAAAAGTACGTGAATATGTATTTTTAGCTAATTTGTTACAACTTTTGGTTTAAAAAACAACCACTTTCCATGCTGGTCATTTAGAAGGTTTGTTAATGATTGCCTTAAAACATCAAATATCAATATCTACGATGCACATTTTCCAAATCCCCTGGATGACACAAACCACGGATTTTCCCTGGCTCTAGGGCTGTTGCTGAGATGTATACAGATGCAGACACATTCTGTTTGTAGCGTACATGACATTCCCCTGCAAACCACATCCACTACTAGTACAAGCTCTGCACGCTGTGTTGAGCCACCTGGAACAGCAGCAGAGCTATACCAGGATGCTCTTTGTGGATTATAGCTCGGCGTTCAATACGATCATCCCGGATATCCTGATCACCAAGCTGGACACTCTGGGTCTCCCCCCTCTCACATGCACCTGGATCAAGGACTTTCTAACCAACAGACCCCAGACTGTGAGACTTGGCCCCCACCCGCACACTGAGCACCGGGCTCACCACAGGGCTGCGTGCTGAGCCCCCTCCTATACTGCCTCTACACCTGCGACTGCAGTCCGACCCATGGTACCAACATCATCGTCAAATTTGCTGACAACACCACAGAGAGTCCTCAGGAAGAGCAACCTGGACAAGAAGCTGCTGCTGGCCTTCTACCGCTCCTCCATCAAGAGCCTGCTGACGTACTGTGTCTCCACCTGGTATGGAAGCTGCACTGCTGCAGACAGGGAGAGGCTTCAGAGGACAGTCAGAGCAGCGCAGAGGATTGTTGGCTGCCCTCTCCCCTCCCTGACTGACATCTACACCACCTGGTGCCTCAGCAGAGCCCAACACATAATCATGGACTGTTCACATCCCGGCTCTCAGCTGTTTGAGCTGCTTTCTTCTGGGAGGCGCTACAGATGCATCAAAGCAAGGACAAACAGACTGAGAAACAGTTTCTTCCCGAGAGCCATCACCACTCTGAATTCCCACAAGACCCAACCCCATCCATCAATATAACATTTAAATATGAAAAACACTGTTTACTGTATAAACTGTGCAATACAATTCATACCCTGTGCAATATATTTATTATCTATTCTGTACATAGCCAACATCCTGTTTATATTCTGTTTATACATCATGTTTATATTCTGTTTATATTCACAGTATTTATTCCAAATACACATCGAGATTTATCTTTATTTTCTATTTTTACTGTTTTATATTGTACTTATTTTGTAATATATTCTTAGATTTCAGATTGTATGTTTACTCTGCACCAAAAAGGGAGTAGCTTTGCAATCTCGTTGTATAATGACAATAAAGGGCATTCTATTCTATTCTATTCTATTCTATTCTATTCTATTCTAAGACTAACCCACCAATGCATCGGTTATCTGAATCCCAAGCAGTGCTGATCAAACATGAACCAAGATTCTGCTACTGTTACTTTTTCTTTTTACCTGAAAGGTTTTCAGAAACATGTTCTAGTGCACTGTCAAACTGTACGCGGCACAGTGGTGCAGTAGTTAGTATTGTCACCTCACAGCAAGAGGGTTCATGGTTTGCATGTTCTCCCGTGTAAGCATGGGTATACTCTGGGTAAATTGGCCATAAGTGTGAATGTGAGTGTGAATGGTTGTCTGTCACTATGTGTCAGCCCTGTGTAGGTCTGACAACCTGTCTAGGGTGTACCTTGCCCCTCGCCCAATGCCAGCTGGGATAGGCTCCCCATGACCCCCAAGAGAATAAGCAGTTACCAAAAATTAATGAATGGATGAATGAATGTTGAACTGTGATTCGAGATCGTTTATTACCAGCCTTCTGCCAAATTGTTTCCTGTGTCAAAACAGTCAAGCTTGCAATATGTCACGCACCAGCGTGAGCATCTATTGGTCCAGTGCAGCGCAGTGAATTCTGGTTGTAGGTTTTCTACCTTCGAGCAAAAGTGAATGCCACTGCCCTTTTCTCTGTTGTCTTTGATGACGTAGCACCAATTTTTTTTATAAAAGTATTTGCATCTTTCAACTGCACAGACAGCCAAGTTTTATGAAAAGACCAACTTTTCAGAAGTGAACCTACACATGTGACTTACTCCCACCTTTGAACTTTAGTATATTATGTTTTAGAACATTGATCAAAACTAATCCTTGAGCCCTGGAGTCACTTGCATCACTTCTTTTTCACTCGTGCTGTCATGTGCAACAATGCAGAGCACAAGAAAACATGCAAACACCGGGAGTAAATGTAAAAGGTGTGATGGGATTAGTAATAATCCAGATACAAACTGCCTTCTGCTACAAATATAACTGGGACAACGATGATTGGATGTCAGCCAGGTGAAACAACCTGTACAGAGTGTGAAGAAGAGAAAACATCACCAGCAGCAAGATGACGTACCGAAAATAGATTCAACACTCGTGCTTGGATTTAAACAGGAAGCTGAGTGGAGCATTCGCAGCAGCTGCAGCGAATAAAAATGACTCGTCATCGTTTCTATTTCCACCTACTACAAATGGTAAAGAAAGAGTACCTGGTGGCTGTGTACAGTAACACCTGCCATGTTTATTTCTGTTGCCATCTCCCTGCTGACTCACCCGCTTTGCACATTGAGCGTGCTGAAAAATGCGACTGTGTGATGGTAGAGTGAGCAGAATGCAAACAAAGACAACGCTCACAGATAGCAGATGGAGTCGCAGCAGAGAGCAATCAGGTAGTTCAGTCTATGGAAAGTGTATCCAGAGGAAGATCACATTTTAATACCGGGAGGTAAATAATGTCTGTTGCTGTGCCCTGATCTGAGTACCAGATGACATTCTCTCTTGTTTAAACACAGCACAAGAGGAGAAAGACTTTCAGGCTCAGGACTTGATTACGAGCTTCAAGATGGATTTTTTTTGCTGTGTAATTCACCCTTCCTTATTTCCTCTTTTCAGTGGACACTGAGCTGTAAGGCTGCAGAGTAAAGATCCCGCACAACAAGACTGAAAATCAAAGTGAATATGCTGCTGAGACTCAGTAACAAGCAGAGAGTCTGCCGCTGCTGCTGCTGGGGTTTGTTCTGGATTTGATTTGTGTGTCTTAAATAATTAACGCCTCTTGGGGCGAACTCGGAGGCAATTTATCGTGTTCTTCCTCAAAAGGACTGTTGTGGGTTTCTGCAATTTAGGAAAACACAAAGAGAGCCAGATGGTTCATGTCGTGGTGTGGCAACAGAGAAAGACAAGGAAGTTGTATCAGACACTGTTCAACTGGCATCTGAGGATCTGTGTTTGAGACCTCAAAGTCTTCCCTAATAATTACATCACTATCATGCTAAATGGTTTTTTCCTAAATAGGTTTAAGAGCAAACGTAGTCGCCTCCTGGATTATTTTCACCGATGATGTTTTTCTAGTCCAAGGAAAGTGATGTTCTTGTACCACACAGAGGTTGTAAGGCATGGGGCGAGGTCTCAGGTCTCGGCTACTATAACACTGCGGTGATATAAATAGTCTAACATCTTAGAAAATAAGGTTATTTGCTTCGAAAGCCCATGATAAAATGTCAATATGTGATGAAGTCAGTGTGAGAATATATTGGTATTGTAGTTGATGACATAAAATGCAGGCCACAGCGAGCAGAACAGGGAGTGGCTCCTGATGTAACAAGCATTAACTCTAACTTTAGTAGAGCAAACACAGTAATAATTGAAGTTATTGCAGAAATAGAGTCAAGAACTACAATTTAAGAAGAACAAAAGTATGCACTCGTTGAGTTTCACTGTTTTTCCAACTGGATTTGGCAAATTATTGAAATATCAACTTGCTCTGTTGGTGATGAAGATGCTGTGTTTTGTTACACTAATTGGCTGATGGAGTTTGTCTGTCAAGGCGAGTACTCCCACCCACTGAAAGTGTCTGGGACGGCATCAAGTCCAGGCTGATACAGAGAGAGAAACAGAATGTTGACTAAACAGTGAACTGAGCATATATATTTCTACAGATTAATGTGAGCGTCTTTCACTCCTGTGATGCTCACACCAACCCAATGACAATAGAATATATTGGCATTGTACGTTTCTGCATACCACGGATAAGTTACTTTTGCACATCATTGTGTAAAGGGCTATGTTGAAACTTCATGTTTAAACAACTACTTGGTTATACATTTGGACGAGATCATCTTTTGGTTTTAAATACCCAGTTTTGGGGGCACAGCCCCTGATGGAAAAGATTTTGTTTGTTGTCAAAATAGTGATCTGCAACTTAGCAGGTGCTACCTTGGTGACACACCATGTATCATTCCCTCCATTTCCTGATGACAAAGTTAGCTCATATACTATGTCACTTTAAAAGAAACGTACAATGTCAACATTTCCTTTAGATGACTGGGCTGCTCACTCACTGTGTTTATCAAACCTGAGGATTTACAGCCCCCAGCATGCCACTGTTATATTGAAGACTGTTTCCCCCTACCTAAATCTGAACCAAACCCTATCCTTTCCATATTCCTTGAGAGGTGTACTACCCATTTTAATAGGAGGAAAACACTGTTCAATGAGTAAAAACAGGCTTTTGATACAACTCCGGCATTTCTAGTGCAAATGGCAATTCAGACAACACTGCTACTGTTAACGTTACTGCTCAAACCAGTTCATATGAGTATTTGAAGGAGTTTTATGAATGAATCGGTACAAATTCCAACAGAGAGAAGATGCCACATTTTGATGCAAATTACTAGTAATTAGTTAATTTTTGTGAACTAAGTTCAAAATTCAGACTATGATACACAACATGGACTGCATCCACCTTCCCGCAACAAAAAGGTAAAAGAGGAGAAAAATGTTTTGCAAGTTGATATAACTTAATTATTAAAAGTCCATATTACAGTTCAATACACACTGGCTAAATAGTGGAGCATCATGTTATTTGACCTGCATCATTTGATCCAGAAAGCTCACACGCAGGACACATCGTATTGAACATGACAAAGTGACAGATGTGTGAATCCATCCAGAATCCATCAATTTTCAAACCGCTTATCCTCTTGAGGGTTGTGGGGGGCTGGAGCCTATACCAGCTGACATTGGGCGAGAGGCAGGGTACACCCTGGACAGGTCCTGGCAATTAACCTATCTCCAATCTGCATGTTTTTGGACTGTCAGAGGAAGCCGGAGAAAACCCACGCAGACATGTATGCCATGCATACTCCACACAGAAGGGCTCCCGCACCCGGGATCGAACCTGGAACCCTCTTGCTGTGAGGCGAGAGTGCTAACCACTGTGCCGCCCCAGCAAAAATGATAGAACAGCTGTTTCTCTTGAGACTTCACCCATGATGTTCGACATGCTGCTGACGTGTTGGCATACACAGAAAACAGTAGGTGCACAAGACTGTTTGACTGAGTGAAAGGAAGTGAAGAAGGTAAAATATTTCTACTTGTCAATAACATCCTGGTATCTCATGTTGATTACAAAGTCAGAGTAGCCAGTAACCTCAGCTGCCAGATGAATTTAACAGAATAAAGACTGCAGCATTTCCCTCTGAAATGTAGTTGAGGAAAAGAAGAAAGTCCTAAATAGCAAAATGGTTATATATAGCCCTATGTTTTGTACTGTACGGCAAATGGCTCTTTGTCTGATTGGACACAGATGATGCTTGTTGGATCCCAAACAGACAGAGAGTTAGAGCTCAGTATCTTCCCAGAATGCCCCGTGCTCAGAGGAAGCGACGGGAGGAGGGAGGATGAAGATGAGTGCAGAGATAAAGATGAGTCTTCTTCAGAAGCCTCAGTCGTGTTCAGACACTATCTCTGTTTACACAGTATCTGGTTCTCTGGGTCACTGCGACCACACACACACACACACACACACACACACACACACACACACACACACACTCACAGGAGAAGCTGAGGAGGAGTAATCACAGAGGGTCAAACACTTGAACTCTGTCCTAAAAGTTTTTGGAGACGAGCGACTCTCTTTGTCATGTTGGTTTTTCTCTGTAATGTAAAAAGTGCTGAGCAGCCATCTTTGTTACCACCTCATTAACATTTAACTACCAAGAGACAGAAGGAGGGAGAGGAGAAGAACAGGCTTGAGTCATTATCATCCATTAAGGCTGTCTTCGCATGTAGTCCCTTTTAAACTAACCATATTCAGTCCTCTTAAAGTGGACCAAAAATGGACCAGGAGAAAAGAGATCAGCTCTTTTTGTTTTCATATTGCCAGTTCATTTGAAAGAAGACTCAGTTCTCTTTCTGGTCAACTTAAGCTCTGATGGGTCCTCAGTCCTCTTTCTGTTCACACTTGAGTTCCTCTGAAACCCAGATCTTTATTGCATTGGATTACTCAATTCTGATTGACTCCAGAGTGTCCATTAATTTCTGAGATAGGACACCTACTAAGTAGTACGCTGTGGTTGACAGTAACGTCACACATTACACGCACTGTTTGTTTCTGATAAATTTGACATTGATTTGACAATGACATGGCTGGATAGCTAGCTGGTCTTGTTAAAATTGCTGTTTGTCAACCATACGCAATGGACCAACATTCCCAGGAACTTTTATTACCAGGAATTTATTTACCTGTGTAAAAGAGTTCCTGGTAATCTGTGTGGTTTGCGTTTCCACTGCACCTCAAAGTTCCGGAAAATGTATTCAAATCAGGCTGATGACGTAGATGATTCAGCGTGTGCCCTCTGTCAGCTTGTTGGCTGGTAACATAACATTAGTGCTGGTAGGGGGCTGTTTGTCTCAGCCAGCAGCTAAGTTTAAAAGTATTTTAAGATAAGAGTCAAACTAAGTTAGTCTACATACAGACAGCTGTCATTTGAGCTTATTAGTAACAATTTGCTGTTGCCAAAGTAGCGTGCTGTCTAAATCAGCGTGTAAGATATGACATTAGTGTCGGTGGATGAGTGATTGTGGGCGGAGCATATTGAATATCGCTGTCTATATGTTTACACGTTCATGATTGCTGAACACATGTATTGATAAATTATGATGATGATAATAAATTAAACCAAAATGTGTAAAAGTGCCGTTAAAAGAACAGTTACCGTTAGCGCTTATCAATACTACGGTAGAAATGTTTATCTGTAGAAAGTTTGCAGCCACACTGGCACGGAAGTGCGGAACGCTGCGTGTGTTCCACCAATCAGCATTCTTCAGCACACAGCCCCGCCCCTCAAAGTTCCAGGTAATCTGAAAAGTCCTACCCCGCTACTACAGTAGGTACTATTTTCAGGGGAATTTGGGGGTAGGGGGAAATTTTTTTCCCCGGGTAATTTCGGTTGGAAACACTCTGAGGCTTTTCAATTACCCAGGTAAATGACAAAAGTTCCTGCGGTGGAAAAGGGGCTATTGTAGCCAACATAGAAGTTAGCATTGCCCTGGTTCCCTTAACAAAAAGCCAATGGTATTTTTTAATTGGATTTTGGATTACTGCAGAAAATAAGTTCAATGGCAAACAAACGTTTATGATACTTTCACGTTTTGTTTAACAAGATTATCTTCACAAATGAACACCACTTTTATCATTCTTGAAATGTAAATGCAGTCAATAGAAGAAGAAAGATAATGTTAAGCTATGACCAAAATACACCATGGTTGCATGACTTCAACATCGATGTCACAACAAGACTGTCAAGCCATGTTTGGCGTGATGATGTTTTGGAGTCATATTTAGCTACTTGTTGGGAAACCACCTTGTGTGAACCACAAATCTTATTTCAGGCATGTTCAAAAAACCCAGTGCCTTCAAGAAGACGCTTTCCGCTAGGAAAGGTTACGATCGGCATTCACACCTGGATCAAATCACTCTGCAGTATCAATCTAAATATGTCTGCACTGCGTTTGAAAGAGAGACTGAGTAAGTAAGAGATATATAAAAATAAGTAACCACTGCAAAGTTTTCACCGGCCTCCATGCTGCATTTTACCGTTTACTAACTTGTTTTTAGCCTTGCCATAACATTGAACATGACATACCAAAAGAAAGAAAACACACAGAGAAAAAGGCATACTTTGCTGTGTACACAGCTCTGCTCTACTGATAACAGGAAAGGAGTCTATCACCTACTTTTAGCAGGTTTACTCATGTTCTTAAAAAAAAAATCTGCATACATACACTAATTTTGGTGGAAAAAGGGTAAAAGGTTCATCCCATTCACTAGAGTAGTAAACAATGTTGCTATTTCATAAGAGCCTTATGGAATGATAATGATTGTTCCAGGTTTTAGTCAAAAAAGAGTTAAAGCTTAAGAAAAAGATTTTGATTGGAAAATGCTTAAAAATATAAATGAATGGTCTTTTCTTTGGCAAGTATACCATGGTAAAAGCAGGATAATGCTCAACAACCTGTCCATTATCGAGAATATTTTAGCGTCCAAGGTTGATAGCATCTAGATGGTTAAAAAACAATGGCAAAGGAAAAAGTTAACCCAGGTCACTTTGTTTTCCCAATGCTCAGGTTAGGTGAACCACAATGTAGACTTGAAGCAAACCAAACTCAGACTAACTCTCAAGGAGGACTGAGAACAGTTTGTTTCAGAGGGGTCTGAGGTCTTTTGGAGTGTTCACATATGCACACTAAATGCTGACTAACTGGTCTGAGTTTATAGGGAGACCTTAAAGGGACCAATTGTAGAAACACCAAGAATGATGAGCAATTCCTTGACCCATCACCTGAAAGTTTTTCCTAACCTAGGGCACAATGAGAAGCATCTCCAGTAGATTCCTAAAACAAAACAAATTACTGAGTGATTTTCCCCCAGCCCAGCTTAACAGAGCCATGCAACCCCATTTGTTGCACTTTGTGATAAACTTGTTCACCTTGTTTCATTCCACTCTTTGTGCTTCCTTCTGTTTCCTGTGAATTACCTCCTGACAGCCCTGTTTACCAACTCTGAGCTGTAAAACAAGCTCCACTCAAATTTAATATCAAATTATGCTGTTTCAACCTCACTTTTTACCCTGGTGGTGAGACGCCTTCGCTCCCGTCTTCCTGCCCGCCGGTGCAGAAACGTCATCTTGTATTTATGTAAAGAGGGTGCAGAGAGAGTCGAGGCGCCGCCACTTTGCGTCTTGTTCTGGATTTAACCTGAGCAACAACGATAAAACTCCTTTTATCGAGGCAGACGGAGCTCTGCAGACTGATTTTATTTTACCCCTGGAGGCAGTGTGTAACTTCAGAAAAAATTGACTAACAGGTTTTCTTGTCACTTCCCACCTCTGAGCTTCATGCAGTTGACATACTTTGATACGAGTGTGGAAGGCTGGACTCTGGGGGCCGCAGGTAGGTCGACACATTCAACGAGACAAAACCGAAGGGAGACTAAAAACAACACATTGCCGCGTCCGCCTGGGGGTGGAATCACAGCGCTGCAATCCTCTGGAGGCTGGTGTCCTTTCAGAGGCAAACAAGATGCCTCTCTGCACAAATTGTCCAGTGTACAAAAGTGTGTGTCCATGTTTTGAATGGATGTATTGATTTCTTTTGGAGCACGCCACCCTGACAACCTCAAATATGGTTCAAATGGAAAGCTGCGATGTGGCGGGGAAACTGTTCCCTGAAGAATTTAGTTGTTGCTGCAGGTCAACAAAGAGGTGAGAGCTTAGAGACATCGGTTGTCTCTTATTTCTTGTTCTCAACAGTCTTTTTGTGTCTCAGTCCTGTCTTGTGTATAATTTTGGAGTTTCACATGAAATCTGGATCACTTTGTGAGTCTGATATTTTTAGCCGCGCTAGCAATGTGGCTCATGGAATGGCATTTAGTCTACCTCTTTGGTACAGACAGAAATGTCTCAACAACTATTGGATAGATAGTCATGAAATGGGGTATAGACATTCATTCTTCCCTCAATTGTCCTGAGTTGTACCTTGTGGTTTTTTTTTTTCTTCTAAATGTGCTGCTAACTGGCTAACTAGCGTCAAGACGGTCTTCTGGTCTTCCGGTTTCCCTTTTTGAATGATGGTCACAGACTACCGCCGTCTACTGGTGTGAAGAGTTATTTTTTTATCACGCAGGTGCAGAACGTGCATACTGGTTGGCTGTCTGCTGCAGTCTCCACATGTTTGTGTGCAACCCAAGACACAGGAGACGCAGCAGGGAGCTTTCATCACCACTTGTTCAATGAAGTCTGTTTGGTGTGGGCCTTCACAGAAGTGCTTTGGTTGCTTTAGACTTAAGTGCTCAGTGGTGCCTCAAGGGGTGATGCTAATTTCTGCATCCTGTAGTACTCTATACTACAGCATGACAGAACTCCTTACATTTGTCAAGGCTTTTGGTTTTGGTGCTACCCCAAGATTTTCAGTTACCCCATCTGGCAAACCCTATTAAAACATTTCTGGAGATGCCTCTGTTCATCCTGTGTCCCAGTTCCACACTATGCTATCTATATACAACATGTAATATAAACTCTGCAGTGAGCAAAGATGGAGTTTCTTTACCAGTGAATAATAAAGATTTAAATCAAATACAATCTATGGAAGCACAGGAATGGGAACTTTTTGGGGGTAGGCAACTTAATTTTCACTGTTCCAGTGTTGTTTCTTAAGGTGGATTTGTACTTGTATGTCAGCTTTATGCAGAGCCTATGCTGAAGCCTACGCATGTGGCCTATGCCGTTGTGAGCATTTATACTTATACTTAGAACACTAGTCGGCGGTGGAGGTTGCTGTAAAGTTTAATTGATTCAAAACACACATTAAACTTGGCTACATAGTGACAATTTCAAACACAAGTACACAGATTGATTTCATTATAACTTGCAGTATTCACAGACAAAGCACTTGTCTTTTGCTGGACACATTTTCCCCTCAAATACAACATGCTAATGGTATTAACACAAGCCTATGGCATTTTACATTGTATAATTTCGGCTAGAAGCTAGTAGACATGTCCTCTACTCAGATGAAGCAAAGATAATTCACAAACAAGACCTTAAATTCAATTTCATAGGGGCTTTTTTGTCTTTGCAATTTATTGTTTCTTATCTGTGATAAAACTAAGTAAAAGCTTAGCTTCTGCTGAAGGAAATGGTTTACAGCTTACAAAAATAGACAGGAGATCTGCATCACCGTGCCATGTAGTTACATGTCTGGGGAGGTGCACGTCAGGCTACGGCATAGGTTACAACGTTGGCTCTGTGTCGACACAGAGCCTCTGCCGTAGGTATGGTGTTGATTCAACGCAAAAGTATAAATACTGTTTTGGAATTAGTGTGTAGTATGGATTTAGGTTACAGCTTAACCCTCTTGGTAAAAATGAATAAAATAAAAAGGAACTCCCACTTACTGTTGGTTTGGTTTAGACATTAAATCATAAGTAATTTGACATATATAAAAACTGTACAAAATTCATGCTAAAATGACAGAAAGGAACAAATTGTCCTTTAATTACTTTAGCACCATAAACAGATGACCACCTGCTATCACTGATTATTTTCTTTTTGTATTTTTTATTTTTTTTGTTACATAATATGAAATTTAGAAGGGAAGTTACACATTATTTCGTTTTAGCAATTTCATGAATGTACCTTTATGTTTTTTTCCCCATTTACATTTACCTACATGGCCCCGACTGGTTATTTCAATCATGTGGGATAGTGATATAAAAACGTTCAAATCAGAGACAAACCCTTGCAGTTGTAGTTTTAGAGTCATTTAGCACAGATACTTTGTTAAAGTCAAGCCGCAGGGTGTGTTTGTAAAAATTGGGTGCTTTTCTTGAACAGTAAAATCCTTCAGATTAAAGCTCCAGGCCAATGGAGGGTTTGTTTATTTCTCATCTCTCTGGTGGGTCGTTTCTCTCTGCTTCCATTCTGACTGTCTTCTTCTCTTCCCATCCCTGTTTTACCTTTTCATTTTATTTTATTTTATTTTTTGTGTATCCCCTAATGTTTCTGACCTTTAAAATTGACCTAGTCGCTATAAAAGGCTGAGAGGTCACACACAGAGGAACAAAGCTTCCTCAACTAAATGTATGAAATTTATATTCAGTTTGGATTTTCCACCAAAATCAGACATTTGCCTTTCCTAATAAAAACTGACATCTTCACTTACAAAATGACTCATGCCCAGAATGTGAAAAATGTACTTTGAACTAATTTTTAAAGGATTAATGTTACAGCTGTCCTGAGGTGACAAACTACCCTTTATACACTGGCTCTTCTGTAGTTCACAGATATTTACTGATGAACGTAAGCTAATGACTCTTTCAGAATGACTGATAGCACAGGTTGAAATAATTCATGGAAGTTTTTAGCAGCAGCTGAAGGACACTGACGCTACTGAATTGTTAAACTACTTCCCTATAATATTTATGCACTTGACTTGATTTTAAATCTTGCTGGAGGAGAAAGTATCTGCATGCTGATGTCACTTGAAGATTTATCTTGTGCTCTTTTGATTTTTAACACTGAAGTTGCTGCTCTGCATCAGCACAGATACAATAACATGAACAGCTGTGCAATGTAATGCAATCCTCTGAACACAGCCAGTATCACTAATGGGTGCAGTTGTTTGGGTGTACTCAGTTGCACCTGTAACCACACCCAGCAGTGATGTCACAGGGTCCTGGAGTATGCCTGTACATCACCGTACCAAAACTGCACACTAACAGAAATGTGGAAAAAGTGAGTTGTGGTTTTACAGTGAGTTACATGGTGTTACTATTTCCTGACGGACAACAGTGATCCATCCGTCCAGCAATTTTGTGCAGTGTCAACAAGTTAATTGTCAACTTAAACAGAAACTCCAATATATTCCCTCATTAACTTGTGTTTCCAGGTGTTGCGGAGTTCTCCTCCTACATTTTAAAAGTAGTGGTAGTCGAGTCAGCATTGGTTGGGTCTGAAGACTATTGGTTTGAGAAGTAAAAAAATCTGAAGAAGTGGAGTTGGAAGGAAGTGAGCTTACCAGACCTCTGCTCTGGTAAGTTGCACTGTAATGTAGGCAGCAGGTTTTAATAATGAAGAAGAAGAACAATGTGTGGAAAAAAGATGATATCTCTGGTTCTGCCGCTGAACCTTTATTTTCCCGAACTATCCATCATGAGTTTGACAATGTTATAGGAATGCTGTGCATCTGTGGAGTATTCATTAAAACGCAAACTTTTGTGAGCATGTTAGTATGCTGATGTTATCATTTAGCTGAAAGCCCCACTGTGCTTCAGCCTCACAGAGCATTGCTGTAGATTCTTAAGCTGAAAACATACCGGCACCACGTCATATGACATGCATCAAGTGCAACCCGTAGCACACACTGGATGCATCGTGCTGCTGCTCGTTAACAGATGACATGCAAAGTTATTACTTCTACTGAAATATCTGTACGTCTTCCATCTCTGCATTGGCTTACAATCATGTGTGCACAGCCCCTAATTAAACTTGATTTCTCCAGAGCCTTGACTGGCCAGGCAATATCGTTTTGGCCATTGTCGTTATAATGACAGCATTGTGGGTCGTGTAGCTTGGGATATTTCTCAACGTCAACAATGAGTCTCTCCTCATCCAATCTTTGTCAAACATGAGACACAGCTACAGAGTTCTCTTTGCATCAGTGGTGAGGGGAGAAGTTGAGCTGCCATAGGAGCAGATTCCAGGGGTGGCGAGGCCGCTGGAGGTGCACCAGTCCATCATGGTGAAGATGGAGCTGAGCCAGAAGGTGAAGCTTTCGATTTACTGGTCCACCTACGTCCTAACCTTCACCTATGGTCATGAGTTCTGGGTAGTGACAAAAAGAATGAGATTGCAGATATAAGAGGCTGAGTTTCCTCTGTAGGGTGGCTGGGCCCAGCCTTAGAGATAGGGTAAGGAGCTGCTGCTCCTTGGTATCAAAACGGGTCAGCTGAGGTGGTTCGGGCATCTGATCAGGATGCCTCCTGGGAACCTCCCGCTGGAGGTGTTTCGGGCACGTCCTACTGGTAGGAGGCCCCGGGGCAGACCCAGAACACGCGGGAGGGATTACATATCTCATCTGGCCTGGCAACGCCTTGGGGTCTCCCGGGAGGAGCTTGAAAGCATGGTTGGGGAGAGGGATAACTGGGGTGCTTTGCTCGGCCTGCTGACCCCGTGACCCAGCCCCGGATAAGCGGATGAAAATGGATGGATGCTTATTGTTTCAGTAAAATAAACTGAATGCTTTAATTGTGGAGAATCTAACCAAGCTAATCCACCCTATTCGGACTTCCGCTGCCTTAACTTTCATTGTTGTCCTGCCGCATTTACTATGTCATCTGACTTCCACCTTTGCTCCCGTCACAATTTACTACAGCCACTGGAGATTGCCTCCTAACAATAAAGGTAAATATGGACCACAATAAGCTGCTCGCACAAACATATATTTCCATTTTTTAAGTGTGGGCGGGCTAGTTCCTTCAGACACCAACCACTCAATATCAAACTTTTTACGTTTGTGTAACTGAACACTTTGAATCAACAGTCTGCCATTTCTCTGCAGTCGTAATTTCTTCGTCAGCCCTCTGACACACCGATTGACTTCTGTTTGTTTCTCTTCTGGTATCAGCTCCTCTGAACACTAATTGCCATTAGACTGGGATTTATTGACCTGTGAGCTGGCGTGGAGGCTCGGCCGGAGACCTGCAACAATCACACAAAGTTGCTCTAATTACAGTCACCGTCTCTGATCTCATCTGGGTCGCTTCTCAGCGTGACAGCGATGAATCTGCTCCTTAGACTTAGGTGATTGATAATTACGGCTGAGTCATTCTTGTTTTGTGATTTGATTGCTGCTCATGTGAAGTGCTGGTTATAATTGCTTTTTCTGGAGGGTTTGTTTCCAAGAATAAGACTGAGAAGCTACTGAAGCACTTCGGCCGTCTAAGGACACATTTTATACAAGTTACAGCTTTCTTTACAGCTTTGCTCCTTTGTTATAAGAATGCACTTTGTCCAGGTATAGTTTGACGCTGTTTGTTGAGTAAATAAAGAGATGTTAGATGTCATTGCTAATCAGGCAAGCTGGTGCAGAAGTAGTCATGGATTTGTACATGACAATGTAATCTCTGACTTGATTCCCATCGATTAACTCATTAACTTGAAAGAGAAAAAAAAGCATGAGCTCATGACTCTATGAAAAGCAATTGTGGCTTTGGAAGCTTTTTATGAAAGAACAGCTCGATGTTTTGTTCCCTGCCATCACAGCAGGTAAATCAGCCCAGTACAGCATCCACCACAGGACAAACTGTACCAGCATTTGACTGCTGGCAGTTTCCCACCATGACCTCCGTCCTTGAGTGACAAAAACACTTTCAAACAGTCCTTTTTATTTCTCAGCTACTGAATCATAAACCTTGAAAATTTGTTTAGAGCTGAGTGTGTTGAAGTGGGACTAAATTCGATTTTCCATCACCTGAAGAGAGAAATGCAGCTGACAGGAAACATTCATGCACCTGAACCTAACTGTCTGACTGACAGTTGACTAGTCTTTTTTTTTTATAGAAGCTTTTTCTTTCAACAACTCATAAACAGCAAACGATGTTCTTCTCAATTTTCATTTTTAAAACAATGAAGAACATCTTTCAAAATGAGTTAAATCTTCAACGTGAGGACACATGAGTTAGTTAGCTTATTTGACCTATTTTATTTGATTACACTGGCAATAGATGAATTAGAGGTTTTTTTTTTTTTTTTTTTTGCTTTAACGTATCATTGTGAAACAGTTTAATAGAATAATGACACCACTGGCATTTAGTTTGATTCTCTATGAACCATTTTAGGGCCGACTTCATACTGAAGTCATTTTATTAGCTGGAGGCATAACAGGAGTCTCCACCACAGGGCTGTAGGCTACATAGGAGTCTTAAAATGTCATCTTGTTATGTTATTGGGAGTCAGAATAGGAGGAGTCATGGCTAAAAACTCAAATTTTATCACACACCAGCCACCACTGCTTGTCAACAAAAACAAAGACAACTATGATTAAATGTGATAAGACAAAAGGACTGGACGGAGGTGATCATCAAAATGCTCACATGTGCAGCACACACTTCATATCAGGTTAGGGAAAAAGTATTTTCTGTTGTAGGGATAAACAGTGTTATGTGTATTAAGGGTTATCATGCCCACCTCATCAGACACTGGGGAGGTATTTCAGAGAAAACTGGATTTCCCTATGATGCTTACTTTTTAGTGCATTAGCTAACGTTAGCTTTGATAGCAAAACAAACTGGAGGAAACTGTTCAAGTGTTGTCCACCTTCATAAGATTGGCATAGTAATCAACCACAGAGCCGGCCATCCCATCTTCAGCAATCCTGTCAAATCATCCATCCACTGAGTGAGAGCATACGGGTCGACCAGTCTGGTCCTGTTGGTCAGTGTTTACTTTTTTAAGTCACACTCACGGTCCTGGAGAGTGAGTGACCTGACATGGTGCACGTGTAAATCAGTCTGATGCTCCACACTAATATGAGAGGCCTGTTGGTCGAAGAAACGGAGTGTTATATTTCTATATGAAGTAACAAACAGTTAGGTTAATCACACATACACTCTGCTCAGCGCTCTGCTGCTCCATCTCCCCAGACAGAGTGTGCTCTGCTAGTCCAAATGGGTATTTCTGAATGCACCACTTGCATTATATTCCTCCACTGCCTAAAACAAGCCAACAGAACTTGCTAGCTAGCGCTAGCTAATGTCTGTGAAGAGCTGTTTTGCCCCCAGCTAAGCCCTGCCCACCAAAAATGGTCATACTGTTTATTACAGAAAAAGGGTCTATAAGCCTTGGTTTCACTATGCAATTCTGTCTGTCACCAAAAACAATCTCACAAGAAAATAAAAGCTGAGTGGTGTGGATCAAGTAAGCCAGGCAGCCAGGCACCATTTCTATCTGCATCTATTTGTCTGTTTCTACTTTAAATATCCATATAAAAAAATGTGGATTAATCCACTGCTGAAAATAGTCGCTAACAAATTTCCTCATATTTGTTTGATAAAAACAAATACTTTCCAAGCTGATTTAGGAAATGTAGGAGTTTTTTAGATCACACTTTATGTTTTTGAAGTGTTTTTTAAAGATTAAGTTTGTCAGTAGGAACCAATGAGCTTGGAGCTCAGAGCCACAGGCTGGAAGCCAGAAAATACTGTAAGAGACGACCCAATGCATTGTTGCTGCGGTCTTTTTATTGGATTTTTTGGTGAGAGAAATACAGAATAAAACCAAAAACAGGGATTAAATGTTTTAATTTTTAGTATTTTTCCCTTTTAAAATAAATTGTGATACTGTAGTCCTGCCTCTCCTTTAGTATTTTTTTCTCCATAAAATCAGTTGTTGCAGTGAAAGTGTGACTTCTGTAATTTTCGATTCAACTCCATTCATCAGACATGAAATAGAGTGTTTGTTTCACACTGTGTGTACGTGCATGTCAAATATAAGTGTGTGTGATGCAGTCAGCTGGTATTAATGGGAGAGTGAAAGGTGAGCCATTACACATCACCAGGCGACCCGGTTGCCATGGTAGTTTGTATGTAATTGCCTACCAGTTCAGCCGAAGCCCAGAGTGATAACAGCACCAGGGATTTGAACTGGAGGCCATCGGGGCTAAGAGATGAACGGGAATAAAACCCTTATCTGCTGCGAGGAGAGAGCTGAACTTTTACTTCCAGCGTTAAGTCTCTGCTTTTATTAGAGTTAATCTTTCTCCGCGGGCCATGATGAGGACGAAAGTAAGAGGTGCTGATAGCAGCGCGTTGCTCAGGCCTCGCTGTTAATCATGAAGGGAAGTCACGGAGACGCTCCCTGATCCAGTTTCTGCCGAGTTTATTTGCGCTTACAAATGATCCAACCTGGGATGGAAACAAAATGAGGAGGGAAGAAGAAGAAATGGAGACGCAGAGTGAGCAAGCGAACGGCGGAGACAAAAGGAAGCCTCGAGGGGCTCGTAAAAAAAGACAAACAAAGCAAAGAGATAGTGTGAGAGGAATCAAGATGGCAAACAGAGACAGCGGTGGGTGGTGAGAGGAGAAACAAAACGACAAGGAAACACAAGAGGAGAGTGATACAAACACAACAAAATGGATGAGTAACAAGTGAGGGAGGAGCATTCAAAAATAGAGGTGGTGCAGAGGAAGAGTGTGTGACTTTATCTGTTAACACGTTCAAACAGGAGAGAGAGGAAGAGGAGGATTAATACAGAGAATAGGATTCTGGGTAAATAATGAGAATTTCTACCAGAGGCTTTGTTGTAAGGGCCTCATATATGACTCCAATGAAGTTTTTACATCGTACCAACTGGCTGCATCTGGCAGTTTGATTTTTTTCATTTTTGACCTAGGCAACTATCGCCATTTCACCACAGCGACTGGCCAGCTGTGTGGAGGTGAGCGACTAGGAAGAGTTCAAATTTTTCTCTTAGACTTGTCATTTGTGTTGTGAACAATGGAATTAATGCTTTTCACTGTGAAAATGTATTATTTCAACACAGTCTCACTCCCAACTCGTCCCAGTACCAACGTTAGAGCAGAAGCCCTCAGTGTCAGACTCCAACACATTGAGGCACTCTTAGTGGGCAGTGGCAGTAAACTACTGTAGTATAAAGAGCAAGAAAGTCCACAACAGGCATGTAGGAGAGGAGGTGGATAGGTCAAACAAACTCTGGACTTTAACCCAGGATCCAGCTGTGTGTGTCCTGTGTGAGACAAACTCGATCGACTCATTTTAATAACAACGTAGTGCGCTAACATGTGTGGCACGCTACACCAGTGACGTATGCATGACAAGTTGGGAGTGAGATGTATTCAATATATTATCACCATTTTTTACAATTAATGAGTCTCATTCCTCTGTATGATGAGTCACAAGTAAGTCTCAGGTTAACTATGAAGTCCTGATCAAGTCCCAAGTCAAGAACCAACAAGTTCCAAATCAAGGAGAGCAAGTCCCAAAAAATCACTAGCTGGATCTGACGATGCATTTCATCCACCTGTTTTTTTACCCACATTTTAAATTGGCATAAAGAAAAACTGAGGGAAATGCCAAAAAATCAAAAAAGTCCCAAAACATTGCAAAAGAAGTTTTTGCAGTTGTAGGAGGTGGAAAAGACGGTGTATCCATAAAAGGTACATTAACATTTACTAATTTTAATTTTCTTTTGCCAATGTAAAAAAAAAAAAAAAAAAAAAAAAAGGTTACAATTTGCACTACATGGTTACTACGACTACTAATGAGATACAATGATGTGCAGGTAGCCAAGAAATGACACCATGGAATCATTTTCGGTTCTTGTGGACAGATCCCCCAAAATGTGAGGGGACTCTGCTTTTTGTTAAAGTTCAAAATCAAAACTGCACACAGATGTAGTCAGATGAAATGTCAGGGAATCACCTAAGTTAATGGCAGTCCATCCAAGATTTATGGAGCAGTGGTGCACCGAACAGCTGACCAACACTGGTATGAAACACAGGTGGTTTGGTGGTTATCACACAAGCTTCCGAAACAGAGGCTCACGGGATCCAATCCGGGCTGCGGAATAATGCAATCTTGCAAACCTGAACTTATCTAGACATTACCCACAGGGGCTGTACGTGAGAACCCAAATGTCCAAATCTGTTGGACAGAATACTAAAGCAAAAGAATACAAACAGCCAAGGGTGAAGAGGAGAGGAAGGTCAATTTACACAAAGGTGATGAATATGTCTAACTGGAGAAAGGATAAGATTTGTGAATTTCTGTGGGTAAGGGCCTTTGCTAAAATGATCAGACAAATTCAAGGAATGGCAAAAGACTCGGTTGTGGATGACCAAATTATGACTAGCTTTGTGAACAAAATGCTACAATTTTTGCAACATACTTTTTTGCTTTGTTCCTCATGCACACTTTTCCCCGGCACCAAACTTCACCTTGCTTGCTTTCTTATTTTTAAGCATGATCTGTCTTGTAATTTTAGTAACAAAACGAAACATCATTTTGCCAAAGCAACACCTCAGAGTTTAAACTATGCTACCAAGTTTTAGGGTTTGGAAGCAGCAGTTTTTACACCAGATAGACATACATATTCAACCTTATGTCATGGTGACAGTACTCACCCATCCGGACGGCAGAGAGGGTGTTGGCCTGGCTGAAGGAGAGCGGTGCCATGGTCAGCAACAGGACGGCGACGTAAATCGACAGCAGCAGTGCTGGCAGAGCCGGCATCTTCCACTGCTCCTCATGGAGAATGGTCTGCTGGCTGCCTGTACCGCCACCTGCAGGACAGGAGAGTTAATTACTACTAAAGTTAGAACATCTACTGTTTATCATAATCTCCCACACATCGCATATCGAGTCTTGACATCAGTGCTTGAATTTAACAGTTGGCACAAATGTTTCTCATGGCTACTGACCACTTCAGCCTGTAAAAATCATTCACACATTTGAATCTCACTGCTGACAGTCTATAAATACACCATTTGCAATAAGTGAATGATGTGATCAATGCTTTAGGGCTGCAGAGCAGGGGTTACTGTTACCTAGTCAACAGGTAGAATTTATAAGCTGCAATGAGATTGCTGTTTTATACATAAACCCAGTGACTCCAGTTGAAGTTGCTAAGCAGAGTGCCACCCCCATAACTCGCTGCACATACTGAAAAATATGAGCAAAAAAAGATCTTTGAATCTCTCAGTAAAAGTAAATATGTAATTGAGAACAACAAAATCCCGATTTATTAAAACACAGTGGAGGTGATGACAGAGACTGAATGGAGGTTTCACCAACTGAAACTCAAAATAATTGTGAGTCATGATATCATCCAGATAACCATCAAAATATACTTGAAGGGATAATTTTGATTTTTTTGAAGTGGGGCAGTATGAGGTACTTATCCATAGTTAGTCTATTACCTAAAATATGGCCATTTGCGTGCCCCCAATTTGCAGAAGCAGATGGGAATACCACCGCTAGACAGCTCTTTCATTTTGCACTACATTTTCACAACCATAGACCTCCTGTATTCCTACGCATAATTTCACATGATTTTTTTAGGTGGCCTAAAATATGTTTTGCTGCTGCCCCCATCCAAAGTAGTAAATGGCTTAGCTTCCAAGATCGTACTACAATCGGCTTCTCCAAACAGGAAGTGTGTCGACTGACATCTACTGTGGGTAACACACTGACTATGGATGGGTACCTTGTACAACCCCCTTCAAAAAAGCTAACATATGCCTTTAAACTTTAAAAATGCAACTTAAACAAACTAAAATAACTTTAGCTTTTGTTTGATTAAGAAACAAACATTTTTAATTCAATACAAGTAGGACATGTATCTCTTTTCGTGAATATCCTTTTTAGTGAGAAACAAACAATCTTAAAGAGCCTGGCTTAATTTCAATTGGCATTATATTATTTCATATGAATTTTGCCAATGCTTGATTAAGATCTTTTGCATTTTTGGGGGTCGGTGCCCGTGACGCCTTGTTTTTTTATTCTCCAGGTATTCATGATTATCCCTGATTATGGAAATTCTCCATGTTTTTTAATCGCAATTTGCAACACATTCTTCGACTGTCCCAGCCCTACACGAAGTAACCAGACTGCCCCACTGCTGACCAGGTGTTTGCTGTGATCAACAGGTCTGTTGTTTGCAGACTTAAATACAATGAAGAAGAGATCAGTTGTTCAAGTGTTTCAACATGAAAGAAATTGATGAAAATCACCTGTAAAGGCCAGCGTGGGCAATGTTTAATTTCACATGGAGCCAGTTTTTTAAATTAGCTGGCTTAGTGTGGATTGAGTGTGAAAGATAGCATGAGACAGACAGAGACAACATGAGCTTGAAAAGATTAGAGAAAAGGAAAGGCAAATACAAAATGTGAAAATGAGAGGGGGGAGGCAGAAAATATGAGAGAGAACGGACAGGAAAAGAGAGCCAGACGGAGAGAGAAAGAAAAAGGAGAGAGCTTGAAAGGAAATATTAGAGAACAAAAGTGTGCGAGAGAGATCAAGAGACGATCACATGTTGCAGAGGGAGGGAGAGATTTAAAATGGCTGAGCGAGAGAGCATGACGAAACAAGTCCAAATCTTCAAAGTAGATTAGAGAGACTGAAGCGAGATTTTTTCATTAGCAGGCGTGTGTGTGTTTTGCATGTTGGCATTTAAGTTCTCGGAGCAACAACACAGGGAGCGCAGAGCCACGACAAACATCCAGCGCTGTTCAATCCCATCATGCAACTGCTTCATCTTTCCATCTCTGTGTAGACAGTTGAGTTACATTCCTCTAATCCCCCCCCTCCCAAAAAAAAAAAAAAAAACACGTTCTTGATTTGTTTAACCCACCCCTTGCTAAATGTTTATCACCACCCTGCCAATGAGGCATCCCACATGAATTTAAATGAGATTCCCAAATGGAATTTAAATTGGCTCAAGTCGATCAGGACGCGCTTGATGGCGAGAGAGCGAGACGCAAACCACAGAGAGATGAAGAGTGAAAGATAAAAGAGGAAGGGGGGGGGGGGGGGCATAGAGAGAGTTTCTGCTAGTGGAGATGTGGATGATAATGATGATGAAACTGTTTTTAAAGTGGAATGACTGATAATTATAATATATACTGATTATTATCTGTCATGTTTCCAAGCTGAATGTTTTGTCTTCCCTAAACGTTCAAACTAATTGTTCTGTTATAACCATGGAAAAATGTGTTAGAGAGAAAGAAATCATTTAATTAGATGGAGCCAAGGAGTCACAGTTTTTCCAAGTTGTAGCTTAAGGGCCAATGCCCAGTTGCATAAAACCCCTCAAGGTTGGCTTTAAATTTTCACCTTAGGATTCCTTAGAAAAAAAGGAATTGCATGTCCTTGGGTTGTTGTAAAGGAATACCCTTTGGGAGCTGGTGAAACGAAGCTCCAAAGTCATGCCCGACACTTGTCACCACTGATGGGCGTGATGCGCTAAAAATCAAGTTAAACAAGCCTCAACTTTGTTCAGCTCTCCAATGATGCTGTGAGGCATCAACCAATCTTATGATTTTGTTGTTAGCATAGTTAGCTGACTCTATGCTAGCTTTATGTTCATTGCACACTGGGATGCAATGGGGCAACAATATGTAATGTTAAAAATACCCATTTGGCCACCAAAGTCGTTAGACATTCATATTTGGTATTTGGAGTTTAGGTTGTGACGTTGGGTGACCAAAATGTCAGGACAATATCTATTGCCAACGTCAATTTGACGTAGAATCCTGATGGCAGATGACATTAATATTTTGTTGGTTTTAAGTTAATTTCATGCCAATGTCATCTTGATGTAGAATATTGGACAACAAAATTCAACAGCTACAAAACATCCACACTAAAATTCTAACACTACTAGATATTCAAAATATTGTCAACCAGATTTTCATTTCTAACAAAATGTAACATCTGTCCAACGAAGGACTTCAACATCTTTCTGAAGTCAAATTAACAGGGTGGGGCTCGGACTTGATTAAAAGCATAGATATTTTTTGACCAAATACTAACTTTTCATGACATTCAGTCAAGGTGCTTTGTGGCAAGTAGAAGACACATATCTACATTACCAGCACTTAAGCGCAGAGATGTATGAAGTACCAGAGACCCAGACTTGAGTACAAGTACAAATACTCTACCAAAAAAATGACTCGCGTAGAAGTTGAAGTCTTCTTTAAGCACCACACTCAAGTAGAAGTATTAAAGTATTCAATATTTTTTGTACTTCAGTATTACAAGTAGTCTATTTCAAAATGTACTCAAGTATTGAAAGTAAAAGTACAAGTATGAAGTTTTAATATGTTATGTAGTTAATAAAGAAAGCAGTCCGAAGTTTGAATATCATTTTGTTATACAATATCCTCAAACGTTTAGCCTGAAGGACACTCAAACTTCCTTTGGCTATAGCAGCAATACAAGGCTGGGAATGTACAAGATGTAGTACATATACATTGAGTCTTAAATTCTCTCTAAATCACTCTCTAAACAAACTTAGAAGGCCCAAAACAGAAGGGCTAAACAACAGAATTTTGACAGCAAACCATCAGGATATTTAAACCAATTCAGCACCTTAAAAGAAGGCACTTACATCAATTGTTAGACCAACTCGAGCTCTCAAAGCCCACGTACAAGTATTTCTGTCGTCAAAACAAAGCAAGTGATCAGAGCACCTTAAAACACTGAGCTTAACTCTTTGTAGAAGAGAACTATTTGTCAGAAGGGTTCTGTCGTCGCACCAAACTGAGAGGCAGAGCGGGAGCAAACTGAACGGGATGTTGTGATAAGGCACTTTGATCACTGCCAATGACAAGCCAGCTCCACCAATCCTGCTTGTAGTCATTGGCAGAGCCATCTACCGCTCTGGCAGTGATACTGTATTTGTCCGTCAAAATATTTATAATTGTAACAAGTAACGATGCTGCTGTATGTATCGGAATAAAAGTATTCGACTCATCAAAAATATGTAGTGAAGTAAAAGTGGAAGTAGGAGAAAAAAATAAGACTCCAGTTATGTACAGATACAGCCTTTCAGTTTTTAAGTATGGTAGTGAAGTAGTCCTCCTTCGTTACTTTACGTCTCTGCTTAAGCATCACCTTAACGGCGACTCAGTGACATTATAGCACTGTTGCATTGTCGCTTGTAGTGTGAACATAGTATGAGTCTTTGCCCTTAGCTACTTCAGTTTTTTCAGTGACAACATACCAGTCTGTTAAAGTTAAATAATTTGTGGAACATAAAACAGTAACTGAATTTATGGAGATTTAAGAGATACCAAAATGCATTTTTCAAGAGAGGGGAAACCCACTAGACACTATGAGCGATGCACAACTTGTTAGAGAATATTCCCTAGTCATTCTGTCTCTACAGAGCTTTATGAGGAACTTGAACACCAAACTAGCACTTACTATTGCTAGAATTACTGAGGTCTTCAGCTAAAGTTGGCATCATATTTCACCTAGTAGAACTCTTCTTTAATAAACCAGCAGTTAGAAAATGTGCAAACTGTGGACAAATATTGACATTATCTGGGAAAACATCCCATTTGTTGATTTCACATGAAGATAAAATTAATACCAATTATGTTAAATGTTTGCCAGATGAATAAGTGTCTGACCAGAGATCAGAGGGTGGACACAATGTTCCAACGGCAATCCTGCAAGGATCTACTTGCAGTATTGGCCGGATGAGCAGTGCCGCTTATGTTAGCTAGCTTCCACTAGACCCAGATGGGGCACTGTGCTGTAAACTGAAGAGAAGCAAAATTAAACTATAGACATCATGTGTAACCAGTCAGAAATATTCAATAATAACTGTCATCCCCAAGGGCAAGGTAAGCCATTTAGGTATATTATGCCTACCTGTTGTTCTTTCGGTAATGGCTGTTCTCCTGCAATGCCATTGCTAACTAGGGGTGTAAATCACCAGTTTCATCACGATACGATATCATATCGATACTATGAACAACGATACGATATTTTCCGATATAACAAAGTGCCCTCTGACCTGTCAGAGACCTGTCAGTTGTTTTTTGCTAATCACCCATTATTAGCTTTGGCATGTTTCCATTGCATTAATTAGCCTAGCGGCTAGCGGACATTTTTCCTCGTCTCATAGCTTAACAAATGACACGCAGCAGTAATATTTATCTTACTCACCGCTGGTTTAAGTCACTGTATCTCCCGACAGAACAGCTCGGTTGAATTTCAGCCTGCATGCACGGTTTTTCAGACGAACACTGTTAAAACAGAGCAGCTAATGTTGCTAAAGCCAGAAGCTAGCAGGGTGAGATACTCGTCCAGGCAGGTAACGTCACGTTGTTTAATCTCGTAACGTCATTGTTTACATGCGCCATGTGCTGTCTGTTGATCCGTCTTTTCTCCGAAATCCATAATATTTCCACTATGCTGATTTATTCCCGAGTAAATAACGTTATCCTCATCGTCTTTCTCTTGGCTGCTAACCATCTGCCTGCCGCTGTTTGACAGTGACACAAACCTTCAAAATAAAAGCCTATGCTAAAGATGACGATATGATCGATATTTCCACTTTGTATTGATGTGATTGGATTGTTGATCATTAAATCGCTGTATCGATCAGATCAGATCAGCTTTTGCATATTTGTTATGGCTAAGTTTGATTTGGATATTCTACTTGAGTTTTCCATATTCTTTGAGGAGAACAACATTTTCATCTTCTGTATAGTTTGGGTTTCTTTTTTCTTTTTGTATTCTCTTTGTTGTCCATTTTGGCTAGCTAACACTGCTGTCAAATACCGTTAAAGGATGATGATGTGAGTGAAGCGTAACCATGGTAACTTAAGTGCCAGTGTGCTGTATTATGACAGTAACTACCGTGACAGCCTTAGTCCAAACACTTGGACAGGAAGACAACCTAAGAGGCTTTATGCAACACTCCTAAATGAAGCCCTCAGCTTAGGGAAATATTTTGCATCAGGGACAAACTTTAGTTTAAAACTTGACTCATGGACCCTCGTGGACAAAAAGGGAACGTCGCTTCAGGGCTAAATGTGGTCTGAAAGGCCTTCATGAAGAAGACAGACAGTCTTCTCCATTACTATTTTATTCATATTTCAACCTTGACTTTGAAGTTCTTTCTCAGTCCATCAAGTTTGCAAACTGAAAATAACATCAACTTTTTGAGAAGCCAAAAGAGACTGTTCTTGGAGGACTCCTGAGCAGCCATACCTCCAAAATGAACCTTCAAAACAACCTGCTGTTTGGCAACAATCCTGCCAACAGAGTGAATGAATTCATCTGAGAAAGAGAAAGAAAGAAATGGAGAGCCTCAGAGACAGAGAGATGGGAAACAAGAAATGAGGAGCTAAGGACAAACTGAGGAGAGAGAGAGAGAGAGAGAGACTGAAAGAGATGTGAAAAAGAAAGCAAAGAATATGAAGGCAGCAATGTGAGTGACAGAAAATTGGGCAGAAAGAGACGTGATGGTGAGCTGAGACAGGAAATGAGAAATGGCTGCAGGCAGAAATAAACAAATGATGATAACAATTAATTAGGGTCTTTCCTGCAGGAAGTGCTATCATGTCAGCTAGCAAACAGAGCCGGTGGGACCCCGCTGATACCAACCGCCACCGCAGTTCACTGCAGCGGCTCTGAGGCTAATCACAGCCTCAACTCTATTAACTGCTTTCAATCCCATCTCATTTTACATTGGAGGCATTTAGCTGACACTCATTCGCAGCGACTTACAGCGAGTGTAGCAGAGCAGGAGGCTTTAAAGTCCCGGTTCATCGGCTTTACAAGTGAAGACAGCGAGGGTCAGAGCGGCAGCAGCTACAGACCAAACAAACATTCCTGAGGACATATGAGACGATGTGTGTGCATGATGAAGAGAGTGGAGAGAAGAAGAGTGAATGGTGTTTGCTGGTGCAGAAACAGAACACAACAAGAAAGCAGGGATCCCCTGAGTCAGACATGTTTCTGTAATATCATGGAAATAAAATATCGGATTTTCCAGACTGGGAATGTCAGGGAATTCTACTGGAAAGATGACGAAAGTCTTAAAAACACTCAGCTACAGGGTGAGTTTACCCAGTTTACACTAACCTATTTATCAATGACGGCAGTTGAAATTTTACTCTCAGACATCTTGATTTTTTTTTTGCCACCATGCCAACTGAAAATGAAGGGAGCTTTGTTAGTATGAAAATAAAAGGCAACATTCCTCAGAGTCATATCTTGCATAAAACTTGTCCAACTGAAAATACCTCAGCTGCTGGTATACTTTGTCACCTGAATGTCACCACTCCTTATAAGCAGATATAATGAGAATTTATCAACCTAAACATAACCAGAGATACCTCTCAGTGTACATCTCCTCTTGTAGAGCACAGCTGCTGCTAATAAGTCAATGTTTTCTGGGTTGCAGAGACTCTTGTTGCTTCCCTTGCTGTTATTTTGTGTGAATGAAAAGACATGTTCACGGCTAAAACATTCACTTACTGTCTGTATTGTAGCATTCCCTACCATATGGGCAGTTGGTCCAGGATGATAATATATCAGAATTCAAGCTAATGTCAGTGGTTTTAAGCTAAGTTAACACTGCAACAACCGGCAGGTTGGAATGATGACACTGCATTTGTCTGCATCTTTCTGAAAAATGAGTTTTAATTTTGGTGGTAAGTCTGCCACTGTTCTTACTGTTGTCAATGGTGTTACCTCTGTTGTCTTAACAGAGAAGTCTGGAAGATGTAGGGATGGAACCACCAGTATGCCACCTACCAGGACAAAAAAGTCTGACACCTGTAGTATCAGTGTTGATTTGCAACCCTATGGCCAAACACAACAGACGAAAAACTTGGGGATTGTTAGGAAAAGATCATGCTTTGGCTTCAAGAACCCCATTTTGGTGGCACACTGACTTTATGAGACACTGTTCCAACAGGAAACAATGTCTTGGTAGAAAACAACTGCTTTTTGTGGGATTATCATGGCAGGAGACACAGCGATGCCTTGGTTAAAAAAACAAACAAGTAAACAAACAAAAAAAGATGCTTTTTTTGCGGCACTATCCCAACAGAAAATGCAGCAGTGTCTTGCTAAAGTACAACCTCATTTTGTGACACTATTCTGGTGGGAAATCTAGTAATGTCTCTGTAAAAACAATAGCTTTTCATTGCACCATCCCAGCAAGAAATGCAGTGATGTCTTGATATAAAACAACCAATTTTCATGGCTCTATCCTGGCTTAAAACACAGCAACATTTGGTTGCTAAAAAGGCGTGGGAAACTGGGTGATGACTCACTAAAAAAACAACCACTTTTTTGTTTGTTGGTCTTTAACAATGGTCTGTAGCTTGGCAAGCTCGCCTAAGTGTCATGCCATCCATCACCCCCTTTATCTCCAAAAGACAAAGTCAGTGCATATGCTACGTCACTTTAGAAATGTCAGTATGATATGTATGAACTTCACTAATGTGTGTGTGATCTGCACAAATGTACAATACCAACATTTTCTTCTGGCGACTGGGCTGTGATTTCTCCATCCCCCAGCCTGACCAGCACAGCCTGACTTTACACTGCACTACATAAACATCACACACTCTGTGTTTTGGCTCTCACTGTTATACCAGTCAACAGAAATCCCTGAAGAAGAACAGCTTTAGAGATTTAGCTCAGCAGGACAAAAAGATCTCCAGCATTTTAAACTGAACTGAAGCCGCTTCGGTCAACATGAATACATCATTCAGCACAAAGATTAGAAAACACGCCTTTTAATCTTCAAATACCCAAGCTCCTTCCCCTCTGTCTGCAGCTTCACCATCACAGCAGCGCGTAAAAGGTTATATCGTAAATTTGACTTTCCTGCTGCATGCCTGACCTGCTGTTAGCTCATCTCGTTCAGACAAAAGTGAAAACATCAGAGCTGGCTGTGAGCTTTTCTGATGTGAAGGATGATATCTCCCCCACCTCGTTTCAGTTGCAATAAAAGAGAAAAAAAGGCTCACACCCAACAAAAGAGGAACGCTCCGGATAAGGCACTTTGTCTGTCGGGTAATGGCCCTTAATGCTCACCTAAATATAGGATATTAGCTTTCTCTCCCTTCAGGGGATAAGGAGATTTTGTTTTGCAGCAGCGGCATCATGAAACGCAGAGTGTTGCTGACTCAAACCACTATAATGACATGGTAATCCCCTCATTTAGCCGCTGACACGCGACACATTTCTGCCTCCGAAAACAGCAGGGAGGAAGGGGGAGGGGAGAAAAATGGGGGTTCGATTCCTGCACATAATGCTGGTCTGCCTTAGAGGAAATAAAATTTAAAAAGCCCACGCCCTACGGTGAAGGCAGGAACAGAAAACAGAAAACAAAACAGTGCAAACCAAAAGTGACAAGGATAATGGATTTATAATAGAAACAATCGTGTTTACTTTCTAATGAAATCCTGCCTAAACTATATATACTATAGCTTTTATATCAGAGGAGCTCATCTGAATGTGTTTTCATTTTATCAGCAGAGAACTTTGGTTATGACTTATTACTGGATTTACAACAAAAGCTTGTCAGTGCTGTGTTGGTCCAAAACTGAGCCGGCTTCTTTAAGGTTATTTTCATTTCTGGTTCCCTAAGTTAAGTTCAAACCAACACCTCTTTAGCTTTGAACTGATCCACAGTCTGCATGTGAAGTCATTTCATACAAATAGTGAGACTGATTACTTCCGCTGTCATGGGGACAAAGCCTCAAAAAATGGACAAAGCCATGTAAGCATGTCTGCAGTAAAAAAAAAACAAAAAAAAAAACAAGCGAATGCTCCTCAGCTTCCACCATCAATGGAACAATGATTACTGCCGAGTAGCAAATTGAGCTTGAATGTTCTTTGCTCATTAGTAAGGCATTCAACCCTCTATTCATGTTTAGAATGCAAGAATGCCATTAGTTATGACATCGTACGAAATGCTAGAAATGATATTTACATACTACCAGGATGAACTTTCACAACAATTTGGCCCTGGCATTCTGGCTCAGACTGACAATTGATCACACAAATTTAAGTCTGTATGTATGCATAATAAAGCCCAGTTCAGACCAATGATTTGTGACAAGACAAAAGTGTTTTAGAACGCTGCAGAGAAAAGTTGCAGCAGTGTAAACTAGCCTGTCTGAGCTTAACTCAAGCCTGCTGATGGTCACCTGCAACTCTGCTGGTCAAATCATCAGCAGTTGGTTTTAGAGCATAAAGCACGTCACCTGCTTCTACAGCCAATCGGCTTATAGTTAAGTGCACTGGTCAAGTCAAAATGATCACAGACGGCATGTCTGCTTGCTGCAGCAGGTGCTCCGTCCCGCCGTGCCCTCTGTTCTCATGGTGTGCCAGTGTTGGACGGTGGGTCGCTGCTGCTGCTTGCTGTATGTGCTTATGTCCCCACCCCCATTCTCATTGACTGACTAATGATGCTGATAATTCATATTATTGTGGCTTATTTTTTGTTTTTCACCGTTTCATCACCACTACAATTGTAGCTGTAGCCAGCATCTCCCTATCACTATCCTCATTCATATTTTAAGAAGCTACAAATTACATCCAGCCACAAAACAACCCTGAAAAGCTGCAAATCAGAACGGAAGTACAGAAAGTAGTTTTATTGTGATGATTCACCGTCTCATCTAGTTGTATTGGTGTAAAGCATCAGGTTTTTAGAACGTTGCACAATGGCATGTATCAAGTAGTTACATGTTTCAACTCATCAAATCATTGGTCTGAACTGGGCTTGTGTAGGTTTTTTTTCAGCTTTTGAGGGAACACATATAAGAGAGGGGTGTTTCTTAAGCATCAGGGACTCTGTTTCCTGAATTCTGGTGATTATTATGCACCAACATCTGTTTTCAGGCTGTTCTCACAAATTTTCATACATCCCATGTATTTCAAAAGGTTACAATCACATGACCAGTGCACTGCCGGCAGTTAACAAGGAAGGAAGGATATGTGTGAACTTGAGTCAAGTTAAGGTATGTCTTCACCATGTTTCTTTTTCCAAACCTAACCACAGTTAAGTTTTTTGCCTAAATGTAACCTCCGTAACATTACTTTAATAATGTTAGTGTATGTTAAGATAGTAACGTCATTTGAGGGGTGCAAATTTGTACAAAATGTTTTATGAGAATATGTTGCTGTTTTACTGTACTAAGTCTGTACAAGGTTTAACACAAATTCACACAAATGTTCAGGATGTGTTTCAAAACATTTTGACAATTTCTGGAGCTTTTCTTTGTCTACTAAGCTATGTTTAAGAATCCTGGCATTTCTAGGGTGTACTGGGACACCAAAGAATATTTAATCAAAAATGTAATCTACACAGTCCTCTACCTGCTGCACAGGGTGTGTAATTACATACAAGATATGTCTAAATATTTTCACACCAGTGTCATCACTAGTAGGGCATTTTTCTCATGCTGCAGAATTAATTAAACTGGATCTGGATCCTGCTGAACTGTGAGCCAGACTACAATGAATGTATGTAATTAGTCATTTAGAATCACATTTGCGTTAAATTACCTCAACGTGCCTCCATATGTTCACAGTTCATTCACACTTATGAATAAAACAAGACTAAATACAGAACTGACTGGGAGGTTGTATGCAAATGTCCCCTGACGTGAGTTTTCTAGAAGTCTGCAGCTGCTGAGGAGCTGTAGAGGGGGAGATGACGCCAGAGAGGGAGGAGTGAAGAAACATACAAGAATATGTGAGGGAATACTAAAAAGATGGAGGTGAAACAAGACGATAACAAGTAAAGACCAGATATGAAGAAGAACAATGAAGGGCTGAGTTTCCTGCTGCGTGATGCTATTTATCTATTTTATGGGAGAAAAAATAAAACATTATTGAAAGCTTATCGCTCAGCAGGAGAAGAAAAGCAGAGAAATCTGTCTTGGTGGCACCGGCACTGAGACACTTATCGACAACCTTAAGAGTTTCACAGCACATTATTCATCAGATAATTTAGAAACAGCAGTGGGAGGTATCGACAGAGAGGATGGCCATAGAAACAGAAAAACAGGTGAAAATAGGAAAAGATTTTCTGTTAAACGGAATGCTTCATTACCAGATGTTTGTTACTTCTTCTTCCAAGTTTTCATCTATTTAAACTGTTCTTTAAAGTCCCATTCAGATGGGATTAACACTACAGGAGGAGGTGGGGAAGGAAATTATCCTTTTAATCCTCTGTAATTCAACTCATCACTCTGGCATTTTTACCATGATGAAATTGCAAGTTATGGTTTGTAAAAGACAAGGACATTCAGCAGGATAAAAACAAAAGCCTCACCAGGGGAGGCCAGAAAGTTGAAGGGGAGGCAAAGATACTGTGTGAGTTGACTTTCAGTCGAACATCGTTCTTCTTGAAGTCATAACTTAGTCAGATCTGAAGGCACAGACATGAAACACATATTGATATCACACAGTGTGACTTACATTTCCAGAGGATATCAGTATCACTGATGTCTATCGGCTGGAGGGCTGATCCGAATGGTAAGAAGCTTTGGTTGTTGGTTGGTAATTGATGTCAAAATCAATATTCAAATGCTTTGTTTATATATACATATATGTATATATATGGCTGCAACTTGCTTTTTTTAACGTCGGTCACTAGCACTAGCGGTCTGGTACTACTGAAATGTGGACAGTTTGACCACATGTCACAGACTTACAGATACGCTAGCAAGATGTCAAAAATATAAGGCTTCCGAAATAGCTTTCAAAATTTCTGACTCTTAAAAGTGTGCCAGATAGGCTAAACCAAAGGAAACTGATGTGCCACAAATCTACAACAAGCTTGCTTGGCGAATCACCTGAAAGCTGTAACAGCTCAGAATGCAAAGTATTTTTATAACTATTATGGCTAATGTAAGACATGCATGCTAACAAAGTGGCTAATTGTCACGTAATTATAGGTCCATTGACTAATGTTCTTGTCTGTCATTTCCAAACCCCCTCCACCACCACCAACAACCCCACAGAAGCTTCTATTAATCGTGGATATTTTGGGACAGCCCTTATAATAAACATTAAATAAATGCCCATAAATCTGTTTAGCAATTAAATAATAATAATAATAATAATAAAAAAAGATGTTTCAGAGTTGTCACAAGAATCGTCATGTTTCTAGGTGTTCTAGGTGTTTCTAGTGGGAGCATGTAAATGTTGAACAGAAGAGGCCCGAGACTAGAGCCTTGAGGGACCCCATACCATTTTGTTTAATCAGCTAAAATTACAGATCTACACAAAATAGTCCCTGTCCTTCAACAGCATGCCCCCACCAATGCAGTCTCTTATGTTGGTTAACTGCATTACTGTCTTTGGTCTGAATCCCCATTCAAAGCTTATCAAAGTCAATTCATATAGGTGTTTCACTAAAAGCCTACTGAACACTGGACTCTGCAGGACTCTGTTGTTGTACTGATGAAGTTGGTGTGGTGGAAACAAACATTATACTGAATATATATAGCAATAGACTTTTAGGTAAAGATGGAGGACTTGTTGAGATTGCATTAACACCAAATTACAACAGGAACAGATCTGAAAACGGTAAACCTTCCAACCAGAATTTAATCAAATATAGTGAAAACTAGAAATAATGGCCTGTCTGTAATAATAGCCTGTCTCAAATAAGGTGTCCTTTCTTTGCTTGATGATAAAAGACCTGTTATAAATGTCAAGTCCATGATTCAAGAACTTATATTTGTTCACAGGTAGATGAGAGTAAAGAAAGTTCTTAAATGTCAAGGGCGCTCGTTTCCACCCAGCAGGAGAGAAATGCTGACTTCACATTTGTTTTCAGTGATTCATAACTTTGTGTACATTCACACAACAGCATGCCATCACATTAAACTGAACTGAAACTCATTCTCCCCTGTCCAACATCATATCCAATAATCTGCAGCCATCACCATGAGACAAACACACTGAAGATACACAGAAAACACTCAGAATCTCTCAAAATGTCAAGTGGAATAAACCTGATAAACCTGCTGACATTTGTCTCAGCACAAACTCGAGCAGTGATCTGCAACTGAGTTTCAACACAGCAAATACTCTGCACAAACACAACAGGACACAGACTATACAACCTTCATCTGAAGTGTCTCCATATACCATGATCTTGCCAGGGTCCTCAGAAGGCAAAGTACCACACAGATGTTAATACAGAAATGGATTCCAGGCTGTGTAAATTATGTGTGTGTAAGAGAGAGGGGGGTGTCAGTATAAAAGATTGTCAGGTAATTTCAGTAGAAGCAGAAGCTCACTGTGAGGGAAAGATATACTGTATACCCCTGAGCAAACAGGAGAGTCAGGATGGTGATGATAGATGAAGGACAGAGACAAGAGACAGAGAGAAAATGTCAGGTGTTTAATTTGAGTTTTTTTCTCCAATCTGCAAACCCTGTGGTTAAAGGCAAATAAACTATTGGTTAAGGTTAGATAAAGATGGTGGTCGTGTTTAAAATAAACTATATTGAAGTGACTGAAGTGAACCACAGTTGCACACGTGGTTAACCCATCCATCCTCCTCCCTTAGAGGTTTTGTGGTACCATAACAACATCATGTCTTTGTCCCTGACAGATAAAAGTGATTATACCTGTGAACACTTAACACACTGTTTTAGGTGTTTAGATAAATGGTCCTTGTAGCCATTTGTCTTCTTTCAATTTTTACACATATTGAGACAGTAAAGGCATACATGACTGCAAGGCTTAAATATGTGCTTTTTAATTTCAAGTGAGCGCAGTTGATCAGGAGGAAATACTGTCGAGAAAAAGTTAATTCACACCAAAAACTAATCATGTCTGTTTTACTCCAGTTTCATCCTTGGGTTTTTTTAGATATTCTGGGCACAAACATACATTAAAAAAAACATTTCATTTCTAAGGTTCTGTCCATAACTTAAGTCTTAATATGTCATCACAAGGGGTCATCATCGGTAAGCACTGTGTCATGTATTGTTTTGCAGATGACAGTCAACATGATGAGACCAACAGACAAGCTGTTGATCTCAATTAAATAAGCTCCCTTGAGTTGTCTGAAAAATTCATCTGTGACATCCAATTTATGGATGCATAGAATCACCCCTGACTGAATCAAAACAAACTGATGCAAATGCAAAGAGAAAAATGTCATCTACGCTATCTTCTGGGTGTTATCAAACCTAAATAAGAAAGTTCAATATCATTTAAAGGATTCAACCAAGGTCAGATGTTTTCTTTCTTCCGGAACCAAGAAAATCTGCATGTTTTCATTACACGTTTACGCCGTGTTACTCATTACGGGCTGGGCTACATGGCCTTTAAATAATAACCATATTTTTAAGCTATATCTTAATACATGATATATCTTAATGCTTTCAGATCTCCTCTAAACTATTGTAGACTACTAAAATATGAAACTACCAAAGAAATTTCACTTTCAATAAAGATAACTACTAATGAAGCAAAAAAAAAGAACTGCTGTGATAAAAATATTGTCATAATAATGTTAGATAAATTATTGTTTTAATAAAGTTTAAAAAAGTGTTATAAAGAACTGTTATGATAAAGTTAAAAATGTTATTATAAAAGTTAAATAAAGTACCTTTAAAATAAAGTTAAATAAAGGGCTGTTACAATAAAGTTAAATGAAGTACTGTTATAATTATATTTAAAAAGGGCTGTTACAATAAAATAAAATAAAGTGCTGTTACCATTAAGTAAACCAAGTAATTTTACAACAAATGTATTCACTGTGAGCGGGAGACAAAATAACAGCTCTCCAATTCACTCTGGTGCTCCATGGTTGCAAAATGCGAGTAAATAGTCACGGTCTGGAGCCCTGCAAATACAAAAAAGAACACCCAGGGGTGGAAAGTTGTCTAGATGAGTGGGGAAGTGTGTGTGACATATGCTTGTGAGTTTTTTTTTTGTTTGTTTGTTTGATTGTTTTGTTTTGTGTCTGTGAGAGGGTGAGAGCCACAGAGGAGAGCAAGAGGACCAAAACACTAAGTGAGTCTAATGCCAGGGGTTCAATAAAATGGTGTAAAAATGTATACCCAATGTTCAGGATATAGTCATTTTATACATCCCATGTGGAATAAGCTGAGAAACATCAAGTATAATCAATATATTGCTGGTCCCTAAACTCAAGTGTTACACAAGCATTACAAGTGGCTAAACGACTGGAATGCATTGTTAAATGGTTTCCCCTAAAAGGCTATAAATCAGCAACAGCAACTTACAGAATACTAATGCCACAGATTTACCTGGAGCAGAGACAGGAGTTCTACCTCTTATCTTACCAAAAAGTGAAAGGTAAGAACAAATCCCACTTACTACCTCCATCAATGATTGTAACGGCTTAATGAAACATTTTGCTGAAGATATCTGACTAAATCTCAGTGTTGTTGAATTTGTATAGTACTGTATTTCCTTTGAGTTTTGTCACATTGCCTTGAGAGTGTCTCACCTCATATACTTAACATTTTGTATTATGTTGTCACTAAAGTTAAAATGAAAAATCTGATTTAGTGTTTTTAATAGCTTTATCGATAGATAGATTTTGCATATGCATCATTTTAGATTTCCCCAGAATCAGGAGTGTAGTGGTCATTGATGAGGTGGGTGTACTATGAGGTAGATAGGTGGATTACCAATAAAAAGGGGGTATACTCTTTTATATATTCCAGTGGCTTTTTGGCTGATAGGTTGCTACATTGTAAATGGCTTGTGTATGCTCTTCACTACACCACTGCCCAGAATTCACCGAGCACATTTGGTATCTCTGGAAAAAGTGAATTCAAGATGAAAGTTTGGAAGAAACAGTAGTTAGTAGAGATGCACAGATAGTCACTTTAAATTCAAATCCTTTTGCACGTTTTTGTTTATTTCTTCCAGATGATACAGGATGAAGGAAATCACAGAAGAGTGGAGGGAAAACACTGAAACAAAGGGATGAGAACAGAGGGATAGAAGAAGAGAAAGATGAGCGGGGGGCAGCTGCAGCAGTGTGAAGGTGACAGATTGACCCCTGGGTCTCCTCTGCACCCAGGGAGTTGAACCGCTTGGGTGAAAGCTCCGGAGGCGAGCCAGCGGGGAAACAACAAACTCCACTGTCAGCATATATAGAGGAGGAGGAGGAGGGGAGGGGAGGATGGACAAAAGAGATATGGGAAGAGAGCGGGGGGGTGAATTCGGTGTCAATTAGAGTGGAGGAGAGGAGAGATTTGTGGAGGTGTGGATGGATTTATTGTAAGTGAAAGAGGAGGGAGAGGAGGGAATGAAATGAATATGAATGAGAGAGGAAGGTGAGAAGAGAGGAAAGGAGAGACAAGGATTCATTTACTGTAAAAGAGAAGAAAAGAACCAAAGGATGGAAAATGAATGAATCAATGAAATGAAAATTTCTTTCATTTAATTTATGTTACAGTAGCTCGAGCGCAGATATTACACTAACACTCATCTGAGCATAAAATTTAATAACAAGAGAGGTGAGCTTCCAACCACAAAAACGGTTGAGCAAAAGCCAAAAGTCTTAAAGCATAATTCTGGTTTATTACAATGAGGCTCTATTTTTTTTTTTTGCAGCCTGTGACCCATCTGACTTTGGTGTCCATGTTCGGAAATTCAAATTGTACTAGTGAGTTGAGTGTTATTAGAATAGTAATGGTGGACAAAACCACATAAATAAGACCCACATTGTAATGCATTTTATTATGTTTGAACCAAGACTATGATCAAATAGATCTTTAGACTGTGTAATAAAATATTTGCCTCTCATTCTAAACTGCATGAAAACACTCAACTCTGAGACACGTATATTTCTCCACTTATGCAATAATAAAAAACATATAATAGTACTTACATTTACAAAGGATGAGCAGTTAAGTTCACTACATATTGTGTACTGTTTATAAGCATTTAACTTTTTACTTTTAATGATAAATGGACCTGCACTTGTATAGCCCCTTTGTAGTCACTAGTCATTGTAGTCCCATTCACCCCTTCACACACACATTTATACGCTGGTAGCTGAGGTTACCATACAAGGTGCCACCAGCTGCTCAATTTTTAACACACTCACACACCAATGGAACAGCCATCGGGAACAATTTGAGGTTCAGTTTGTTGCTTAAAGATACTTTGACATGTAGGCTGGAGGAGCCAGGGATTGTACCACTTATCTTCTGATTGGTGGTTGGGTTAGTTAGTTAGTTAGTTAGTGGTTCATTTCTCAATACTTTCTAAATCCCTGTCAGGTTATCAACTCCAATCCCATTGGTTCCTGCTGAAGATGTAAGGGTGCTTTCAGACTTAGAATTCACTTTTGTTCTGAGTCAGGGACTAAACCTGTTACGAAGTTGCATTATTGCCTAGAGTTGTTTCGGCAGCATTTACAAGCAGTCCAGATAAAATGCCTTGCGCGAGTAAGCTGCTCTTGACTGATCAGAATCATATTCTATATGGGAAGAATCCAGGATGTAAATTAATTGTTAAAGAAGAGTACACTTACAAGATAAATGCAACACTTTCTAATGTCACAGTGGAGGGACAACTACTTTAGTGCTGGTCATCGTGTACTTTATTGCTGTCATTGTAAATTTGAGGCAAACCATACAGTTTGACAGCAAGGAACGGCTCCAACTAGAAAACAGTTTTTTGATGAACTGGATGTGCAGAATGTGCATATTAAGGCAGTACAGGGGGAGGCGCACATTAATAATCCTCCAGACTGTAACATGCTCATGTTTAGCCCAAACAATGCGTAATGTGACTGCAGTTGGTTCAGATCGAGGTCGGAAAACGTTCTCACCACCAAGACCACCTCTACAAGAGGGTCTCGGTCTGGTTGTTTTGGTGCAAACATAAGTAAATGTGTTCACACCTGCCCAAACGAACTGCACTTCGTGGGGAAATGGACAATTGAACTGAACCAAACAGGGCAGGTGTGAAAGCACCCGTTATCTTTAAAAACATAAATTTATAATGTATTTTAAAACATGGGCTTGGTAATTTCCTCACTGTAGTTTCTATCAAACTAACAGGAGGAAGTAGTAACCTGAGAACTTGACAAATCTGTGTGCTCACGTTTTCAGCCAAACCGCCAGTAGAAAAACTTGGCAATGTATGTTCTGCAAAACATGGATACGTTGCATTTGTGTGTTTCATATCAACATTTCCAAAGTAACGTGCCATATGAGCTGACTTTGTCATCGGGAGGTGGAGGGGATGTTGCATGGTGTGACACCTGGGCGAGATGCCTGCCAAACCATACAAGACCACTGTTTGAGATCAACAAATCAACCAAACCAGTTGTCTTTTAGCCCCAAAACATGGTTGTTTTTTAGTGACTTTTCTGTGTTTTTGCTGCGGACAGTGCCACCAAAACTAGCTATTTTAAGCTAAAGGATGATCTTTTCCTATCCATAACCAAGTGTTTTTTGTGCCTAAGTCTAACCACATGTTATCCTTGTTCTAACACATTTTCACCCGACCTGGCTATTCACAATCATTTATCAAATATGGGGTGGTTTTAACATGATAAGTGACAACTTTCAGAGCCTTTGCGCTTAACGCCAAATATGTGATGAAGTTACTTTGGGCTTGCCACTTTTTTTCCCTACGATGGTATAAGCATGACCTGCCCCACTCTGCTTCTGATTAGCTTATTATTATTAGCTGATTATTCAAGGAGTGCACACAACAGTGTGGGCTCCATGCTTACTCCAACAGCTTGTTGGACCATCACAAAGGGGCAGGGCTTAGCACAAGGTCAATTGGTCTGACGACATCAGGCTAAGGACATAAAACATTTAGTAGGGACTATTTTTAGTGGTGGATTTGGTGCCCTAGTGAGTATTTGTGGCAGCAGGATGGTGTGTGTTGGATTGAGTCAAAATAAACTACACTGTGTGTTCATGGTAACGTAACAACATGTCACCCAGTGTAACTGTGGCTCACTGATGTGCTTTTGGACAACAATTGAGCTCGATGGCACAGAGGAAGAAGATATATCAGGCTTTGCGATACTTGTTAGTTGACATATCCACTATTGTTTTTCTTTTCATGGGATTTGTTTACAATAACAAACACTGAATGTCACCAGACTTGATAGTATCTCGACTGATCTGAGTTTTAATTTCACAGCTGCATTACAGAGAGCTGAGACTCATTTATGAATGGATTTCAGATTGGACTTAATAATTCTGCCTTGAGAGAGAGAGAATGAGAGAGAGAGAAAAGACCCAGACAAGCAAATCTAAGCTCTCTGGTTTCACTCGTTCGAGAGCACATGCTCCAATGTCGAAGAGTGACCTTCACCAAACAATAGAGGCTGATAGAGTGATACAAAGAGAGAGTGAGAGAGAGAGAGAGAGAGAGAGAGAGAGATGTTGAGGGAGGACAGAAAGACAATAGAGAAAGTGGAGCGAACGATCTGGTGAAGATATGACTTCATCCTCTGCATACAGACAACAGGAAATGTGACAACGGAGCTCAGAGTGATTGAGCCCTGAACGAAAGCCTGTATTATCACCACAACAGCTGTGTTTGTGGTTTAGTCTCTGGAGGAGCTCAGTGCACAAGGAGAAAGAGAGAGAAAGTGGGTGGTTTGAAGTGAAGTGTGTATTGTTTCACAAATTCTCAACAAGAAAGCCTTTTCTGTAATAACTCCAGACATGAGATACAAACAAAACAATAAAAAGGTGCTTGCTTTCATCTGTCAGTGTGCACACATGGAGCAAGATCACACACACAATACTACTGTTCAAACTCCACTGATCAATATCAGCTTTTAATAATAATAAATCAAACCACTCTGTGAAGTGAAAGGAGCTGTTCACATTAATATACCCATAAATCTGCAGCTTTACAAGGTCTTTAGCTTCTAAATTTGATTTTAAAGACAAGCTAGTGGAACATCTTGCAGCTAAAGAGCCAGATACTTTTCTCTGGACTTGGTGACCAAATCAGAGCTAAAAGAGAGTGAACATTCGACTAACATTCTCCAGAACACACTCCGAAGTCATCAAAGTCCAGTGCTCGGGCAGTGACTTGTGGTGTCAGACACTGACAAAAAAAGCTGTCCTTTAACGTTCGCATGAAACGTGACCGGTCGCTGTTATAGTTTAAAGGCGCTGGAGGTGTCTGTGGCGCAGCGGGACAAGAACGAAGGGTAAGGCAGCGAAAGTCATGCAGGACAGGTGGGAGAGGTGGTGGATGGGTCCAACAAACATTGACCTCCACCCAGGAAAGCAGTGTTTGCATCCTGTAAGATTTTAAAGCCAAACCCTGTTCTTTTGTCCTAAACCTAACCACGAGCTTTTGTTGCTTAAACCCAGCCACAAGCGTATGTTCTTGGAGGCAAAACAACGACAAAAAAGTCAATTTGTGTTGTCGTACTGATGTAGTGCATTTATTTTGAAAGAGACAGTTTGTAAATGGTGAATTTCCTGTAAACACGGAAGTAATTTTGAAAGAAGACAATGTATCTAACACGCAGAACTTGACACGCCGTCCCAGAACGTCAGCTACCAATGCACCTGGGGTACCTTTCACGTCGTATTTGGACATGGAAGGTCCATGACTAAATGCCGATATGTGGCAAGGTTGGAGGGAGAATGTGTTGCCTGGACATAAACACGACACCAATGGGATAATAATGTAGCTAGAATTCTTGTGTTAGGTGAGCACTTGGCATTCAGGTTCTCAAGAGGATGATTCCCTCTGATTCTGGTGATCCTCCCACTTTTCGTCTAATGCCATCATACATGGATGTTATTTTTTTGTTTGTTTGTTGTTGTTGTTGTTTTTTTGAGTAAAACATCTTAAAACCTTTGCATGGATTGCCATAAAATTTGGTTCAGACATTTAAAGTTTTGTTCATGGAAGTCCACTGAGTGTATGTTGAACATATGTTGAAACTAGTAAGAGGTGCAGAGCATAGATGTATAAAGACAACTGGATACAGCTTTGGAAGCGGGACCCCGTTCATTCCTATTACATTTGCACAGTGGTGAATGAAGCCTAAAAAAGCTTGGTTTCAGCAGTATGAAAGTACCCTGATCTTCGCCATGGTGAGGCTCATAGAGCAAATGCACTGTAGACTTGCGGCCTCAAGCCTGGCTGAGTGGCTAACTTCATGTTTAGCACTCCTCTAACTTGAATGGGGATAAAAATGATTTAATCGTTGGGATCTTCTGGACTTTCGAAATGTCAGCAAACTGAATTACTTAAATCCCGATAGTGACACGAGTGAAATGCTTGTAAAAATGTATTCACTGATTAACAGACATCTCTTTCACAATATTAGTCTCTGGGAAAAAATCTTTTTGGTTCCCAAGTGGCAGCCAAGAGCTAGCTAGTGGGATACGCACACGCACTAACATGCAAGTGTACAGGACTGGCTTACCGTAGAAAACCACAAAGCTCAGATGACAACACAGACTCAGGTAACGTGACTGATTCTTTGCTTAGGACACCATTACTCCACTGTATGTTTACATGGCAAATAGTGGTTTGCTGCTATATTATTGCTCTGAATGTCACACACAGAACTGTACGCATTGTGATGGCAGGATTCAGTTGTTAATGCATGAATTTTCTTTTAATCTAGCATTGCTTTTTATTATTACATTTGAATCATGTGATCACAATGTTGGACAGCCGACTTTAAAAACTTAAATAATCCACAAACCATGACAAAAACATCCTGTGCATGTGCTGTCAAGTTGATGTTTTGGTGTGTTATCAAACTGGTGAAGATGTTTTTTCATTTGCTTGTGTTTATTTGCATGTTCTACTAATTTGCAGTGCACTGATCTCTCAGGGCTGCCATAACCCTCCCAAACAGAAATAAGCTAATATGAATACATGTCAGGCTGAATAAAGACGTGAAAATGAAATGACAATTCAGGCTGATTATCTGCTGGTACAGTACTTGGATGAACATTCTTGGTAAGTTTCCATCACTGCAGCAGAGAGAGATGTTGGCAGAGGACAGAGAGAATGAAAGTGGGAGATTAGAGAGAGAGAGAGAGAGAGAGAGAGAGAGAGAGAGAGAGATATGAAACAGAAATAAAATACAGAGCACACACCGACAAAGAGTGAAGAGGAGGATGAGAAGAAGAGGAGCAACAAGATGAACAGAAGGTTTGTCTCCTGTGGGATTGTTCACACCTCCAACAGTCTGAGGTTCAGCCTCCTCTGTGACACCAGCTCCTCTACAGGCTAACACCAACGGAGAAGAGAAGCAAACCTCTGGAGGGGTGTCTGTGCAGATAAAACACAGGAAACTAGTAGGTCTCACGGTGCGGAGAGAGGTGTGCCGCCAGAATATGTTTATTTTTATATTCATGGGTTCAAATGTAAAAAATTGAGGATTTCCTGCTTTTTACCAAGTCATCATCAGTAGAATACTCTGAATTTTGACGCTGTTTAGAAGACATCACTGTGGGTTCTTATGACTTGTGATACATTTTTTTTTATTAATTACTAAAAAGGAGTAACTACATCCTAGAGTGTTGGTGAAACTGTTTCTAGACAAAAACCTCTAAAGTCTATGACGTGAAATAAGATATTAACATGTGCCACCTCAGCCAGCCTGTTCTTATACCAAAGTCATCATAGCGCTGCTTGGTTTTGGCATCCCAGACTGTCAACAACAGACACAAGAGGATATCTTAGCGCAGTGGCTCCCAACTGGCCCAGCCACAGGGTCCAGATTTCTCCTTGTTCGTTAGCTCAAGGTCCACACATTTATATAAATATTCAGTGTCATACTTATGTTTGGCCATGTTGTCGAGCTAGTTTGCTGTCTCTGTTAGGTAGCTGTCTGTCAGTCACTTACACTACAGCGGGGAACAACACCTCAAAATAAAAGTTCAGTCCATACAGAATGGACTGCTTCACCCACTTTTGGGCCACAACCCATCAGTTGAGAACCACTGCCTGAGTGTATATATCAAGTCCAAAGTACTGACAAAATGGTGATATGTGATGGCTTGGGATGAAAACTTGTTGCATCAGCCAACAGCAAAATTCATTTATATATTTACACATGTGTATAATACAGTATGCAGAATTCAAATACTTTGCACTATAATGTTAAAATTCAGCCCAATTGTCAGAAGAAAATGTTAGCATTGTACGTTTCTGCAAACCATAAAAATATAAAATTTGTACTTTCATATATATCGTAACATTTTTAAAGTGGCGTAGTAAACAAGCTGACTTTGTCATCTGGAGGTGGAGGGGATGGTGGATGGTGTGACACCTGGGCTAGTCGCCTACCAAGATGCAGACCAGTGTTCAAGACCATCCATCCATCCATTTTCTAACTGCTTATCCTCCTGAGCGTCACGGGGGGGCTGGAGCCTATCCCAGCTGACGTTGGGCGAGAGGCAGGGTACACCCTGGACAGGTCGCAAGACTATCGCAGGGCTGACATGTAGAGACAGACAACCATTCACACTTACATTCACACCTACGGGCAGTTTAGAGTCACCAATTAACCTGTCCCCAATCTGCATGTTTTTGGACTGTGGGAGGAAGCCGGAGTACCCGGAGAAAACCCACGCTGACACGGGGAGAACATGCAAACTCCACACAGAAGGGCTCCCGCATCGAACCAGGAACCCTCTTGCTGTGAGGCGACAGTGCTAACCACCACACCACCGTGCCGCCCTGTTCAAGACCAACAAACAACAAAACCCAATGTTTTTAGCAAGACATCACCGCAATTTCAGCATCTTTTTAGACAAAAAATGTGGTTGTTTTTTAGCAAACTGGTGTTGTACTGGCTGGGATAATGCCACCAAAACGGCTGTTTTTAATGAGACATCTCTGCGTTTGAGCCTAAACACACATTAACTACAGTATTGTTGGAATGTAAAGTTTCAACATACCCACTACATAACATTGTAGAGTAAAAGGCCAACATGTATTTTCATGATTGGGTTGTAAAATTTGGACCTGAATCCATCAGTAACACTGCTAAGTATCCATTAGATTTGGTTAAGGGGTTAAGTCTAGTTACTCTTAAAGTTTTATCGAGTAGCTGCTGTATACACTTATCATTAGTCAATCAGAAATAACTAAATGTAAAATGACATTAAAGCTTCCATATTTTCCAGTTATATAAAATGAGAGGAAACACTTCATGTGGGATAAATCAACTATCATCTGACAGGAATGTCTCTGCAAATTTATGTGTAATGACAACAGTTATAAAATTCTGTGAATGGTAACTGTGGTATGGTAGGATAATGGAATTTGAAGGTTATCTTGCTTATGCAACACTGTATGAAAATAAAAAGTAGTTTCAGCTCTTAATCCTAGTGTTTGCCTTTAAAGAGCAACTTAACACCAGGCTGAATAATATAATCCAAAACCATCTGCTGCACTGATATCTTTTTTATTGCAAAACTTAAATGAACACGTAATTACTAACTTGATGCATTGCTTCATAAATGTTGGAATTAATCAGTAACATACTCTAGCTCATTCGTGGCCCCACATTTAAGCTGTTCACCATATAAATTGGAAGGCAGGCTTTACACAAGTCTCCTGGTTTTAACTGTGCAGAGAAGTGATTAACAAATGGAAAATGAGTTCTCTGATGTAGCTTGATCAGCCACTGTATCGTATGTAACACACTTAGATAAAAACAGAACATACGCTTTGCTGCCATCAAAACAACCAACGAGTCTCTTATTCCTGCAGGAATCCAGATTGTTTGGCTGCCAAGATGCTGGCTGGTGACTGGATGGAACGCCAAGCTGCTTTTATTTGTTTCAGATGGTGTTTGGACTGAAACTCGCTACAAAGCAGATTGACGAGAAGAGATTCTGTTGAGAGAACTGTTTTGGTTTTAACATTATTTCTTTGGAAGCCTTCTGATTTGGAAATGTAATTTGGATTATAGAGTTGAACAGTGCAGAATAATTTGTCTTCAATATGAGATGTTCTGCGTTAAAAATAAAATGTAATTGCACAAATATGACAAAGGTCAAAACAGTTTGATGTTGAAGGATCACAGATAACTGGTTTCACAGATTTGGATGTTGGCAGAGCACCCTATTCCTATCCTGGAGGGTTCAACTGACTACAGTTAAGGGTCACATGTAGAATATTACAACAATATTAAAACAAGAGTGCCACAGTTTGTAACAGATCATTTGACAGCATCCACGTGAAAAATCAGTTTACTGAACTGCTCAAATTGCAGTTACTGAGTGAATCAAACCAACAGTCAGATTCATGATCGGTCAACCATTGATCAGGTGTCAGGATACCCCCCCTCAAACTGACAAAAAGCAGCCAATCAGAATCAATCAAATAAAAAATAAACCCAAATTCTAAAATTAGTCAGGGGAAGCCAATTCATGGTTTAAAAGAGCTTCATCTGAACAGTGTCTTGCCCCTCACGAACAAGGTAGCTCAGAGTTTGGGATTATAGTGTTCGCCTTCAGGTCTAAGGCCATGGTATCTAATGAAGGCAGTGGGTGTAATTCCACCTAGGTGCTCAACCCTAAAAACATAAAATAAAGTCAGTGTCTGATGCATTGGCTGCATGCTTAAAAAATGGTTGTTACACTAAATTAACAATGTAACTATTGACAGGACAGTTGGTGTACTGAACCCTCAGTTTACTAGATGATCTGATTTACATCCAGGTTTGGAAATTTGCACCAGCCACCAGCCAAATGCTGCTACAGTATGCAAGTTGGCTGCTACATTTGCCTCACTCACCAGCCAGAAAAAACAATGGTACTCTATTGAGTGGATCGTAGATTTTGGAATCCACCAGCCACGTTGGCAGATGGACAAAAAAAGCGAATTTCCAAACCTGTTTACAACCTCTTTTCCAACTAGATGGAGGCCCCAGGGTACAACACACTGAAGGCCTGGGACCGCTATTGGTTACCGCCAGGAGAAGCCGAAAGAGAAGCTGGTCAGGACTACCTTTCTTCCTCTGCTGCCACCTTGACCTGGACTCAGATAAGTGGTAGAAAATGGAGGAATGAAAGTCTGTGGGTGCAGCCTGTGTTTGAGACTTTGCCCCACCCCACTGTGGCAGATTTTATTCCAGACTCACTGTAGCATTTAAATGCTGATCATGTCCTGGCAGATTCATTAGCTGTCTCATAAATATTGATTTACTGTCTATTAAGCATTTATAAATCCCTAAATAAATATTGAATTAATGTAAGGTTAAACAAGACGCCATATCAGCATGCATCATTTTTTTCTCCATGTATCCCTCTCTCTGTCTCTCTCTCCCCTGCAGAAGTATCATCCCTTCTTTTTCAGTCTCCACCTGCCTTTTTTTAACCCAGAAATGATGAAGTGATTGACAGTTTGCCTTTGTTTGCCCTCCAGCCTGTCTGACCCCTGCCAGCCTCTCGCCAGGACAAGACTTGAGAGTTGTAAAAAAGGCCAATGAGCTGAGCTGCGCGTTAATCACACTGTTGCTAAAATTAAAACATGACTCCCTCCTAGGCCACTGACAGGATCTTCCCCATCTCTCTGGGAGGTGTTGAACGCCAGCAGGGAGCCGAATGGCCGAAACCTTTCCTTCCTGTCTGTCACTGTCGCTCTCCGTCACTGTCTGAGCTTCTGTTTATCTGCCTATGAGCTTGTTTGTTTACCTCTTTATTCTCTCTCCATTGCTATGACTTCGCTCTTAGTTTGACTCTTTCTTTCCTTCTCCTTCCCTCTTCCTAAATAAATCTTCCGTCTGCTCCTATCAACAGTTAAAGTTTGTGCAAGGAAAACGTTTCTAGATGTAGAACCCAAAGGTAACTGCCTGAACTTTGAAGACTTGAGCATGCAGGGAAACGTGACGCGTGACAGTGCATCTGAGCCTCCACTCTGCTGTCAGGAAGCTGTGGTCCTCCGAGCCGCCTCCTCCTCCTCCTCCTGCACTGCTTTGTTTCCGTGGCAACACATCCTCGACACTCGCTGTGTGGATGTGACTGGAGGCCGACACCTAGGGACGTGCAGGGCTTTCTGGCTTGCTGACAAACTGGAGCCATGACTCTAGTCTTTAGCTGGATGTGAAGCTACCCAGACTTTCCACCCTGCCTAGAATACAATATTTTTACATATCAGGCTTTAGTAAACTGCACACAGGTCCTCAATGTTTCACTGTGTTGCTCTCTAAAGGAAAAGAATGTTGAGTCAAGCTTTTCTCTGGATGCAGATTTTGTTTTTTACTGACTCGTAGCAAAGATTCATTTTTGACAAAAAAGTAAATACAGAATAATAACAGTATCTTTGGATATGTAAATAAATCAACCTTATCACACAGAAATACATGAAATGACCTTTTAACACTGCATAAGATTGTGGTGGCATATAATTTGTTAACCCTTTGAACTCTAAAAGAGAATTGGTGATGATAAACGTATTTAAAATTGTGTCATGGCAGCAATCAAATTGTACGTTTTTTTCATCACATTTTACAAAATAAAAACAAAAAATCAATCCAAAAGATTTCTACATGTAGAAACATAAACAAAATAGTTCTTAATGCTCCATGGGTTATTAAGGCTTTTCACGTTATTTAGTATTTGAGATATGGTCATTTTTATGAGCAGAATGAAAAGGTAGTCCTTGTTCCTCTTGCGCCACTTTGCATGTGGAGCAAAACAGTGCATTTTAGCAAGTTTTTGCACGACTCGCAATATGGTGCAGTGACGTCATTACAAGCATACAACATGATGACACATAAGACAGAAGCCTTACCTTTCTGTGGTATGGAATAAAGAGATTCAAAACACACACATTAGTGGTTTTTATTTTAGATCAATATATACAGGATTATGCAAACAATGACCTCCCTTGGCTGTTACAGGGAAATTCCTGCGAAAATTCCTAAGGAAATTCCAGTGTAATTACGGCAAAATACCATGTTTGCACAGGACATAAGGTAAGGTAATATAAGGTCATGAAGTGATAACACAAAAGTCAGGGGCCTTAGCTTTCTGCTGCAAAAAGAATGAATCCCCTGTCTATGAATGGTCTGTTTTCCTGAGGCCAGTGGATTTGTCAATTCTTTGCAATGAGAGTGCTGCGAATTTACACTCTGCTATAAAGGAAGCAGCATGACGAAGCACTGAGTGTCTATTCTGTGCTGAGTGCTGCATGTTAGGTGTTTTTCTCTGGACGCTGAGAGTTAAAAATGTTCAACTTTGTGTAAAATGCTGCGTTAGTCACTGTCACTTTTAACCCAGCTGTCCAATCACGGCGGATGAGGGGAGGGACAAATAGCTTTCTACAAAGACTGAAGGTGTTTCTCAAAGTCTAGGATCCTTCCTTGGGAGGACGGTTGGGTGGACTTTTAGCGCTCCATCTCTGCTGTAAATGATAAATTTAAAATCTTTTATTTTCTTTAATTAAATCATGTTATTTTGAAAAATCTCATTATTTGGCTGTGAACACAGTGGACAGTGTAAATTATGAGGTTTCTTTCTTTTTTCTTTCTTTCTTCTTTCTTTCTTTCTTTCTTTCTTTCTTTCCAAATAAATGACATATTTATCTAAATTCTGCCAAGCTTTGTGTGTGCAAGTTTAATTGCAGCAAATTGTCTGCAAAGCATTGTGGGGATTTTATACCTGCTGAGGATTCACACATGCATCCTTGGAATTTCTCTGAAAGAAGGACTCAGTCCTTGGTGAGATTCGGAAGGATCCTTGACATTGGAACAGTCCTTATGCGGGGGTCGATGACGTAGCATCCTTCAAATTCAGCCATTTAAGGATCCTTCCTTGACTTTGAGAAACACCCCAATTGTCACATCTTACATGTACAACACTGGAGGAGAAATAGATGTATATACTGTAGGTTATATATTAATACATGTTTCCTTGCCCACAAAATCTCATGAACCCTCACATACTAGTACTTTGCGTTCAAAAGGGGAAACATCAGTGATTAATAAAAAATAATAATAATAAAGTGGTTTTTGTGTAAGTAGATGGCACCCATTGTTTTGTTTTTGTTTTTAACTGGGGCACAGTATTGGGTGTAAAAAATTGTGGAATGTTTTTATCGACTAATATTTCTGGTATCATGACATGCCCACTTTATACTTATTGCACAACGCTGTCCAGGAAAGTCATGTGTCTACCACGAACATTAATCCTATTAGACTGTCCTTTGGTATTCTTTTCATGGTGCTGGCAAGTAAAGTGGTGTTAAGAGGCCGTGATCATTTCACATATTTCTGTAAGACTAGGATAAAATACATGGAATGCAGTGGACTCCCACACATTGTAAGCACTTAAATGTTTCAGTCAAACAACCTTAAATAGAGAAATTAATAACCCGTGGATTTATGCTTCACAAAAACTTCATTTATTTGTATGAAATACAGAATTAACTCAAGTCAGGCAGCATGCTGTTCAGCTTCATGCAGCTGATTTCCAAGGTCTGTCCAAGGTCTTTTTCAGCAAAATGCATTTGCAGATTTTATAAACTACATTAATCTTTTAGGAATCTGTACGTTCGATACCTCTAAGTGTTCTATAGTGTCTGTAGCTCTATCCTGTGGATTAACTTCAACATTTAGAAATGCTTATTTTAGAAAACTAACAGGCAAATGTGTCTCTACTGTAGCAGTGAGTGGTCTGGTTTTTGTGAAAATAAATACCTTACTAAGAACCTAAATTTCTGATATAGTATATATCTATGTAAATATGGCTCTGAACATACTAAGGCTGTTTCTTACAAAAAGCAATACCCCCAAATTTGTACAAATCCCACGCATTTTGAAAGGCTGTGATCACGTGACAGCAGTGAACAAGGAAGCAGCCCTGTGCGTTTGTATGGAGGCAGGACCTTCCCCTGGAGTCACTGTTTGGTTTTGTGTGAACTTGAAGTCATTTTAAAGTATGTCCTCACCATGTATCCTTTCCTAAATCTAACCACAGTAACTTTAATTGCCTAAACCTAACCTCTGTAACTTGTGTTAATTATGTAACTGTACGTTAATGATGCAACGTCATTCCTGTGGCATAAATATCGTATCTAAATTCTTAGGATATCATACAAAATGTTCTATGAGAATACATTCACATACTACAGTGCATGTTTGCATACAGCATATAACCTCCTGCATGTTTGTATAGAAACATATTTGATGGCTTCTATTCATATTTCTGCAACAGGAAATCATTCCTGCCTGTGGCCATCAAACTGTACAACTCCTCCCTCTGAGTTGCCCTTGGACTGTTTCACCACTGTCACCAACTCATAATAAATTATTACATGTTTATTCCTCAATAATTCGTGCAATAACTGACTGTATTGTTCAGTCTTTATATAAGGTTCCTGTATATATTGTAAATTATGTTGTGTGGTCTCTACATATATATTTTGTAAATTATCTTCTTATATTTCTTATATTTTTACTTCTTTTTGCACCATATCTTCTTTCTCACTTGTTTGCACTATATCGTCTTCTTTTTACAATTGTAAGGAGCACCTGTAACGAAAACAATTTCCCCTTGGGGATCAATAAAGTATTTCAGATTCTGATTCTGAATAAGGATGCCAGAATATGTAGCTTAAGCATACCATGTTGGTGCTTCAAAATGTGTCTGAAAATTCTGGGATACGTTGCATAAAACACATCATTTTGGTGCCTTAAAAGGTGTCTGAAAATGGGAGCAAATGTTAATAAAAGCAAACAATTTTGGTGCTTCCAAGCACGTCTAAAAAATAAGTTTGTCACTAAAAATACCTCATTTTGGTGCTTTAAAATGATGCTGTAAATGTCAGGGTGCGTCGATAAAAAACCCCCACCCTTTTGGTACTTTTAAATGCTGTTGAAACACCAGGATGTGTCACTAAAAACACACAATTTTAGTGCTTCACTACACTAGGATGTGTCACTAATGAGTTCTTTGTTGAGAAACAGCATCGACTCACCGAAAAAACAACCACTTTTGTTGTTTGTTGATTTCTAACAGTGGTCTGCTGCTTGGCAGCTGTCTCGCCTTGGTCTCATGCCATCCCCCATCCCCTCCACCTCCCAATGACAAAGTCAGCTCATATACTGTTCATGTCATCTTCTCCTGGTGACTAGACTGGATAAAACATATAGAAATGTATAATGTTACCTATCATGCAGAGTTTTCTGAGGATAGTTGAGGTTTTCCTGCATTCCAGAATTCTAGGAATCCCGACAAGACTACAAAAGTGGTGAATGCACTAGAACTTAAAAAAATGTCATTAGCTCATTAGTGAAATATCAGCAAAGGTTAAACGCATAAGGTAAATGTAGAATAATAAGACAGAAGTTGTAGCCCAGTGCGTCTTTAAAATCCTGCGGCTGGATCTCAACAACAAACACCTTCCTCTTCTCCCTCCCTTCTGTGTTTCCTTCCCTGTCTAGTTAACTTTGCTGAAGAATATTAAGATGGATGGATGAGCGTGAAAGCAAACAGTGGACACATGGAGGAGAAAAAAAACAGCAAATGAAGAGCGATGGAGGAGGGGATGATGTTATTTCTGCACACAGAGGCAGTAAAGTCAGATCCGTCTGTTCTCTTCGACAGAGCAACTTGAAAAGAGAAGAAAGTCTTTCTGACAAGAAACTGACCGAACTGACGCGTCCATTGACTAAATGACAAATAGCACTAAATTTCACAGTGGGTTTGGAAGTGCAGCAGGTAACTGGTGTCACTGGAAGATGAATTTCTTCAGTGATGAAAGATGACAAGTGAAGAATCAGCTGCTACTGTGGTTCAAAAGTGTTGAGTGATGAACTTGAGGTGATTAATTTTCATCACTTCTGATGAAGATGAATAAATAAAGTGAAAGTGTTGCGTCTGACGGGGAAGAATCATTTTAAATCACACTGACTGACGCTTCCTCCAGATTTAGCTTTTAGCTCTTTGCTCACAGTCTGAGTCTCCTCTCTCCTCCCAAACAGTTCCTTGTCATCAAACCTCGTTAAATCAGAGAAATTAAACACATTCGAAGGAAGCGGGTGTCACAGAAGCCGCGGGGCGGAAACTAGTGGAGGTTCGGCGGGCAGAGTGAGCCGTGCGACACTGTGATCGCGCCGTGTTAGCAGGTTGTGTTAGCATCCTCTGCTGCTCCGCTGTCGGACATTAAATATTTACAGGCAGCGCTAATTAGAGGAGGCACAGAGGGTGAACACACACACACACGCACACACACACATACACATGCACAGTTAACTGAACCTTTTCATTCAGACTGGTACGTTCACTGTAGCAAAATATAAACCCCTCCTTTTAGCACACTCTTATACAATACACACACACACACACACACACACACACACACACACACACACACACAGGCACACTCATCTCTTCACTCCTGACCTTTGGAGGAGCTGAGGATGGAAACATCCACACACACACACACACACGCACACACACACACACTCTCTGTCTTCTCTGTCCACAGAGATTTTGAATTATTCCTGTTTGATGAGAGCAGCAGACAGCTGCTGAACTTCTTCACTGCTGGTGAAATACTCGGTTAATGGCAGTAATATTGTGAATCATAATAATAGAAAAGCATATCACAGTTTATTAGAATTAAAAAAAATATCCCTTCAAGAACAAACACTTTCCGTGAGCAGCTTCAGGTCTGATTGATCCACATCATCAAATCAGGCTGAAGTCATTGAAATCTATTTGTTTTTGATTCTACTGGGATCTTGACATAAAACTGTGATTTCCCAGTTGAAATGAAAAACAGCCAATGAGCAATGCTGGGGAGACTAAAGATTAGCCAATCAGCATCAGTCTGTGACTTAGCTTAAGCTGTGACTCAAGTGCTTGTAGCGGGTTAGTACTCTTGCGTTGTGCAAATTAAATGATGACCCACTCTCGGTCACTGTTCGGCTTTGACCGGCATTTTTTTTCAGCACTGGTGAATATAAAACAATGCAGCTCAGCATGCACTGAAACAAAACAAACAAACAAAAATGTAAGGCTTGCTGCAGAACAAATAGACACCACACCAGGATTAGCCACGACTGACGGCTAACAAGCTAATAAAGTTACCTACACAGTTACCTGCACAGCTACTTGCTCCAAATACATCTCCAACCACCCGACATCATCAAAGAATATTAATTAGTGTTTTTGGGAGCTTTCATGGCACATCTATCTATAAAGCAAGAAATGTCTGTGTGTGTGTCTGTGTGTCTGTGGCTCGCATATCTCTCTGACCGTTTGTCAGATCAACCTGAGCTTTCGGATATGGCTTGCGCATGGCACGATGGTGTGTATCCTTGATTTTGAAGTTTTTTGGGTTAATATTCACAACATTATCATTAAAAGTTAAAATCCCATACACCTCCGTGTAACCAGTCAGCCTATCGCGCTCTCGCTCGCAGCTGTAGCCACGCCTCAGGGAATATAGGGCAAAGTATCCTACTTCTATACAGCTCTGCGTCACCCAAAACTTTGCACAGGCTTACCCTGGATGTCCACTGGATCCGTCACATGGGCGATTCAGCCACGGCGCGGGTGCTGGAGCTAATCGCGGCTATTCAAGTCAATGTAAACTGCTCCACCAGAAGCGGCTCGGTGCTCTGCTCCGCTAAAAATATGCGCCGGATCTATTTTTTGACGGACGTCGCGCGACGAAGGACCAATTTCCACAGACCAAATGAGTCAAACAGGAAGTCAGGCGCAGAAAAGACGAGAGTATCCGGTCAATTTTCAAAATAAAAACACCCATGAAAACTCCGGAGCGTATTTCACATCGCTGCAACAACATGACGTCAAAGTTTGTGGCCCCCGGCAGGTAGAAAAATCTTTTCTTTGTTTGTTGATGTTTTTATACCTCCAGTGTTTCCATAAATTATCGCGTGACATCATGATCTCGCGATCCGTCAATTCCAGACGTGCGCGCCGCTATAGATACGCTTCCAGTGGACATTGACGCCTGGCACAGGACGGAGGAGTCCGTGCCACGGCCAGACCACGCACGCGACGGATCCAGTGTACATCCGGGGTTATGGCATTCCCTTTCGTCCCTCCCCCATATAGGAATAGATGAAGTGGTGCAGTTTGCATTAACATGACATGTTTCAGTAATCTCATGGTAAGTAGTATTTCTTAAGTTTCACCACGCTGTTCTCATCTGCTCATGGTGTTTGCTGACATGGCTACAACATGGTTAGATTGACTAAAACATTGCCTAAACTTCCCATACCAAAGTATGGCTAGGTCGGAAACGTTTGTTTTGCCTTTCAGGCGTGCAGGGTTACGTGCTTGCTAGCTACCATTTCAAGATTGTTCGCCTACAGAAAGCTAGGAAACCTAATGATGTTGCGTGTCTCTCCATATCTCAATGTACATTCATGTCTTATCCAATGTACAGTTTCTCTATTAACACTATGTAAGAGTATGTACACCTCTTTGTACATCCAGCCATCGAACACAGCCTCATTTGGCCATACATGAAAAATCTACTTAAGCTTCCACTTTTCTATAGAAAAACATACATCCTACGGGCACTGCACTAGTTTATGGCAAATAAAACACACATTAAACCATAAAAATTTAAGTGTTTTGGGCGAAGCTTAGCCAAAGTCAACCTACCACAAGTCCAGAGACAGCAGACTGAAAAAGAGCACAGGCGCATCCCTAAAGTCTGCATGGGCTTGTCAGTGTGGCGTTCAAGTACACACACACACAGAAAAAAAAAACCTCTGTGGTAACTAATACATCACAACAAAATAAGACAGTAAATAACATAATAATGAAAAAGGGAAGTTTTTAAACAACAAATTAAAATCAGTGCACCTGGAACCATCTAACCATAACAACACACAAGATGGCCTGGTGGGTCAACGACTCACATGTGACCTCAGTGCCTCTGTAAGGGCACACACTCACACAGGGTTTAAAGCCTGCGACTCCACACCAGCCCATTAGAACTGAAGAAGCTTCTTGGATGAGAGGCGAAACATCTTTAAGAAACTCAAGCAAGGCGTTGCCTACAATATTGCACTTAAGAAGTGGACAGTTAGCTCCACCAGCTGTTCATCTCTATCAACCAGTAAACTCACATTCACACAAAAATCCTAAAAACTATGTCAGCACATGTTGTTGTTGCTGAGGATTTTTGTGCAACAGAGTTTAGATTTTACTGATTTTTTTTAGAAGATTTATTCAGCCTTAACAGAGGGCACATTTTCACCTTATTTTAGCTCACTGCACACCGTTGAGTGTTGGACATGATTATAGAGCTTATAGCTGTAGCTACAGTAGCACGTGAGATTTCTCAGATTGTCGGGGATTTACCAGGAACAGCTGTTGTTTATTTTCCTTCACTTTCTATCCTTTGTCCTCCTGTCACATACATCATTCAACTTCAGAAGAAGTGCACGTTTCCCTTCCTGTCTGCCTTCAAATTTCACGTCAATTTGTGTCTTTCCATTGACTTTAATTGCTCAGCATGTAAATTTCCCTCTCTATTTACTCTGAAAACACCTGGTTGTTGTGGAGCACTTCCAATTGTTACCAACTGCTGTCTGTCAGCAAGTGATTAGTAGTTATTTTCCATCCTGAGCTATTTCTTGACAATTATAGCTAAATAAGGGTATATATAAATAAAAAAACAGTTCTGTATATGAAGCATATAGAAGAGGTTACAGTCATTATGAGCACAGGAGTCATAATTCCCCAAGCTGTCAGCACATTTACAGTGAAAAAAGAAACAGAGAGGGGGAGGACTTGTCAGCCAAAAGTGGTGGTGCGAACGTTAATGCTTGGAGACGGAAAAGAGGCAAAAAAAAACAGATGTGTCAATCGAGAGACATCCTCTGTTAATCACATGTGTCACTGAAGAGAAGGCCTGCCATTTTCCCAGACTGCACTGCAGCGAGTAAATTGTCTCCAGAAGCAGCAGCTCCGACTGGAACGCAATGATTGCTGTTCTTCGTTTATTGCCACTCGCTCCAAGTCAGCTGGTAATGAAGAGTCCGACTCTTATCTGCTAACAGCCGCAGAATAACCCTTTAATTAACCCATAATGAATAAACCCTAAAGTCACAAACAATAGAAACTGTCACTGTGACTGTTGAAGAAGTCAGTTTTTTGGTGCTGAACTGTGTCTGAACTTTAAACTCCACTGAGGATAACAAATGTTGGTGTGTCTCTGAAGTTGGAAACTGTTGGAAACCACCTCTCTCCAGCAAACTGAGCACTAGCTACTTACAGTCAAACTAAATTTGAATTCTCTTCACTTCTTATGTAAAGAAATAAAAACCATATTCCTGCAGCTATTGTGTGTAATTTTACGGAGGCTCTGAGAGCCCAGAGCACCACAAATTAAAGAAACACATTCAAAAAAACATAACATGAGCAAATGCAGAAACATTTTCACCAATTTGACAACACATCTGCAGTATTTAGGGCCCTTTCACACCTACCTCATTTGGTCCCAACGTTTGGACTTTTTAGTTTAATCCAAACCAAAACTACGACGTGTGAAACCTCCCTGGACCACAGTTCTAATAAAACAGCTGAACCTTAGTCCAACAAGAAGACAGGGACCTTAAACAGAGCTGTGAGACCTAATATATTTAGATTAATTCTCTCCGATTAACCTCCAACAACTGACCTCAATGATTTCTTCATCTAAATGATCAATGTGTCTCTGTCAGACCCCATCCCAACTAGGCTAAGAAGTCTTACCTTTAGTTAACACTTCCATATTAGACATGATGAATATGTCTTTATTAACAGGCTATGTACCACAGTCTTTTAAGGTAGCTGTAAATGAAACTCTACTAAAAAAGCCTACCTTGGATCAAGAGGTGTTAGCCAACTACAGACCTATATCCAACCTTCCCTTTCTCTCAAAGATCCTTGAGAGTAGTCGCAGACCAGCTGTGTGACTTTCTCCATGACAATAATTTATTTGAGGAATTTCAGTCAGGATTTAGGGCCCATCATAGCACAGAGACAGCACTAAAAATTACAAATGATCTTCTGATTGCTTCAGACAAAGGACTCGTCTCTGTACTTGTTTTATTAGATCTTAGTGCCGCATTTGACACAATTGACCATCAAATTCTGCTACAGAGACTGGAACATTCAATTGGCCCTAAGGGTTCTGCATTAAGCTGGTTTAAATCCTATCTATCTGATTGATTTCAGTTCGTTCATGCTAATTATCAATCATTTTTAAATACTAAAGTTTACTCCGTTCAAGTTCCACAAGGTTCTGTGCTCTGTTCACTTTGTAAATGCTTCCCTTAGGTAACATCATTAGAAATCACTCTGTAAATTCCATTGTTATACAGATGATACACAGTTGTATTTACTGATAAAGCCAGAAGAAACTAATCAATTAACTAAACTTAAAAATGCCTTAAAGACATAAAAACCTGGATGAGCTCCAACTTTCTGATGTTAAATTCAGACATAACTGAAGTTATTGTTCTTGGCCCCAAACAACTCAGAAACTCTCTATCTGAAGATACAGTCTCTCTGGATGGCATTGGTCTGGCCTCTAGCACTACTGTAAGTTACCTTGGAGTCATATTTGATCAAGATTTGTCTTCTAACTCCCATATAAAACAAACTTTAAGGACTGCGTTCTTTCATCTGCATAATATTGTAAAAATTAGGCCTATCCTGTCCCAAAAAAGATGCAGAAAAATTCCTAAAGTCTCTAAAAGTAGAACAAGAGCCAGAGCCTTCAGCTATCAGGCTCCTCATCTGTGGAACCATCTTCCTTTTTGGTCTGGTAGTCAGACATCACATCCACATGTTAGACTAGACTTAAGACTTTACCATTTTTATAATGCTTATAGTTAGGGCTGGCTCACTCTTGCCTTGGACCAGCCCTTAGTCAGGCTGCCCTTCTCTCTCTCTCCTCAGTTTCTGAAAAGTTGGTTCTTCTTCATTTGCTAGCATTCAGGTCCCAGTACTGCATATCGCTAACTTGACTTGGCTTCTTCTCCCGAGCCTTTGTGCTCCACTATTTCGCAGGTTCTCTCAAATCGCAGGTACGCCTGGATTGTGTGTCGTGGTTAAGCTGCTGCTGTGGTCCTGCCTGATGCATCCTACTACTGCTGTCATTATTAGTCATACTTCTACTGTTATTATATACATATTATTATTGTCAGATTCATATACTATCATATATTAATATATTTATATAACATATGCTGCCAGAATTACGGTTATTATTATTAGTAGTAGTAGTATTATATTATTACTAAAATTAATGTTATCTACTGTCATTTCTGTATGCCCTGCTTCTCTCATTGTCTCAGTCTCTCTCTGTCTGTTCCTCTCTTTATGTATCATTTTGTCATATGGATTACTGTAAATTTATTATGTTGATCTGTTCTGTACTCACAACATCTATTGCACATCTGTCCGTCCTGGAAGAGGGATCCCTTTTCAGTTGCTCTTTCTGAGGTTTCTGCATTTTATTCCCCCTTAAAGGGTTTTTTGGGGAGTTTTTCCATATTCGCTGTGAGGGTCCAAAGGACAGAGGGATGTTGTATGCTGCAAAGCCCTCTGAGGCAAATTGTGATTTGTGATATTGGGCTTTGTAAATAAAACTGATTGATTGATTCATGTATTGATTGATTCATTGATTCATTAATTGAGGTGGTCTTGGACCGGATCAAACTGAACCATGGCTCAGCTTGTTTTTGGGTTGACACAGTGATAATTTCGTTGATGAAAATTAACACTAAAATTATAAGTCAGGGACCCCTTTTTCATGTCAAAAATGAGATGATGATGAGCTAAAAATAGATATCGATAATAATTAACTTAGATTAATTTTATGTTTCATTTTTGTTGACGAGACAAGAAGTAATGAAAACATTAGTGGTTGACTATATTGAAGGCCAAGAACAGCCATGCTTATAATTATGTTCAAATGCAGCATGAGAGACTGGCAGGTAAACTCCAGTAAACAGTCAGGATGTTTTGCTGGCTGCTGAACAGCAGCGATGCAAGCCACCAGTGGTCGCTGGACTTTACAGCGGAACCCTGCAGGACTCCATTCAGTCTTGACTCGAGAAGGTTTATAGGTTGATGCCGTTCGACATGCAGGTAAGTGGCTCAGTTATCTGTGAGTATGGCTGTGCTGTAGGTAAACAGTCTGAACTGAGATCGTTTTTTCCTGACAGAGATGAAAGTTAAGTTTTTATCATAAACTCTGTGAGAGGACACAGGTTTAAACCTCCAAATAATATGTTGCAGATGAAGAAAGAAATCAGGCTTTAGTAAAGTTATTTCTCTGCTTCTTAACAGTGAGATGGATGAGTCAGAGTTTACAATGAACCTGGGTACAAAGCCTAGTTGTCTTAGATTAGTTATTTGTGGTGTCAAAGTCTCTGAGAGCATAAATAGAAAGATGTTGAGCTTTTCAAATGATGATCAGTAAGTGTGTGCTCATAAAGCACCCCTTGATCCTGTCAAACACTGGTAAAGAAATGACAGTTTGTAAATGTGTAGAGATTACTTGTAGTTGTTTCATCAACTGAATGGTTTTGAATTCCGTTGATTAAAACTATACTTAAACAATGAAAGATAAAAGTGACTGAAATGTGACTAATTAAACATTTTTGTCTCAAGACTAAGACAAAATCTAAAATTAACACTGGGTTTTTTTTGGATGGTTTGGACTTAAGACAAGTTGCAGAAGTGATAGGAGTGACAGCAGTAGTATAGTGGCCAGAGTGATCAGTGCGTTTGTGTGCTTTACCAGCAGAGAGAATGTTGGTGGATGCTGTCAGAACAGAGAGTGTTAGTGATAAAAATGGGAGAAAATAGCAGTAAAATTGTCAAGTGGTAGTAAATGTACAGTAGAGGTTTTAGTCTGTCCATGAAGAACGCAACATAACAAAAGGAGTGGCGGTAAACTGGGAAAGGAATTTTTAAAGAGCCAGTTGTAAAAACTCACAAAAACTCTAAAACTTCTCAATTATTTTCTGGGAGGATGCAAGAGAGGGGGTACAAGAGGACAGAGATGCTGCTCAATGATGACACAACATAGGTATGGCATGTACAGTATAGCTCCTTAGTGAGCTCACATAGTTACAGTGGGAAACCAAAACTAAACAGATCAAATGTGTAAAACGTAACAAAATGCAAACCTTGGTTTGGATATTTAGTTGTGAAAAGAATGCTATTTTCAACCATCACTATTCCCCTAGTGCTCGGAGAATATATAAATAGGAGCTAAAAAAGTCAGATCTACGCATCATGTCCAGTCCTGACAGTGCAGACACAATAAAAAGAGGGGTTCTTAGAATGATGACAAAGCTCCTCTGGTCTGAAAATGCCTCATGTAAATGAAAATAAAGACAATCCAATGTCAATAAAACGTGTTTCAGGTTCCTGCAAGTTTATTTTCATCGGGTGCTGGACTGACCTGAAACTAACAGCTGCCTGTTTGTTATTTCTGTTGCAGAGATCATCAGCAGTGCTGCTGACAGTGTTGTTCCCTGTGCTGAAAAGCAGGCAGGCAGGAAAATGCAGGACAGTCACAAGAAGTAAACCTGATGAACGACAAGGGAAATGAGAGAACTGAGAAGTGGCTCATGTACAGATGCAGCCACTTCAAATTTTCCAAGCCATCCAAAAGCCACCCGGAAGCCAGCCAGTTTCCAGCCAAATACCATTCCCCCTCACCTTTCTGGGGGTGTGCCTGGATTCCACTGTAACACGCCCATTTATTCAATTACAAGGTGTCACCATTAGATGGCGCTTCCCTCACAGAAACGCTTCAAATGAAGCGGAGAAATGAGAGGATGCATGTTTTATACTTTGTATTCGAGCAGGATCAAAAATAATGATTTGAATGGGTTTCAATCTGAATATTTATGTTCGTAGGGTCTTTAACGTGAGTATCTCCGTTCACGTTGTTTACAAAAGGCTACAAATAAAAATTAAAAAAAAAATATGAAAAAATTACAACACTCAGAATTGCACAACCTGTATTAGTATACATATAATTATATATGAAGAACTGTAAAATGTCACTATTGTGAGGTAGTTCAGACATCGTCAGTGACGAAGTGTTGTTGAATGTTTGCAACAAAAGTGGGGGCTGGGAATCCCATTCAGATGATCGCTGCCCATTCAGAGGGAACGAAAAGGTTCATCGTAATGCTAATGATGTGTTTGAGCCGAGGAGTCATTTTCACACTATGTAAAACAGCTGAATGGGTGACGCTCTACATGAACGCCATAGGAGATTGCTTAGAAATGGCCATTGTTAACACCAGACATCTTGTTTAGTTTATCTTTGAGTGATCGGTGACTTTATTGAGTATTGAGAAACACCGCGGCGCTTGTGAACCGAACAGAGTGAATCTGTCTCAGCTTGATATCATGACTTTGCAAGCATGACTTGCTTTAACGAATTCTGTTAGATTATAATTGTGAAATATCATTTCCATTAATCTGTTTAGACAGACAGCGGCAGATCGCTGAGGTGAAGCCATGCTGTGTGCGGTGTGCAGAGCGCTGTACAGTCCGAACGCCAAAATAATAATTTAAAAAGAAAAGATCTATGTAATCATTTCCAATATTCACAAGTTGTTTTTATCAAACTAAAGATTCTGTTTCAGTCCATATTTGTTGACATGTAGTCTTTGAAAAACAACATGTTCGCTGAGGTTAAAAAAAATCCTCGTCTTTTGCACATTGTGTACACAGAGTGGGGTGGTCTAACAGCAATCTAACAGCACTAGCACAGTAATATATATTACTATATGACATCATTATCATTACCACTGCAGATGAACTCAGCTGCTACGACTAATGATTCAAATGCAGTTTTGTTCTCGCTGTACTATCGCTCGGTTCCCAGCCATATCACTTTAATTTTCATGCAATTCTTTTGAATAACAAAACGCTGAAGCATATTATTTATGACCTGTGATATGGTAGCCTGATAATCATTAAATATGCTCTGTGCGGGAAGTAAACCACTTCAGCTTCCACACTCACTGCTCCTCCTGGTGGATAGACAGACCATTGCAACTGGTTTATACAAATTAAACTAAGGGGTGTTACCAGCTGGCCTCGTATTCTCTACGTCATCCCGGGGGATCTATGATCCCGGTCAGGTGACGGCAGGGACCTGTCACAGATCAGTCACGGCTCTGCCACGGGCCAAACGGAAATTTGACGTGGCTGCATCTGTAGGTGTTGGGAGTCACTGGATCACATAAATGATTTGTGCATTTGTACAACTGTAAACTATACATGGGGAGGCAATTCATCTGGGTACAGTGTCCTAAAATGGCTGCTGTTGTTCAAAACAAAGGAAGCCCCATTTGAACTCCACCCTCCAGGATGTCTCACTTGTCACACTTCAACTTAACGTCCTGCCCATGGAACTGTCTTCAAACATGATTGAGCACCACTGTGTGATGCGATCCCTGGAAGTTCACCAAGCCAACTTAGGGAGAAGCTTCTGCCCTTCATCAGGCATCAGGCAACGGACCTGCAAAACCCTTGCCCCGTTCTCTCACCTCTGCATGCTCACAGCAAGAGCTGCAGCTTTGCTCCGAATGTGGCCTGCTTCCAGAAGACACAGAACCTGAAGACCAGAGAAGTAAGTACGCCAGGCAGACAAAGTCTTCAAACTAACCTTTCCAGCGTCAAAGAAACCCAAATCAAGTTAGCACCAGACTTTTAACTCTGCAAGGACACAGAGCATCTGGTCTCCTTGGACACAGTAAGGACTGCATCTAAAACCATAGTTCTTTTTAGTTTTCATCCACAACTGACAACCGCTGGGTTACAAGCAGCACAAAGCAACTTTTCCCTACATTCAAGGACTGGGGACATAATAACAAGGTATAGCACTATTACAGTTATACAGGCTATGCAAGACTGTTTAACTTTGTCAGTTGTGCTGTTCATTAACTTATTGTTGTGACTGTTTGTAGTTGGGGTACTGGTTTGTTGGCTTCACCAAAGCTAAGTTGATATCAGTTTGCTAATGCATTACACAGACAGTCTTGCATGCAACTAAACATTCTCTTCACTAACCCAGATCCTATTGCAACATATATCATATACACATATACTCACAAAAACTTGGCTTCCAACATACATAGTCTTTGAGGGGAAACTCACAACTTTTCTTTGTGAATAATTTCTTTTGGAATCATACCTGCTGTCTGTTTGATGTTGCACAAGAGTGAATGAATAGTCATCCTCTGCCATGTCAACAATTCCAAAATCCTTCAACCTTTACCATTAATATGGTAATCTTGGTTATAGTTATTAATTAGTCACTACTCAGTAATTAATCAGAGTTCCAAATTGATAGCTCAGTGTATTTTGTGAGACTGATTTCATTAACTGGCTATCAATTTTCCCTTTTCGGTGGTGCCCCACGAGGTGATTTTAAGGTAAATTAAGTCACATTATTTAACATAATACATAAAACACAGCCATTTTGATACTTTGAACCACAAGTCAACCAATTGGTGACCTGTTACAAGGTCTGGTCCCAACACAGGCGATGACGATATAGGTATGCATAGGTATGGTATGTATGGTTCTTTAGTCAGCTTGCATAATTGCAATGTGCATCAAAAACTAACAGGATCAAATGACACTAACAAAATATGAAACTTGGTTTAAACTCTCAAGTGCAAAACGGCCCTCAGAAAGGGTGCTACAAATAGAAAAATGTGCTGCATGAAGCTTAAACAAGACCCTGTTTTCACCCATCACTATTCCTTTTGAGCTGGGAGAGTATCTGTTCTGAAATAAGAGCTAAAATAGTCCCTCAAAATGGCATTCTAAGAAATATGATAATTCAGTCTTAGAACAATGAAAAAGTTCCTCCGGTGTGAAAATGCCTCATGGAACTAAATTAAAAGAAAACCAAATTTCAATGAAACAAGTTTCAAGTTCCTGCAAGTTGATTTTCATTGGGTGCTGCATTGACCTGAAACTAACAGCTACCTGTTTGTTGTCTCTGTTGCAAGGATTGTTGATGTTGTTTCCTGTGTTCTGGCAGGAAAGTTGCAGGATGGTAACAAAAAGTAACACTAAGGAGGGAGAGGAGAGGTTAAATTTATCCAGTTGTACACCGTGTTGAGGCTTGGTAACCAGATTCTTTGTTGTAGTGGCATAACACTTTTGTTTTTACATCCTGGTTTATAATATCTGTCTTGTTTTTCCATTTTCACTCCATCCTGCTTTACATCGCATTGTTTTCATCAGCGCATCTCTTCTCAGAATCAGCTTCCCAAGTGTTTTTGATGATAATGAACCTAAAAACACTTCACAGCTTTAAAGCCTCCTCTTCAGCTCTCCAATCCGCTGCTCCTAATCTTCCCTCGCTGCAGCTAAGACATTAATAACTTTGGAATAAAAAATTACAGAGGTGAACTGGCAAACGTTTAAGTGGAGAGGCTAAAAAAAAAAAAAAAAACCAGAATGCTCAGACTCCCACGCGTGCTGATAAAGTCCCGGCTTCTGCTCTCTCTCCTGGTGTAATTATCCAAACCAGTCAGATATCACACCGCTAAATGCCAACTCTCTTATTAATCACCCATACACACACATCATTTAGCCTGCACACACTCACACACACGCAATTTTAGCTCATAATGAGATGCTTGCAGAAGCCCAAATTTGGTATTAGATATAAAAATCCCCCGAATACACATTTTCTATCCTTCTCTTACTCTTCGCTTCATATCTGCATCTCTTCATCACTTTAATGCAAACAGCTGCATGGTAAGGTTTTTATTCATGTTACCATAGTAACAGAAAAAAACAACAAAATGAGTATTGCGATAAATCGTCCTCATATGAAATAGTGTCTCCTCGCTCTCTCTCTCTGTGTCCATCTCAACCTCGCTCACCCACTCCATTTCCCTCCATTATGAAATGACCCATTAAGAAGAATCAATCTCTTTGATGTTGTTTGCCTCATCGTGTGGCTCTGACACCAGCCGAGCAGTAATACCTGAGAGGAGGGTCATTAAAGGGATTATGGGTACAACATGGGGCCGCGCTGCGACACTCAAAAAGCCATAATGACGGAGCGGACCATCCCCGAGGGCGTCATGACTTCAGCATGGCAGTTAATGACGCAGAGTTTTAGAATGTGAATCACAGACTGGTTCCTTTTGTTTGCCATCTTTAACAAACATATAGGCGCTAGGTAAGTAATACAAACTGACACATATGAAGTGTCCACATGCAGTACAAACCAGAAGATTAATTGGGTTTTTCCTGAATGGGACAAGGTTCTGTCCTATAAACAATGTTTCACTGTTGGATGTCGATATCAAACATGGCCATTTATGTGTGACATGATACGTTCTGCAATGCAAGACAAATGTCAGAATTCTTTTTGACAATAAAGCAAAATAAATCAAAAGGTTAAATCAAATTTCCATATAATGGTAAATGGTATGGACCTGCACTTGTATAGTGTCTCTCCGGTCACCTGACCACTCAAAGCATTTTTTACACAACAAGTCACACTGACCGCACATTGAGCCACAGCAAGGTAAGGGTATGTAAAAGTAACCTCCTGTGAGCAAATCTCTCAGGCCTCAGGATGTTCTAAATACTCTGTTTTGTTTTCAACGTTGGATACAAACTTATGTCAGCTCGTGATGGATGTCTTATATGATCATCTGCTCCACACTAGCACACAATTGCAGGGCCTACACTGCGACATGGAGCTACATACTACCATCAGGGAAACATGCTTCTTCAATTTTGGACCATAGTCCTGCCAGAACATGTCTGGTTGTGTTAGATGCTTTTATTTGTGATTTTAATGGGATGAAGTACCCTTAAACACACTCCTTTGACAGCTGCAAGTGTGCTGCTACAAGAATTTACATGCTAACATGTCCGGTTGTGTTTAGAAGTGTTTACTGGTGATTTTTTTACAATAGAAAATTCCGCTACACAGAGTCCTTCCCCAGCTGCAAGTACACTGCTAAATGTAGCTACTAACTAACATCAGGGAAACATGTAATCTTAGTTGCTGATGTTGTTAATTTCCCCCAAGATCACATTCCTGCCAGAACATGTCTGATTGGGTTTAGAAGTTTTAATTGGTGATTTTTCATGGTAGAAAGTGTTGCTATACTCTGTTACTTTCTGCTGCAATGGCGGTGCAGGGAAGCCAGTGAGACCAATTCATTTTCAATAAAAGTAGCCAGCACTAGCTCCAAAAGTGGCTAAAAGTTGCCAGATGATGTCATGTGCTCATTTGCATATTTGTGACTTTATTGTGCACTTATTGGGATGAAGGAAGCATTTTACGACTTCGCTGAATTTGATTCAATAGAAAAATCCTAAACAGAACATTTAAATGCAATAAGAGCTTTCTTGAGAGAGTCAGTGTAACCACAAAAACTCACTACACATGAGCTTCTTCTGTAATCGATTGTGTTAAATGGGCATAGGAAATGTCATTCTGATCACAGGCCTCTGAATTGAATCACATCATATCATGGCAGGCTCTGTGGTATCATTGAATATCATATTATTGTCCAAAGAAGGAATGTAACATTGTATCCTGTTGAAAATAGTAATTCACACCCCTGGACCTCCATCATGGCTGCCGTGAAGTGTATTTCATCACCTGAGAACCTTTCACTGACCTTACCAAGGTGTATTCGTTTCTGCTGTACTTTTCCCTCAATACAATACAATCACCTTTCTTGTATCACCTGAACCAAATCAATGTTAGTTTTTTGTTAAAAAAAATGTTGTAAAAACATCCTCCCTCTTCTTCTTTGCTTTTTTGGTGACTCCACAAACAGAATAGGAACTCCTTGACAGGAAAAATGCATAAATTACCTAGTTTCCTCTCATTTGTCTTTCTCTCTTTGCACGTCTCTCCTGACACTGTGTAATCTTTTCTGTTGGCTCTATACACAGGAGACTTATGTACCAGCTCCTCAATATGTTGGAGGAAGCGATGCAGAGGGCGGGGAGGGCAGAGGCATCCCAGAGGATAATGAAAGACACATTCATCAGAATAAAGAGGTTGGGAGTTCATCAGGGAGAGAGGAAGAAGGAGAAAGATTGTGGAGGATGTGAAGGAGACCCGTTAGATTGAGTGGAAGAAAGCAAGAGAAAGATAAGACGTAGAAGTGACATGGATTAAAGTGATTTTAACAAACTAAAGCAACATTTGTTTCCTGTCATTGACCTGCTGACAACAAAGACAAAGGACGGTGATGTTGGTCTGCTTCAAAACAACCTGTTCTACAAAAAAGTCTTAACGCTACTGTACTGTAGCGTCTTCCAGAGCTTCCAACCACATCTTCTGGTACTTGTGAGATTGGAAAGCTTTGGGATAATGCTGTTGTCTACAATCTCTCATGTTGATATTTCCAAACTCCTCAAATGTCTTGAAAAAAAAATCCTATCACATCTGCTTCCAAAATTGGCATATCCTCGATACCAAGTCATGTGGCTGAACAAGAATGTCAATACTTTACAATGCATGACATTCAACCACAGCATTGTAAATTGTCATTTTTTACAGTAATGACCAGGGTTTCTGTTCAGCTCATTTATACTACCTTTACATACGAAAATGCATACATCCATTTTAAATGTTGGAAACGTCACTGCCCTAATACTTCCTTGTGTCCTTTATGATGGCATAGATACAGTCAACTGATAGCACCAGAGGAAAGAGTCAAAAGTTTGACACAAAAATAAATAAGTTGACGGTCGGACCTTTAAACGGAGGCAGAGTTGTAGATGGCGGGGGCCTGTGTGGCCATTTTATACAGACTGACATGTGAACAGAGCTTTCTTTCTACTAATTTCACTATATGTAATTATATATCATCAATTCTGCCATTGCTTAAATTTCTTTGTCATTTCCTATGGTAGTATCTCATTTGAGCTACATTACACTACCTCGATCTCTGGTGGAACAGCTCCATTTCATCTGTATTTGTAACGACAGTAAGGTATGAATGACTCAATACAGAACACACAACTGTGACAAAGTCTGATAGATCTCTACACCTAGAGACAATATAGCACAAAGGATTGCTGTTCATGAGGATCTGGAACAGAGAACTTTTTATTACATGGACCATAATTTACTGGACTTGGAAAATGATATAGACCCAGACATTAATTTCTCCAACATAAACAACAACTGCTGCTACTACACGGATGAACAGTTCAATAGGACCATTAAAACTGACATCAAAATATCAACAATCCATTTCAATAGCAGAAGTCTGCATGCAAACTTTGACAACATCAAGCGATATCTGAGCCATCTTACTGAACCTTTCAAAATCATTGCAATATCAGAATTTGGATTAACGCTGATAAAGCAATGGATTTTGAGCTGGATGGGTATGACTGAACTGTATAAACAGAAGGAATAAGAGTGGAGGGGGAGTGGCTGCGTTTGTGGATAAAAATTTGAACTATAAGATGGTACAAAATATGTCAACTGCAATTGACAACATGTTAGAATGTATAACAATTGAAATCTGTAAGGAAAAAAACAAAAATGTACTAATTAGTTGTATATATAGAGCACCAAGCTCTAATATTGACATATTCAAGGACTGGATAGAGGCAAGCTTCTCTAAAAGCAACCAAAAGGTCACTTTCATTTGTGGCGATCTAATGATGATTTCATAAATACAATGTACAGCATGTGTCTATATCCAAAAATCACCAGACCCAGCAGAATCGCAGCCCACTGCGCAACTCTAATTGATAACATATTCACCAGTGACATTGAAAACAATACAGTAAGCGGACTATTAATCAGCGACATCAGCAACCACCTACCAGTCTTTACAGTTTACGATGCCAACTACAGGAGAAGTCAACCGAATGAAAAACTGTCATATAGAAGACTGAGGACAGAGGAAACTATAGATGCCCTTAAGAACGACCTACTAGGTCAAAACTGGGATGTTGTTTATAATGAAAATGATATTGACAATGCATATAGAACTTTTCTCAGAATTTTGGGAGCTCTCGGGCAAAAGCCCTAGATGAGAGGTAAATTGGCATTGTGTCTGCGCTTGCAAATGATCTTCTAAATGCTATGTGTGAACTGTTAAAAGATGCGAGCCATTGCAGTCAATGATAGCGCAAGACATGGGTTGAGGAAAGAGACAAGCAGCACTGCAGCACTTCCCAATGTGTGTGCTTGTGTGTTTGAGAGGGAGGGAGAGAGTGACAGAAAGAGGGGAATAAAAGGTGGAAGATGTATTATTGCATGCAATGTTTCTGTAGGTTGTAAGCCAAATATACTTACTCACAAAGCTGCTTTGTCACTTTTTAATTTAGATCATTTCTAGTAAGTGAGCCCCTGACCTTAGGTTTTGGGTCAATCTGCGCATCACATGACATACTCAGAGGGGATTCCTCTGAAATTCAGGAATTTCTCGCATTTATCCAGGATGTGAATTTGGATTTCCTAGGATAGTGAAGGAATGACTTATCCTACTGTCCCTCTGATTGCTGTGTTGGTTAGATTTTTTAGGTCTAGGCAAGAGGAGGGAGATTGGTTTGATAGGGTTAGAGTAAAAATGTCAGGGTAAGTCAGCCAGAGGCAGAATAGGGCAGGTCATGCCTTCGTTACCCTAGGAAATGTAAATTTAGGTCTAGGGCATTTAAATCTTCCAGTAGAATCTATGCATAGCCAGTGATAGGATTCCTGCATGAGGGTCAGGAGTGCTATGTGCCATATAACACCCTGACCTTACTTCCCTGAAGTATGAGTTTCTCTGTTAACCAGAATAACAGGAGGAGGAGGCCTCAACACTCACGAAAATTCAAATGAAGGTAAGGGTCTAAAACATTGACCACGGAGCAAAACTGCAAAAGAATAGAAAAGAAACCACAAGAGAAGAGCTACAAAGAGATATAGGAGACATCAGTCAAAGACATTTTGGATGTGGAGATAAAGGACGCAGAGAATGGCGTTGCATTCCTTTTCACATCTGAGTGAAGCGAGCGCTTCAGTGGTGAGATTTCCCTGCACGTGAAGCTGAAGATAAGCGGCGTTACAGCGAGATTACAGGAGCGCAGGAAGCAGATTACAGGTGCAGTGACAGCGTGGCAGACATTAAGCTGGATTACAGGAAGGTCTGAAACCTGAACACAGAGACAGACGCAGACACAGCAGGGGGAGCAGAGTTGACTCCCCCTATTCTCCTCCTGACATTCCTCCTTTCATTTTACCTCCCCACCATTCTTTCTGTTATCTATCTTTTCTTCTCTTTGCACGATACTTTCCTGCCTCTGCCATCTTGCTATGTCTCTCCTGTCTCATACTCTTTTTGTCTTTCCCTCTCCATCTCTGTCTTCCTCATCCCTTGTGTTTTTATCACTAACAAATTTTCTTTCTCCATCTTTGGTCTTTCAGCCTCACTCAAATATCCTCATGAGTCTTCAGAAAGTTTTGAAACATTCTAATGTCTGTTGTTAAATGAGCAAAACAGGTTGCCTTTTCAGGTTCATGCTTGTATTTTCATTTACTACGAGAAACACTTTATTTTCCTCAGACTGTCTGTGATGGAACACCTGTGTTCACCCTCCGTCTGAAACACCCTATTTTAGTGCCTAAAGTCCCCCCTCACGAAAAAGCCCATTTCCAGGTCTTCTGTATCTTGGCATCTCTTTACCATCGTTGCAGCCAGGGAATGACTGCAACATAGTGGTACTTTCTACTGTGAAAAATCACCAATAAACGGCTCAAAACACAGCCACATATGTTCCAGCAGAAATTTGATTCAAAAGCGGTAGAGCTTGTGGCTTCATTGAGCAGTGCACCTTCTGCCTGGGAATAACCGTGTATAAAGGCAGTTTCCTCTATGAAAAATAACTATGTCTTGGCTTAAAGTACCCTGCTTTGGTGGCACAATCATGGTTGAAAATGCTGCAATGACAACATTACCATTTGTCGTTTTCGAATAGTGGTCCACAGCAGTTGCAGCTTGGCAGCTATCTTGCCTAGATGTCACACCACCCTCCAATGACAAGGTTCAGCTCATATATGTATTCAGAAATACATCACTTTAGAAATGTTGATATGTTATGAAACGAAGGATTGTAACATATCCATTTTTGTAGGAAAGCTCGACGCCAACATTTTGATGACTGGGGGATTTTATGTCATATAAATCAGTTGAAGACGAGACTAGATCAAAACCTATGGGCTTTTGGCTGAATTGAATATGAATGCTAGATGACTTTTAATTTGAAATTAGGACTTTTAAGTTAAAACAGGAAGTGGAACTTTTACTACGTAGTTGGCCTGGTGTTGTGGTCCAGTCCAAATATACATGAAAATACATGTTAAAATGAGTAACAGTCCACTTTGACACAGTCACACAGCTGAAAGGACCTGTTTTCTCTGGAGCTTTACCCACTACTACCGGAGATTGTAGGGGTAGTGTAGCGTAGGAGAAAACAAAGACATTTTTTAAGAGGCGGAACTGAAAAAAATCAGTAATACAACGAAAATAATTCTCAGTGCAAATGAACGCCTCCACTGTCGCATTGTTTGTTGTTGTCTGAAACTTCTGACCCTTCCCTTTGGCTGTATCTATGTCAAAACAAACGGCGCATGGAAGTATGAGGGCAGTGAAATTTACAACGTTTGAAATGGACGTATCTATTTTTGTACATAAAGTGGAGTGTAAATGAACCTTAACACAACCTTCCCCACTTTAGCTGCTGGGATGTAGGCGTCCCTTTAGGACTAATGGAGGCCACACAGCAATTGGCCACCATCGGAGTCAAGCTCCACCAATAGCCATAGTGTGTAAAGCATCCTATCTGTGCCAATCACCAAAAGGAAAATTTTGTTATTCTAACATGTTACAAACGCTTCAATTTCAATCATCCATTTTGATGTTGTAACAAGTAGGCTAATAATCCAACAACATTTAAATAGATTTAAGGCTTATTCATACAGACATAGCTGTTTGTCAAACAAACTGATGAGATGGTCCTGTCTTTTATGCAGGACGAGAAAAGCTGAAACAGGAGACTACTGAAACAGGTAATGTGACGTTATGCAGCGTTCTAAAAACCTGAAGGTTCACACCAATGCAAATACATGAGACAGTGTATCATCTCTATGCAACAACTCTCTGTACTTCCATTCTGATTTTCCAATTTGTAGCCTCTTAAAATATGAATGAGATAGTGAGATACTGGCTACAGTTGCAGTTTTAGTAGTGATGAAACAGTGACAAACAGAAACAACCAGCATCAGATGGACTGTATTCATAATTAGTACACCTCATTATAATTAACCAGTGCTAATTAATCAGTCATCAGTGGACTTCACTATAAGCCGACTGGTTGTTGAAACAGGTGACCAGCCTTACATCCTAGAACCAGCTGCCGGCGATTTGACCAGCGGAGTAGCAGGTGACACCATTTACCGTCTTGAGTTGAGCTCAGAGTGGCCAGTTCACACAGCTGCAACTTCTCTTTGCAACATTCTAAAACAGTTTTGTCTTGTCATGAGTCATTGGTCTGAACCTGGCTTAAGTTTCTAAGCCTTGCTCATATACAGGCTGGCTAGTTAGCTATCTTGCTTGCTGATTTCACCATGCTGAAATGCCACATAGTGCAGCACATTAATTGCATATTTAAAGAGAATCGTTTACTTTGGTATAAAAGCATGAAATTTGGCATAGATACTCTCTAAGGGTCACTTTTTGGGAAAAAGTCGTTGGCCACCCAAAAATTCAAAATGGCGGCCATTTTTTTCAAGATGGCCACTATTTCTGTCAAATGGTCATTATGTCGATCTTTCAAACTGTGATGTAGGCATAATATTTTGTGAAAACACTCTCTTAAGAATGTTTTTTTTTTTTTGAAGAATGGTGCTTGTCCCTGAAAAAATCAAGATGGCAACCATTTTCAAGATGGCCACCATTTCTGTCAGAGCTCAATGTAATGTGTTAAGGAAGGTTTTGTTTAATAGAGTGAACGTCATTACACAACCAGGGCACACTGGTGACTTCACTGCTGTGGAACTCAGCATGGGGTTCAGTGTCAGCTGATCTAGTTTTACTTACACTGTAGTTCTTGACTAGTAGTAGTAACAGTATAGCTAAGTTTAGTGTCCCAAATGCTGTCTAACAGCCCCTCATCAATTAGCTAGTAATTTATGAAGTTAGATAGCCACACCTGAATTGACAGGTTGTGCCAGCGCGGGAGAGCCGCGCCAAGGGTAAGCGGGGCAATACATGAGTTGTTCATGTATGCTTGCCCGGAAGGTACAAAGACATTTGAGGACTATGCAGCACTGGATGTTCTACCCACTATACATGCTTATGCCATGAAGTACAAGAGCACACATATTGTGTTTGATGTGTACAATCCATCAAGCCTCTAAATGGAAACAAGATCTAAATGAGGACAGGGAGGTCAACGCCAAGTGACAAACAAGAATAAAGTTCCATCAAATTGGCGCAATTTCCTGAGACATAATGACAACAAAACAGACCTCTTCCACTTTCTTGCTGACAAGATTGCTCAAATGGCTGTGCCAAACATAGTCGTTGTAACCATGGGGCCCAGTGTCTTGAGTACAACTGAAACCTGTCTTGATCATCTAGACAAATGTTTCCACGAGGAAGCTGATAGCCGCATATTTGTACATGCCAAATATGCCACAGAGGAGGGCAGCAAATCCATAATGATCAAAGCCAATGACACTGATATTCCTGTTATAGCATTGAGCACCTTCCCATTCCTCCAGAATCTTGGTCTCCAGCAGCTGTGGGTTGCATTTGGGCATGGTGTGAGCCTACGGTGGATTGGTGTTCATAATCTATACCAGGTTATTGGGCCGGTTAAGACCAAAGGCATTCTGTTCTTTCACGCCTTTACAGGTTGTGATACTGTATCAGCCTTTCGCAACAAAGGCAAAAAGACTGCCTGGCAAACCTGGGACATTTTCCCAGAGGTGTCTCTCATCTTCAGCAAACTAAGTCAATACCCTCCTGTTCTGACTGATGGTGACTTGGAGATCCTTGAGAAGTTTGTGGTGCTGCTGTATGATCGATCAAGCACAGCTGTTAGCGTAGATGAGGCTAGACTTGATATGTTTGCCCGAAAGCAGAGGCCATATGAAGCCATCCCTCCAACAAGAGCAGCTCTGCTTCAACACACTAAACGTGCTGCATATCAGGCAGGCTGCATATGGGGTCAAACAACCCAGTGTCAACCAGAAGCAGAGAGTCCTGCAGACTGGGGATGGAAAAAGTTTGGTGAACAATGGGGCGTCTTCTGGACAGCAAATGCACCAATTGCACAAAGTTGTGAACAACTAGCCAAGTGTGGCTGCAAATCAGAGTGCCGGGGAAGATGCACATGTTTTAGATTGGGTTTCACTTTCACAGAACTGTGCAATTGCACATGTGAATAAACAGTGAGAGATTCTGGACCATGATGCATATGTACACCTTCCTGGATATGTTGCCCCAAAACAACAATTGCTGACTGCCAAGTAGGGAGGCATTGGCTACTTTTTAACAATGTTTAGTATGACTTGGCAGGGCACAACCTGTCAATCTCAGGTTGGACACTCTAACCACAAGGGCTTTGAGCTAATAAAAATGTATATAACTTATGTTTATTTTTTCAATCCTTCCTTTTAACTCAGTATCAACAGAGTACATTATTAACGCAACACCCACGTTGAAAAATGAATCTTTAATTTTTGCAATTGCCTTTTCTAAAAGTGTGGCCGTTACAGTACTTTTGCTAACACGTATGTGTGTATCAGTGTACATACTACCAAAATGACGGCCATCTTGAAAAAAGGCTTCATCTTGAATTTTTTTATTGGGCATCCAATTTTTCCAAAAAGTGGCCTTAACAGAGTACTTGTGGCATATTTTCTGTATCACTATTTGGAAACAGTGGAAATGAACATAGGACAGGAATGTCAGGCATCTTGAAAAATGGTTTCCATCCTGAATTTTTCCTTTTTCTAACAGTGACCCCTCCTCTCTGTGGACTGCACCTTGCCGTGGTGGACAGGCTTCTGTACTCTAATGAACCTGAGAGCTATGCCGGCAGGGATTTTGTATCCCTGGCAAGTTTAACTAAGCCGGACAGGTCAAAGGAGAGGAGGCAGACAAAGCAGACATTATGACTATTTCATAGAGATGGTGGCCATCTTGAATTTTTAAGTGGCACATACCTTTTTCCAAAAAAGAGTTCCTTGTAGAGTATTTCTGCCTAACTGTATGCTTGCATCACCATTTGAACAATTGAAATAATTAATATTCTACAGGAACGGTGGCCATCTGTAAAAATGGCAGCCATTTTGAATTTGGGACAAGCATCTTTTCCCATTATCATGCCCTTTAGAGAGTATGCTTGGATCACTGTTTTAATAATTTATATAATAACCATTGGATAGCAATGGCAGCCATCTTGAAAAATGGCCGCCATATTGAATTTTTGAGTGGCCAGCATCTTTTTCCAAAATAGTGGCCCTTAGAGAGTATCTGTGCCAAATTTCATGCTTTTATACCAAAGTGAACAATTGTCTCACTAATCTGCTGCACTAACACTGGTTACAGAAAATCAGAAATACATTAAAAGGGGCTGTCAGCAACCACAGCGCTATCAGCCTGTAAGCATCTTTTTATTTCAAAAGATCAATGGCCAATAGGGAAACACCAATACTGATTTCATCGGTCACTCCAACCAATGATCTAACTTCATCACTCACTCACTCACTCACTCACTCGCAGACAGGCGTTTTAAGGGCTGGCCTTGCCTCTGTCTTCCAGCCAAAAGTCAGCTGGAGACAGTTTTCAACCAGCTGGCAGAGTTAATATTAGTTAGCTAGCTGCAGTTGTCATGTCGGCCGACAATATCAATGTCAGCTGTCTAAAAATTTGAATGCTGCTTTTGGCTACCCATGTCTAAAATCAAGGCTCTGTTGTTTTAAACATTGCTGTGAATTTCAACAGGAAATCTGATCCCATTATCACTGTAAACTGCATATGTGTAGTGTTAGATTTTAAAGCTTAAATTCAACCCCAGTAAAGTCTACCTGCTGTAGACTATGCCCGTTAAAGTCTTCTAGCTTTAATTTAAAGAAAACAAGACAATCTGTTACTAGCATCAGCAGATGTAGATGTTTGACACAGACTTTGTGAAGCTGTGAGCTTTACACTAAGCAGCATCAGTGAAAGCATAGCAAAAGAGAGAGAAGGAGAGACAGAGAGACATAAGGAGGTTATGTGAATAAGATTTTGGGATATGACTTCCTGCTGGAGGAGTTCTGTTTGTGTCGCAGCCCTACGAGACTTCTCCGCGGCGGGGAGGATCAGCGGATAGACGAGGGCTCAGCTGGTCTGACCGCTGGCACAGAGCAGAGGGAGGATGGAAATACAAAGGACAGATGGAGGGATCACAGAGGATGAAGGAGAGAGAGGAAGACAGAGATGGAGGAAAGAGGATATAGAGAGAGGCTGGAGGAGAGACAGGATGAAACAGTGGAGAAGACTAAGTGATGTGCAGAAAGCAGTGGGATATTGTGAATCTCTTCAGTGTTCTGCAGTAAGATTTGTGACATTTCTGATAAACTACTTAATCCAAATAATGGAGGATTCAGAACTATGAGGTCAGTGAGCTCAAAATATTGATTTGATACACATAAAAGTTTAACTGGGAGTCTCTTCTGTGTTTAATATGCTGTGATCAGCTAGATCATGTCTCTAAGACGTGATATTAGATTGATGTGTCTTCTCAGTCAGCAGCTTGCAAAGAGCACATTTACCAACAGACAGAAGTTTCAGTGTAGCTATTACAGTATCATCATTCATAAGCTACAGCTGATAAAATCTATCTGAGATAATACTGGTTATTTTAACCCGTGAAAGCAACAGCCAGCTATAAATGAACAACCCAGTCACCAGAAGAAACTGTTGGCATTGTTAGCATATGTTTTCTGTAAACCACTCATAAGTTACATTTGTACATTTTAATGCGTATCATATCCACATTTCTGATGTGACATAGTATATGTGCCGACCTTGTCATTACAAAGTTGAGGGGATGGTGATTTGCAGAAATGTGCAATGCCAAGATTTAATTTAGCGACTGAGTTTAAGTGAGAAAGCCTGCCGAAGTTACCCAACATGGGTCTTTGCTAATAAATAATACTTAAAAAAAAGTAAAAAAGTAAAGTTTTTTTTAGCTTTGGGTATTCTGCCAAGTGGAAACCAAATCCAAAATGGAACTGGCTATTGGAACCTGACCTTCTGAGGCTCTAAGTGACATTTAATGTCTGAAAAATGTGACTTAAATAAAACAAGGACTGTCATCCGATATTCTCAATTTAAATTAGTTATTCAATGCTATAAATATACATGGCATATTTATAGCATTGATGCTATCACCCCCCCATTGTCTGTAGCATTGATTGATTCTTTACCAGTTACCTGTGACAAAGTAGAATAAGTATTAGGCAAAAAAGGGATGTTGTCACCATAAACCCTTTTGTTTTCTTTGACAGCACCAATGGTAAGAAGTGGTAATTGCAGTGTGTGTGTGTTGGCAGAGTGCCTACAGTGTGATATGTAGCCCCATTTAGGGCACTGTTTATCTGGAGTGGCAATCTTAAAAAGTCTGAATCTAGATCAGGGAGATCAAGTTGCCTTGAAAAACCAACACAAAGGTAAAATGAATTAGCTGATCCTGGGTAGCAAAACATGGAATTTTAAAAATCTGAACCATTCTGATCCAGATTATATTTTTTGAACAACTGACATCCCCCAAATCTTGGATCGATTGGCTTCATTTTTGTATAGTGAGAGGAAGTGGAGATGCGTTGTCCATCTTTTGGCCAATTTGACAGCCCTAGTAGACACACTGTAAGATAACAGACAGGTCAACAGTTGACATGTCAGACAGAGAAGTCTCTTTTCTTGCCTTCTTTTCATCCTTTCAGCTGGATGTTTTGAGCGGTGTGGTGTTCAGACAACGGCTAACCTTTCAGCAGCTTGTGAAGCCTTTGAAGTCGACCTGTTTGGCGGATATTTGTTCTGTATCAAAGCAAAGAGACCAAGGGTTTTGTCTTTTGCAGTGAAGACGGCAGCTAGATGCCTCCCACCTCTCTTTCTCTCTTAACCTTTTGCATGTGTTTACCTCCCGCGCCCTGGCTCATCCCTATCAGTCTAAGATCTGCTTCTTTTTTTTCTGACGTTTCAGACTTCTTCACATTTCAAACAGCTTCTGTCCAAAATGTCCTGCCTGCTCCACACCGTCTCTTTCTTATCTCTCACTCTGTCTTCTCCTCTCACCCCTCCTTTTCCTCCTCCTTTTTGCCTCACCCGTCCCCTCCTCTCTCTCCCTCTGGTCAGTAAACCCAGAGTAACGGAGAGGATGACAAGGTGTGAAAGGTTTCCTGAGGCCTCTGAGTGACAGCAACTGTGACACACACACAGACACACACAGACACACACAGACACACACAGAACTCACACTCACACACACACACAGAACTCACACTCACACACATTGCCACAAGCTGGCCAAACAGTCATCCAGATGGTGACTGCTCTTTGCTTCGCCTAGAGGCTGCAAACTGCTCAGCCTGACCACAAATAATAGAACAGAACAGAACAGGATAGAGTAGAATAAAATAGAATAGAATGGAATAGTAAGATGCTGAACAGATTGGAAGATGACATTCTCTCAGTAACATATTTCAGATGCTGAACATCAGTTTTAACTAAATATTGAGAACTAATGTGAGCAACATTTTCCCAACAGCCATCAATATTTTAGGAGGCTTCATTCACCGAGTATAAGATATAAATAAGTGCATATAATCACTGTGTGGTGAGAAGCTTTCTTCCGACATCAGTAAGAGGAATTCGTGCTTCTCTGAAGACAGAAAACATTAACACGACTCAGGTGGTGAGGGTTTCTCATTTTCAAACAAATGGATGTTCCAAAGAGATGGTACAAATGCATCCAGTGGTATGCAAGAACTTCACTCCATACTTTAACTTCCTTTGCAGTGATTTTCACATCGTTAATGAGGCAGAAATGATCGTAATCACATCCATGTGCAGGACAACACAAGTCCAAAGCAGAGAGCACAGTGACACATCCCCAGAAAGGACAGCGTAGTATGCCAAAGTATGCAAAACTGAATGGGAAACACAACATTCTGTAAGAGTAATTGTAAACAAGTTATTTTAAAAGGCCAGATTTGGCCTGCCAACCACTTTCTATCTCACAGTAATAATAAACTGATTTACACAAGGTTTTTTTTTAGGGGGGGGGGCAATGTGAATGTAAGTAGGGTACCAGAGTTCATATAAATTATGAAAATTGACCCTTTGTTAAGTCTTGCCATCGGGCACAGACTGGCCAATCACAAAGTAGCATCAGGCCAGCTCAGACCAGGGTCCAACAAGAACATAGCTGTGCTCCATTGACTCTAATGCAATAGTTTCAGATTTCCTTCATTTTCAGGCTGGTTTTGTGGATTTGGAGCTAAATGTTGTGCCTGGGACATGTCGTGTATTAATGATACTTGTTACCTGGAGAGGTTGGAAAAAGATATACATTTTTTCCCTGTTCCAAAATCAAAATCAAACTGTTAAAAGTGTAGGGTTAGCTAGCTAGCTACTGAGGATATAGCCTACTGAATGTATACACATGCTGCTTTTGCTTTGTAATGATTAAAGCAGTGAAAAAAAGACTGACCCTGCTGTACAGGAACCAGTGAAGGGAAGCAGGGAAACTTTGCTGATATTCAACGAGCTGTGTGTCATCACATGGTGCACAGATTAACGTTATTTGACTTCCCACGGAGATCCCTGCCTGTCCAGCGGAGGAGGTCCGGGTGCTGGCACGTGGGTGAAGCCAGCATCGTTCATCTGCACACACTATGCCACACAGTTGGTTCAATATAGGCGAAGTTTCCCTTTATATTCATTGTCTTCTGTGGCGATCAGCAGAGATGTGGTGGTTCACTTTTACACTGTGATCTGTAGCCTATAGTTGGGCTTTAGCTTCTAACTATCTTTGTCTTTTTAACCTGTTGTTGCTGCTCAGTCAGTTTGACATCCTGGATATATCCTTCAAACACAGACTGTAGACCCCTCTGTCTGCTTCTCTCTGGAATCACTATTTCATTTTTCCAAAAATATGATAACATTTCTTCAGGGAGTGCAGTTACAGTGTGGGCTCCATGCTTACTCCAACAGCTTGACGAACCATCGGGCTTCGCAAAGGGTCATGTACTAGGACAGGATAAATCAGACCTCCTGACAGTGGTCCAGACTGAGTTCCAACAGTCTTCAAATCTTAGAAACGTTCCTGCTTACGCCTGACCTGTGGGGGCTGCTATGACTGGATTTTCCTCTTGGCAACAGTAAAATATCCAATTTATCTGTCATATATCCCTAGAGTCAGTCAGGGGTGCTTCTACGATTTGAGGACATTCGGGGCTTAGTGCAAACCTATGTAAGAGGGTCTGGGGGGATTTTTTTCTTTCTTTCTTTTTTTTCATGAACAGTCTGTTTTTATTCCTTTTTATACACTCTGACATCTTATTTACCCCCCAAAACAGTTTTTTTCCAATTAAACTTTCAGATTAATTAGGAATTTTGATGTCAAATGTATTAGCAGTTGTTAATACTTAGTTCGTTAAAATGCAGAGGATTTTTAGGTACTTGTACTTAAGTATTTTCATTTTCTGCTACTTTATACTTACTCTACTCCTTAACATCTCAGAGGGAAATATTGTACTTTTTGCTCCGCTGCATTTATTTGTCGGCTTCTCTCACTTTTAAAGCTTAGATTAAACTACCTAGCAGTATATAAAGCATTTAAAACGACCTCCACCTTTAACAACTGCAACACTGAAGTCAGTACTGGTGCGCTCTCTCTCTCTTGCATGTGATCACACAAAAAAATAACCCAAAATTTACATTTTTCATTGATAATATCATTATTTTCGAGGGATTTAATGCATGAATGTGATGACACATTATTGGATTCGGGCCTTTTTTTTCCTTAGACCTATTCTTTATTTGTTAAAAGTATATATACAGCCTATTTAGATCCAGGGCTATTCATGAATTAGGGGCTGAACCATTGGACGCCCAGGCCTAACAACGCCACTGGTGTTAGTCCTTGTACCAAGTTAATTAATGCTCTTTTCGCAGGGGACCAGTATTACCAGGGGACCTCATGTGATTTAGAAATCATCCCTTGCTGTATTTTATGTGGCACACTACATAAAAAGGTTTGTATTTTACATAGATTTACTTACATAATCCCCCAGACATACAGTAATGGAGTTGAGTTGCTCTTTCTGCGAGCGGGTCTCCATGCTGTGTAGCAAGATGAGCCTCCTGCTCTCAAACGTAGCCTCAGTATTTCTCAACTGGGTGGTGGGAAGAAATCAGGAAACTTATGTATTACCCCAGAGATGATCACAGAGATAACACTTTGCACAGGAATATTATGGCATGACTCCTCTGTCTGGCAAAATATGGTGGGTCAAATTTGAATTTTTATTTTACAAATTATAGACATGGCAGATTCTTGCAGGATTAAGATCACAGATGATCCCTGCAATTATTACAAATTACCAGAGGTCCCCAGGTCATACTAGTCCCATGAGGTTAGGGATTTAGTTAATGAGTTAAAGTTCCAGTATGTATTGGCAGAAATTTAATGTCATATGAGTGTTTTCTTTAGTGTATGATCACCTGAAAATAAAAATCATTGTGTTTTTGTGACCTTAGAATAAGATGTTGGTATCTACACAGAGGGCGGGTCCTAGTTTATGGAGACTGCCCTGTTGCACTGCCATGTTTCCACAGTAGCTCAAAGTGGACATATTAAAGACTGGCTCTAGAAAGGGCCATTGGCATTTTCACTTATTCACATTTTCACTTTGGCCACTGTGGCCACGTAGTTACAAGCTCACCTAGAATGAGCAGGTGTTACACTGAATGAGCAGGTGTTACACTGAGTTGCACACGTTTGTAACGTGAAACTGCTTTCTTCAGTGTTTCTCTTGGTTTAAATAATCTGGTCCTTTTGTGTTGGAGAGGAAGACACCTTGGTGGGTAATTCACGTCCTGATGAAAACCTCCTAAACTTTTGGATCAGAAAAAGGTGAGCACACAACAGCATGTGTTGGGCAAGCCCCTGTCTCCAAGATGCAAAACATGTCAGAAAAACACTGATTTGTAATTTGAAACTGCTTTATATAATGTTTTCACGGTCCATTCGTTTTGGACAGGGAGAGACCTCTGCAGATAATTTGGCTTCTGTTTAAAATCTGCAATTCAACACTAGATACTGAATCTTTCACACTTTACCTTTAGATTAAAAAGTCAGTTAATTGGAAAATAATTATTTCAGGAAGAGATGAGATCTGGGTCTTTTAGTGTTTATTAATTTTATCTGCTAAATATTGCTAAAAATGTTTGTTAATAACTGGCCTCTGGCCTACTGTTGTCTTGTAAAAGTGATCCCCAGATAAGGCAAGATGAGTCCCCCTGTAGTGGCTCTCCACAGCTCCTGTACGCAGATCTTTGTCAACCAGCCGACCACTGCCTGTCTGTGTATCATACTGCCACGACAGATGCTGTCTGGCTAACGAATGGCATATCGTACCGCCATGAAAGGTGGCTTTTGCCATTGTGTCTGACGGCAAAATCAGTGACAAAGCAGCGTAATTTGACAACTCTGGAACAACAGTGGGCTAGTATATTAAACCCGGACTAAATTTCTGAATTAAATTATATTTTATTTTAATTGTGTTCCACATTGGATGATTTCACACATCACAATTTACATCCAAATGCAGTGTTCAGTTGCAGTGCAGGAAGTGTTGTCTTTTAAAGTGAAGCCTGTGCCAGCTGTTTTTTTTTTTGTCTCCCTAAACCCAGTATGGAGATAGAAGGTTTTAAGGTTTAAGATTTTAACTTGCAAGCTGTGTCTCCAGTGTGAGAGTTTTTAATGGCAGCTTCTCTCACATTAAGGAAGAAGCTTAGGTTGTTTTTTTTTTTTTTTTAAGTTGTTGTTGCAAAATGAGACATCCATCACTTGAAAAATGCAGTTCTGCCTCTTAGAAAACGACCGCTGACACAGAAGTGATTCATGGAGGAGCGTTATTGAAGCTATTAGCCTCAGCTCACACACACATGGATGCACAGATGAATGAATACACACACACACACACACACAAACAAACAAATACAAACACACCCTGCTGCACAGATGCTCGTACATACAAGGGCACACACATACACACACACACACACACACACACACACACACACACACACACACACACACACAGGAGAATGATGGTGTGTTAATGTTAAACTAAATTACATATAATTACGCAGCCAAATCTAATTCTCAGTTACAGATGGAGGGAAAGCAGCACATGCCTCCAAATGGGAACAATTAGTGCAGCTCTGCCACCATGTTTCATGTCCCACAGAAACTTCAGTTTATTTGCATATTGAGCTTTCCCTCAAAAAACTGGTTCCAGACTGAAGATTGTCACTTCATTGTCACACACACCAGCTTGTCAGCATGTGAGCTGAGGTAATCATGGCTGTATACACATTAAGACAAGTGTAGGGACTTTCCCCGACACATTACAAATTGGAGTTTAAACAGAGCTGTATTGTTATTCTACAGTTTGTCATTTGGAATAAAAGAACTTCATTTTGCTTTAAAATGATACACTTAAAATGCTTGTTTGCATCTGGTTTCTTCTGAATGATCACTCTTTGGACATTGTGAATCTGTTCTTTTGAATGGAATTATCTGGATGTTGCTGCCTGGTGAGCACAGAAACGCAGCACAGACGAGGCTCGACACATTTTGTTCCACGTGTAAGTACCACTAAAATTGCGCTTTCCACATTATTTTTTCAAAGGACACCCAAGATGGCCATTTGGAGGCTCCACAAGGACTTTCAACAATTGTATTATGGTTCCTCAGGGCAGTAAAATACAACATACAGTGGTGGGAAAAAAGTTTTCGGACACCCTTAAAATTTTACACAGTCTCAAATATTATCATGAAATGTTTGTGGAAAAATCTTTTTTGTGTTTCAAAAGGTGTGGCTGCATTAGACAGACACAAACAAATACAAATGATATTTTTTTTGTTTATTGTTTACAAGAAAAACTAACAAAACTAAATTCTTGACAGTTTCAATATGTCAGTTCTCAACATTGTCGGTATCAAAGTCAACAAATAACAGAGAATGTGTTCAAAACTGAACAAAAAATAAATAAACCATCACATCATCAAATGAATATTTAGTAGTCCTGCCATTAGCATGCAGTAGAGCTCTAATCCTGGCTGGCATGTTCCCCACGAGCCTTTCACACTGTTGAGGGGTAATCTTGTCCCATTCTTCTTGAATTACTGCTTTTAATTCTTCTAAATTCTTTGGTTTACGCTTTGAAACAGACCTTTTGATAATCCACCACAGATTTTCAATGGGGCTCATGTCCGGGGATTGAGCTGGCCACTCTAAGACCTGGATACTGTGCTCCTGCAGCCAAGTTCTACTGGCCCTGGATGTGTGGCAAGGGGCATTATCTTGTTGAAACATCCAGTTTTGACCTTGACGGAACAGTGCACGTGCAGAAGGGAGCATGTGGGTTCGGAGAATGGCACAATACTTGGCAGAGTTCAATGTGCCATCACAGACGGTGAGATGACCAACACCAGCAGCACTCATGCATCCCCAAACCATGATACTCCTCCTCCACCATGCTGGGCAGTGGGTACTGTACATGCTGGAGATAATGCTTCGCCTGGCCTTCTGCATACCCTCACATTAGCAGGAGGAAGATAAAGCTGGAAACTGGACTCATCTGACCACAGAATCTTCTTCCAATTCCTGGCTGTCCAGTTCTTGTGTGCTTGGGCCCAACGACGCCGGGCTAACCTCTGCCTCTCATTGATCAGGGGCTTCTTGACAGCCTTGTAGGACCTTAAGCCATGATCTAAAAGTCGGCCACGTACAGTGTGGGTGGAACGCTGGACACCAGTTTGGTTTGACCACTGCTGCTGAAGCTCCTGTGATGTCATTCGGTGGTTTTCCCTGCACATGCGGATCAGGATGCGGTCATTTCTTGCTGAAGAAACCCTTGGACACTCAGATCTTGGTTTGTCTTCCAAGCTGTTGGTTGGTCTGTATTTCTGCAGAGTGTATCCAACTGCTGAAGGACTGCATCTGCACTTCCTGGCTATCTGGCGGCAGCTGTACCCTTCCTGGCTGAGAATCTGTATCTTCAGGCGTGTTTCCTGCGTTAGGTTCCTTGTTTTAGCCATTTTTGTCTCTGAAGAACTTTCAAATGTGCTGGCTTTATATAGACACGAAGCACGGCAACAAAAATTGTGTCTTTGAATAAAAAGCATGACCTTCATAGTGGATCACTGGTGCCAAAATGACCCAATACTCAAAATTTCTCATGTATTTTTATGGAACCAATCAATTTTAAGTTTTTAATGGCTTTTTTAGGATTTGTTTAGTAATTTGGCTGTGACTGTACTAAAAGATATTGCACTTGAAGACCTAAGAGTGATTCTTAATGCAATATTTCACAAATGCATGGGGTGTCCAAAAACTTTTTTCTACCACTGTACTTTTAGTTAGGCTATCCACAAAAACTGTTTGTATTTTGGAAAATCTCTTGCGCAAATGTACAAAAAGGTTTAGATGACGAAACAAAGGTATTTTTCCTGAATAGAAACCTGGCTCACCATACACTGTTTGTCTTGTGACATTTTTGGCTAAAATATCTGTCACTCATTTCGATCAAAGTCTGCCACTGCCAGTCTGCCAGCGGGGGGCAACTCCACTGGTTGCAGAAATAAGTCTGATTGAATTGAAGCCTATTAGACAGTGACCCTAGTTCTCACTTGATTTAATACCTCAAAATTACCTGTCAGTTTGCTGTTCCAAATGGCAGTCCACAAACCAATGGTTGACGCCATGAGGGCTACATCTATTTTCTTTATACAATCTATGTTGCAGATGCAACAGAGAGAGAGATGAGTGACAGCAACGACGGCTGCAAGAAAACAATCAGGAAAAGTACAAATTGCAGGCAAGAATCAATAGCAAAAGAGGTTTTATACATTTTTTGTTTTAGATTCATTTATGTAGTGAAATTGGTGTTGATAGAGCAATATAGAGCGATTCTGCTCTCAAAGATGACAGAAGAGGTAGCAAGCTACTGTTTCGTGTGCACTCTCACACTGGGATACCTTAGACGCATAATGCTCATAATCAGTTATTTCCTGGTGGCAGCAGAAAACTTAAATACATCAGGTCCAGTAAAGTGTAGAACAACCTGCTGTCAGTCACCAGAATTAAATTGTACAGAAGTCGGCAGAGTGACATCACTAAACCTGCCCACTGTTTACACTGTTTACTCCCCTTGGTTTGTTGAATGAAGTCAGCGTGAACATAATCAGAGCAGAACTAAAAGAGGACAATAAATGATTTTTTTTCACTTGATCTGGACTAAATGAACCAAACTCACACAAACAGACCACACAAACAGATAAAATATTGTCTTGAGGAAGAAGTCCAGCCAAAAAGTAAGCCAGTGAAAAAATGGCATAAATATACAGATTGCATTTGTATCCTCTGCTTCACTGATGTTTTGATCTTTATAAATTATTCACAATCCAATGATGTTACATAGAAGGGATGCTTCTATGCGTAATTAACCAGTAATTTGCAACTTGGCTCTGAAAAGGCCTTTGAAAATGTTCAGAAACATTCAGCTTTAATTAAAATCCATCATTTTTCCATTAATGCTCAGTTTCCAAAGATGCAGCCTCATTAACATTTCAGTTGGAATACCTTTTCCCTTTTTTTCAATGCTTGTATTTTGTTACATTTTCCTTTACATTTCCTGCCTCCCGTTTCCACAGAAACCAGCAGTGCAGGTTCAGGTTTTTCAGTCTTTTCAGGTGAAAAGATGAATGATCACAGCAGGGGACAAAAAAACAAGAAGCTGCTTTAAATTGAGCTTTTAGAACGACCAAGGTTATATTCTCTAGTAAGACGGTCATACGCCTTTCAGATTTATAGGTTCTAGGTTCTATAGACATCAGGTTCCACAGGTAAATACACATTTTCTTCATTTCCGTCTCCAGTCTCCTTCACTTCCAAATTCAAGTCAAAACTACCAGCCGGACTTCCTTTCACCGCTTCTAATTGTGTCTGTTTTACATTTCATTAAAAACATACATTTTTCAAAATGTCTAATGTTGATGGACAGAATGGATCGCTGGTTAGTGACAGTGCTCCACATGGTGATGCAGAGAGACATGCTTTGTTAGAGCATGCCATAGAAGGCTGTCAAATTACCTTTGTTGGGCAGTAACAACGTTACTTTACCCACGAATGAGTAATGTAACGAATTACTAATACAATTTATTTAATAATATTACAGTTACCTGAAAACAAATAACTCATAGCAACCTTGCTTTTGTTGTCAGCCCCTACTGATTTCAAAGCCAATAATCAATCACATCCCCCAAATCACTTTCATAGTCGTCCCACATGCGCATTACAAAGCAGCAAGCTAGTTTGGAAGGTTGAAACGTTTACTGAAAAGGCTAGAAATGTTTCAACTAATCTGAATTTGTTGGAAGGAGAGATGACAAGAACATCATTGTCCCAGTGAGCATTAACGACTCTTAACTGCGAAAAACACAACCTCAAATCCCCTGAAACAACTTTGAAAGCTCAAAAACGTGAAGCTCCAGGAAATACACCCAACTCAAGGTGAGCCCTCTGCAGCTGTGGAGGAAGGCTGTAGTCCTACCCTGGCCAAAAAACCAGAGCTGGACTTTAATCACAGACAGATTCAGGCTACAAGTGACTAAGAACTAATTAAGCTTGTGGCTGGATATGTAGTGGATGAAATGTTGCCTATCTCTACAACTGACTCCGGACAGACCCTTAAGAAAATACCAGTCATAGACAACAAAGAGCCCCATGTAAAAAATCATTGGCAAGCTATCTAGCCTTAGCTTTGCTTACTAAAGATTACCCTGACATTCACACAGAGGGGCGCAAGCAAAGTCTTAATCTGGAGGAGAATGGACACAATAACCAATTTTGTGAGGTGTAACGGAAAGGCAACATGAAGAGTCGCGTAACAAAGTACTATAATGAGTAATAAAAGACATTTTTTATGTCATAAGTAATGAGACCACCACTACAGACAACAGATAGTTAAATATAGGTACAGATACTATCTGCTGACCTGCAGCAACTTATCGTTACATATGATACCTTACGAACTAGCGCCCTGTACCGGTTAGGTTAAGCCCAGTTCAGACCAAAGATTTATAACAAGATTAGTTGAAACAGGTTACTACTTGCAATGTGCCCCTCTGCAATGTTCTAAAAACCTGCTGATTCACAATGCAACTTGATGAGACAGTGTATCCTCTCTATGCAACAACTCTCTCTGTACTTCTGTTCTGATTCATGGCTGAATATAATTTGTACCTTCTTAGAATATAACTATGGAAAGTGATAGTGAGATACTGGCTACAGTTGCCTTTGTAGTAGTGATGAAACAGCGAAAAAACAGAGTCAAAATGAGCATCAGATGAATTGTATTCACAACCAATATGCCACAATAGTATGCACAATACAGTGAGCACCATGTATGGGTGAAAACAGAAGGCTCGGTTTGGAAAGAGCACCTGCCACAGCAAGCAAAAATACTGTCTCCAGTCATTTTGACTTGACCGGCAGACTTCACTGCAAGGTGACTGGATGCTGAAACAGGTGCCATGCTTACGTTACACAACCAGCCACCTGCGATTTAACCAGCTGAGTTGCAGGTGACACCATCAGCAGGCGTGAGTCAAGCTAAGACCAGCCAGTTCACACTGCTGCAACTTTTCTCTGCAGCATTTTCAAACGGCTTTTTGTCCTGTTGTGAATCTTTGGTCTGATATGGGCTTTAGGTTTAGAAAAAGAATCCTGGGAGCTGCCATGTTATACACTTAACATAATTTGGCAACATAACAATGTGACAACATGCCGTTATGCTGTGTTTGTTTGACCTATCCACCCACTTTGGACTTTGTTGCCCCTCATACTACTTGACCTGACTTCCTCCTTTACCACATGACAGAGGATAGCCTGTTATGCATAGGTCAGTCTCCTAGATCCCAATCATGATTCTAATCAAATTATTGTGCATTTGTAGGTATACTATGAACAGTAAATGAAAGCAGTCTGCCAGCAGCCTGTTGCACCAGACCGTCGTACATTTGTGTCTAATACCCACATGATATCAACCCGATTATAACCAGAACCAGAGACACAGGGTGTCAGCTCGGATCAGGAACAACCATGGGTGTCACTGATCGTTTGATTCCATGTAGTGTGTCATAGTAGATGACAACTGACGCCACAGTTGGGATGCCTCAAGTCTAGACAGAAACACTAGCATGTTAGATTTTCTTTGGCTTTGGCCTTCCACACCATGTCTCCTCATGTCCATGACTTTGACATAAACGCACAGAGCGCTTGTAACTCTAAACATAGCGGACAGAAAGGAGGAACAATAAAACAGAGGGAAGGTCACTGTTTTTTTTTTTTCTTTTTTTAAAGTTGTCTGAACACCAGACAGCCAGCATCATACACAATGTTTTTTTTTACATTCTGTTTCCTGGATGTCAGTTCCTAGCACCTCCTCGAAAATGACATCATGTGTGTCGCGAAGGACAGCGAGCTTTGACTGGTCAGGAACAAACGTGTAGTCTGTCATCTTAGCCGAGTCACGGCAAGATTGTATGACTCCATAATTGCCTAATCTGACACACAGTGATGATCATAACAGACAAAAATATCCTTTTGTCTGAAGGGGGCATACAATTGACCAAAAGTTTGAGTGTTACTAAGTCGAACATAATCAAACATTGTTGCAGAGAGACATTTCATCTAGAGCAGCATTCAGATAATACGAGAGAGACAGACTTGATTTATTATTGATGCCGGCTGATGCTGCAGCCAATTTGCAGACTTAAAGATTGGTTTAAATGTTTAACATGAATATGTCAAATTAAGAAACACTACAATAGACAAGACAACATGCATGTTGAATTCTGCTTTGAGTCTTTGCGCTAAACAATCTATCTCTGCACTGCACACTCAGAGGTGAAACTACTGCATATTCATCTTGCCCTCTGACTCCGGCTCTGAAGGCAAACATGAGATGGTAAAAATGTCGGACTGTTCCTTTAAAAGGCGAGCGCTGAGAAGTGAGAAAAATAAGCTCTAAAGAGAGCAGCAGTGGGGATTTTTTTTTCTCTTCTTCTTCAATATAAGAGCATTACAGTGAAAAGAGGAAGATAATGAGAGAAAATGGAACAGTTGAGGAGAAGGTGACATGAGGTAACTCCTGCCTCTCCTCTTTGTTTTTATGGGGTTTTTTTTTTGTGTGTGTGGGTGTAGTGAAAGAGAGGGTTGTCACCTCTGATCAGAGAGTGGGGGTGGTGGGTGTTTGGGTAGAGAGCGGCGCCCTTGGACGTCTTCAGGGTGGGAGGAAAGATTGAAGGATGAGGGATAGAAGAAGCAGTGGTGGAGGAAAATTGGTAAATCACAAATAAAAGCTCATCTGGATTCTCCTTGTCCCTTTTATTCTGAAGGCTCTTCTTTTCTTGTGTTCTTCCTGTTCTTCCCCTCACTTCTCTTTATTTTTTGTTCTCATTTTCAGCCCTTTGCTCTTCACAACTTTCATTAACTGATTGTTACGTTTTGTATGAAGTGTACCTTGGATTCTTTTCTTCCGTCTGTCCTCATCCAACCTCCACTTTCTCTCGTCTGCCTCATTTTTCTTGTCTTCTCCTCCTGTCCCACCTGGAGCTTTATTCTGGACACAAAGTAGGGCATCTTTAACAGCATCTACATTCTTACACTCTCCCGTCGAAGGTTCCCACAGAAGTGGAAATGCAGAAGCACACACAGAGACTTGGCAGCAGCAGTAGCAGACACACAGGAGAGTGACTGCAGAGCCGAGACGAGAGGCAGAATCTGCAAATCAAATCGAATCAGAGACGGAGAGCTGAGTTTTATTCAGCAAGAGTGGAGGAGAGAAGAGCTCTACACAGCGCTTAACTGACCCTAACATGTACCTGTCTATTTAAAAAAAAAATCCAAGACTTTGGGAAATGCAAATACCGGATGCGACATCAAAAATGGTCCGGTCAGATGGAAATGAGTGTTTATTTTTGTGTGGTGTGTCAGGACTTTATATCGTCCAATGCGTTCAGACATCAGCGCCTCATGTACTTCAAAGGCACAGACACTCCAGCAAAAAAAATACTAGGGGTAGCCTGGGAATCAAATGAATTTATGAGGTCATGTTTATTTACTCTGACAGACATGGCAGATAGTCTATACATAGCCGTGACATCACCAATGTTTTGGATTCCTATTTTGAAGCCTCAAGTTTGGCATTACGACTGCCACCATCTTTTTTGCAGGACAGAAGTGACAACCCATTCTCATTCCAAAGTCATCAAATATCGTCATCAAATACCATTGCTTTGTCAGTGATTTTGGCATCAGGCACTGATGCGGCACTGAGCGGCATCAGTTTATGATACGGATAGATAGAACCATTTCATGGTGTCATAATATGGCACCAGTTGGTCAGCTGGAGGACAGTATGATAGGAGGATGGGCAATGCCAGGTCATAACGTGGTCGAACGGCACCTGTTGCAATGGTATGATATGCCACATGAAAGCATTGGTTTGAATTCCTGCCAGTAACAATATAATATAAGCGGCTGTAAAGTCCCTATAGGGCAGGTGGGAGGGGTGGTGTATGGATCCAACCTGGAGTTTCATCCAAGAGCCTGGTGTTTGCCTCCCACATGAATTTTAAGTCAAGCTATGATGTTTTTTTCTAAACCTAACCATGTGCATTGGTTGCAGCATCCCAGAACATCAACAGCAGACACAGGAGGATATCTATCACATAACATGTAGATAGTAAAGTCCACTGACAAAGCGGCAATGTGTGACAACTTGGGATGAGAATGTGTTGGAAGTGACAAAATTTAGGCGAAAGGCTGACGCTATGGAGGAGCAAGGGGTTGATCTGACTGATTAGCCAAGAATAATATCTGCAAATAGCCTGTTACTTGAAGCAGCCCAGTAAAAAATAGTTCTTGCTATGAGAACAGTCTCATCTTGTTATAATGTCTGATAAACCTCACACTGTTTTCTCACCAGCACCTGAAACAACTTGCCCACACCAACACTTCCACTTTACTAGCTTTCTTTACGCCATCATGGTGTCATCAATACCCATAAACACCTTAGAGACATACAACACCACTTGTTTCCACCTTCTTTTTCACCCAAAACACCTGCACAGGAGCATCAAGCTGCCAGGAGTGTAAACTATGAGACTCGCAAGATACAGAGCCAAAACAAAACCTGTCAATCACTACCAAACAGTTGTGTGTTGAGGGGTTTATTAATCGTATTTAAGTATAATTTTCCTCTCTAAGAACTGAAACACCTTAATACCTCACAAGGAATCAACAAGACCAGAATATCTTACAAAAGATGAGAGACCCTTTTTTTTTGTTTGCTTTGTTTTGTTTTGTTTTTATCAAGTATGTTGGTAGCAGCGCCACACACAGTACCATCATATTCCATATACCCTGGTGAAATTTCAGGAAGGTATGAAAAAATAGATACTGCCCAAGCCTAACTGCTTTCAGATTCTCAGCTCCTGGAAACCTTTACAAAGCAGTTTAAAAATCCACAGCACGGTTACACCCAGGGAATTTTAAGAACAAGCTTTACAAAAAAAAATCTCTAGTGTCAAAGTCAAACCATCCTGTCTTTGATACTGATGAAGGACACTTATATGTCGCCGTTTGTCAAGAAATATCTCAAGTATGTGTATAGGTCTCTATGAAAATGAGCACTCAGTCTCAGGGGGATAATGCAAAGGTTCTTTACAGAGCTGTGACCTGATTAGGGTTGGGCGATAGAAACTGCCCTACTAACAACTAGTTATATACTATACTATACTTTCATATACTAATATATGAAATTATCATCCCCCAAAAAGCTGAAGAGAAAGATGCATATTTATAAATATCTATGGACTGGGGAGTCATATGTTGTAATAACCATAAGTGGCCACAAATTGACCACAGTGTGTAGGCAGTGAGCTTATTTTACACACGGGCATGCTGAGATCCATGATTCAGATCAATCAGCAGTAAGGTTATTTTAATTCATTAACATTATGCTACTCTCCTACAGCCTTGCCACCACTAATTGCCATGTTTATATTTTGTTGCTTATGAGAAAGCTCCCAATGATTGAGGGTTGAACGCTCACCGTGAGTGAGAGTTTTGAGTCTTTGTGGATGGAGTCGGTGGCAGACTTGCATTTGGGACTGCCCCTTGAAAGTCAGAAATGTGAATCCTCAATGGACTGGGACTGCTTCAAGTCGAGCAGCTCTTATTTGTTTTTCGTTTTTGTGCTAATCAGTGTGCAGTTCAGTGTACTTCTGGGGACCCAGATTTTGCTGCAGAGTGAGTGCTTTTGACTTTCATGCTACTTTTTGGTACAGTGTTGTCTAAAAGACTTACAATATCATGAGTGATTATTTACCTCATTTCAAATACGTCTCAGGCATTTGAATTCTATTGCCACTATTACTTGTGACGGAGTATACGCATGAAATGTCGACAAAGAGAGAGAGAGGGAGAGAGAAAGAATGCAGCGGAGGTTTTTATTTTACTGTTTACGTATACATTACATCTTGCTGATGCTTTCTGTTATGAAACTATCCCCTTTGCTGCTGAAACACCACACAGTTTCCCTGTTGAAGGAATAACATATGATTATATTTTTAGAAAAGGCCGTGTACAGGAATGCGTACAATAACTATCATTGTTGTCATTCATAGCCAGTAGGTATCTCCGTAATGTGTAGGAAGGACAAATGTAGGCATAATATATGAAAAAAATATATATTATAGGTATATACGTATAATACCAAAGCATAAATATATTTTTCAATAATGCAAACACACTGTGGTATAGATAGTGTCAGCTTGTTGATACCACTTGAATGTCAGCTGATAAAAATAGGTAATCAATCTATATAGATTTCTTATAATCTTATAATCTATAATCTTATAATGATATTTTGCGCCTCTTTTATTAATTGATTGTTTTTGCCATTATCCTGCCGTGCTTTCATGTGTAACTCTTTACAATCTAAACATAATAAATTTAGCTAATAGCATTACCCTACCTCCTCTCATCTGCAGCAGGTAGTAGTTATCCTAGTGGTCACTGCAGATCTGCAGGTCTATGTAGGTAGTGTATTGACAGGAGTGTTAGGATCCATTTGTCCATGGTCTCCCTGCCTCACATCCTGCACAGCCTCCACTGTCTTTTATTCCTCTCTCTCTCTACACCAACTCTTCAATGCATATACTCCGGTTCACATACAGGTGGCGATCAAATTCAAACCTTCATCCACAATAATGAAATCTGGCAAATAATCATCCATGACACTGAATATCTTTTAGATAACACTAAACTACATTTACTGAAAACTACTCTGATTACTGTTCTCTCCAGAACTCACACAGGCTTCCACTGCTGTTTTCTTGTTAAGAGATATTTCTGAAGGAGACTCCTACTTAACAAGGACATAACAAACAGATAGGATGAAGTAAAAGGTAAAGAGACACTTTAGAAACTTTTAATGGACATACAGTGACAATGTTTAGTTGTCCTGTGTGCTTCCATTGCAGCTTGTTCTGCAGCTGAAAAACGCTGAAGTTATCCTTTAACACAACACAGTCTCTGGCTTTTGTTGGCTGTATAGTGTCAGCAAAAAATATTGTTTCATATTTCCTATCCATCGTTAGTCCCGCTGAGCCCTGTTCAAAATTCCCAACTTTGTATACATTTAAAAATAAATCATTGAATATTTGTATTAAACAGCTGACTGACATAATTCTGAATCAGGTACAGCCCTACTTTTGTAGGTGAGTCTTATGTATGTAAACTTCTGCTTGATCGTTCGTTTGACGCTTGTTCGTTATACACTCCAGCCCACTTGATGGCGATAATGCCTCCTTTACGTGGGTGTCGCAAACCAGTATGAAACCACTGCAATGTAATGGGACACAGAAAAGAAGCAGAAGAAGAAGGCTGGCGTTGTGTTCAAAGGCATCGTGCTGCGAAGGTTGTTTACAAGCGAGTAATAATGGGCAAGTTTTGTGTGGTCAGCGACTGCAGGAGAATTCCTCCGAAGAGGAGGAGCGCACACAGCACTGTCGATGCGCCACTTTCGCTGAGCTAAAAGACTACAATGACTACAACCTTGTCGTAAACAACCCCCTTTCCGTTTCCAGTGGTGGATTACTACCATCGGACAATGAGGCTTCCTATAGGAAATCAATGCATGGACAAAATGTCAAATAAATCATCACGGAAACCACAGTTTGCTACGATTTTTATGTGGGAACATCAAGGAACACCACTGACCACTCGGTGAGTTTCATGGCTTTGAAAATGAAAGTTTAAGGTGGTTTTAGGACAGATTTACACATGGCCATAGACAGCATTGTTAAGCCAGGCAGGGGAAAGCCAAATTCTCTCAAATTGTAAGAGAAGGAGCAATCGTCAAGATTTTGGTCTTAACCCCTCTATTTCATCATAAACAACCCAGGAATGGGGCTCAAAGTGCAAAATATCGGACTTTTCCTTTAAGGGGAAATTGTCATAAAACATATCTTTAAGAGCTTTTTAGAATTTTGTCACTAGGAACAACATTTTACACTCACCAGCCACTTTATTAGGTACAACAGGTACTATTACCTGTTGGACCCCTTTTTGCCTTCAGAACTGCCTTAATTCTTTATGGCATTGACTCAACAACATGCTGGAAACATTCCTCAGAGATTTTGGTCCATATTGACATAATAGCATCTCACAGTTGCTGCAGATTTGTTGGCTGCACATCCATAATGTGAATCTCCTGTTCCACCACATCCCAAAGGTGCTCTATTAGTTTCGGCTCAGGTAGGCTGTGGCATTTAAACAATGCTCAGTTGGTACTAAGGGGCCCAAAGAAAGCATTCGCACACCATTACACCACCACCAGCAGCCTGAACCATTGATACAAGGCAGGGTGGATCCATGCCTTCATGTTGTTTCTGACCCTAGCATCTGAATGTCTCAGCAGAAATCCAGACTCATCAGACCAGGTAACATTTTTCCAATCTTCTGTTGTCACATTTTGGTGAGCCTGTGTGAACTGTAGCCTCAGTTTCCTGTTGTTAGCTGACAGGAGTGGCACCCAGTGTGGTCTTCTGCTGCTGTAGCCCATCTGCTTCAAGGTTGGACGTGTTGTTGGTTCAGAGATGGTCTTCTGCATACCTTGGTTGTAACGAGTGGTTATTTGAGTTCCTGTTGCCTTTCTATCATCTTAAACCAGTCTGGCCATTCTCCTCTGACCTCTGGCATCAACAAGGCATTTTCACCCAGAGAACTGCTGCTCACTGGATATTTTCTCTTTTTGGGACCATCCTCTGTAAACCCTAGAGATGGCTGTGTGTGAAAATCCCAGTAGATCAGCAGTTTCTGAAATACTCAGACCAGCCCGTCTGGCACCAACAACCATGCCACGTTCAAAGTCACTTAAATCACCTTTCTTCCCTTTTCTGATGCTCGGTTTGAACTTCAGCAGGTCGTCTTGACCATGTCTACAATGTCTGATTAGCTATTCGCATTAATGCGCAGTTTAACAGGTGTACCTAATAAAGTGGCGTATACTTGGAAGTGAGTGTATAGTGGGATGTTCTGTGAATAAAGCCGCTGGTCTTTCTGTCTGAAAGTCTTGAAGGTACAGACAAAGGAAAACAATTGCTTTACATGCAGCTGCAAGGGAGGACGTGCAGTGCAGTGTGAGGGGCAACTGGAGGTCACAAATACACACACACCCACACAAACACACATGCACACAGGTATATTATGATAACTCTGTGGTGTGAATCCTGTGAACACCTGTTTCTGTCTGTGAAGATTAGAAAGTGCATCATTTCCTTGAAAAGATCGCTGTACTTAAAAACGAACTGACTGCACACACACACACACACACACACACACACACACACACACACACACAAAACTGAAAACACAAATGTAATATAAATATGTTACACATGAAAACACACTCTGATTGAGCACATACACTTATTATTGAGTTTCACAATTCAATTACTCAATAAAACATGAGTTAGATTAATGAAAAACATGAAACGCGTCGCTGATCATCTAATATGATCTCATCAGTATGATCTGTCTTGTTTTGTGATTGTACATTTAGCCGTGAAAGAAACGGCATATTTGTTTGCTACACAGCAGCAGCAAGAAAACAGTCAGTTTTCTTGTATTTATTTCCATCTGCATTCCTAAGGTGTCACTTTTAAAATCACTAGCTTTTACTGGGTGTGAAAAAGTTTCACTTATTTGATGGGAGGTGTCAACACTGTCACCAAAGACACATGGGAAAGAGGCAGAATACATTTCGGGAGATTTTGATATGTTAGAAATGGGACGTTTGACATTTATCAGGAAACCTTAGGGAGACAACAGTTTTTTTTCTGACAAATTATTTGTATCATTAAGAATGCATGATTAGTCAACAAAATATTCAGGAATAGCAATCCTAACTAAGCACACTTTAAGTATAAGCATTTGAAGCAAGAAAATCATCTTGTCTTTATAAGAAATCCAAACCAATATTTTAGCTAATTACTTAATAAAATACAGAGGAACTAAATGATGAAAGAAAATTAATCATTAAAATTGACAATGAATGTATTTTTCTTTGACTAATTGATCAGTTGATTCTGCTCAAATTGCGACTGAGTAATTTTGTGCTTTTTGGTTTGATCCATCCACTTTCTTTTAACATGACCTTCAGTCTAATTAGCTTGTGTGCCTACATTTCCCAGAAGACACCACAGAATGTGTCTGAAGTCTCGGTGGAGAGAATATAAAGTTAAGGAGCTCTGCTGCATTGTTTTGCCTTTGTTTGATGTCATTCACTTCTTTTTCCTTGTCTCTGCGGCACTCTTAGCTCCAGTGCTGAATGTTAGTGAAGTCAGCCAAACCACTTTTAAAGTAAATGCTGGTGTGAGCCAATCAGGAGAGATACTCTGTAGTGCAATAATTTTATAAGTGAACTCTAATCAGGATGCACACTTATGTTTAAACATTACAGATGATCAAGAAAGGCATTTAAAGGTACAGTGTGTAGGATTGAAGTGGATATATTAGCAGAAATAGAATATAATATTCATATTTTCATTAGTGTATAATCACCTGAAACTAAGAATCACTGTGTTTTTGTTACCTCAGAATTAGGCATTTATATCTACATAAGGAGCAGGTGCTCCTTCACAGGGATCACCATACTATCCCAAAACAGACAGACCAAACATGGGTTCTAGACGGGCCATCTGCACTGGCCACTGTTGTTCTTCTACACGCTTCGCAAACAGGGGAATTTTAGCTCTGCAACTTCACCGCTAGATGCTTTAAAAGTGTATCTTACCAGTAAAATGAGAGACTACTAACAAGGTTCATACAGACATTACAAAATAAAATTCAATGACTTTCAAGTACTTTTTCAAGCACCTTTTTTTTCATTTTCAAGGACTTAACTCAAAGGAAATAGACTAATTAATTTTCAAATATAATTTCTATCAAATATGAATAAATGATATGATCAATGTCTCTCTTTCCAGCTAAGGGGTATTTATTACACTGTTAAAATTCTCAACAAAACATTTGAATGTCATCAAATAATCTACAAGTAGCTCAAGGAAATGATGCCAGCTGGAAACTAAGTTTCACTTTTAGTTTTTGGTGGAGCCATTACAGCAGTGCACTGCTGAAGGGACAGGATGGGCCTTTCCCAAACCACCCTCTACAAACTCTCCCTTTCCACTCCCACTCCCTTTCAACGTTCATGCGGAGGGTCTGCCACACTGAGTGCCATCCTGAACCAACTAGTTAGAGGTGGAAGTGAGTTGTAAGACCCGCTGACAGTGAGTCTGCACCGATGCTGACTTACTGACCATGTGCAGTGCTTTATTGTGTTTGTCATGGAAGTCGCTCTGTACAAATGTAGTTCAGTGACTACCCTTACAAACATAACTTTTAAATTTAAATTTTTAGGCCTACTGTCATACAGATGTTAACAACTTAAAGGTTACATTGTATAAAGGATAAAATATATCCCCCTCTAGTATCTAGAAAATGGTCGCGTTCATGTGCTTGTAGTGCTGTATATGTACAAGAACTGTTTACAAAAACCAAGCAGCTTACAAACAGAGTGAAAACTATTATATCTATTTTTTATATATTCTCAATTTATAGTCATTTATTTCTTTTAATAATAAAATCATGATATACAAAAATACAGGTAGGCCTAAACAATAGCAGCATGTACAGATTAAAGATTATCAAGTGCTACAAATACATACAGTATGAGGAACAGAAAACTGGAGAAAGTTTTATTTTTCTCCATTATAAAGAACATGAAATTGGATTAAGCTATTTATTTTTCTCCCTGGTTACCAACAGTTACAATGGTTTCTCTTTCCTACCGCAGAGAGGGAAGCTTGTCCCAAAGCTTGCTGCTGTGTTTATCCCCTACACCTTGATTTGTAGGGAGTGGAGGGTGCTTAATTCAGCTGTGAAGGTGACTACAGAAAGAATAACACTCCACGACTGACTGGGAGTGGGTAGGGTCTACTTTTGGAAAGGCCCGAAAACAAATCACAGTGAAAAGCCAGCTCATTAATTCATTTCAAGTTTTGACATGCCAACGCAGATTTACTGGTGTTGCCGCATTTTAAAGAGAGGTGCAAAATAAAAATAAACAATGATATAGTTTATAATGACCTGATGAACAAAACTTTGGTCAAAATATAACAGTGACAGTGGTATGCAGTTCATTTGAATTTCATAGACTTTTTAAGCACATTGTAAAGGGGGCTTTTGTATCAGTAATCTAATTATAATTATATAATTATAATTATATCTAATTGTATCAGTAATCTAATTTTGCAAAGTAACTCGTAGCTAAATCTTTAACATTAATTTCAGGTGTGAAAATATATGATTTGACTCTGAAATGTAGTGGACGTGTGGATGTATAATTAGCGTGACAGTACAGTACCTGAGTAAATTTACTAAGTTACATTCTACCATTGGATTTAAGCCAGTTTTAACCTGGACAAAAGGCTGAATGAACACCAACTGTCTCCAGTCCAAAACTGGTCCCAGCATTGCCTGGTTAGGGGGTCAAAGGAGACATGGATAAGGCCGAATACAGCGTCCTGTTACCACATTGAAAGCTGGTGTAAAATAAACCAATGAGGTTTGAACTGAGTGTAGAAAGATGTAGCTTTCACGACTCGAAGATTCAAAGCAAAGAAAGACAACAACTGTTGGAACTCTTGACTTTCAGATTGATTTCAGCTTGAATTTGTTTTTGTGGTCGCTGTGTAGTTTCGTCGTTAATGACCTTCCATACAGTCACAGACAGAAAAATACAAAGAGACAAATGTACAGCGAGACTGTGATTGTGTAATGAGGTTACAGAGAAGAAAAGAAGAACTATTCCACAGAAGTGTGACTGTTGTCATAAAGCTGGATTCATTTTTAGCTTCGGCCAGTGAAGTGGGATTATGCAACCCACACACACACACACACACACACACACACACACACACACACACACACACACACACACACACACACACACACAGAAGTCAAACTGCAGTTCTCTCTGTGTTTCACACTGCCTCTGGTCCCAGACTCCAATCTCATCTTCACCAATCTTCTCCCCTCTCTCTCTATTTCTGTCTCTCTTTCTCCCCCTCTCTCTGTCACTGTCTCTTTCTCCCTCCTCCCCTTCCCTCCTCGCTCCCCATCCTCTGTTGCCACGGCAGCAGTGTGAAGAGGAGTGATGCAGGGGAGGAAGAGGAGAAGGAAGAGGAGGAGGTAGGATCGCAGGGGTACCGGGAGGTGGTGAAGGGCAGAAAATGTCATCTCGCAGAAAGAAAAAATCTGACGCTGATGGGATGTTTGTAGGTTTGGTGAAAAACTGAATTTAGTTTTTAAAAATGAGAGTGAGACATTGACAGACAAAGAGAGGGAGAGAAGCTGTTACTGAACACTGGATTACATTTCGACTACTCATTTTGTTTCTCTTCACTTCACACGCACTTTCTAAAAACATTGATATTGGCTATTGTAATGTAGTCATACCTGCACACACACACACACACACACACACACACACACACTGAGATGCTCAGCTGGGTCATTTCTTACTCGACAGTCAAACTGGGCCCGAAGCTTCTTCTTTCGTGTTTTGCCGTCTGCTATTTAGTATCGACCAAACTGAAAACTCCAGATTTTAAATCTGGCCTTTGGCAGCCACACACACACACACACACACACACGCTCAAATACACACGCTCTCAGCTCTGTGAACATCCATCCAAATAATTCATAGTCCAAATCAAATGTCCGCTGGGTATTTAAACAGTTTTCTCCTCCACACACTCAAGGTGTATGAGGGTTGCTGAAATGCACTTTCCTCGAAATTCGACAAAAAAGCCTCCTTTCGTCAGTGCAATTGTGATGAGACAGTCCTTCTCAACTTGTTACGGTGAATATCGTGTTGAACTCCCAGTGGCCACAAACACAGCACAACAGAGTCCAATTAAAACTAAGACTTAGAGTTTGACTGACAGCTTTTGCAGTGGCCTGATTCAACCAAACAAAGAGAGTTCAATCTGAAAGCACTACCCACTCACCACAATGAATAGTGGCATTGTACATTTCTTCAAACCATGAATACGTTACACTTGTACAGTCATTATATGGTACATATCTTGAAACATTACATACATTTTTTACATTTCACCATGCTGTGGTTACGTGTGATTATGGCACAAAAACCACTTTCAATACCTGGATTTGGTGGTACCATCCCGTCTGGAAGCACAGCTATGCCTCGGTAAGAAAAAACAACCACGTTTTGTGGCATAATCCTGGCAGAAAACCCAGCAATGTCTGTCTAGGTGAAAAACAACTGCTTCTTGTGACACTATCCCGGCTGGAAATGCAGCAATATCTGGGTATGAAACAGTCACTTTTCCTGGCACTATCCTGGCAGAAAATGCAGTGATGTCTCAGTAAGAAAACATCCACTTTTTGCGGCACAACCCCTGCACTATCCCTTGTCATGGCACTATACCACAAAAGAAAGACTGCAATGGGTTACAAACAACGCCACGTCTAGTGGCGTAAAGGCAGTAGAAATGCAGCAATTACTCACTATAAACTACCGATTTTGTTGTTGATCTTGAACAGTGGTCTGCAGCTTCGCAGGCATCTTGCCTAGGTGTCACCATCCACAGTCTCCCCCACAACCTGATGTCAAAGTCAGGTCATATACAACATAATTTTAGAAACATTGCTATGATATGTATAAAACATACAAATAAACACATTCGTAGTTTGCAGAAATATACAATGCCCACATTTTCTTCTGGTGACTGGGCTGAAAAGCACCTTTAGTGTCAGGCTAACATTTGGTAAAAACACTGACTTGGATATCAGGAAGAAACATAAAACAAAACTATATTCTTTGTAAAACTACAGTTTGTATCACTTGCTGTAAAAACTGTTAGAAACACATTACACAATCAGTTATTAGCTCCAAGAAGAAACTGTCTTAGAACAAAGTTTTGGGCTTCGTCTTTGGACAAACAGAAGAAAAGCTAGCTCTTTTATTAGGTGAGAAACCAAATTAAAATCCTATAAAGACCTCAAAGTTGTCTTGGAGAGACAAAGAAGCCTCAGGAACTCAAAGTTTGAACATAAAGCAACAAATCAAAGCTGATAACAAAGCTGGAATTTATTTTGCTGATGATAAACCGCTTTCTGTGGATAAACAGGTTTTTGGAATATGTTCTGTACGTTCAGGTGTCAAATAATTGTGGTTATAGTGTATTTGTACATTTTTAGACATGCTCCTGTGTGTGTGTGTGTGTGTGTGTGTGTGTGTGTGTGTGTGTGTGTGTGTGTGTGTGTGTGTGTTTGTTTGTGTGAATTTGTGTATCACTCATAGTTTTCCCGAAGGCTCCAGGTTTCTTCTCAGAGTTCTGTCCGCAGGCTATGAGCTGATTCTCGATAATGATGGAGTTCAGATGGAGGACAAAACTTGCCTCAAGAACTTGACACTTTCAGTGAGGAGCTTTAACCCAAACTATTGTTACTGTCTGTCAAACTGCTGCTTCAAACTTTATATTGATCTGCTTTATATCTTTGAACCTTTAGCCCTTATGTTACCCAGTATCTGTGGGTTTGTCTTGCACTGCATTTTTTTTAATTTTTATTGTCTATTTTATTTATTGTCTGTCCTTTTGTAGCACCATGGTTGCTTTTCACTGCAATTGTATCAAGAGACACGTATATCAACAAATGTAACATCAAAAAAAGATGCTTAGGACTAGAATTAATCTGATCAACAAGCATCATAGGTTGTATTCATTAATTGCATGTTTATCTATAAACTAATTGGTGCCATTTTAGAATAGAATAGAATAGAATAGAACAAACTTTACTTATCCCGAGGGGAAATTCAGCTGTCCAGCAGCTCGTAAAAGACAAAAAAAAAACCCAAACTAAAGTATATCAAAATAAGTGCACAAATAGAAATCAAGTTGATTAGATAAAGTTGTCCATTTCATTTGTCCATGTAAATGTGTGTGTGTGACTGGATTCAAGAGGTGTTAAACAGGCTTATTGCCATGGGGACGAAGGATCTCCTGAACCACTCTGTTCTGCAATGCAGTGAGATGAGCTGACTGTTGCAGCTGCTCCTCTGTCATTCCAGGAGGCTGTGAAGAGGGTGTCTGCTATTGTCCATTCAATGTGCTCCTCTCCACCACAATTCTTAGTGGGTCCAGTCTCCTGCAGAGCACTGAGCCAGCTTTTTTAACCAGCTTGTCCAAACGCTTGGTGTTTTTGTCTGTCAAGCTGCTTCCCCAACACACTGCAGCACAGAGAAGAGCATCGGCCCCTACTGTCAGGCAACTCTGCCCCTTCCTGTAGAGGGCGTCAGTGTCAGAAAACCAGTCCAGCTTATCATCCAGGAGGACCCCCAGATATTTGTAGGTGTGCACCACCTCAATGTCCCCCCCCTGTATGGAGACTGGTTGATGATGTGACCTCTTTCTTCTGAAATCCATCACCATCTCCTTGGTTTTTGCTGTGTTCAGGTGGGGGCAGCACTTACTTCACCAGTCCCTGAAGGCATCCACGAGGTACCTCCCATTCCTGATTGCTCCTGATACAAGCCATTAAGCATTAAATGTAATACTTTTTTATGTCTGGAGTACTGTCTGGACCCTGTAAATACCTGTAAAGAGTCTACAGCCATGCTAGTGGCTCTGTAAGGCTGTGCATCGGCACAACAGTGCTTTGAGTTTAAATGCTAACAACAGTATGCAAATATACTCACAATGAAAATGTGAGCAAGCTGTTGTTTAAAAGGCCCAGTGTTGTAGTTTAATGCATTTGTATGCTAACATTTGCTGATTAGCAGAAGTTCAGCTGGGCCTGATGGGAATTTCATTAGTTTTGCAGATGTTAAGTCATATAAGAAAAAGTATTGGACAAATAAAAAATTTGACCCAAGGATGGCTTTAGATAAAAAGTCAGAGAATCAAAAAAGATATACTTTATTCTCTGGGCACCATAAATGCCTGTACCAAATTTAATGGCAATCCATCTAATGTCTGTGCTGATTTTTTGGGCCAACCAAGTAAACAAATGACCAACAGAAGTAAATGTTGGCATTGTATGTTACGGCAAATCACAGATAGGTAACATTTGTACATTTCTAACCTGTCAATGTTTCTAAAGTGGTGTAGTATATGAGCTGACATTGTCATCTGGAGGCAGAGACGATGATGGGTGGCATGTCACCCAGGCGACCACTGCTCAAGGCTAGCAAAATGCAAAACCAGTTGTTGTTAAGCAAATCATTGCTCCTTTTGCCACCAAATGTGGGTGTTTTTTTTGCGTCCCATTGCTGTGTTTCTATCAGGAATAGTGCCACAAAAAAGAGGCTCATTTTCACAGACATTGTAGCATTTTGTGCAGAGATGTGAGCCAAAAAAGTAGTTGTTTTTTTGGCAACTCAATGCTGCATTTCCCACGGGCATAGTGCCAGGAATAGTGGTTGTGTTTCACCAAAACATCATCATGTTTCAAGTCCAGATTGTGCACATATTTTAAACCAAAACATGATCTTTTCCTTTGTACGACCAAGTGTTTTGTTTTGGTTTTTTGCACAATCTAACCATACATTAATGCTAGCATTGTTGAAACATAAAGAAACATGCAGTATCCGTGTATCCACCACATAACAATGTAATGACAAAATTTATTTTGGGAATCTGTAGAGCCATAGCAAGTTCTCAGTGGCCTTTCATGTCCAGGTATTACGCACTAGATATCCTACTGCGTCCACTATTGATGTTCTGGGACGCCGCTACAAATGCTAACAATACGTAAACAAAAGTACATGATTAAGTTTAGGCTACAAAGGCACATGTTAAAACAACAAAAGCAGGAAGTTAGGTTTATTACAATAAAAGCACATGGTTGGATTCAGCACCATTTCCATCAGCAGTGTTTCAACCTGACGCCTATCAGTAGCATATCATACTGCTGCAACAGCTGCTGTCCGGCCATGTTATGAACTAATGCTTTCCATCCGTGTTTCATCCTGCCATGACAGATGCTGTCTGGCGGACTGGTGGCGTATCATAATACCGCAAAAGGTTATGTCCGGCTACAAACGTCCCTCACTCGAAACATCCAAACTCTGCCAATCGGTTAAATACACAAAGAGCAGAACCTCCTAAACCTGACAAATTTGTAAACAATAAATTCTATTCTTTTTTTCTCCATACATCACATTCTAATATTCACCTACCATCTGCTGGATTTACGTTACTGCTCTTGTGTTTATTCTCATCATTTCTACTGTTTACTCTAGACCTCCACCCATCAGGACCAGATCGTGTCTGCAGAATACAGACACAAGTAATAGCTACAGTATTCAGGGTTGTAGGGCCCAGCATGCACCGGGAGAGCTGGGTCACACCAGGCCACCAGTTTATCACACACACACACACAGAGGTAGCGTGTTCACACTCACATTCACACTTTCTACTAATTACAGTTATTATTCCCTCTGACCTGCATGTGTTAGGACAGAGGGAGGAAATTAGAGGAAATACTGGTCTCTCTCTTACACACACACACACACACACACACACACACACACACACACACACACACTTCTCCATTTCCTGACCATAAAATGAGCAGAGAGCTGAATGTTCACTGTTTGTCTCATTAATGATCATAATGATGGAAACAAATATTTTGGCCTGGTATTCTGCATCACCTCACATGCCCTTTTAGCAAGTATCGACTTTGTTACATTAACTAAAGTTGAAGAAGTGTATTTTATGTTAATATTAAATGAATGCAGTCTCATTTTTTATACTGGAATTACTTTTGGAGGGGCAAAGGTGTTTGTTTGAGGGGGGCTGTGGCTTCCTGATGTGAAAAGGCTGATATGAGATGAGTGACTGATTTAAGCTGAGAGAATCTGAGTCTGGCAGTGTTTCCTTCCTGTTTTTTTATTGTGAAAGTTGAAGAAGTCTCTCAGAAACAACCATCCTCATGAGGAATCTGAAAAGCATCATCACACCAAATCTCCGATGAGAAATCTGAAAAAATAAACAGTTTTTCAAGAAGCAGCATCTCATTTTCAAATCATCACAACTTTGTTTCTTGGGCGTTCTTCCTCTCCCTTCAGCTTTTGTTTTACTCCTTCTCTCTGAACTTTTCTCTTAAAGGCATAAAGTTCCGATAACTGTTTGTTTGTAATTTTCCTGACGTGTGTATTGAAGCTATTTTTGCTGTTGGATAAAGTGTTCGCCTCTTTGTCATTGAGTGTCTTTGTGTCCTGGTGTCACCCCTGGAAGCTATTTTCTTTTCAGCTCTTTTTCTTTGTTTCCTTGTTCTCCTCCATCTTGTCTCCAGTTGTCATTTAGTTTCAGTTGTGTCTTTGCTTGTCAGCTTCACTTTTTGTTGTACTATTTTGTGTATTTTGGTGGAGTTTTTTTCAGTCATATCTACACTATTGTTTGCTATATAAATAAAGATAAACTGAAACTTAAAATGTTAACCTGAACTTAAAGTCCCCCTCCACCAAAAAATGTGTTTTTCTTCTGTTTATGTCACCAACAATGTCTGACCTTCACTGTACAATTGTTTGTCACTAAAGAAGTGTTTTCACTTTCATCTCCTGAAGGAAGTGATGTCTGTGCACCTCCCTAAAATCTGACACTCAAATGAACCCCAGACAAGCTTGATTAGGAATTACACTAATAAGAAAGTCCCCCGCTGTCTAAGACGGGAAACACACAACAGCCTTCGCAAAAGAAATCCAAAATCTGCAGCGCAGAGCGGACTCATCACACAGTATAAAACTTTCGGTTGATTATAATGGTTGCTGTCTGCTGCAGGCATGTCATGGCTGACTGGTCGCACTGCGCCCATGTACCATGTATTTTGGCAATTATTCTAGGCCTGTGTTTTACAACCAGTAACACTGAGTCAGCCACTGACAGTTAGCTACACGCTAATAAACAACATAAATCAATAAAATATGCAAACTCTTCTTGCCCTTCTGATGTGTCTGTTTCCTCTAGCACTAGTCATCTTGATGCCTACTTCACTTTACAGGTCAACCGTTCACTGGTCTAACCCTGTCAGCTCCATGTCAGCACTGAAGAAAGTGGATGTTACTGTAGCTATTGTCATTACTGTTATTGTTGTGCATCTCTCTCTCTCTTTGTGTTATTTCGAAATATGGATTACTGTAATTGTATTATGTTGACTTATTCTGTACACCTGAAAGAGGGATTCCTTTTCATTTGCTCTTCCTGAGGTTTCTACCAATTTTTTCCCTGTTAAAGGGTTTAACTGGATAATTTTACCTTATCCGCTGTGAGGGTCCAAAGGGACAGACGGATTTCGTATGCTGCAATGCCCTCTGAGGCAAATTGTGATTTGTGATATTAGACTCTATAAATAAAATTAAAGAAACCCACCACATGCAGCTGCAGCACAGTGGTACAGCAGTTAGCATTGTCGCCTCACAACAAGAGCATTCCTGGTTCCTGGGGTGGAGAAGTTCTTCTGTGTGGAGTTTGCATGTTCTCCCCCAGTCAATGTGGGTACTCCAGCTTCCTCCCTCAGGTCAACGCTATGCAGGTTAGGTTAACTGGTGACTCTAAATTGCCTGTAGGTGTGAGTGTGAGCATAAATGGTTGTCTGTCTCTATATGTTAGCCCTGTGATAATCTGGCAACCTTTCTAGGGTGTACCCCATCCTTTGCGCAATGTCAGCTGGGACAGGGTCCGAGTGTCTGTTGTTTGAACAGCAGGAAAACAGTCTCTGTGATAAGGTGGAACACACTTGCTAAAATGCAACCTCGAAACCCTTTTAAACTCTTTAACATTATTTACCAGCATACATATGCAGATATCTGTTTATAGAGATTAGCCAAAATGACACGTGTATGGAAGAGAAACTCTTGGCCCCACTGTGTCCACCCTTGTCCGTTGTTTTGACTTTTTCTGTAATCTCATTGCCTCTAAAATTAGCTTCATATTTAGGTTGAACACATGTTAAAAGTATCACTTAGCTTAGTCTAACTCCTACCTTCCTGTTACACAGTCTAACAGGCCAGGATGCTGTTCTGAATATTGGGGTGATGTTTCGATGTTGCTTCCTATTTGGACAGTCAGGTACCCCTGTAGCACCTTACTGCACTGTGTTAGTCACTGGTGTGTGAAGTGTTGCTGTGCTCAGCTGATCTATCCCTTGGACCTGTTTCAATAAAGGCTAAAATAGAAATATCCTCCCTCCCAACACCTCCCCAAAATGACCCGACATTGGCCGCCCTCCCGACTCTCCTCCTCTTTGCTTTTTATCATTGGCTGGACTCCGGCTGGACGATGCATGCCGGCGTTCCAAGAAACACTTCTTTCCAAGTCTCACCTTGGTCCAAGGCTCACATTTAATTATGGCTCTGATTCATGGCCCTTTTGTTATTACTGTCAACTCCACTTTCCACCTCCAGACCAAACAAAGAGGTTTTTCCTTCACACATTTCTTTTCTCCTTAGCCCTCCCTTCTAATCACTTCTGCCATCTTCATCTCCGTTTGTCTGCCTTCCTCCCGTCGCATAGAGAAAGAACAGAACAGTTTAGATAACAGAACAACAGAGATTTGGATCTCAACATTAGATCTGATTTTCTTGAAAGAGACACAAAACAACTACAATGACAAGCAAAAAGATGACAAAGAGACCAGAGCTGTAACAGTCTGTATACTGGTACCAAATCTTCATGTCACAGGGTATAGAATACACAGAAAACTTAAGCTGTGCACCATTAGAAACAAATGCTGAAGTTAACATAACTGGCATGTGAGTCATTTACACAACAGTGAAGGCAAATAAAATGCCAGAGCTGGAAGACCCCTCTGCGGGTCCATGGTCAATAACAACAACAACAGAGAGAGGCGGTGTGTCGCTGTTGTTCTACTGTTGCAGAGTGGGATTGAAACACATTGAATATGCTAAAGCACATTTGACTGCCAGGAGTAAAGATCACTGAGACAAGTAAAAAATAAACCAAAGCTTAATCACCTTCTCCCCACTGTTTTCATGTAGCCTTTAGATGCATAGGCAAAACAAGATAAAATAATTACTGAAGAAATCTGATTTTGTTGCATTCAAGTTGATTTTTATATTTAAGTCTGAACTGCTGCTTTTTGGGAAAGTGTTTGTACAGTGCTATACAAAAGTGTTCCAAAGCTGCCAGTGGCCAAAATGTTACAGCAGTCACACTTTGAAACTACTGTCTGTCCATAAATTAAAAGAAAAGTATCCCAATGAATCTATTGTCATTTTATTCATTGAATTGGATTTGCACCAAACCGTGACTCCTGCAAACCGTTAACTCCTAAAAAAAAAAAAAAACCCACAAAAAAACCTACAACAAGAAATGAAACAACTTTAAAGAGAAGCACAACATGCAGACACAAAACAACCACAAATACACTACAGGAAACTGGTGTCTAGCTCCAGAGCAAACAAAAACATTATTTGGAGGTCCCCAGGGCCCCATTCTTGGTCCTCACAAATTCAGATTATAGGGAAAAATATATAGTAAATCCATACAGGTGACACACCAGAGGCCTTTACTATGAAACAGGATTTGGCATTAGTGCGGTAACCTCAGGGTTAACTCTGCGTTTATAGTTCTACAATGCTCGTTCTCTTTTTACCAGGATAAAGCACCATGGTCACTTATGCTGAACAGCTACCTGCTCCAGAGTGAGTTATGTTCCTGTTAATACCCTGACCACTGACCAATCAGATCACTTGGAAAAAAGTATCCGGACATGGACAAAAGTCTGAAGTGACAGGAAAAAGCATGTGGCCTATATATTGTTACAAGTCAGAATCGTCTCATTGTTCCAGGGCTCTATTTCCACTGGTTTTAAAACAGAGCCTCTAACAAATGGAGAGATTGTTTACAACACTAAACACATGATTATAGCAGGATTTTAACTTATGCAAAGTTTATTTTGGTCCGCAGAGACTAACATGATCAGAACTAGAAAAAAAAAACAAAAAAAACCTGTTAATTGGCTCTGGTTATTATAAATGCAACCTCAGATAGACCTCATCAGTCATTTACTGCTTTCCCACCCTTTACTTTGATAGCAGAAACAGTCTGGCATTACTTTAACGTGTCTTATGTGACATATTCAGACATATTTGTCATCATCCAACCAAATAGCAAAAAATACTCACTCTATGCTAATTTAGTATATAATAATACCAACACATATCTTAAGTCTTGGCCTATGTTTAACATTTGGAAATCATTTCCAGTATTCCTCTGTCTTGTGTTATGAGATTATAGGCTTATATTTTATATTGACGCCTTTTTACTGTCCCATAGACCAGACATTCCAGCAGGTGATTACTGTTACTCTTTCATCTCATATCATATCATATGAAGTAGCTCACTTCATTCATGGCTCTGATGATATTGCTACTAATTAACACCCCACTTATTTCACGAGTGTGCTTGTGGCTGGATAGGAAAAGGCAGAGTTGACTAAACTTGTTGGTAAACCGGCTTCGCAACACCAGTTATCCAGACAGCCCATGTTAGGGTTAATCAAGCCAGATAACGAAAAGATATCCTGATTAAGTTGAACTGGCTTCATAGTACAGGCCTCAATGTACATAACAATATCACTAGATGACTTTGGTCTCATGCAATCACTGATTAAGTACAATTAACAAGTAAGTTATTGGATGTGGCAACATTCCCTCCAGTTTTACAAAGACACAACTGAAAGAATTTCTATTAATGCCACAAAAACGTCAGGGTCAGATCTTGTGTCTCAGAAAGATTCAGAAAACAATGTTTTTCTACAGTAGACACATTCACTGTAATGCTTTCTCTAGCTGCACCTGATTCAGAATCTCTCATACCTAGATGTTAGATCCCTTCCATTCTCAGATTTTTGCACTAGCTGTCTGTGTCAAAGAATTGATTTAAAACACAAATCAAGCCTCCACAGAAGCCTGATAACGACCTGATCATTTGAATCAGGTGCGTTGGAGCAGGGAAACAACTAAAACATGCAGGGCAGGGGTACTTGAGGACCAGGGTTGAGAAACACTGGTTTAGGACCTAAGTTTATTTTTTCACTTTATAATTGCTGGGTTGTGAACTGTCCAGAGCTCTCAGGTGACATGGGAAAGGTCTACGTGTCAAAAATAAACTTGGAGAACACAGTACAGTTTTTATTTATCAGATATCTGAAGAAAAAAACAACAACAAAAAACATCATATCTGTCAGTTTTCAATTCTCATTGCGACTGATACAGTTTGGTCAGTAGTCAGACAGCACTGAGTTTTGGTACTCAGCAGCCCTGCTTGCAGTACATCTATGTTTGTTGTTGTTGTTGTTGTTGGTGTTCATCTCATAAAGGAGCAGCCAGAGATTCTGCCAAACCTCAGGGATGAGAACATTTGGAGGGAGGGACTCCATATCTGTCATTGATTCTTTCTTTGATTTGTTTCCTTGCTTTATTACCTCCACTCTCTGCAGTTTTTATATTTTCCCAACACAACTGAATGTGGATGGATTCATGAATTTATGTTGCTCTGTTCTCTGTCTTTTCAACATAGTGTGGTTTGTTGATTTTGGAATACATGTTGAGTTTCCTGTGGGCACACGGTCTTGTGATAATTACATTAATATATATCAAAGGTTAACACTGTCATGTCAGTATTGCTCGTCAACTCTTTAAACTCTGCAAGAAAAATGGTCCACCAGTACCTCCGTTGATATTTTTCTTATAGTGATGTCATCTCTTGCAGTATTTTCTAAATGCTTTGTATCTCTACAATCTGTACAACCGAGGCTAAAAAGTTAGATAAGTCCATAAACCATAGTAATTGATAAAGTATTGAAATTGTCTTTAAAAATATACAAAATCTAACATGTTTTTTCATCAGATTTTACAAAATAGAAAAAACCTAAACATATTGATCTAATTTTTAAATAAAAAAAAAACATTGCTTAACACTTATCATTTACTTTTTGAGATACGTTTTTTTTTATAAGCAGACTGCGAAGCTGTTGTAATAGACTGATTGTTCACTCCTCAAGCGCTCCCACGCATTTTCATGTGGTTTGCATTGCGAGTATACAATGTGGTGACACGGAAGATAGAAGCCTTAGCATTCTGCTGCAACAGGAAATTTTAGGTATTATGATTTTTACTGGTGGTTTTTTACTCCATATATACCGAATTCATTAATTAATTCATTTTCCATAACCGCTTATCCTCTTGAGGGTCGCAGGGGGGCTGGAGCCTATCCCAGCTGACACTGGGCGAGAGGCAGGGTACACCCTGGACAGGTCGCCAGACTATTGCAGGGCTGACACTCACATTCACACCTACGGCCAATTTAGAGTCACGAATTAACCTGCATGTCTTTGGACTGTGGGAGGAAGCCAGAGTACCTGGAGAAAACCCAGGGCTCCCACCTGTGTTCGAATATACCGACTTATGCAAACCAATTTCCCACAACCATTTTGGCGAAATAACTGTACAATTACAAGGAAATAACATATTTGCATGGTATGTAAGGTAACATGAGTTCATAACACAATGACACGGAAGACAGAAGCCTAAGCTTTCTGCTGCAAAAAGAATGAATATTTAAGCTATGATGGTTTTTATGTTAGATCAATATACATCAGGCACATATGGGGAAATGCCAGCATAACTACGGCAAAATACCACGTTTGCATGGCATGTTACAGTAAGGTAACATGAGACAGAGGACAGAAGTCTTAGCACTCTGCTGCAAAAAGGATGAATGCTCTTCTTAGTGTAGCCCTTGTTTTACATCTGTTTCAACAGGATCATGCAAACAAAGATGTCCCGTGGCCTGTCCATAGAATGTTCATTTTTGAAGGCTTATGGAGTATAGTCAGAGTATGAAGGCTGGGTGGTGGATGGATCAATGTTCAGCACAAATATTTCTTTTAATACAACAAAGGAGCATATAAAACAGGAAATTCTGAAAAAAGTGCATCTTGTATCTTACAGCCCTGACAAATTCTATTATTTGTGATGTTGTTCATATTTTCATGAGAGAAATTAATATACATGATGGCAGGAAATCTATCTGTACAGACATTTGCTTTGGAAACACTGATTCACACTTCCTGGCATTTCAAAAGCAGCAGCAAACACTTTTTGTTTTTGCTTTTTAAATTTGACTTTATATGTTTCAAGGCCAAGCAAGGTGCTCTTTGAATTGTTTGGGCTTCTGTGCTTTAAAACACAAGGGCACAGAATCAAATATTTATCAAGCTTATACGTCTGCCTGTCAAGAAAAAATTCTTAGGGAGGCAAACTGAACATCAAAAAAGCCTTTCAGCTGCTGAAGGAAATGTCAGGGAAAAAAACGACAAGCTTACACAGCTCGGTACAGGGTGTGTATTCTGTGTGTATTCATGCCTTTCATCAGATGAAAGCTAGGCTTAGATTTGTAGACATACGTAATAATGCTCTCAGGGTGCCAAGGTTTCCTTCTGCATCCCCTGCTCCCAAATGTTTCACCCTATTGCTTATTGCTAGCACGCCGTAGTTTACTGTGTTGATTGCTTTCTGTTAAATCAGCCTGCCAAGATGAGAAAGTTCCTCCAAAAGGAATAACACTGTTGTACTGGAGTCTTTTCAAAAATGCTTTACAATAATCCTCAGTAAGTCTCTCTCATGTCACCAGATCATGCCTGTACATCTGTAGCTTCACTGGCTGTCAAACACGACACCTTATCCAAATCCTTATCATCACCTAAAACTTCTCCAGGACTGACGCTCATCTGTCACTGTGAACAGAGCAGGGATAAAACATTGAAGTGACTTTCAGGCCTCTTCAATGCTTTGAAAGGCTGCTTATGTCCCAATTCTTTATGGCACACTAATCCTCCACAATGTTAAGGTCTGCGCTTGAGCAGTTATCTCTGTTTTCAGATTGTCTGACCACCAATACCCAATGAGATCAGGCAGTGTGGGTCCTCACCCATGGTGTCAGCACACTCATATCCACAGCTCAGGTGTCACTTCTGTTACAGAAGCACAGCTTACATGAATAGATAGGACACAGCAAGAGCGATGGACACTGACCACAAGAGAGCCCGCAGCCTCAGAATGTGACTATTCTAATAGTCAAAGTTAAGTTTTGTGTGTTTATGTTGAATTGCATACAGCTGACATGGCTCCACTGATGAGTCAAACTAAACAAATTCTTATATAATCACTCATTTTGAATGTTATCACCCAAATACATGGGCACTATCCTGGGGTGCTCAAAGTTTCACCTCACAGTCCCACACGAGGTCTCCATTGCTTACGACATTTAGCACTTTCATCACCTACTGTACCACATAGCTTGCCTGTGTAACAGCTTCATTACTCTCACAAGATTTGTGAAAACTTTTTGTTGGGCAAATAAATCTCATTGAAACTGTGTGAGTTGAGGTTTTCTCTCCTTACCCATGAATTTGTTGTGAAGTCCGTGAGAATCGAATTCACCTATTTGCAGATTACTATATTTGTCATACCGGGTCTAATGAAACAAGAGTAAATCTTATTTTCCTGAAACCTCCTTTTCTCCTTAAACATACAACATTTTTCCACAGTGATTTTCCACCTCACTTCCTTTCTTTTTTTTCCCTTTACCCTTTATTTAGTCAGAAAAACCTCGAGAATAAAATTATTTTTTTCAAAAGTGTCCTGGCCAAGACAGGCAGCAGCATAACTTACAGACAGATATTCATCCATCCATACATTTCCATAACCGCTTATCCTCTTGAGGGTCGTAGGGAGGCTGGAGCCTATCCCAGCTGACATTGGGCGAGAGGCGGGGTACACCCTGGACAGGTCACCAGACTATCACAGGGCTGACATGTAGAGACAGACAACCATTCACACAAACCAAGTTACCTTTCCCCAACCTGCATGTCTTTGGACTGTGGGAGGAAGCCTGAGTACCTGGTGAAAACCCACGCTGACACAGGGAGAACCTGCAAACTCTGTACAGAAGGGCTCTCGCCTGGCTTCGAACAAGGAACCCTCTTGCTGTGAGGAGACAGTGCTAACCACTAAACCAACGTGCTGCCCACAAAATAAAAATATACAGCTCTAAAAAAAAGCAATATAAAACACTTAATGAGATTACTACAAAGAAAAGCCAAAAAGTACATATGTTGTAAGCGAAACATAAAAACAAAAAACAGGGGTAACTACACATAATTACAAAGACCAGCTAAAATACACCCTGACATTGGCACATAGATGGTTGCATACCAAATTCCTGCAACTGTGCTTTGAAATGGCCAAGAGAAACCAATGAGTGCAACTTTAAGTCCTTCTGCAGAAGATACCACATACAAGGAGCTGCATACATAAATGCCTTTTTGCCAAACTCTGAAAATACCCTTGGTACAGAAAATGAAAACATGTTCTGTAAAGGGAGAGCATGGCTGGTACTTCCACATAAACTCCCAAGTTGTCCACTGAAATTGTTCATTTAAGCTCACAGCACTAGCATTGGTGACCCAACATAATTCCTGAACACTCACAAGGCACCAACAGTTGTCACAGAACCAGTAGCTTTCTACAAGATGTAATTTCTAACCCAAGAAATACTTGTAAGGGGGGCGCAGTTTGACTCAGTAGCCAAGCAGTGTAGATATTTAAAGTAAAAGCATTGACATGTACTGCAGCTGAGAAAAACATAAACTCTGCACTTCATGTCACGTTCAGGAGACCGCATAAAATGTTTCTGTGGGCTGGCATCAGCCTTCAGGTCTCACTTTGAGAAACTGTGGCATAGGGGAGATAACAGATAATGAAAAGAAAAATCTCTCTAGTAATTGAAGTTTTTTGTGGTACTTTTCAGATTTTTAATTGGTGGTGAATCAGAAAACAAATAAAATATAAAACTTGGGAGTGTTTTCTGTCTCCACGCTGAAACAGACAGTTATGTTGTGATCTATCAGATCAGCTGCAGCAACACATCAATAAATGATATCCAATAAGTGTGTCTGTTAGGGAAAGACTACTGTAAAGGCTGCTCTTGTGTATCCTAGCTCATCGCTCCTCAGAGATCAGTCTACAGTCCTCAGAGCAGAAATAAGAGCTTTGAGACGGCCTTCAAGACGGCAGACCAGAACAACTTACGGTTCACGTGAGGAGCAAGGAGACGTTAAATTAGTGACTTCGGATGCACCCAGTGTGTACATCCTCCAGGTCAAGTACATGAGTTTAATGCATTTCCTTCCTTTCCATCTTCTCATTTTGCTTCTTTTTTCTGGGGCTTTGCTACGTTTCATCGGTCATTAGAGCACCAGCTGTTGGCAGGAATGTGCATCACATGCATGTCGCATTCATGGTACACTTCAGACCAAGGAGCAACTGAAACCATTACCCCATCAAACCATTAGTGGTCAGAGTCCCCACAGGGTTCCTGTAACAGCACAAACACATTCTAGGCAGGAAAACTGTGAAACCATTTGATGTTTCTGCTGTTTAAAAAAAAAAAAAAAAAGTGTTCCTGATGGTCTGTTTTATCAAACGCACTTAGAACTTAGTGTTAAAATACTGCACCTGATAATTCACAGTTTAAAGCTTTAATGTGACGGACGTCTATTGAGGTGCTCTTTTAATCAGCATTCTTGTACCTTTGATCTACCTTCAATTAAACATCATCAGAATTCTAGATCTTACATGCTCCCCTGGTGGTCTCTGAGCTCACACTTACACAGCAGGTGTCTCTGAAGAATGAACCTGCCAGTTAAAATCAAAGACTCCCGGGTTCTGGTGTTATTAAATACTCGTGGAATCCATTTAACTGTCAAATCCACACAATTGCTCCCAAGTTACTGTACGCCCCGCTAGTGAAGGCAATCGAGCAAGGTGACTTTTATGTATTTTGTTTTATTGGGTAAAGAGTACTTTGTTGATATTGTTTGATGCTTGATGGTGTTCTGTCCTCAGTAGTGCTGTAAACCAGCTGCTTCAATGATTCAGGAGATCACAGTTTATCAGTGACTGCAAATCCATCAGTGCACAGATCAGACAAATCAAGATTTTTTTAACATGTGACCTCCGTACAGGAGGTCCAATCAAAAACCGTTTATTACTTAGTAAGTTACATTTTACTTTTTCTGTGGACACAAAGAGATTTTGGCCTGGAGATGCCACTCAAGAAAAGGTTGGCGATGATAAAGTCTTTAGGCTTCAGTTGCAGAAATATATTTGTCTAAGCCAAAGAGTCCACGCACAAGAATCAAAGAAGACAGAAGTATGAGAGGCATCTTCCCTAGTTTACCACAATGTAAGCGGCCAATGGCCATACTGTGCCCTGCAAACGAGCATCCAGTCATACAGTTTGCCGGTGAGGTAAAAGACAGCTAAGGCCTCTTCAGAGGCTGACAGTATCCATATCAATACACTTTCCCTTGGATCTTTGTTCCAAAGTAAATGCACTGACCCTGTACCCTGTAGTTATTTAAAGTACCCCAAAATTATAGGAGGTAATTCTGAAATAAAAAAAAAAATCACATCAGATTACAGTGTGAAATCTGTCAAATGTCCTTCCAGATGTCCAGATTATTGCTCAGTGGGTCATACATACCCTGTAATAATAGAACAGATACCCAGTGGTTAAAAACTAGCTGCAGTATTCCCAAACTGTTACCCTGTTATTCCAGAACTTCACATGTTGTTCCCCAGGACCTACATGACGGTACATGTATTGGTACGTAGTAAACTGCTTCACTGTTAGTACAAAAGATTACACCGTCGTATCTCTGGGGTAATTATTAGAGATGCCCCCTATTAGTCAACTAAGGGTTTGTCGACCATAAAGGCCATTGGTTGTCACGATTCATTGGTCACTTAGTTGCAGAAAAACATAACAAAAAACTGAAAAAAAGCTGCACCTTGTCAAAATAAATCAAAACATTTCTGACTGGACCATGTGGGAATTTAATTTGACAGGACAAAGACAGGAGGTGGCCAAGCTTAGCTGTCACACAGGAGTCACGTTAATTTACAGGACTGGAACCTGCGGTTATTATACAGGCTAGTTAGTAACATGTTGGGCAGGAAATCCAGAGTGTGGGATCATTTTAAGAAGGTGAAGGACGAACCCAAGGTGATGTGTTAATTCTACAGGCAAACATATGCCTATCATTCGTTAACTACAAACTTGACGTCTTACCAGACACACGCAAGTAGCTACATTACATACACAATCATTACTGCTTTGTGGACAGCGTAATTAACAGGCAGCTCGCTCAGCATGTGATGTGCACTTATAGATATAATTTAAGCCTATATTAATGAAGGTTCATTAGTACAGTTTTGTATTTCTCTGTAATGTAGCACAGTGTTGACAATGTTACTGATACTATTCTTTCTCACACCTTCAACTCAAACCATTGTGTTGCCCCGCCCAAAATATATCGTTTAATAATTAAATAATATTGTAAACATACAAGTGACTAGTCAACTAATGGCCCTAAATGACGACTATTGGTCAACTAGGAAAATTCTTAGTCAGGGTGTTGTCATGCTTGCAGGACAAGAGCTGTAAAAACCCAAAAGTGTCCATGTGTCGATGATGCCATGTTCTATCTTTGAGATATAGATGGTGTCTGGTGTGGACATGAATCATTGCACATTGGTTCTTGGAGGGAATGTCATGTGAAAACATTATAGAGACAACCGTCTGTCTAAACAAACAAATATCACACTAGACTTAAGTCTACTGGCCAAATTTGAAGAGGACATAAAGTAAGTGCATCTAACACTGGCAGAATCTGATTCACATGAAAACACATGCACACATTATATTCTATGAAAGCCCACACCATGTGCAACATCTCAGTTTAGCATAATAAGTAGCATGAAACCTAAAGTAAGGCTGAGGCTGATGGAAATGTCATTAGTTTGTCAAGCATTTATGATATACCTGGGTGTTGGGCACAGGGATATTTTGACCTGATGGTGGCGCTAGATTAAAGTCAAAGGATCACCAGAGCTCCAAATTTCATGCCTGTCCCTCCAATTGTTCTTGAGATGTTTCAGTCTGGATCAAAAGGTGGACTGACAGACGAACACTGCCATCACACTATTGTGGCTTAAAAGCATATCCAGGCAGCCGCCCACGCTGGGCCTATTGTGGTTGTATTTTGATGCTGGAGAACTAAATGTGAGCCAGAATTAGCTCCAGTTATCACCACTCAGGCCAGCTTTATGCTACTGTCTGTCTCTAAAATGAGACCAGTGTTCTTTTTATTCTGACACATTATCTCTTCACCATGAGTTCCAGATACAAGCCACTTTTTGGCCAAAACATTCTGGATACCCGAGTAGTTATTTCTTTAAGAGATACCATTTTATCCGATCATAAATGTTTCTCAGATATTTGAAATTTACCTGCGGTGGGTGACACTATCTGCAGGTCTGTTCACATGCCATTATTCAGATAGAAAAGCAGGGAAAAAAAACTTACATAAATGGAGCATAGATATGTATAACTTTTATATTGGAGATATTCTGTGGTGATGTGAAATGAGAGAACGTTGGAGTGTCCTGAGTTTGACTCAAGGACACTTTGGCAGGACAGACGCTGCAGTCTGCTGCACTAACTGAATTCCTGACCTTTCAGTCGTGCGGCGGCCTTTCTTTGGCTGCAGTGTTTCAGGGGACAGAGCGGACTTTAACAGCTCTGAGGGGACAAACTGTCAGGGAACTGATAACATTTAGATTTGTCAGGAAAAAGACACAAAGAAAGAAGAGAGAATTCACTTCACACTTGTGTTTCGCTTCACCTTTCCCTTTTTTACTTCTTATTTCGATTCTCCGCATCACAGTTCAGAACAATTCAAGAGGCTTTACTGGCAAAAGAATAATTTCACCAAATCCTCTAACAATGAGGAAGAGATGCAATCTCGTAATTATTGTGGGGGCAACTGTCCTTTCAGACATTTTAGTGTATGCTCCTATTTTTCAGAAATTGGAAACAATCCAGCAGGTTAATTTGACTTGGAAGAGCGAATGAGAACAAACTGTAAGATTATTCCCCAAATCTCATCTCTTGTAAATGTCACAGTTTACAGAACCACTTTCTGTTTCTACCTTGACCTACAGTAATATGTTTACTCACATGCACTACCGACATCTCAAGTGTGCTCACTTTCTCTCTGACTTTCTGTTTTAGATAATCTGGATAAACTGCTGGCTGGTTTACAACCAAGTGACAACCTCCAAGGCTGAAAAACAAAGCAGAAGTCAATGCAGAAGTGCCAAAGACTGCAGTTTCTCTAATGCCCACTTGAGGCTGGCTCCAGTAGTGAGTCAATCTCCCGCAGACCCCCATGTGAAAATGTTGAACTTTACAGCAGAAAAAAACATACTTACAGCCTGGTACAAAAAAAATGTTTTGGTCTCTTTAGCTAATTTTCTCGTTCATGAAAACTGTACAGGGGTAAAGGTTATTAAGGCAAAAAATTATGCACAATTGACCTTTTGCTTAGCCCTGCCCCTTTGTGATGGTCTGACAAGCTGTCGGAGTAAGCATGGAGCCCACACTGTAACTAACAGCACTCCCTGAAGCAATATTATCATAATTTTGGAAAAACGAAATAGTGATTCCAGAGAGAAGCAGGAGAAAGTCAAACCAAGTTCATCTGAGCACAATGTGATGACACACAACTTGTTCAATATCAGCAAAGTTTCCCTGCTTCCCTTCACTGGTTCTGTACAGCAGGGTCGGTCTTTTTTTCACTGCTTATAATCATTAAAAAGCAAAAGCAGCATGTGTATACATTCAGTAGGCTATATCTTCAGTAGCTAGCTAGCTAACCCTACACTTTTCAGGGTTTGATTTTGGTTTTGGAACAGGGGAGAAACGTATATCTCCTTCCAACCTCTCCAGGTAACAAGTATCATTAATACACGACGTGCTCCATACACAACATTTAGCTCCAAATCCACAAAATGAAGGAAATCTGAAACAACTGCATTAGAGTCAATGGAGCACTGGTCTGAGCCTGTCCGATGCTACGGTATGATTGGCCAGTCTGCATCCGGAGGCAGGACTTAGCAAAGGGTCAATTAAGAGTGTGGCCACTTTAAATGCCAGATGGGTGCTGTCCATTGACGAGTTGCTACCAGCATGACAACATTGGTTTGGTAACATCAGCATGGTGTAACCCCAGATTCATAGAGTATAAGTATAGCCATATCTGACACTATTGCAGTGTGTTTTTAGTTCATGAAAGTTAATTGTAATATTCTGGTCAACTTAAAAAGTCTTATCCAGTGTCTGGTAGTACCAGTACAGTGGTTCTCAATCTTTTTTGGGTCACGGCCTCTTTAAATTGATACACATTAGGTCAGGGGTACTCAACTTCCTTTGCCTAGGGGCCACTTTTGCAAAATGACAGGAGGTAAGGGGCCAGTTGTAGGAGCCTCACACATAAAAACAGAAGCGTTTCTAGCTGTTGGGTACATTAGGGCCTGAGCCTGGACCTCTGTCGGTGGGTGTGGGTGTGAGGGAGGTTTTTTTTTTTTTTTTTTTTTTATGCACTCTGGCACATTATGTATATCAACAGTACTCAAAGAATTCCTAGTGTGAAATGACATATTTTCGTTGTGAATTAGAAAATAGTTGGGAGGCCAATAGCAATTTATCGGAGGCCTGATTTGGCCCATGAGACATTAGCTAAGTATCACTGCATTAGATCATGGGCCCCCATTTGATACGGTTTGATTTGATACGATTTCAACTACAGTTGACAAACTAACTAAGGAAGAAGCGAAACCTGTGATCAGAATTGTCCCTCTTATGCCTCTTACTCACCTTGGCATTACTTCTAAAGTGAATGAAATTGTGAAAATAAACTATTTACCATCTTTCTGGGGACCTGCTGGAAGTCCCTCAAGGACCCCTGGTTGAGAAGCATTGTAATTAAAGACCCTGTAAGATTTCAGATGTTCAATTTTTCCAGTAAGTACATAACCTTTTTCATGGATTTAAGCCTGTTTTTTGCTAGTAAAAATTTGCAATACATTATCACAGTTAATGATTGATGTAAATGTGTCATTCTAACCAAGTCCAAATATAGTCACTTCTGACTCTGAAAATCTGAGATGGCGAATTCAATTCCCAAGTCTATTAACCAATAGGCGACATCACAGTGGCTACACCCATTATTTTGTACAGTCTATGTTTACAGCCTCATCTGAAAGTGTTTCTCGGACTTAATATGATCTGAACTGATAAAGTTGATGGCAAAAATCACAAAAAGATCATCTGAATTTGACAAAATAAAGTTGTTTTTTTTCTAGAGCTTTCAACTGCATCTCATCATCTTAGAATAGGTGAATAGAATAGAATTGAGCTCAACGTTTTTTGTCCATCAAAGCTACTGCAACATAAAATACAGTAGCAGACAAAAACATTTGCCAAATGAAATTTAAACGTAAATATAGTAACAAAAGCACTTTCAAAGTAGAAAGAGTTTCCTGGAGGTGGTGCACAGTTGTCACCAGCTCCATTTGCTGATAAAGTCAATGAGATGCAATTAAAACTTTAAGGAAAGGCAAGTAAGTAGAGCCTGAAATCACAAGATAAACACATTTCTGGAAGGAAGGATTTAAGAGAATTTTAGTCTTCATCAACTACACACTTTTTCCTCTGCAGATTTCCAAGATTTCTTGATTTCTAATAATTTTTGGAGGCCTTTCTTCCCATCTCTTTTTCTTTACTTCCTGCTCTCTATTTGTATCTCCTGCTCTGTCTCTATTTCCTTCTCTCTCTTTTTCTTTTCCTCTCCATTGGTAATTAAGTGGGCAGATTTTATGCTTTTCGGTCTGACAATAGCAGCTCCTGAGGCAGCCACATCAATGCCAGGGCTCGCTGTCAAAGAGCTGCCAGATAACACTCACGCGCACGCACACACACACACACATGCGCGCGCATGTGAATTACAGAGTAGAGTGGAATGTGAGCCAAAATGTACGTGCATATAATATAGACGTACACACTCACAGATGAAAAGACAGACTCAGATCGATCCAGGATCGTCTCAGATCGAGCAGTACATGCATATTAATGATCATGTACGTAGTTAAATATGCAGAGTATTGAATCAAACACACACACACACACGCACACACACATCGGTGAACGTGTGTCCTTGATCTCTGCTCCAAAGACTTTGTGCTGTTTTTGATGCAACTTCACAAAGTGTGTGAAGACAAAAGAGCGACCTCCGGTAATCAACCAGCTCAGCCTGTCAGTCAGCATCGGAGCATGTGCGTGAGTGTCGCCATGGAAAAAGCCAGCCGCTGGTCAGGTGCTGAACTCTGCGTTCTCTTCTATTATTTCCTCTCTTTGTCTGTGAGAACATTTTTCTTTATTATTATTATTCTCAGCGTTCCCTCTTTTCTCTCGACTCCCCCTCTTTTATTTTTTTTTGCTCTCTCTCCATCTATTCACAGGCCCACTTGTCTTCCATTAGCCTCTCCATACTGCACACTCCAGCAGTGGAAATGAAAAGAGTGCAGTTAGTCGGTACTGGCGTCCGGCTTCAACAGAACATTTATGCTGTTGCTAGGAGATGTGAAACCCCTCGGACCAATCTGGATGGCTGCGACCTCAAAGCAATTCTTATAACAAAACACCTCACAAAGATGCTAAGTACTTCAGTGTTTCTGTGCTGCATTTAAGGACTCTCCAACATCTGGGATACAAAAGTCAGCCGCCAAACAGCCAGCTTCACTGTATCCTGTTTGAACAAAGTCAGTGTTTCAGGTTTGTTTGTCTCTGAGTGTCATTCCAGTGCAGCTTGTCAGGCTTTTCAGCAGCAGACAATGAGTGCTCAAATGTCAAACTGACCTTAAAGACAACACTTAAAAGGGCTTAGATAATCGTACCTGCTTGAAACTGTGGTGACACATGGAAGTGAAAGAAGGAGGTGATTTTGGGGACGCAAATAAATAGATATAAATTATAAACTAGTGGCTGTCTTGAAAGAAAGATATCAAGCTGATGCAATGATGTGGAAAATGATCATCAATAAGTGGCACTACTCAGACCCTATTCTAGGTTTGTGATCCGTTATGACAGGCAGTATTATAATAGATGGCAAAGCTGTAGTTATGTCAAAATATTCCATGACAAGTAAACAGAGTCATTATTTGCAAGACTACAACTAGATTCCTTTTGAGACTATTCTCCATCCCAGATTCTTTTAAGAAATATGGCATTAAACAACTTCCTATGGGTCCGTAAACACATCACTCCAGAAACTCAAGATAAGAGGCGTCATATTTGGACAGTATTCTTGTAAATTCGGCATCAATATGATCTATAAACTGTATTTGCATACAGACTTTACACTTGGATTTTGTTGCCTTAACTTTCAACCTGCCTCTGTTGGTTAGCTGCACTATTTTAATGGGAAGAGATTATGGAAATGAGAGGAGGACCATTTTAAAAATTAAGATTTCTCACTAAAATAAGTGCTGGTTGGTGGATCAGATACATGCAGAATTACATACTCATGTTCACTCCACTGGGCAAGTTACTCTCAAAATGTAATATATTACATATTACTAGTTACGTTCATTTAAAAGTAGTTTGTTACTCTACAATATTACTCTCTGTGTAGAGTAATAAGTTATTTATTACACTACTTTTGTGTTACTATCACCAAAATTACCTCAGAAGAACTGACAGGCATCTTAAATAGATAGGGGTCATGTTGTTTCACAGCAGCTAATCAAAGCACAGAAGCTCCAGTTTATTACAGTTCACTTCAAATCCAGTGCTGCGCAAGTCTGACCCATTCATGCATCCACAGAGAGTGGTGACCACTTTGTATAAAAATCCCCCACTTATATTAATGATAGTGTGATGTTATAGAACAATTAAATAGCCTAGACAGTTTAAAATAAATGAATAGTCTTGGACACAGGGAGGGTCAGGCAGAGGATCAAAGTCTGATAATTATCAGATATGGATAAGAATTTGTGGGCCTATGATATGAAACACAATACACAAATACTGAGGTTAGCGCAACAAACGGAATGGTGCATGAGTAAGTCAAATTAATACACCGGAGCTGGGAATCCCCCGCCGCTGGTTCCTGGAGTGCCAATCAGCTACAACTGCACCAGAGAGAGAGAGTTATGAATAAGAACGGGACTGTGTGCAGATGTTGCTCTGCAGTTGTAGGGGATGTGAATGGAAACCCATCCAACATATACTAACATCATCCAGATGTGCTGATCACCGGGATGAGGAAATAAACAAACTGGAGGCCAGCTCCTTGTCCCCACTGTTTTCAGACAGCCTTAAGACGCAAAAGTAGGACAGTATGGTGAATGTAAATGAACAGAAGCACACTGGGCATGATAACACACATGATCACGGGCATGCTTCGACAAGGTAGCATATCATTAGTGACATGACAAGACACAACAACCTTTAAGGGGATGTTTTTTTTCAGGTGGTATCCTTGGGGAAGTGGAGTGGTGTGGATCAGTGTGGATAAATGAAAAATGAAAACAGTTTATTTCGGGCGGTAACGCATCATGTGACACTGTAAACGTAATAATATTACCTGAAATACTGTTGGTAATGCGTTATATTATGTTGTTACTACTAAAAAGTAATATATTACTGTAATGTGTTACTTTTATTACTTTTGTAGCTGTTGTAGCGCACTACCCTCTACTCTCTTTGCGGTTTCCTTTTTCTTGTTTGATGCTGGGGAGAGTGCAGCTATTGGTGGATGGGAATGTTCATGTTGCATGAGCCAAGCCTAAAAAATGGTGAGAATATTCAACATGTTTGATTTTATCAGAACGTCAAGAAGAGAAATTCTGAAATCCTTTCTTGGAGTACGACAAGTTAATGTATGTTGGTGCGTTTTTTTGTTTGTTTGTTTGTTTTTTATACAAGGTTAGTTTTTAAACTGTTTTATTCAGCCAATTTAATTTAGTTATGGCACTTACTTAGAAATAAAAAAAATTGTAAACAAAACCAAACTTTGTATTCCAGTGGGTGCCCAGTAGCTCAGCTGGTAGAGCAGACGCCCCATGTTCAAAGGCCATGTCCTTGGCACAGCAGCTGTGGGTTTGATTCTGGCCTGCAGCCCTTTGCAACATGTCCTCCCCTCTTTCTCCCCCTTTCACGCTCAACCTGTCTAAAGGCACAAAAAAGCCATAAAAATAATCAAAATGCAAAAAACTTTTTATTTCAGGCTTTTTAAGGGCCCTTCTCCCACTGGCATACTGGGTAATCAATCCCACTTTTCTCCCTCACTACGAAGCCCCTGTTAGTGACCACCTTATACCAAATAATCCAGATCATGGGAGCACACACATCGTAAATTTGTCTAGGATAGTGAAATCGCGGTTCAAGTCCCCACCTGGACCAAAATATGGAATGTGGACTGGTAGCTGGAGAGGTGCCAGTTCACCTCCTGGGCAAGACACCGAACCCCCCCCAACCACTCGGGGCACCTGTCCATGGGCAGCCCCCTCACTCTGACATCTCTCCATTTAATGCATGTATAGGTCCCGTTTTTGCATGTGTGTGCATTCAGACCTGTGTATATGACAACAGAGTGTAAACATTGAATTTCCCCTTGCGGGATTTATAAGTATATAAAATTAAAATTAAATTAGATACAGTTAGCCATAAATGCCATATACCTGTTGAATATCAATATGTCTGTCACTCTACGAGTCAATGAAAAGAAACGAGGTGTGTTGCAGTGGTGAGGTCCTCCAGCTGTGACTCAGCAGGCGTCATTACAACCGTCTGTGGATATACACAACACCCGCATGATTATTCATTCATCACATGTAAACATCTTTGGCAGTGAGATCTCAATCATCTTCATCACTCATCAGAAATATAATCAGTGATTTATAGTGCTCATATTCAAACAGATTTAATGAGGGCTTCTGTGGTTATCTATATAAACAGATATATAACAACATCGCTCCTATTTTCGCTCGTACTTTTTGTTTTTTCATATCCCCGAAATTTGTACAGTCTAAAAACTATAAATGAAATGCATTCCTCTTGACCTGCTGCTACCCTCGCACTACCGAATGTTTTCACTGTATTTTGGACCACTCATAGCATGATGTCATGACATAATTACAAGTGGAGTGGACAACATAATAGCACAAAAGACAGAAGTCTTTGCTTTCTGCTGCAAAACAGAATGCTCTAACTGTTATATATTTCACTGATTTTAAACAGGATCATGTAGACAACAATCTCCCATAGTCATGAAGGGACAATACTGTGGCATCACTGCATGTCTTTTGGAAAGCTTACAGTATTTTCCAATGACATCATCACATGCGAACAATGTGATGGCACAAAAGACAGAAATCTTACCTTTCTGTTGCAAAAAGAATGAATGCTTTAGCTCTATAGATTTTAGTTTGGATCAGCTAGAGCCATTTTAGATCAATCATACCAGGGCAGCTGTGGCTCAGAGGTAGAGTGGGTCGTCCACTAATCGGAAGATCAGCAGTTCCATCCCCGGCTCCTCCAGTCTGCATGTCAAAGTATCCTTGAGCAAGATACTGAGCTCCAAATTGCTCCCGATGGCTGTTCCATCTGAGTAGCAGGTGGCACCTTTTGTATGGTAGCCTCAGCCACCAGTGTATGAATGTGACTCATAGTGTAGAAAGTGCTTTGAGTGGTCCGATGACTAGAAAGGCGCTATATAAGTGCAGTCCATTTACCAAATTTAAACAGGATCATGAAAATGTTCTCAGTGAGTTAAATAGGTAAAATTGAAATGAGAACATTTCTAGTCCTCAAATTTAATTTCTTTTTCAAATGTCTTTTTTTGTTTAATTCTTAGAAAACAAAACAATCTTGTCATCATTATGGTTCTTCAGTGTGAAAGTCATTCTCACAAATTCACACAAAAATATATAATGTGACCAAAAAGCCACAGGTGTGGTGCCTGAAGCAGTGAATGACTCCCTCCACCTGCTCACAGTGACGACGTCAGTGAAACCCGAAATACCAAAAGACTGGAAAATGCTTTGAGTATGTGGGTCACCAAAGATGAGCCTTTGGATAAAACACAAACACTGTGTGTGGCATTTGAAGCAGGGGTGTATTTATAATCCTGTATCACTCTGCTGGGTTTTATTGTGTGGAAACTGAGGTCATTTGACAGAGTTAGTTACCTGAGGGAACCTGACATTTAAATAGGCCTCCTCGTTATCGCTCGCTTTCTCCCTTGCTCGCCTTTAGCACTCAGTCTCACTCTCTGGTATTCTAATGTCTGATATCCATTGGGTTTTCTCCTCTGCATTCTCCATCAGGCTTTTTCCCATCTGCACTGCTCTTCGCTCTCCAGCCCTTTCTGTTTTTTCCACTGATTCCATTATTCCCTCACTTCATCTTTCCCTCCACTCTTTTCTCCACTCTCTCTCATCCCCTTTTTCTTGTCCTCTTTTCTTTCCTCTAGGCCTGCTGTCAGTCACCTCTACAAAACCAAAGAAGCCTCAGATCAAATTCTCTCACACCTGCACCTAGCAGCCAGGTGAATGCTCCAGAGAAAATGAAAAAGGCCACCGAACAATGGCAGAAAAGCAAAATAAACGCTCACAGGTGGAACTAATGGGCACAAAAAAATTGTATTTCAGCAGTGATCTTTCCCATTGATGTCACCACTGCAACACTAGCAGGATGTATCATATGTGATCAGGCTCTACTGCCCTCACGTAATTTTCCCAGTAACTGTGTTAACATACTTTTATCCACGGGAGAGTCTTGTGTCACCACTGAATATGGAACCACTCCATCTGGTTGTCAATGGAGCATGACCCCTGCTGGACCCCCTGCAGTTTGCCTGCTGAGTAAACAGGTTGGTGGATAATGCAGTCAGCGTGGGACCACACTACATCCTGCAACACCTCGACTACCCAGAGACATACGCAAGAATCCTGTTTGTGGACTTTAGCTTAGCGTTCAACACCATCATCCGAGACATTATTCTGTCCAAACTCACCTAGCTCTCTGTTATCACTTTTGACACCAAATTAGCTCTGCTTCTTGAACCAGTTCTTGGAACCTTGGTGCTATCAAGTGAACTACCTGCCCCACGTTTCTTTCAGTTTTGAGCAGAGCCATTGTAATTAAGGATGTGCCATCAACACAGGGCATTGTACAATGCATATCTGAAGTAAAGTCTAGACTAGTGGAAAAATGGTGTATCCCATTTGTAACTTGCAAGCTTTTTCTTCTGCTTTTAAGAAAATTGATTTTATCTGAAAAAAAAAAAAAAAAAAGCATGGACGTTTTTATATGCTCTTTTTTGTGATGACGTCTTACTTGACTTCTTAACTAAGGCCTTCTCCATTCTCTCTTTCAAATCTATAGAATATATCTGCACATTTTCGCACTTCAGGTTAAGGGAAAAATAAGAACCGGAAAACTTTTCAGGTTCTGAATCAATTTTTGTTTTGGCTGAAATGTTCTCAATGATTCAAAATTAGGTGCAGGAACTAGAATGAAACCTGTTCCATGTTGGTGAGAAAGCAATATTTATAAACCCTACCTGTGGTGAGGCAGGCACGCTGAAGCCATCTACAGGCCTGACGACATCTATAGGCACCTACAGGCAAGGACATCTACAGGCGCACGTTAAGTCATAGTAGCCCTGTTAGCATTAACACTTTAATTGCTATGCAATTGAAGTCCAAAAATAACGCACTGACTTTTAAAAATCGTATGTTACTACTTTCGCCACCACCTGTCTTTCAGAGGCTGTAGATGGTTAAGTGTTAAAGCTGGAGTGATGATACCAGTATCATATGAAACTAGAGGACCTAAGAAATCCAGTGGTATCAATCATGTTATGTAAGGCTCTCAGGAAGGGGGGTAAATAATGCTCTATATTTAATCACAATTTTGGAGAGGGAAAAACAGCATTTCCATTTCCAGAAAGGTACCTTGACCTCTCATCTCAAATTAACTGAATGAAAATAGGTTCTGTGGGTTCTCACAAGTCTCCTCTGTACAGACATGTCCACTTTATGTTCATCCCATACAGTTTTGGGCACAAGTATGCACTTTTTTGCATGCAATGTTTAAATGTTTATTACAGAAATCTTGACACAGCTGCATCTCAAATTATTCTTCAGGTTTTTAGCTTTCTGGTGATATATACCAATTATATGTGGCATATACTGCTGACCTGCTATTTCCCACAAAAGATCACTTGTCTTCAACCAAAAAAATAAGACAAACATGGGTCTTGAGTATGAAATTAAAAAAAAAAAAAAAATTGTTTGAGTAGCCACCTACTGACAACAGAAAGTCGGCTGTATGTTACAAAGATCATCCAATTTACATGAAATTTACATGGTGTGGTCTACACATATGATATAGCAGCATTATGTCGTATCAGTATGTGTCCTCTCATGCCAAATAGTGGACACAGCAACAGGTACAAAATTTGCAATATGTCATATCCACTGCCCGAACTCCGGGCAGGAAATACTGTACCATCTTAGTTCTATACGCAGTGACTGATTTTGACGGAAATGCACAGTCGTGTTGACCGGCATCCTGCCAGTATCCCTGACATGCATGAAGCTGTGAAAGCCCATTCATTGCTGCTTGCAGTTTTAATTCAGCTTTGTTGTCCTTTCATATGGCTGCACATCAATACTGTATATGTGCATGAAAAACAACAAAGTACTTTTATGTGCACGTATACTTGGCCAAAAGGCTGAGTCTGATATTGACGTCATTTCATTCACTAGGGGAGAAAGCAAACAGGCGCTTTGCAGAGGAGATGGCTTTAATGTATGTTTCTGAAAAAGAGCTGGAAACAGAGTCCTTGTTCGACTTGCGTCATGCTGCATTCAATCTCAACATTCTCTACCAGCATCAGTAAATATAAATCACAGCCTGACATGATGAGTGTCATATGTGCTAGAATGTAAAGTGGAGAAATGCTACTGAGGTCACAACATAGCCTCCCATCTGGTGCCCTCCCACAAGTGGTTAAGATCTTACAAAAGTGACATCTATTTTATATCTGTCCAAGAAGGTTGTTTTCTGGTGTGCAATGATCATCACTGCTTCACAAAGCTGCCAGCGTGGGTGAGTTTCAGCTTCTGTCCAACATGACAAACATCATTTTCCAAACAGTCTGACCATAGACATTAGCAGAATATTTCACTTCCCTTGGAGTTTAATCGTGAAGAGAGAAATGTCAATCAGGTAATTTTGACCATCAACACAGAACAGATGAAAAACATATAAAAGCCTTATGGCATGAAGAGATTAAGCTTGATAGATTTAAAAAAAAAAAAAAAGAATACAAAAGTGTTTCTGCCAGTAATCTACATTAGTAAAGACTGGTGTCAGAAAAAAGAGCTTTAATGAGAGCAGCTGGATCTGACGCCGCAGCCACTTCCTGCGGTGCCAAACGTGTCATCAAACATCCCTGCGTGTTATCAGTCACTTCACTGTGGATCTTTTTTTTCAGTGGTGTGATCAAAGTCAAGCTCTCTTTCTCAACACCAGCTTATCCAACAATCCAGCACACATAAGGAACAAATGTATAGTTCTAATTAAAAAAGGCCTACAGCTGCATAATTCAGAATGTGTTCTACATAACAGGAACAGTGGTGGGAAGAAGTGGTTTCACTGGGAAAATCACCAGGGATATTTTTCAGTCATGACCACAAGGCCATAGCAATGGAGTCAATGCTGGGAGGGACCAATCTTTGACAAGTGGGGGTCAGGGGAACACATCTGCCTTAACAAATTTGTTAATTAAACAACACTATCAATAATTAACTCAGAGTTTACAGGTCAACACAGACTTCCAGTTTAGTTTACATTAAAATATGGCACAGAGCTGTGTAATATCTGTACAAAAGGGCTATTGGAACAAATGTTGTGTCTCTGGGTAGCGTAAACTACATAAGTTCATGAATGTATGTATGAATCCCAAATTGCCCCTAATGGTCAGACCAGGACCTTGCATGGTAGCACTGCAAGCAGACATTTACCATAAGACAAAGTTAAGACCAAACTTCCAGAGAGAGTCTGTCTGTTTAAGCCTAATTTATGCTTGGGCACGTGATATTTTTGAAGAGTGTCACTTGTCCTGTTTTGTTGTGTCCAGTGTGAACTCTGTGTTATATTAATTGTATGATCAGAATATAAGAGAAAAAGATTATGCTACTGTATTGCCTATTTCTCACCTCAGATGTCTTAAGAAACACTTTTTAGCGTAGCGAGTGTTTATCGGTCCAGTGCGTTATCTAGTGCATTTTGGTAGTTGTCAGTTCTCTACCTCTTGAGCAAAATCAAATGTCACAGCCCTTTTACTCTCTTTTCTCTGGTCATGTAGCACGAATTTCAAAAGTACTACAGCCCAGTTTTTTTTAAAAGAACATATTTCCTGCAGTTAAATACTCCCTCATGGACATCCTACCATGACTCTTTTCCTAAACCTAAACTAACCAGTAGGAATGCTAATTAATAATCTCTCCTAAGAACCATGCATGTACCTTATCATAAGATATCATACAAGCTGTTGTATGAGAATACAGTGTATATAAATAAACTGTAAACTTTCAAACCAGTTTCAAACAAATCTGTCCCACTTTAGATGTCTAGACGACTTGTGTCCTGCATTCAACAAATAAATGCTTAGTGGACAGTGAACCTTAATAATATGAGTACAGAGTGTTTAGTCATACCACTAGGGAATCACACCAACAATTATAAGTCTTGTTCAGACTGGAGAATAGAAAAAAAAACAAAAAAAAAACACTGCACCGAAAGCTGTAAAACCCCCAAATCCCCACATTATGACCAAGGACAGGACCTTGAATGCAACTTAGAGTCCAGTTATTATGAAGCTGTTTTTCAAGGCAGCCCGCTGATACTCACAATCCATTTTCCATCTCTGGCTATCTGTTGTCAGTGGCCCTTTGATTGACACCCTTTTGGACCTAGCAACACTTGTGTCAAGGACATGTTACATAAAATCACCTCGACGCACAAATGTCACCATATATAATGTAATACTGCAGCTTCATACACATTGAGTCCTCCTGCAGCAGGACGACAGAGAGCAGGCTCAGTGTATGTGGAGGATTAACCCTGTGAATAAAGCTCATTCTGCCTGTTTCCATGGCTTTCTCACAGGCTAAGATGGTGCACTGTGCTGCAGGTTTTGCATAGAAATGTGGGGTTCATGATACAAGCTTTTGTAACCAGCAGCAGCCAGTCAGCACTGAAGCCCTTGGTAAAATAAAAGTCATTTAACTAGCTCATTCAAATGCAGCTGATGAACAGCAGATGCTTCTGTATTACTCTGCATTATCTGTAGTCTGACATTAATTTTCCTTTTCATTGAAAAATATATGTTTTTACCGAGATCCTTTTGACCTGAAACAGAGCTGAAATGTTCATATTTTGGCCCAACCTTTTGGACTACACAGGTGGAGCACAAGCAGTTTAAACCATGAACACACACAAAACAGAAAAAACATGTATCATCATCGATAAGGAAAGGGACATATATGAACATCCTGGTAGTTTAGAAATTTAAGACACCAACCATGTAAATGCAACAACCCTGGTTTGAGTCCAGACACAGATCTTTGTTTTATGTAATCCTTCCCATCCTGTCTCCTCTCTGATCCACTACGGTAAAAAGGCCTTTAGGTTAGAGGCGTGGAGTTTGGGTATACTTCCCATTGTCATGTTTGAGCCAGAAAATCTTACATTTGACAAAGATGCTGAGAAGCTGATAAGAAAAGCATGCAGCAACCACCACAGCTGATTGTGATTGGCTGAGCATCCGTATTAGTCTATTCGGCACCTCACAATCTCTCTAGTGCCAGTGTATTAACCAGTCCCAATTTCTCCCTATCATTAACCATACCACAGCTGCCACAAACAGATATTGTAGACAGTGAGAATTTTAAAAATGTCATTAATGCATGCTTACCATGAGCAGTTAGGTAAGGAGAAGAACAAACAAGAACAATGACAATTTTCTCTAATACTTATGCAAGACTTTTTTTTTTCATTTCCAATTTCAAAAACAAAAAAAAAAGAAAAGGACCTGATGCAAAAGTTTGGGCACACTGCATGGTCAGCACTTGGTGGAGTATCATAGCTTCTAAACACTTAATTACAACCACTTAAGAGTCATTCAGTTCTTGTTTGGAGGATTTTCCCCCATTCTTCCTGCAAAAAGCTTCTAGTTCTGTGAGATTCTTGGGCTGTCTTACGTGCACTGCTCTTTTGAGGTCTATCCACAAATTTTCACTGATGTTTAGGTCAGGAGTCTGTGAGGGCCATGGCAAAACCTTCAGCTTGCTCCTCTTAAGGTGGTCCATTGTGTATTTCGAGGTGTGTTTAGGACCATTGTCCTGCTGTAGAAGCCATGCTTTCTTCAACATCAGCTTTTTTACAGATACTGTGATGTTTGCTCCAAGAATTTGCTGGAATTTAACTGAATCCATTCTTCCCTCTACCTATGAAATATTCCATGTGCCACTGGCTGCAACACAACCCCAAAGCACGATCGATCCCTGTGTTTAACAGCTGGACAGGTGTTCTTATTATAAAATTCTGTACCCTTCTTTCTCCAAACATACCGTTGCTTATTGTGTCAAAAAAGTTATATTTTAACTTCATCAGTCCACAGGACTTGTTTCCAAAAAGCATCCGACTTGTTTCGATGTTCCTTTGCAAACTTTTGACGCTGAATTTTGTGGTGAAGACTGATGACTCTTCTGTGAAGGTGATATTTGTACAGGTGGTGCTGCACAGTAGAACAGTGCACCACCACTCCAGAATCTGCTAAATCTCTCTGCAGGTCTTTTGCAGCCTAACGCCGCTCTAACAATCCCACATGCAGCTCTCTATGAAAGTTTTCAACTTGACCTCCACAGTTCCTGTTAACTGCCATTTTTAACCACATTACAAAGTGAGGAAACAGCTACCTAAAAACACTTTGCTATCTTCTTCTAGCCTCCCCTGCTTTGTGGGCATCAATTATTTTAGTTTTCAGTGTGCTCAGCAGCTGTTTAGAGGAGCCTATGGCTGCTGATTGTTGGGGCAAAGGTTCAGGAGTCAGAGTATTTAGAAAGCTTTCAAATTTACACTGTAAACTGACTGTAAACAAGTCAGAGCCCTGACAAGCCAATTAAGGTCTGAGACCCTGTTAGATGTTGTCTGAGAGCCCAAAAGTCTTGGGGTGTCCAAACCTTTGCATGGTGCTCCTTTTATTTTTTCACTCTAACATTGCACAAAACAAAAATAATACATTAACCTTGCTTAAAATGTTGAAAAGCATGTTTCATCCTGAAGGTCATGCCTTTTGGAGATCAGTTCATCGTCTTCTTACTCAGTCTTAATGGAAGAAAGGTCATCGCCCAAGGCTACCTAGAGCTTAGCTCTAAATAAAGCAGTGAAAGCCTCACGGAGAGTAGAAAGAAGCTCAGTTTTAAGTGGGTGCATTTGTCAGCATGGGCTGTGTATCAACAGACTTTGGCAATGAGGTGGACCCACTACAGGACAGGGAGGGATCATGAGTAACTGGTTGCAGGTGAATCTGTATGGTGTTTCCTCCTTTGTTAGCTTTAGGAGACATTATAGAAGTTGGAACCCACCTTTTTGGGAATTTCTGGAAGATGCCAACAGCAGAACCAGCTGATCAGTTAACTGAGTTGAATGTTTGCTACATTAGAACTTATTTTGCACACGCATCTACTCTTTTTAAACAAAGGCAAAAAAAACACCTTGAGGGAGCAAAAAATGTTTTTCAAATGTTGCTGTTCTATGCAGCTTTTCTAATGTCATACCTCAAAACTTGCATAAAAATAACTTTATAGAAACACAGTTTTTGAGACTCATGTGAGAAAAAGTGAACAAATATGGAATTAGTTGTAGTTATAGGAATATGAGAAACATTAATCAACTTTTAGTTGTATTCTGATATGAGGGACAAAATATAGATTTTTTTTTTATTGTACATCAAAATATCACATAAACAAAAGACATTGCCATTGATCAGTCTTGCTCATTAATTTGCAACATTGATACAACTAGAAATATTAAAAATGATGGCAATAAACAGTATGGTAATATCTCTGATGGTAGACGACTTTAAATTATCTCACAGTATCTTCTTATCACCTAATATCATTAGTTTGTCTCTGCATGCTGGTGGCTCTGACACAACAACCTGGTCAGAGTTAGTAAATATAGGTTTTAAATTTAGGACACTGCTCTTCATTCATGGCGTTTGTTTAACCCTGCAGCTGTCAGTGTCAAACTGTCCTTCGTCAAGATACAAAAAAAAAAAAAGTGTAAAGGCATTTATGTCTCAGAGGGACAGCCAAGTAATTACACAATGTGTAAATAAAGCTGTCACCATATGTCCATGGTTACCTGTGTGTCCTTGTGGACAACTATGAACAGAACGTTTTTATAAAATGTAGGAATGTACTAAGTGTAAAAGATGTCTGCAAAGACACAAATTCCTGTGAGAGTGCAGAATGTTCTACGGACTGCAAACATTCCGACATTTTATAAAATATTACTCAGGCTGTTGTTTTTCACTTTGAAGAGAAGAATATAAAATGCAACTTGTGTTAAGATACTTTTCAAACTATTATAAGCTGGTGTTGCTGTAATGCAAACAAAAACATTAACAAAGTGAAGTACAAACGTGAGACTGCAGGAGGAAGCCATTGTGCTGCAGACTTCTGGGACTTTTCTCCATCACAAGGTGTCTGTGAAAACCTTGAGTTAAGTAATAATCGATACTTTTAATATAAATATTAATACCAAAATAAGGAGCTTTTGAGCATCAACATATTGATCTCTCAGGTATTGATCAGCTTGTTCCTGCAGCTGTGATGAAATCAGCACATGCTGCGTTGAAAGAGCAGAGTTACTGTTAGATAACTGTGCTCTTCAAGAAATCCTTCATGCAGAATCCTCGCCAACCCACATCTCCCTCTGCTTCATCTTTTCAAGGGTAAAAAACACAGTTTTATACCTCACCCTTCGGCTTTTAGCTCTTTTTCACTTTTCAGCCAAAAATCAGAGGAGCATCAGCATGTTGTGACTGTGACTGTTTGACTCAACTTAGCCAAATCCAGTAAACTTAAAATACTACTGAACGGCCATCAAACAACAGCATAGAGACACAACTGCAGCAGTCGGAGTACAAGCAGAAGTGGCCCAAATCTGTTGGCGGGAGTCACTCTGTGATTAGAAACATGGAAGCCGCTTCAATGGAGGTAGTCATCCTGAAAATTTGCATGAAATCTGTTTCAGTGAGGCGATTCACGTCATGGTGCCAGCAATCCTGGCTCTGCATCCACACACACCTCCTTACAGAAGTAGCAGCCATCACTCCACAAACGCCATAATTAACAATATGTCTCTCTCTCCTCTTCCTCATTATCATCTGCTCAGGAATTGTCTGGCTTCCACAGTACATCAACTTATACATGAAACCGTAAACGCTGACTTCAGCAATCTGCATATCTACTTCAGTTCAACATTCCCCTGCTTGTGACCTCTTTGTTGAAGTTCTGTTGTGCTTGCAGGAGAATCAGAATCATGACCACTTCCAACTGGAATCTGATACTGCTCATATTTAAAAATTAGTTTGAACAGCCAAGCAAAGAAATCAGATCAGAGCAAAAACTCTGATTTGAGCACTAAGGCTTGCAGTGTGAACATAGCCAAAGAGTTGCAAAACCTAATACAAAGAGGCAAAATACTATGAAGACACAGATACCACAAAGGAACTCTGGTCCTAAGTTTAAGAATTTATAGGCCTAGTTCATGGTGCAATTGCATTGAGGGCATGTCCAATCCACTTCTGTGAGTTAAACTGCACATAATCTTGGCGCAAAGTAGGGCACAAGGGGCAAAGGGGTTGTGTGAAATCATAGATATGTTTTGGGCATAACATGAATTCAGTCAATCAGTGTGTCATCTCCACTCTATTTACACTGCTGATTTAGCAAACAGAGCGCCCCAAGAATGAGTCCTAAAACCCGGAAATGAGTTAACATTTTTCCACTCCCTGTTCCCTCATCTCAAAGTCAATGGGTTATTTGAATGGGTTTTTGGTTAGATACTTCATGTGACCGTGGTGTAATTTGTTAATGATCGCTTTAACATCTGGCGACTAAGTATCATTAAGTTAAGTATCATAAACATTTGATTGCCACAGAGCTTATTTTCTATAATAATCCAAAATCAGAATAATGTAATTGGCTTTTTGATGAGGAAAGCAGGGCAACGCTAACTTCTGTGTTAGCCTACAGAAAAGCATCATCCCTGGAGCACTCTATTGGAGAGAAGAGCAGTATTCTGCTGGGAGTATTGCAGTAAGAGCAGTAATGTCACTGCCGTAAATATCATGGGACATTTAAGCAGCAAAATAAAGAAAATGTTGAAGAAATTACAGCTAATAATTTAATAGTTGAAGAGGACCTCAGGAGACATTGAAGGATCACACACAGTATTTAATAAAGACTCGATCAAGGAGAATCACAGATAAACATACAGAGTGTCCTTGCCCATTCCCTTGCAAGTTATTCCACTTTCCCAAATAAGGTTGTTCTGTTTTGATCTATGGCTATGTGAAGTTTCTATTGGTTACTAACTTTAAATGACAAGCACGCTCACCTGGCTCGCTCTAAATCACCTCGACTGTCTCTGACAAAATACACATATCTAACAAGAGACTCTCTTCTGTTAAGCCTGGAGCATAGGACAATCTCCCTTCCCCTTAACCTTGGGAGTTATGGCAACAGAGCCGGTTAGGAACCCTTATCTTCGCAGCTGTACTCCTTTTGCCACAGCTGGAGAAAATACATGGCATCCGTTCATAACAAAGGTAAAGTTGCCTGACCTCAAGGCCTCTTTTAGGTCTTCTGCTGACTCAGCTGTTACCTTATGCATAACTATCATCCACGTCCATTACTGACCAAGGCTAAAGGCTTTCACACAAAAAAAATCCTTCACAGAAAACAGAACTAATCATATAGCTTCTAAAATAATCAAAAAAAGTTTGCTACTCATCATGAGTAAATGTGCACAGTGTTTCTTTTAATGTGGAGTTGGACAGCAGCTTTGCTATGATCTCTGCTATGTTCACATTTTACAGAATGTCATTAATATTTTCCTCATTAATAATGTATTATTTCCAGCATCTGCACAACCCTGTGTGTGTAACAAGCATAGCGTATGTAGGTTGTGAACCCGCCTATGTATCTCACTATCTGAATAATGCACCCTTACAGAGCAGGAAAATACTGCGCCATTCTGACTTTAGACCTGCAGACTGGACTTAGCAATACACCAACACTGTTAAACACGAGTCAGTCTGAAACTAGCAACGACAGTTGTGCTGTGTGCTGTTTTGTGCTGGGTGCAATACAGGGCCCTTTCAGTTTCAGTCTGGTGGTCTTGCTTTTATGTAGAAGAATTGGGAAACCATTTAAATATCTTTCCAATGAGCTGTTGTCTCAGGATGTGTCCATGGCTTGAGGCTGGAGTGTTACAAATAGTAGCTATTTACTGATGTAGTTTCATGTTATTATATATTATTTAAAGTATTGTATTTGGCATTCATTTCTTACACTGAAGTAATAACTATTAATAATGCACAGCTTATTGTTGCCAACACAAGCAAGGCTTTTTTAATACATGTTTACTCATTTTAAAAACGTGCACCCCTTCTTTGAATGCTGCCCCTGCCTGCAGAGAAGATGAAGAAGAAAAAACACCTCAGGGTTGGATCATCTCGGTACAAACACTCAGAAGGAAAGAAAACAGAGCACTGGGCTGCTTTAATTCCTTTTCATCTCTTTTCTCTTCCCCTCTCAGAGCGATTCGACCTTGAGCTCCTCCGAGTGAAGAAATAACATCGGCACAGAGGTCTTTTGTCATGTTGCGACCGCAGCCGTCAACCCATCAGCCCTCTGCAGGAAGCCTGTATTTCCTTCAGCCTCGACACAAATCTGTAACGCACACTTTCGCTGTGATTAAGACAAGTGTCAGCAAGGTGGAATAATGTTATGTATGATATGGTTGCCTTCCTCTCTGCCTCCAGGTCATGGATCACATTTCTCATTCTTGTTCCATTTCATTACTCTGTTTACAGGTACACTGCAGCACTAATGCAGTGCAGGTGAAGGGTCCCCAACCCCCATTTGGGAGGCTCAGATCATCTGCAATCATGTAATGAGTCAAATAACCTCCAACAGCTGTATTTAATGAAACTCATTCACTGAAAGCACCAGGTTACACAATCCTTTTAAAACGAAGTAAAGTTAAAGCTGAAGGTTTTTGTGCTGAATATTTATTAGAAATTACAGCCTTCGTTTTGCACTACTAAAGGATAAAAGAAATAAATCATCAAGAAGGAAAAAAAAAAAAAACTAAGATGAAGAAAAATAACCAAAATCAAATCACAGCTGAAATGAGCTTTACTTACATGAGATAAGCGTTGTAAAAATCAGTTGTTGTTGTTGTTGTTGTTGTAACAGAGGACCTATTCTGCTCATTTTCAGTTTCTACTAGAACATTTTTTTATTATTTAATGTCCAAAAAACACTTAATATTCCTAACTGTCTGTGCTGAAACACCTGCCACTCTGCACCTATCTCTTTAAGCCCTCTCCCCAAAAAAGCGTGGTCAGCTCTGATTGGTCAGCGTTATCAGGTCTTCCTTACCTTACGTCTTTGCTGAGACATGTTAAGGTCCAGACATATTTCATTAGTAGTGTACATGACATGCCCCTACAAACAGTGAACACCACTAGTGCTTGAAAAATCCACCATCACAACAGTTACCTGAACTCTGCTACAATGCTACACTGTAGTGAATAAATAGGAGGCCAAAAGGAGTAGCAAAATCTGCTTTTTAATTCATTATACATTAAGATGTGATTCAATACATAAGTATTGAATCAATTAAATTGTCTTGAAGAGCCACACGATTCAATAGTTTTATCACCGTTTAAGTTAGTGGGGTGCTAAACTGGAAGTAGCCAGCTTGGGCAGCAAAAGATTTTAGTGCACCTGTGCTATAGACTACACAGTGCAGAAGCAACGCTGATTATCCAAATAATGTGACACCTGAGCATTTTTGGCTTCATAAACCACTGAGCAACTTTCATAGGAACAAACAGGATCCTACCTTCAGCTGCATCCAGGTGTCTTTATGCATTCATGGTCTCTGCACTGTCATTGCAGAGTGACGGTTACAAAGTATAGCTGCACTTTTTAGCATGAAAAATCACCAATGAAAGCCTCTAAACACAACCGGACATGTTCTAGCTAGAATATGATTCAAAATTGGGAGGACATTAACATCATCAATTACCAAGATTACATGTTTCCCATGTCTGATGTTAGCATGTATATATGTAAGCAGTGTAATCGCGGCCAGGGAATGACTGGAACAGAGAATAGCGACAATTTGTACCATGAAAATTACCAATAAAAGCATCTACACAGACCATGACCTGATCTGAAATCAGAAAGAAAATTTACAACATAGTAAGAAAAAAATATGGAAAAGGGATGGCTAATAGGTTCCCCTTTAAAATATAGTAATTAATCTTTGTTGGAGTTAAACTGGGGGGCAGCTTTACTTTCACAAGGAAACCTAACGTGTCCTAGACAGCCTGGATCTAATGCAGCTCTCTAGTCATGGAAAGTCCTTGAAAATGAAAATAAATTTGAGCAAAGTATTCTAGAAAACAGTGAGCTGAATAACAATCTGGTTGCTTTATGTTGCCCTAAGCACAAATTCAACTTCTATCCTGGGACAGTACCCACTAATCAAATTACCAATGCTCACCGGGCACTTTTCTACACTCCTAATTTCTCCCTTAAATTCCCTCTTATGTTTCTTTAAATATGGAAAATAAAATGCTTTTCATGCTGAACTTTGAAGCTATTTGATGTTTTCACTGAGTGAAATCTTCAAACTCAAGACTAGAAAATGGAAATATTCTACATGTCTTATGAGTCAGCTTATACTAATTTCCCCCAACATTCATCTGGACATATTTAGTATCTTTAAAAACTTTGGGATCTGCACTCGAATTTAAAACAGTCTGTTGGTTTGAAAAGAGCTTTTTAAAACACTGTGAGCTTGTAAAGATTGAGCCACAGGAGGCTTCAGCAGAGCTAAAGAGGGAAACAAACATACTAGTATCTCATTTCTGGAAAATGATTTCTGTAACACAGCAGGTAACTTTGAGCAGTGTTGTTTTCTGAGCAGCGTGTTAGTTAGAAGACGGACTCCATCAACTTGCTCACAGCAGAGCACCTAAACGTGACATGCAGCTATAATGAAGCTTTTATGGCTACAAAAGCATAATAAGGGCCACAGAAATGCCGTTTTGTGCATGGCGGTTGACTGGTATGAAACATCCAATTAGAAGGTTTGGGGAAGCTCAATTAAAGTCTCTGTATTGCAGTTTTCACCATTATAATTATCCTTATTTTTGAGTGACAGCGGCGCCAATGCAGCTCTAATGATCCCATCCCCCGTCAATGGTAAATATCTCAGCCTTGAGATTCAGAGTTCACATTTACAGGATTTGTGTACAGGTGGGAAAGCGGCGGTGACCTTACAGCCTGTGACCTCCACACGTGTCGATCGTTAATGACAACCGACATCAATTGGTGGTGAAAATCTCCTGTTTAAAGTATCAATTCCTCACACTTGGGTCTCTGCGGATTCATTGATCTTTACATCACATGGATGAGCTGGTCTCAAGTGCAGAGCATGAAGACTGAAGGCCGTCATGCTCTCTTGCTGCATTGATTGGGTACGATCCGGTCTTATATGATTACAAGGCTCCAACTCTTGAAGGTGAGCATCACAAAATGAGCAGTAATACCCCGTATCCACCAGGCTCCCCACAATGGAAACATCCATTGAGGTCTGCTGATGAAACTCAGAGACAGACGAGGTTTGAGAGCAAATAAAGTAGGCCGACATGTCTAGTTTGTACATGTCACTAAATCCTGGACTTTAGGATTTGTTTTAAAATGAAAGCTGGCAGCAAACTCCACTTTACTCTATTTTTTTTTTCTTTTTAGTCACAGGAGGAAAAGGCTGCAGTGAAAATCAGCTCCAAGGCCAGCAGAGATGGACTGTCGGCTTCACCGTCCATTACAGGAGACAATTTAATGTCAACTGGGAGGATAAGCAACACTTTAGCTGTCTGCTGTCACTAGTGTAAAACCAGTTTGACTGTATATAGTGGGTCAGTCTTACTTTATTTGACCTGAAAATGGCAGTGGACACATTAATATAAATATAAAAACACGAAGTAAATGGTTGTCTCTAAAACAATAAAAGGCTGGTTAAAATATTGTACATATGAAAATTTAATTTGAAATGAAATTTTACTATGCTTATGCATAGTAGCAAAATATATGCAGTTCACATAATCCGGTCAAAATTAAAACATATCTTTAAAGATCCACTGAAAGTTATCCAACAGAGACAATAAAAACAAATGAAATGGTCAAAGTTGTCACATTGAAATTGAAGGTGTGTTGATGGATTCACGTCATCACCTCAAGCAATAGGTAACATTACAAGTAGATGTTCCACCTTAAAAGTTGAGTTGTTGGCAATCAGTTTTGTTTCCTCAGTCTACAGCTGCGCTGAGAGGCAGTAAAAAAAATCCTTTTAATTTTATAGTTACAGTTTACTAATGTAAAACTTGCCACAGTATGAACAGTGGTCACAAAACCAGCCACAACTCAGCCCTGAGCAGAGTGACCGTCCTCTATTGACCAATCAACGGACTGCAGTGTTCACAGCTCCACCTTTTAGTACGAGATCTGTGTGCTAGGTACCTCAAAAGAGGGGGGACAAAAAACAGGGATGGCAAGGGAGGTTCCATTGGTACCATCCACAGCTTTTCACAGTGGAAATGTAAAAAAAAGCACTCCAAACTGAACTGAACCATACCGTACTGCTCGGTGAAAATGGGTCTTAGGAGACTTTTATGTTTTGTTCTACAACGTAAAATATGTCAGTAAATACTAGGGGTGTAACGATCCACCGATCTGGATCGATACATCGATTTAATGATCAACAATCTAATCACATCGATGCAAAGTGGAAACATCCATCATATCGTCATCTTTAGCATAGGCTTTTATTTTGAAGGTTTGTGTCACTGTCAAACAGAGGCAGGCAGATGGTTAGCAGCCAAGAGAAAGACGATGAGGATAACGTTATTTACTCGGGAATAAATCAGCATAGTGGAAATATTATGGATTTCGGAGAAAAGAAGGATCAACAGACAGCACATGGCGCATGTAAACAATGACGTTACGAGACAGAACACAACGTGACGTTACCTGCCTGGACGAGTATCTCACCCTGCTAGCTTCTGGCTTTAGCAACATTAGCCGCTCTGTTTTAACAATGTTCGTCTGAAAAACCATGCATGCAGGCTGAAATTCAACCGAGCTGTTCTGTCAGGAGATGCAGTGACTTAAACCAACGGTGAGTAAGATAAATATTACTGCTGCGTGTCATTTGTTAAGCTATGAGACGAGGAAAAATGTCCGCTAGCCGCTAGGCTAATTAATGCAATGGAAACATGCCAAAGCTAATAATGGGCGATTAGCAAAAAACAACTGACAGGTCTCTGACCCTTGACAGTTATTACTGAGCTGAATGTTACACTTTTTCTTGAATGGTCCTGTTGTTAATCTGTTTTATGGCTGTTGGGAGAAGTTTTCCTTCAGGGCTTTAAGCCAGATACTCCTCAAGTTTTATGAAAAAGATGATGTTTTTTTCTTCCAGAAAGGTCTCTGTCAGAAAGCCCTTTGTGTCAGTGGAGTCAGTTTAAAGTGCACTTTACTGAACTTATTATTTATGTGTTTATTGTTTTATGGCCACACGTAAAAAAGAAAGGGGTGTCAGCTTCTTCTGTAACAGACTGTGTTAAATGGGCATTTAATATCACCTAATATCGATCGCAGACCCCTGAATGGTATCGAATCGAAATCATATCGTGGCACTTTGTTATATCGGAAAATATCGTATCGTTGTTCATAGTATCGATATCATATCATATCGCGATGAAACTGGTGATTTACACCCCTAGTAAATACCTTACTCGTACATGTTAAAGCTTTTGTGTGTCTTTAAAAAGGGAGAGACTACAGAGTGTCATCGCAATAAACACAACTTTACAGCTTTAAATTATGCAGATGTGGTGTGGTTCATTTATAGCCTAAAGTTAGCTATTTACCTCTGGCGATTGCATTTAGGCTTCAATAATCATAAAAGTGCTGTTCATGTGTGAAAATGATCTTGCTGAACAAAATGTGTAAGTATCAAAAACGTTTGTTTGCCACAGTGCTTATTTTCTGCAATAATTCAAAATCCAATGAAAAAATCCCATATTTGACAGGAGAACCAGGGCGGCGCTAACTTCTACATCGGCCTACAGAAAAACATCATCCCATGGGCACACTATTACTGTTTATGCAACTACCTGTTAGCTGCTCTTGGAAATAGGCCTACTTGTCAGTTTCTCTAGGCTTTGTTAGCTGCTCATGCTTACTTATCTGTCAGTTGCTTATACTAGCGTTTTTGTTATTATTATTATTCATTTTACAATCGTTTTTATTAGTTTATATTACTATTTACAGTTGTAAACAATTTCTCTTTTTTTAGCATTTAATTGGTGGTATTGTAGATATGTGTTAATTAAATAAAAAGGGGGAAAATACCAAACTAACTGTTTTCAGATGTATGATAGACTACAACAATTTGTTGTCAAAGTCAAAGAGTCAAAGAAGAAAAAGCTTGCATTAGAGGTTAAAACTGTTTTTCATGCTGACAAAAGGCCAAATTTAAAGACAAAAATGTTGAAAATGAGTCAAAGCCAAGGAGCTAAATAATTATAATTTTATATTTAAAGTATTTCAAAGTGGTTGCTGCTGCATCCAGAGTGATTATTTCAATTAGCAGACTGATGCAATCTACTGTAACTTATAGCCTAATCAGTGCATTGATGCAATGACTGGCTTTATGACAGTGTTTCAGGGGAAACCATTCACCATCTGCGTACAGTATAATTTTTTTCACTTTAAGGAAATTGAAGTGGCTGTTTTGTTTCTCTCTGTGATCCAGGATCAGTAGTCATTTCCCCTGAAGATTCATGGCCCTCCAAACAATAATACTACTCTTCAGTAATCAAACCTCCTCCTCTCTCGCCATGACCTTGTCGAGGCGGACGTCGGCCTGTGTCGATCCTCGCCGCCTTTAAATATTTATGATCATGCAGAACAACGGCAGCCTGTAGCCTTAAATCCTTAAGGGGGAGCCTATGAATCTGATTTCAGGGGCTTCGTGCACACCATATACTTTTTCATTATCTCCAGATCGCATGGAGGCGGATGAGGTCAGCTGAGGTCAGGTGAGTGGGCCGAGGGAGAGGGCGGCAAGTTGAAATTAATTCCAATTATTTTGGACACCTATGCAGATCTCGCCCTTGGGTGATGCGTACAGTATGTCACCTGTATGAGACACATTACCAGTCAGGAGAGGATGGATTGCTGTAATTTAAATATTGTCAGTCATCACTGTCTCCCTGCCAAACTTCCCTCCCTTCTTCGTCTTTTGTTCGCCGATCTCCTGCTCTGCTGTGCCGTACGCTTGGTTACCTTTTCCCATTTTTCTTCGAGGGTAATTTTCTTTACTGCGGAAGCGACACACAATTAGTTTTGGGATGATGAGCTATTCTGAGCTTTCCATGACCCCTGACGATATCTAATCAATTTAGAGATGTGTTTTTTTTTTCTTTAATTAATTAAAAAGAGATCAAAGAGTCGAGATAAAAGCTTCCGCCGTTCTGCCACAGAATGATTTCAGCAGCGCTTTTTAAATGAAGATGAAACATTCACGGTCACACACACTTTCACATTGACACTCTTATCATGAACTCATAAAATTCACTTGCATTCATCCACATACACACACTCAAGCACACCAGGCCTCCTGCTCTCCAAACATGCAGCCTTATGTTTATTTATGATATGCCAATATGGAGCACTTCAAAGAATTGTCCAGCCCTGAAAAAAAGAAGAAACCCTCCCCGAGGTGATCTGCCAGCGTCTGTAAATTAGACCCAGAGTTCTCACAGAAGAAACCAACGACCGGCAAGTCCAGACGTCACGTGACTCTGAGTCCTTCAAACCCGAAGTGGTCGCAGAAAAAAGACAAGAAACTCATCACTACGGCGATCTCTTTGTTGTTAAAGCTGCTCATGATGCAACCATGATGACAGCCGCATCTGGAGCTTTGACTCTGACCCAAAGGGAGAGAAGCTGCACCGACACTGACCAAATAACACAAAGGGACGGAGCTTTACACACAAACACACAAAGCAGTGTTAGCAGACTGAAAAACTCAACTGTGGAGGCAGAAATAATATCACTGGTTCAGTCAAACTTAATTTATAGTTTATATTTTTACCATCAGGAGAGGCTGTCAGAAATGTCACAGGATAAAATTTAATGTTGAACTGACACACTGTGAGTGTTACAGAAAGGTGTGATTTACAGCCATTTTTTAGTGAGGTCAGTAAATAGAAGGTATTTTATAGTAGTACATTTTGCGATGTACAAGAGTGCAAGCTGCTTTACGGGTCTGTTGCTGTGGTGAATACGAAAAAGTACAATTTGCAAACTCATTAATACACTCTAAAAGAGTAACAGCTCTCACAAAAACTCTCCTAAAAATCTTTAAAAGAAAATTACCACATACTTAGTATCCTTCAGATTTTCATTATATCATACTCGTTTTTGCTACAAATTATGGTGATTATTGTTCAAGCACTTGTCATTCATTATATTTACATTCTGAAATAACCCCTCTATGTTGCAGGCCTACTTTTTTGGCTGGACTACAGAGGTGACGCCATTCAAATAAACAGGAAAGTCTTAACGTGAGTGAGTGATGAAGTTACACCATTGGTCGGAATGAGTGATAACGCATGTGCTGTTTTTTTCCCCACTGCCCAATGCTCTTTGAAACTAACTGACAAACCTGAGGTGGATTTAGCAAGCTAGGTAGCTGACTATCCAGCCAGCTTCATCCATCACTCGCCACAGTATAAGAAAGAACATTGCAATCAGAAGATGGGTGACAAGTCTGTTTGTCTCATTTTCTGTGATCGCTGTAACATTAGCATAAAAGCATGGTGGAATTAGCAGCTAACTAGCACTACAGTCGAGGTGGCAGTTTTTGATGAAAAAAAAAAAAAGAATAACCTCATCAGTTGGTTTGAGTGACAGCCATGTCTTAATGACATAAGTCTTAAATGTATTTAAGCATTTTTGACTATTACATGTTACGATGTCAGAATCACAGATGGTCAGAACGGCAGCCACGGCAATTAGGAAGTAAGACAGTGATTGAAATTGAAGTTAATGTTATTTATTTAAATGTCAGAACAGTTGCCGCCACAATGACAAAATTCTCCTTATCAGCTCCAATAATAATAATGTTTTACAAACCATCCTTAACAGCAGAGCTTATCCCCAATAGTGGCTGATAGCTGTGCAGCCTCCACCAGTGACACGGGGACTTAAGTTACATCCGCAACCAGAGCTGAAGATGACAACAGCATTGTGATAAATCGAGCAAAAAGGAGTTGATCAGTGGGGCCGTCGTGATGAAGAAGGAGCTGTGCCGGAAGGTCGAAGCTTTCGATTCACTGATTCATCTGCGTCCCAACCCTCACCTATGGTCATGAGCTCTGGGTAGTGACCGAAAGAATGAGATTGCGGATACAAGTACATACACTAGTTTACCCAACCAAGTTAAGTTAAGTTCAAGTTAAGTATCACATGTTGTCAACATGGCTGTCTTCTTTAGTCTTCTTAATACAGCATGACGTGATTAACCCTCTCAGCTCACTTGAACATGGACATTGATTCCTTCTGGGAATAAACCTCAGGAAGTCTTATTAGAATACAGTTCCCCAGGGAGTTCAAGAGACAACTTCAAGGCTTGTTGAAGAACTATAATAACAAGTGATGGTGGAAATCTAAGACCTGAATCAACACTTAAATCAAACACTTCATCAGACTTTGTTGATGAAGGAAAGAACATGAAAACTAATGATTGCTGCAACAGCCCATAATTCCAAAGCCCATATACTGTAGTCCAAAAAATGTCACATTGAACAGAAAGCCCATTTGTCAGATAGCTGGCTATCCTGAAAGCAAACGTGTATTATACCCTGCAATAAAACCCTATAATACCCTTCATTCCTTCCCAAACAGAAGCACTTGGCTAGTTATTATACAAAATTATGTTATTAGACCTTTCCACTATGGCAAAAGGCATGACTCTTCCTCTGATTGGCTGGTACTTGTTGCCTTTGTTTGTTGGGTAGGTTATGTTTAGGAGTTAAGAACGAGATTGTTTAGGGTTAGGGTAAGAATGTCAGGGAAACCTAATCAAAGGGAAGTATGGCGGGACATGTTTTTGCCATATAGTAGGAAGGTTTGATGACTAATTAGCCGCGTGCTTCTTTTTGGGAGAGTATGACGCATATTTTTGGAGGATTGGCCTTTCAAAGCCATGCATGTTTGTTTTCGGGATACCAGACGTTCAGACAGATGGGCTCCAGTCCAACGGGACATTTTTTGGAGTACTGGGGCTCCAGAATTATGAGCCATTGGAACAATGGCATGGCTCCAAAAGCCATGGGGCAGGATATAAAAATGAAAGTACTGTATCCAGCACAGACAGTTTACATTTCAATGTGTTGCACAAATCAACAGTGTTCAGCAGCAGCAGGTCTGTGCTGTCTGCTGGAGGCTTTAACCCAGAACGTCTGACAGCGCTGTGAGCAGAGACATTTATAGCTCGAGCCACCCAGTGGGAATTCAGACGCCACATCAGCTCCCTATCAGCACCTCACCTCAACTACGACTTCCACACGATCACAACACGTCCTCGCCACAGTCGCCGAGAAACCCTGAGAGCAGCTGTTGCTGCAAACGACAAACTAAAACTGTTTGTGAATTCATGTACCTTGCCGCTTTCTGTCTGTGCAGGGAGAACTCTGTGTTTTCTCTGGCGTCTCTGTAGACGCCAGAACAAACAGTTACCGTGTGATTCGCCCCTGCAGCCAACTGCATTTGCATTACGGCCTCAGCACACACCGCTATCAGCACGAATCAGCTCCCCCCAACTGGCAGAAGCTACTGAAAATAAGCTCAGGTAAGCAGTTCAATTCAGAGCAACAGCAGACAGCTTAATGTTGATTCATCCTGATACACACAAATAATTTTAATTTATATGTTTTTACAACAGTCAGTCAGACATTTCTGTCAGCATGTTCACCAAAATAAATGATTGAATTATCAGAGAAGTCATTCAAAACTCAGGTGACAGCCAGGTGCTCTAGTGACTGTTGTTAAGCCTGTAAAATATGGATGTAAGCCCCAAATCAAGCAATGATGAGCACTATGAGTTTTTACAAGTTCTTAACTCTTGATTCCAGATGACAGTTTTGTGGTAGTTTAAGAAATGGACTATAATTGTACAAACACAGACTTTTCACAACATGTCCAAATTGCCATTAAATGGATTAACATTCTGTTATTACCTTTCCATGTAGTTTTCATTCTTAGTGGCGGGGTCTGCCATTCCTCCTCTGGATTCATACCAGCCTCACTGTTAACTGTTAACTCTCCTGCAGCTGTCTCAGATCTGGGTTAAGTTTCTGTTGATGCTAACCCACTGTTCTTTACTGCTCCTGCCTCAAATTAAAAGTATTAAGCCAGTCAAAACATGGGGACTTTTATTGTGAAGCACATGGTTCACACAAATAAACATTCTGGCAAACTTTTCCATAACCCTAAGTAATTGATGTTGCTAAATTTTTTTCTTCAGTTTTGGTTATTGTAAAATTGGTCTTAAATTTAATTTTGAGTGGCATAAAAAAATCTTAAATCTCACTTGTCTTTAGCTGTGGGAACTTTGGATGGAAGCTGCCACAGAAAACACAATGGATTTGTCACAGAAGTCAGGGCTCACCACAATCTTTCATCAATAATGCGTCTACAAAACAAAGCAAAATTGTAGACCGCAATGGGAGTTTGTTTGGCTGCACTGTAACAGACACACCAGCTGCTCTTACGTTTTGACAAAGTAACTGACTGAAATCTTAAGGATAATAACTTGAACCTATGAAGAGGAGGGTTTCTTATCTTAAAATCTAAATCTTGTGGATTCTCATCTGCTTTGAGTCATTATTGGCTCTATGATTTTAGGTTTAAAAAAATCTGTCAGTTTGAACAAAACATGCACAGAAAGCTCACTATCACTGTAAACTGATCTTCCTTTAGGTCACTACAGATGTGTTTCTGTGTGCTTGTAGTCTTCACTCCATTATGCAAATAAACCTGCATGTAAACATTTACATAGAGTGTTTCACAGTTATTAACCTCCTTAACTCTGCCAGACTCAGCGGTTCATCCACAATCACAAACCCATATCGTCTGCCCAAGTTCTCTTAAAAGCCACACTTTAAAAACAACCTTAAATCAGGTCATGTTTACCTGTAAATGACTCCGTAGGTGACTTTTTTTTACAATTAATTAAAATAAAAGTGCCGGTGCACCAAGATTAGTTCAACCTGCTTCAAATGCAAATAAACTTGTTATTATGTTAATGTTTTCAATTTTTAATTTTCCTTAGTTCAGCAGCTGGCACAATTCTTTTTTTTTTTTTTTTAATTTAAGAGACGCCTCACCATAAATGACTGATTTTCATTAAAAGTCTTTCATTTGATTTCCATTAAAAAGGGTTTAAATATTCTCAGTGCATTGTCAGATTTACTTAGCTTTTTTAGGACTTAAATAGACATGACTCTATGATGTGGATAGATTTTGCAGTGCAGTGTTTTGTTATTAAGGTTCTAGTTGAGTTTCCAAGGATACTAAATCTGTCAGGTCAAATTTGTGTGTCAAAAATGTTGCAGTAGAATATTTCCATGTGATTAAATGATTCACCCTTAAAAAAAAAAAACAAAGAGTGTTGGTTTTGAATATTTCATTCAGTGTAAACATCATGATAGCTTCAATGAATCACTGAAAAATGCAGAGTATTCAGTTGATTTGAAAATCATTAACCTCTCTGACTTTTTTCTGTCACAAACAAATCAATTCAAAAACGGAACTGGAAGTCCATGTTGAATCATCTTAACCTCAGAATAAAATATATGAAATATTTATAGTCATTTCAGTTGTCTGACCTCATTCTGTCAACAATCCAAAAAGTTTAGACTCAGCTGAGAAACACACTTCCAAAAACCCCAAACCTCAAAAACTACAGTTTGCATCATGCAGAGCTGGGACGATCTCCCCAACTGAGTCTTTCTGACAATTTTAAATACACATCTCATATCAAAGAGGAACATCATAATGCTTATAATCAGTTTAAACAACTTAACATCCATCTGAACAACTTCAGAATCACAGACGGGATCCATCTCAAGAGGAGAAAGTCAGAAATCCCTTGAGTATTTCTTACATGTACACACAATCCGCAGGCGCGATGGACACAGGGTCTTAAAATGCAAATAATCAGGCGCTTCATCCTCAAAAAAATCCACCACGAGAGGATTACGTGTCAGTCACAGGCTGCAGCTGAAAATAGCGTCTGGAAAGGGAAGAGTTTTGGAGTTTGGATTCTTTTACTTTCCCAACTCGTGAGGAAAAGTTTTAATTTCTTTCCCACTTCCTCCATGACCAACTTTAACCAGCTGTGGTCACTTTGTGATGGAAGAACTTCATGTTCCACAACCTGTGATCTGCAGTTCAGAGAGAGTGAGCTCATTTCAGGAAAAATCACAATCAAGTTGTAAAATATGAAGGACCAAACGTGAAGGATTAATGAATAAATGAATTTTTATCAATGGAAATTTTGGAAATTGATTTTATTTTAAAAATACTTAATATCTATAATTTTTGAGTCAAGTTCATCCACCAAGGAAAAACCATAGATGTGTCTAAAATATTTTTTTCTTTTTTTATCCCCCATGTCAAATTTCTTTACTGGCTATGGTTTTAAAAATCCCTCTGCTTTTAAATCCCTGTGATAAGTAATGCATATATGTTTTTATTTTATTTTTGAAAAGACAAAATCAGCAGTTTAAATAGAAATTTAATAGGTATTTCTTTGAAAATTTTTTAAACACAAAAAAGTAAAAAAAAAAAAGATAATTAAAAATCTAAATAATCATACCCTGTTTGATGCAGTTTAGTGCAAATTGTAAATAAATAAATTATAAAATACATGCTCAATTACTTTTAAAGTAATTACTATATTTTAACTAGCATGTATTTTTTTATTATTCAATATGATTAAATTTAATATATTTTATTTCACATTTTTTTGTTATTTTCCATTTAGTTTATTAAATTTACTAAATTAAAAATGGACCAATAAAAAAAGATAAACTGGCAATTTACACTGAACAAAAATATAAACACAACACTTTTGTTTTGCTCCCACTTCGCACAGCCATTGAAGAGGAGTGGACCAACATTCCACAGGCCACAATCAACAACCTGATCAACTCTATGTGCAGGAGATGTGTTGCAGTGCGTGAGGCAAATGGTGGTCACACCAGATACTGACTGGTTTCCTGACCCCCCCAATAAAGCAAAACCGCACCTGTGAGGTGGGATGGATTATCTCGGCAAAGGAGAAGTGCTCACTAACACAGATTTAGACAGATTTGTGAACAACATATGAGAGAAATGGTCTTTTGTGTATATTAAAAAAAAATGTTTTCGATCTTTGAGTTCAGCTCATGAAAAATGGGAGCAAAAACAAAAGTGTTGCGTCTCTATTTTTGTTCAGTGTATGTTTTGTCTGTGGTACAATATTTTAACACTTACTTGAACTTTTTTTCTGTAGCTCTCAACTGTATTCTACGGCAATCATATTCAGGTATGTTGCTTGATAGAAATGTATATATATGTTTTTTCTTAATTATGGATGATAATTGTTAATCACTCCACTGCTTTGCTTCCTCACCACAGAAAATTAAACCATTAACAAATGAGCAGAGGATGACTCATGTCAACAAACGCCTTGAAAATGTCAGGAACTGTCATTGTTTCGTCTCCAATAATTAAACTGAGCTTGTGATGGACTGAAAAGTTTGGACTTTACCATAAAGTTCACTCAGTAAAACAGCACGCTAGATTTCTGAATCGTTGACCTTTGAGAGAAACATTTTTCATCCGACATCAGACGATAAACATCAACCGTGGCCTTAATGAGGTGACTCAGCTCCAAACTCCCTCGTCCTTTAAATCTGTCACACACACATACACACACGCACACGCACACACACACACACACACACACACACACACACACACACACACACACAGTCACTTTCTGCTGTGTAACATCTCGTCAATCAATTGCCTCTGGACATGGACACACACACACACACACACACACACACACACACACCTGCTAGAGTGACTGAAGAGCATCTCTGCTCAATAGGCTCTTAGTCACTGGTGTGTTTGTGTGTGTGTGTGTGTGTGTGTGTGTGTGTGTGTGTGTGTGTGTGTGCGTGTGCGTAGGGGCTCAGAGGCAGGATGCTGACAGATAATCAATGTCGTGTGATTGGCTAGTGACCCGGCGGCTGCTGGCGGCGCAGGCTCGTTGTCGTGACGACCTGGTTTAAAAAGAATCCTCACCCGCTGGAAAATTGGTTTGAGGCTGAAGATCCTTTTATTTGCTGCTTGTTGTGTGGGTCTATTGAGAGAATGTGTGTGTGTGTGTGTGCCTGCAGTGTGGTTTCACAGGCATCAGTATAACGTCTAAAATAAAGGTTTGGCACGTCATGTTGACAAATCAGAGTCATCCTGAGCTCCTACTGTTACACAAATTGCAGGTCAGACTCCACTTTGTTCATGTCTGCTCTTGTTTCTATATTTCTGAGGTCCAAACAGCTCTGTGAGGACAGACACAATAATCATCAGAGCCAATACATGATGAAAGTGTGTGTGTTATGTGAGAGGGTGCTAATTGGTGCAGATTGGTTCATCTATTTCAACCCTTTTTCCATCACAAATCTTTTTTACTTTCTAAAAGGACGAAGCATTTTCTTCACTGTAGTCGTACCTAGATGCTCTGACTCCTGCATTACTTTGGCACAGTGGAGCTTTGAAGTAAATGATAAGTCAAATGCTAATGCGAATGTTTATCATGTTCATCATCCAAGCCCCCAGGAACTGTGCTGGAATTTGAAGCCAATTTTACATAGTGGACAAAAGTGGAATTTCAGCGCCTGGTTCCATCAAGTGATGCCAGAGGGTCCAAAAAAGACTCTTTTCATAGACTTACATTGGAAAAGAGACATCTGTTAATCAGTGGATACATTGTTTTGAGCATCACAACCCATCCGAAATGACTAATTTCACAATCAGGATTTGATCCACCTACCGCACAAGGTGGTAGCCTTTCAGCCACGTTCGTCTGTGCCTGGCCATGCTAGGCAGCACTAAGTCTCAAGTGCACCTGCTAAATGGACCCCACAGTGAAGAAGATCATGATAATGTCATACCATAGGAATTGGGCTTTTTTGGCTTCACGCACTAGAGGCAACTTTCATAGGAGGGAATGTAGCCCTGCCTCCAAAGATGTATCCAGGTCTCTTAATACATCTGTTACCACCTGACTTTAGCTTATTACCAAGCTAACATTTGCTGAATAGCAGCAAACAAAGCTGAGGCTGAAGAAAATGTCATTAGCTTTGTAGACATTTGGTCATAAAGCAAAAAAATTGAGAAATTAAAGGTCTGACCTGATGCTGAAAAATCAAAGGATCAGCAAATGGAGCTGAATTCATCCTCCTGAGGCCATGAATGTTTTGACAGAATTTAATGCTTATCCAACAGTTGTTGCAGCCCAAGTGCACCAAAAAAATGCTGGCATTGCACATTTCTGCAGAAGCACCTTACATTTGTACATTATGATGAATTGGATACATTAAAACTTTTAGTTTCTTTACATTTCAACAATGCTGTGGTTAACATGTGGGTAGCTTTAGGCACATAACTTTATTATGGTTAGGAAAAGACTATATTTTGGCTTTAAAAATATCTGGTTTGGTGGCAGAATCACGGCTGAAGTGCTTTTCTTGGCACAGTCCTCAGGGGAAAAACAGCAATGGATCACAAATAAAGCTTAGCAGGCTTCTTGCTTCTTGTTTAGGTGTCACACTATCTACCAACCCCACCAACTCTTGATGACAATGTCAGCTCATATACTTCATTACTTAAGAAACATTGACATGATACATATGAATCATATAAATTTACCATTTCCCTGGATGATGCATGATGCATTTGTGGTGCTTTGAAAGACTTTTATGAGCCTGCAGAGAAATCATGGAAAAGTGTGGCATCTGTCAGCTAATCTACAAAAAAAAATCCCCCATTCTCGAGGTATGTGTTTTTAACCCAGCAGTAACATTATGTGACACTGCTGCATACAGGTTTTTGTCACTGAAGAAAAGGCTGTAAAAAGCCTCTGCAGCTTTGTCTTCATCCCCGGCTGCAGCTCTTCAGGGAGCCTCTGAGTTGGACAAGCTGATTAAGTTGCGTTTTTCTTGACCAATGGAGTGCAGCGGCAGACAATTAGGACGCAGACGTGCTGCTCTCTCTGGTTGTTATTTCTCAGGCCCAAAATGACCTCCGGGAAAGACTTGTTGATGGAGGAGGAGGAGGAGGGGGGTGAAGATAGCCTGCCCAGCATGCTGCTCATCATAGTGCGTTTGATCTATTGCCTGCCACCTCCCTCCTCCCCTCCTCGCTCAGTCATACTCTGGCTGTTTGAGCGCCACCAGCCACCCATATATTACCCACCAACATCCACTGGATGTGATGTAGGGAGGTAAAAATAACTCCCCCCCCTCCTTCCTCCTCTCCAGCTTTCCATCTGTCCGTCCACACGTCTCCTCCTCCTCTCGGTCTTCCCGCCACCTGCTCGGCAGCAGATCAGCAGGTAGATCAGCACACCTGCACCTCTGTGGGTTAGAGGTTCCCTCTGCAGGAAAGTGAACACCCGACAACACATGGTGTTTCCTGCTCCACATCATGGGTAGCATGACTGATGGGATTTACTTAAAATGTAGTTGAAAAGGAAACCAAAATAAATCGAGCGGATTTAACCGAATTTAGTTTCTACCAAAAAAAAAAAATGAACAGAAAGGACTGAACTGTCTGCCATGGTCATTAAGAAAATGACGATTGTTGTTATGGCTGGTTCAGACCAAAGAGTTGCGATGAGATGAGTTAAAACAGGCAGCTACTTGCAATGCACCATTCCGCAGCGTTCTGAAAACCTGCTGGTTCACACCAATGCAACTAGATGAGACGATGTATCATCTCTATGGAACAACTCTCTGTACTTCCATTCTGACTTCCAGCTTTTCAGGCTTATTTTGTGGCTGAATATAATTTGTAGCTTCTTAAAATATGAATGAGGATAGTGATAGTGAGACACTGGCTACAGTTGCATTTGTAGTGGGATGAAACGGTGAAAAACAGAAACAAAATGAGCATCAGATGGTCTGTATTCATAACCAGCTCCAATTAATCAGTCAGTGTGTGTGTGTGTGTGTGTGTGTGTGTGTGTGTGTGTTTGTGTGAGGCAGAAGCACATACAGCAAGCAGCAGCAGCAGCAACCCACCCTCCGACACCAGCACACCATTCGCAGCAAGTGAACACCCCATCTGCTGTCATTTTGACTTGACCAGCAGACTTCACTAGAAGCCAATTGGCTGTTCAAACAGGTTATGTGCTTTAACGTTCTAAAACCAGCCGCCAGCAATTTGACCAGCTGAGTTGCAGATGGCAAAGGTACAAATACAAATGGCTGCTGCTCTGACCATCCTGTTACCTTTATTTGAATGGGAATGTCTGTTCTTCTCTCAATAATTCAATGAATTTTAGGGTTGTTGTTGTTTTAATTAAGCTGTTATTTTCATCTCCAGTGTCCAATGTGTACACTGTAAAAAAAGATAGAGGTGGCTCAATTTAAAATAATTTGTAAACTGACTTCTTTAACATGTTGAGTTAGGCTAGCGAAGAAACTTAAATTGTTTGCACATTTGAATTCCTTCAACTTAGAATAAATAGTTGGTATCACAAAGACAATTAGTACCATCAACTTTAAGTTTAACCAAGAAGTTATTCTAGTGATACCAACAAGACATTTCAAGTTGTTCAAACCTAAATCCTAGTTAAAACAATATAGATTTGAGTACAAGCAACAAACGTGTATTGATAACTTCAGTTGCAGACACTTGAAAATAAAAGTTGACTCAACTAAGCATCGTATTGAATTGAGTCATCTTTTTTAAGGCAGTCAGGTTGCTTTTTTTGGGAATAGTTCATCTTAGTTGCAATGTTAAGTTCTTTTTTCTAGCAGTACTACATAAAATTGAGTCAACATCAGTGAATATTCAGAATGCTATTTTATTTAATTTAAACCGACAGTGGCCTTTTTGGTATGGATGTACTTTGTGTTAAAACACTACCATGACAGCATAGCTTAACATTGACTACTCTATACAATGTGATAATAATCCACAAAACAGTTCTACCATTGGCAGAAATAGAATATCATATAATACATTTGTTTACTCTAATGTATGATCACCTGAAAATATAATTGTTGTGTTTTTGTTACCTTAGAATGAGCAGTTTATATCTACATAGGGAGCAGGTTCTCATTCATAAGGACTGCTATGTTGCACCACCATGTTTCTACAGTAACCCAGAATGAGCAAACCAAACACTTATTCTAGGTAGGGCCAGTTGAGTTTTAACATCAGCCAACATAGTTAGAAACCCATCTACAATGAGCAGCATTAGGAAACACTGGTTGGTAATGTGAAACTGCTTTATTCGGTGTTTTTACCAGTATAAATCACCTGGTCTGATTGTTCTGCAGAGGAGGAGACCTCAACAAATAATTCAGCTCCCGCTAAAAGCGGGAAAACATTGATCACTACAGGAATTCTAGCGGGTAGAGGTTTAGGCTGGTTGCAATGTGTAGTCCTCACCACTAGATACCATTAGTGTAAGTCTCTTTAGATCCTACACATTTAACCTTTCAGACTTTATAAAACAGTAATAAATAACCTCATTACCATTTCCCGGCGCACAAGGGGACATCTTCAAATAATTTGCTTTGTCCAACCAACAGTCTAACACCCAAAGAAATTCAGTTTTAAAGCAAATCCTCACACTTTAGTAGCTAAAATCAGGACATTTAGCATTTTAGCCTGGAAAAGAGACTTACTGAAATAGTTAAATAGTTAAAATTCTGTCAGTTGACTTATCAAATAATTGACCAATCATGTCAGCTCTATGGTTTTTAATAATTTTCAGACACTGTCAGTCTGGTCTAACACACATAGTGCTCCTACCTGTTGCTTTGTCCTTTTGTTTGTTCATTGTAAGGTACTTTTTTTGGTGAAAACTGGCTTTGACAAGCAGGTTCCATAAAATCCAGCATACATCTGTGTGAACTGCATTGAAAAATATATGCAGGAAAGCCGTACTGAGAAGCTGAGTAATTTTTAACATGGCGCTGTGATAGGATGCCATTTTGACCTGGTCAACTGTAAGTGTTGCTGTGCTCAAGTGGAAAGATCTGGGAGCAAGTAAAGCTCTCCTGTGAAAGCATACAGCACACACACACACACAAAAACAACCCTCCACTACCAATTCACAAACTGCCAGGCGAGCAATGTCAGCAAAATAGCTGTTCATGTTCAGGCTGACTTTGGCCTCATGTGAGAAAAATGCAGCCCTCTCATTCATTTAAATAGACTGCACATCTCTGGTTGGTTGCTTTATGATGTGAATATTTCTACAGTTTCCTTGTGATCATTGTGACAAAAGATCAAATAGTTACTTCCATGATAACTTTGTAGAGCTGTAAAATCATCTCCCCCTGATATCTGACAAGCCTTTAAAAGTTTTAATCTGTTACTCCAACTGGACTAAGGGTCATATTTCACTGTCCCACCAATACCTTAATCGACATGTCCTCACCATCACAGCCCCTTGAGTTGATTTAAGGCAGGACTATCTTCAGTCTGAATCTCCACTTAGTTAAGAGCCTCATTACTCGAGTTTTCATGCAATCCTTGGATCACCATGAGCAATGCAAAGTGTCTGTTAAAGTGATGTAAAGCACACTCATAGACAATTCTTCTAAAGGACAAATGTGGGTTTGGTGAATAGCAGGAGACAACCCCATTGCCAGAAAAAAATGCTGGCATTGTACACTTCCCCAAACCACAGATCTGTTACATTTGCAGGTTATTATGTGAAGACATTAAAACGCAAAGTTTCAACAGGGCTGTGGTCAACATGTGGTTAGGCACAAAAAGAACTTGGTTACTGTTAAGAAAATGGTTAAGAAAAGATTCGTTTAAAATGGTCTGGGGGCTGAATGCCCACTGAAAAAGCAGGGATGTCTTGTTAAAAAAAAAACACTTTTTGTGCCACTATCCAAGCTGGAAAAACAGCACCTGGTCATTACAAAACACCTACCTTTGGTGATAAAAAAGCTGCCGGAAAAACAGTGACAGGTTGCTACAAAATACCCTGGTATGATGCCTAAAAAGCTGCTGAAAAAGCAATGAAGGGTCTCTATTAAACATCCAGGTTTGGTGCCTAAAAAGCCACTGTGAAAAACAGTGACTGGTTGCTGCAAAACACACACATTTGGAGCCTGGACAGGCTGCAGGAAAAACTGTGATGGGTTGCAACAAAACATCCATGTTTGGTACCAACAAAGCCACTGTAAAAGGAGTGAAGAGTTGCTACAAAACACTGGTTTGGTGCCAAAAAAGCGACCATAAAAACAGTAGCAGGTCGCAACAAAACACCCACCTTTGGTGCCTAAACAGGCTGCTGTAATAACAGTGACTGGTTGCTAAATCACTACCCCTTTTTTTGTGTTGGTCTCAAACAGTGGCAGGGGTTTTGCCTAGGTGACATGATGAGGTGATATATGAAATTCAACATATTTGTGGTTTGCAGACACGTACAATGCCATCTTTTTTTTCTTTTTTTCTGGCAACTGGGACTGCAGAAGAATATTACCTGTCTGAATACACAGTGCTGCTGTTAAGGTTTGGCCCCTAACCTTCTACTGAGGGGAAAGCCTAATGTTACAACAATCAGTAACAAGCTTTGTGCAACAGTTTGTGTTTGTCCCTGCATGGACAAATCTAGTGTCAAAAAGAAATCGTTTTCCCAGTTTCAAAGTGTGTTAAAACTTGACTGGTCTGGACAAGCCCTGACCTCAGACTGGTCCAACACCTCTGGCATGAACTGGAACATTGACTGTGAGCCAGACCTGATCATCCTGCATCAGTGTCGGGCCTCACTATTGCTTTTGTGTCTGAATGGGAGCAAATCCCTGCTGCCTGAAACCAGAAGGAGTGGTTACAGTATGACATATGGGATTGATACTCAGATGTCTGCATACTTTTGGCCATGCAGTGTATATTATAGTCTGTGCTCCAGCATCAGCACTTTTGTAATATTGTCTGCACGGTTGTGAACATGTCCCTTTGATCTACGAGCCTGAAGAGGACAGAAAAGAAATTCTGTGTACCTGAAAGTATTCCGTGACTTCAGGCCAGGCTTCCCCCCAAAAAATCACCTCCTCTTGTCACAGATAAAGGAGGGAAGTTTAAAGTCAAGTGTGAGAAAATCAGAAAAACAGCTGCCAACACATTTCAGCCTTCATCAGAGCTTCACAGCCCCACCAGGCTGCACTCTCTTTACACTGGATTTCTCCAACACACATTTGCACTTGAAAAGGGATCCAAATATTCAAAATAACTCCTGGAGGGCGCTCCTGATTTAATGCGTGAAGGAGGCTTTACTCAAATGTTGTCCTGTGGCCTGATTTAGCATCTCCCAAAAGTCGCAGAGCGGATGGCCGTGTGTATTTTTAACATTTACAATTTATCCAAGTTTTGGCTTAGATTCATGAAACTAATCTTCTAAAGCAAGCTATTTTAGTTTGAATAAGGTAAAGAAGGCAATTTACTCCTCTTTAGTACTCTCATTTTTCTTAATGGGGACGGCAAAGTAAACACATGAGCAGCTGAAATCTAATTCCAACTTGCCTGCTCTCCAGTCGCCTCAGGGCCTCTTTGCGTCAGAAGAAAAAATATATAATAAAAATTTACACACAAAAAGACAGAGTCAGCTGTGAATGACATGTCAGCCAGTATGTGCCTGTGTTGTTACCATGACAACTGGCGCTGTAATGACAAGAAGTGTTTATAATGTCTAAACACATAATTCCAGACTGGTTCCATCGTCAACAATTTTCAATCTGGACATTTTTCTCCTCAATCTGTTTCTATTCTGACAAAACTTTGAAATTACTTGAATACACTTTCTCCATCATAATAAAGTTGTAAAAGAACTGTCAGAATGAATTGCACGTCATTATTTTTCATTTTTTCAATCATAAGCTTTGAAACGGTGCTGCTCAGTTTGAGTTTTTCTTCAAAGTATCAGACAGGATGTTCATATGAAAAACATGTACTGCCAACATATTTTGGCTGGTATTGCTTTATTAACCAAATGTAGAGTGGATTGACTGTAGTTGTAAACAATGATTGCTAGTATGAGGCAGAACAGGAAGATGACCAAATATTCCTCAGAGTTGTGGAATATGGAAGACTCACTCATAAAAAAAGCTGTTCCATAGCACATACCAGAAGACTCCATAGAACACCTGTATGACAGCCCAGTGGGCAGGAAAAAAGAGTACTGACATAAGGTTCTGCAAACCATGGATATGTTACATTTGTATGTTTAATATCTCCAAACTGAAGTAGTATATGAACTAACTTTGTCATCTAGAGGTGGAGGGGACTGTTGATGGCATGACAGCTAGGCACATTGCCTACCAAGCTGCAGAGTATTGTCCAAGTCTGACAAACAACAAAACCGATTGTTAATTAGTGAGTCAACCCTACCTTTCAAGTGACTCTTTAGCCATCAAATATAGATGCGGTTTTTTTTTAGCAACTTTTTGCTGTGTTTCCAAAGGGGTAAGGCCACTTAAAGCAATTGCTTTTTTACTAAGGCACTGCTACGTTTCCTACTGGTAACGTGTCACCAAAAGCAGGTATTTTAAGCTAAAACATTATCTTTTCCTAACCATAACCAAGTGGATTTTGTTCCCAAAACTAACCACACATTAACTGCAGAGTTGTTAAAATGTGAAGTTTCAATAAATTCACTAGAAATATTAACATAAAAAGGTAACTTGTGCATGGTTTGCAGAAACTCACAAAGAAAACCATCACTGAATCATGACAATCATTGCTGTGAAATCATACAGTTTTCCAGGCAATATTTACATCTTTATCATATATGTGACTACTAAATTTGGTGTCCCTAATCAAGTCAATCAGATAACCTCTGATTGTCTCACAACAACACAATCTGGTTGTGCATATGTATAATTTCATCGTTAGGGTTAATTGTTGTTACCAGTGCAAAAGCCCTGTGTTATGGAAACACTGACTGAGTGATTTGGGTTTGGCTGTATCTCCCTGAACTTTCAGAAATTTCAGATCCATATTTGCTCACATTTTTTTAAGGATGGATGTTAACAATACAAATACAACAGATGTTAGTAAATGCTCTTAGCTACTTAAAAGAACATCAGGCAGGTGTAAAGTAACAGAGCAGAATTTTTAGGGTCAAAGGAAAGGGTCCTCCTCCACAGCACGGTGTACTGTCCTGAATCAGTGCTTGTCTCCAATAAAACCAGGATACATGTGGTTATTGCATGTAACCTTTGTATTTACAGCATTTATATTTTAATGTGAAGCCGGTCCACACCAAATTTTGAAATATGATCATATAAATGGTACTGAAACAATGGTTATATGTAATCTGGACGTATAAAGACTTTTTTAACCAAGACATTTAAAATCAGTGATATTTAGGAAAAAGTGTGATTGCTGATTACCTTCATTAACCTTACAGAGGAGTCACGTGTGAAGTTAAAAGTATATACATTTTGAGTGGATATTAATTTGGTGTCAAAATATTTTGACAAGGCGATAGCCATGGCAGGATGCATTATGTTTTTGAGTTGCCCTTACATCTCATTTTTGTAAACACGATATCTCAAGAACACCTGGAGGGAATTTCTTCAAGTTTGACATAAATGTCCTCTTGGTCTAAATGGCAAACTGACTGAACTGGCTAAATTTGTTGGTCAAAGGTCAAGGTCACTGTGACCTCCTCCTTTTCATTCTTATGAATCTAATACGGAAAGCTTTTAGGGAATTTACTAAAAGTTGGCACAAACGTCCACTTGGACTCAACATTGATCTGATTAGAATTAAGTGGTCAGAGGTAAAGGTCACTGTGACCTTGAGTCTGTCTCATTTTTGTGAACATCATTTCTCAAAAAGCCCAGAGGGAATTTCCTGAAATTTGGCAAAAACGTCTACTTGGACTTAATAATGAACTGATTAGAATTTGGTGGTTGAAGGTCAAATCTCAAAGTCACTGTGACCTTGTCTGTTTTATTGTCCTAAAGGTGATATCTCAAGAACACCTTGAGGGAATTTCCTCAAATATGGCACAAATGTCAACTTGGATTCAGCAATAAAACTGAGAATTTGGTGGCCAATGGTCAAAGGTTAAGGTCACTGTGACCTAACCAAACATATTTTTGGCCAAAACTCAAGAATTCATGTATGCTAATTATGACTAAATGTCACAAATGGGCTAAAACGATAAAGTGATGACACTTTATTTCCAAAAGGTCAAAGGTCAAGTTAACTGTGACATCACAATGTGCTGCATGAACACTTTCCTGGCCATTATTGAACATCATAATTCAGGAACAGAAGAGGTTACATTTGGTATGATACTGAATTGGTGACACTAATCTTGAGTTTTCACCTTGATACTGTGCTGCCAGGGGAAGATATGTGTGAAGCATCCATGTTTTCACAGACATGGATGCAAACTATAATTGCAGTTTGGCTAGTGCACAGAGGTAGACAACCTTGAGGCAGTAATTCTAGTTTTATTTGTCTAGTTTATTTCTGTTGCCGTAAAATAAACCGTTGTATTGGAATATGTCCACCCTTTAATGTGCGTGACAGCCTTTTGAGATTGGCTTATTAAAGAAAAAAATGAAATACATAAAAACATGCAGTGAGTGCTGTTTAGATGATTTTTAAGGGTTCCAACAGGACAAGATTGAAGAAATCCAACTAAAGCTGCAAACAAGCTGCATTCAGCTCAAAAACGTCAATCACAAGTTGTTGGTGTAGCCTAAAGAAATGAAAACACACAGGAGGCTTTGAGTTGAAAAACTTCCTAATTGAAAACTGGATTTACCTGCAGTGTGAAGAGACTCTGACAAAATTCTACAGTGTGAGCCAGGAGGGATCATGTGACTCCAGACTGTTCACCACTGCAGCATTGCTGGCAGCCAACAGAAAAATGAACACAGCTCCGAGGTCTCCACAGGGAAACTAGCACCGTCCATGTTCACTCTGACTGCTATTTTTACAGACTGGCTGCCTGGATGTCTGGGAGGGTCTCGCCACGATAAAATAAAACTCCTGTCTCTCTAAACCTGACGGCTGTGTCTTTGGGTGAAGGAGATGAGTCGGGGGAGTCGTTTAGCTCCGCAGGGACATGGCCATTGATTTCTCAGCCCTTTCACAGCCCTTTACCTTAGTGAGATGAACACGTTCGGCAAGGCCACTGGTGACGGCGTAGAAGGGGGAGGAGAGAGGGACAGTATGGCTGGAGCCTTGGGAAATCAGACCATAATTAAAAGGCCAAAGACCCCCCGAGCAGATGGTAACCAGGAGAGGAGAGGGAGAGAGAGAGGGGAATAAACTGGAAGGGGCAGGAAAGGGAGACAGATGACAGGGAGAAAATGGAAAGAAAAGGGAGAGAACATTTAGATCGAAAAGGTATACAGGAAAAGATGAAGAAAGAAAATGATGAGCAAAGATGAAAAGGGGAGGAAGAAGATGGAAATTGAAAATAAAAAAATGAAGATGAAACAGCCACAGTGGGAAAAGAAGAGGAAGGAGGAAGAACATTGAAAGGAAATAAGGTGAGATGATGAAGAGGAGCAATGCTAGAAAGACAGCAAACTGTAGGCAAGAGGAGGAAAAAACAGAAAAGATAGATAATAAGAGCATGGAAGAAGAAGGACAAGGAAGAAAAAAGGAATCAAGACACGAAGAAAAAGGGACAAAAGCAGGAGAAGTGAGGTGGATGATGAAGAAACTGGAATAATTGAAACAGATAGAATGGAGAAAAAAGGCAAGTTTTAAGATTGAGACACCTGTAGAAAGAAATTAGATGGAGACCGAGAGCTGGAAATAGAAACAAGATAAATACAGGAAAGAAAATGAGAAAAGTAAGGGAGTGCAAAGAGTGAGAAGAGTCATTACTGAACAGAGAGATGTCGACAACATTGCGTGTTGACCTCGGCAGACAGACACTCAGCTCGCTGTCAACAGCAAAGCTGCTGCTTCTAAATTAACAACTCTTCATGACAAAGACCCAGTTTCAGAACATGGAGCTGTAATGATGTCTACTTTGACCTTTTGTCTCCTCAACTCTCAGAGACAAATTCACGAAGGATCTGCAGCACATTTTGTTCACATACAAGTCAGGACAACATTGTCTCATTCAGTGTTAAAGTCTGAGCAGACTAACATGATGTGTGGAGTTCCCCAGGGCTCAATCCTTGGACCTCTTTTACTAACATCTACATGCTCTCCATAAGCCAAATTATGTAACAAAATAAAATCATGCCATCATAATGATGCAAAGAGATATAGAGTGATAGAGCTTTTATAGCTAAAGATTTCCTTTAAATGTGCAATGAACACATCAATGGCTGGATGTTCCTACATGTCTTTAAACTAAATATCAGTTTAACAGTTACAGTAAGTCAGCATGACTAAGCAGAGGAAAATCTGAAAATCAACTAAATCTACAAAAGCATCATGTCCTGATGAGTACCATATTATGTGCCAGAAGCTCCAGAACAAGCAAGTATGTGGAGCTGACATTGAAATGTTTATGTTCAATGTTGTAAAAAGCTGTTAACAACCAGTGGTGTAATGTAACAAAGTTTTAATACTGGATTTCGGTCTGTAAATAAAGTTGTGAAGAAGACCTTGTTTTTCTTCAAGTGTAATACTGGTTCCATTTTTTAGATCTTGTAGCATATTATGAAGAAACAAACTTCATAATCCCCTCACCCTTGCTTTTATTCTCTCTTGCTTCATATTACCAATATTTGGTTTTGTACTTTTACTTTCAATACTTCAGTACACTTCCATCCATCCATCCATTTTCGTCCGCTTATCCAGGGCCGGGTCGCGGGGGTAGCAGGCCAAGCAAAGCACCCCAGACATCCCTCTCCCCAGCAACGCTTTCCAGCTCCTACTGGTGGACCCCAAGGCGTTCCCAGGCTAGATGAGATATGTAATCCCTCCAGCGTGTTCTGGGTGTGCCCCGGGGCCTCCTACCAGTGGGACGTGCCTGGAACACCTCCCGTGGGAGGCGCCCAGGAGGCATCCTGATCAGATGCCCAAACCACCTCAACTGACCCCTTTCGATGCGAAGGAGCAGCGGCTCTACTCCGAGCTCCCTCCGGATGTCCGAGCTCCTCACCCTATCTCTAAGGCTGAGCCCACGGAGAAAACTCATTTCGGCTGCTTGTATCCGCGATCTCATTCTTTCGGTCACTACCCAGAGCACATGACCATAGGTGAGGGTTGGGACATAGATGGACCAGTAAATCGAAAGCTTCGCCTTCCGGCTGAGCTCCTTCTTCACCACGACGGCCCGGCACAGCGCCCGCATCACTGCAGAAGCCACCCCAAGCCGCCGATCCATCTCACGCTCCATTCCACCCCCACTCGTGAACAAGACCCCAAGATACTTGAACTCCCTCGCTTGAGGCAGTAACTCTCCCCCAACCTGGAGGGGGCAATCCACCTGTTTCCGGCAGAGAACCATGGCTTCAGATTTGGAGGTGCTGACTCTCATCCCAACTGCTTCACACTCGGTTGCAAAACACTCCAGTGCGTGCTGGAGAACCACATCATCTGCGAAAAGCAGAGATACAATTCTGAGGTCAACAAACCGGACCCCCACCCCCGACTGCGCCTCGAGATCCTGTCCATGAAAATCACAAACAGGATCGGTGACAAGGGGCCTTGGTGGAGGCCCACACCCACCGAGAACGTGCTGGAATACACTTTCGATCATCAAATTACTTGTGATACTTAAGTACAGTCGATATCAGATACTTAAAAAAATCATTTTCTGGTAAGATATCTGCACTTTTATGCAATTATGGCTTTCATCCAGCCCTGGTAACAACTATGTGTTGTATTAAAATCTGTGGATTGGTAATTGATCCTGATATTTTAAATGACAATACTTAAAATTAAAAAAATAATTTTTGTAAGATCAGATATTTTTACTTATTAGATAGATTTTTAAATTAGATTGTTAAGATTAGATAAATGTATACTAGTTAGATAATTTAAGTCAAACAGACAAGAAGAGTGGATATTGTAATTTAGGGACATCTAGACCTCTGCTCACAGAGCCACCTTTAAATAAATGGCTTTAAAAGCAATATACATGCGGTATCTCACTTTTTCAACCTGCAGATACGTCACTTTGTAGAATAACTCATATAATTCAGTCCAGTCATCTCTCTGGTTTAACAGGAAGAATAAATGTTGAGGGTAAGCACTGGACAGATGAAAGCACGTCAGCGATACGCCCACTTCCCCCTCTCCCAGCGGAGCGACGACCCACCCAACGTCGTGACTCTAATCTCCTCCACATGTCTTACACCTCCGCACTATGTCAGCTCTAATTGGCCATTACAGCAGCCTGGTGTCGTAGCCCTCACTGTAGCCTGGGCTGAACTTTGAGCCTCGCTTATTAGCCAACATTAGCCTTGTCATTGAAATCGGCAAGGGGATCCTCTTGTTATGGTAAAGGGTTCCTGTGTGTCATCGCCACAGCGTGGGAAGAGTTTGATGGAGCGCAGACCTTTGAGCAGTTCGTCTGTCGACGTAATGACAATGCGGACTCAGAGGAGGTGAGACGGAGGCAGTGAAGGTGAATAAGGGTGTGTCGATATGTGCTCAGGCAGCACACAGCAGATAATTCAGTTAACCTTTATTTTACTGAGGGAAGGTTGATGTAACTAAATGCTGATATGGACTAGCGAAATGAAAAGTAGATAGGACATCAGTTTGATATAAATTTCATTCATTTGTTGGTCAAAAATGATCAGAAATAATGGAAAATGGCCATCATAAGCTGGCAGACCTAAAAGTGGTTCCTTTGTATTGGTAATTTGGATGGAAATCTTTACCTTACATGGTAGAGTGTGCTCCCCATGTAGGCTCCATATTTCCTTAGCGGTGGCCTGGAATTGTTTGCAACCTGTGGGCCCTGTCACTTTCAGCTCTAGTAACGGCAATAAAAGTCCTAATGATCTTTACAAATGCTGATTTGGACACAGTTAATAAAACCCAAAAGGGGCAGTAAGTAAGCGGATCTGAGTCCTTGAAAAAATAAATGAATAAATAAATCAGTATTATGGAAAGCACCGAAACTATTGAGTCCAAGTGTTGGCACACTGGTTTGGTTTTTGGGTGCATGCTTGGATGTTTTGGGGCTAAAAAGCTGCTTCGGTCCAGTGTCAGTACCACGCAGGCATGGCTCTACAATGGTGCAAAAGCATGCATTGAACCCTCAGTTTAATATTTTGCACCCTCAGTGATGTTCCCTTACAGTATAATGTTTTATTGTCAGTTGATATTAAATTATAAGATAGAACAAGCAGTAGGGTTAAATCACCTGTTTCACGTACCGTTGCCCTAAAGTGCCATCTATGTGCTGGGTTTTTCTTAAGCAGTAGTTAGCTAGCAGATTTGCTCAGTAACAGCAACGTAATAGTAATAAATATGAATATGAAAACTATGTTGTCCACAATATGCAAAATTTCCTTTGGTTTCATCATAACAAATGTCATAAAGACATTCATTAAAATGTACATTCACCGCCAGCACATCCCATAAACGCTATTAGAAGTCATGGCAAGTTAGTAATGTACACAATACTCAAGTGTCCATGAAATGAAATAAACCTACTGTGCAAAGAGCTGCAACAGAGTATCAGGAGCAACACCTACAAGTGGTTCTAGTTTCATTTATTGTCTTAACAGCACTTGAAAGGCCTTCCTGTAGATATTTCAACACGTTCTCATCCCAAGTCTTCACATATTGTCCATACACCACCCTTCTCACATGCTCTATAGGCACTTTCCAGCACCTTATTATTACGTTGTTACTGGCAACCTTTCAACCTGACGCTATCCAGTAGCGTATCATACTGCCGTGAGTGTAGTCCGGTGGTGTATCATAATACTGCAAAACATTATGTCCGACCATGTACGAACTGCCCCCACCCAATAGCATATTATACCAGTGCGAAAGGTGGCTTGTGACATCAGGTGTCTTGACACCAAAATCACTGACAAAGTGGTGGTATATGACAACTCTGAATTAGCCATTGGTAATCTTTAACGCCTTGCTAAGTTTGAATGCTGTGTAATGGGTGAGAAGGGTCATTAATAATTCTGTTTGTTTACTTTTTAGGAGTTTTTCATGCAAAGCACTGGGCTATTTTTGTTGCCTCTCTATGACTTTGGAGGTCATGTTCACCACTCTCTGCAGCTTGCTTCTCCTCTTGTTGTTCAGAATGAGGTACTACATGATGATGTTAAAAGTAAGGATGTTCCATAAAGGTCTGATGTTTGACTTCCAGGATATTTCCAGGATACTAAGTTGTTGAGCTTGCGTAGTGAATAAAGGCTTTGTGAACATTTCTTAAAATTAGGTTTATATTTCTGGCACATTGTTTATGTGAATTAAAATAGCCATGTTTTCTTCATGAATAACACAGTGAGCGATAGTTCAGAATGATTTGGTTTAGGCTTTTGAACCAAAGATTTTAATGATATCCTAATCTAACTTTGGCCAAGAAAAAGCAAAGCGTTAGATCATAGATAACCTCACTAGTTTGATATGTTTGCTTGAAGTCTAAGTTTCATACTGTGTTGAATGTGTTGAGATTATGGACTCACCAGCCTCTGTCTTCTCAATTATAACCATGGCAGGTGTTCTTTGGCTGTGTTTGATATCTGTCAAGCTGAAAAGACTCAAAACAATGAAACAGATTGTATTTCGGTCCAAAAACTGAAATAGAACTCTTTCTGCGAGAGAGGGCACCGGATATATCTTGGGACGTTTTTGTAAGACATATGATGCATTCAAGAAACCTGCTAATAAAGCAAACTGCTGTTGGAAAGAAATGAAATGCTGCCTTCACTTACTCATGTTTACACCTTTTTCCAGCTGTGTTATTGCCAACTCTGCTCATATGGGACCACGTTAGGACCTGTAACACCTAAACTACTTTTAATTTATGTTGCTGACAGGCACTGTAGCTACTACTGCACCCCAACTAATCTCAGATGTGCAACTGTGTTTTGGAATTGGGCCTGGCACTCAAAATCGGACCAGGGTACTCAAGTCATTTTAAGCTGGCATGAATTCTGGCTACCTGCATTTAAAAAAAGTTTTTATCTTCAAAAACCTGGATTTTATCCATTTAAAAAGTTGTTTAACCGTTAACAAAGTTGTTTGACATGACTTGAAAAGGCTTCACCTTTAATTGAATCACTGCTTGCTCGGATGTGCAGCTGCACCCAAAATGTTGTCAGCTGCCTACTTATTTTCATGTCAATAACACCAAGGGGGCTGAACACAAACAACAACAACCTGTCCCTGAATACACTCTATTAACTTTGAGCAGAGCTGCGACTCAAAGAGCCTGATTTGCAATTTACCAGTAGCTGAGGGCCAACAGCAGCTACACTCATTAACAACAGCATGAACACAACACAAATACACACCACGGGCTTCTCTGGCAGCCTAGCAACAATGTACCTGATTGGACTAATTACACACTATTATGCCGTTGTGTTCAGACCACCAGTCCTGAATTAATGTAGGACTGAACAGCTTTCTTTGACTTTGAGAATCGTCTCTAAAGATTTTTAGCAGGTTGGAGTATGTCGAGGAGCACATTCAGTGAAGCTTTAACAGCTTCTGATACTTCCAACTGAATCGTTTCTCATTTATGATTTAGATATTCTGGCGGCTCGACATCAAAAGAGTGTGTCTCAGAGTGGAAAATGTCTTTAACACTGCAAACACAGAGTAAACAAAACCACAAGACTTTCTAACATCATGTTTGGGTATAAAACCTTGTGTCAACCTGTTTTTTTTCACAGGCAGCGACAAATAATTCATCAGTGATCAAATGCTAATGCTGCTCAGCAGAAAGCGTTACTCATTTTTTGATCAACTTTTTTCAGTATTACTTTGAGTCCCCTGCCTTCAATATACAGCGAATAAACTCCAAAGAAGTTAATTCCATTTGAAGTGAATGTTGAAATTTGACAATTTTTTGCAACTTTTCCAAAACCTGAAACAAAGTGAGCAAGAAAGTGTTTTCAAGTGGTGATTTTAAAATGATTAATTAAATTAAGTTTGTCAGAGCACCTGCAGCCTCTCAACCAAAAAGCCTTTCCACCACTTTGAGTGAATTTACTGGAGAGCAATTAATGAGTGAAGCTGCTGGCCACCAGTTCACTGAGGCATGCTAAGGCAAATATTTGGCACACAAACAACATGACATCACAACAGCAGAGTAACTATCCTCAAACTTCAAACTAAAGATTATTTTAATAAAACACTGAAGTATCAAGAAGAACAAAATGAGAGAGGAAGTCAGAGGAAGTACAGCAGCCTGGATGTGCCAATCAAAGAAACAAGTGTGTAAAACATGAGTTTTTTTTTTTTTTTCTGGGACATCGACTCTTGAAAATAGGACTTCCTCTGTCATCAGCTGGATGTGTTTACAATGAACAGAATGGGGCTAGCTGTTGTGGAATGTGTTGTGTGTTGCCTGTTTTAGACTTTTTTGGGTAATAACTTCAAAAAGCAGTACAAACCTTTGGTGGATGATGCAAGTCAAACTTTGGTTGCAGTTCATAATCATTTTCATTATTTGATTTAATCTGACTATTTTCTTGATTGGGTCATCATTCTGTCAATCAGATGTCAGTGAAAATGCACCTTGTAATTTATCGCAGCCCAAAAAGATGTATTTAAAGATGTAATTTTTCATTCTATTCGACCTGCTTTCCAAAACACAAAGAATGAATACTTTGCATTTGTACATTTCACGTGTACCACATCAAAGTTTCTAAGGTGACATGTACATGAGCTGACTTTGTTAGGGAGGTGAAGGAGATGGTGGCAGATGTGACACTTAGGCAGGATGGCTTTCAAGCTGCAGAACATTTTTATAGCATAGCTGTGTATTTCTTACCAAGACATTGCTGAATTTACAGCAGGGATTGTTCCACGAAAACTGGTTGTTTTTTACCAAGACACTGCTGCCTTTACAGCTGAAAGAGTGCCAAAAATGGTGGTGTTACGACAAAAAGATGATCTTTTCAAAAACTATAACAAATAGGGGTAGGGGAAAAAATGATACAGCATAATATTGCGATATTTGCAGGGCAATATTGTAGCAATACATGGACGCCAAGTATCAATCTATTATTATATACATTATTAAGTTTTGCAAATACATATTTTTATACAACTTTTGGTACTGGAATAATAAAATCACAACAAAAACCTTGCTGCTGTAACAGACAACAGATTCAAACACTGGTGTTGTCATTCGGTTAGCAGGATATATGCATAGAAAGTGTTTCGCTCACACACCGAATGGCATTAAATCTGCCAGCAGTTCAGTTTGTCAGGTGTATGCAGCATTTCTGACAGGTTTTACGACGGTGTTGGTCAGTCTGTCTGCTTTGCATCACATTTAGCTGTAATAAAAATGATTGAGGTGAGATGAACAGACTGAAAACTTTATCTTGTGAGGAGTTTCCCTTTTGGGAAATAATTTGCAGTTGGAAAAAAAGGTGATAAATCACAATATATTGCATTACTCAGCATACTGCAATATCACAATAATTTTGTAAAGTGACCTAAGTATCGTGATGATATCTTATGTGTCGTCTGGCGATTCCAACCCCTAATAACCAAGTGTTTTTGTGCCTAAGCATAACCACAGCATTGCTGACATGTAAAATGCAATGTATCTGCTACATACAGTAATGACACATAAATGTAATGTATCCATACTCTTTACAAACGTACAATGCCAACATTCATTCTTGCGATTGGGTTGCTGACAAAGAAAAGCTTCAAACCCTCATGTTTGAGCCAGCAAATATTTGCCTTTTTTTCTTGACAAATGAGTAAAACAATAATTTATGATGGAAATAGGCTTGTTTAGTTTTCTGTCACTAGATTTCTTCTTAACTAATCACTGAAGTTCTATCCATTCACACCAACAGCATCTCGACATGTTTACTCTCTGTTCAGAGTTTGCTAAAAAAAGAGTGTTCATGTAGAAAACCACAGCTAATTGAACAAAGCTGAAAATGTGTTTTCAATACCTGTTGTCACAAACATTCAGTCTTAAAAGCATACTGTAACCCTGCATGTCTTAAGTTTTGACCCAATCAGATCCTGCAACAAAAAAAACGATATTCAAGCTTCACAACCTTGTTTGTTAATGGACCTGTGCATTGAAAGGATCTCAGTTATGAGATAAAACACTATTAACACAAATATGATTTTAGGGGTCAGCATTTGGAGACTTAAATGAATTGCATTCTGCCCATGAATCGTTTCATTACTCAGATTGAACTCTGCATCTACTTTTATTTATTTAAGTGGAGCAACAAACCTTTTTGTTACAAGTCAGCGTCTCTAGTCTTTAGACTGCATTTAAGACTTGAACTGGACTTTTCCCAAAAAGCGTTTAACAGCAGCTGCAGTAATAAACAAAAGACGCGAAGGTCAAAACTGCAAAATCAAAACAAAAGATGTAAAACACCAAAATGTTCCTGAGCAATTCCTCCCTCTCTACAGTTCCCACATGTCGAGCCAAAACAAAGCGAGGGAGCAGAGATGCCGCCCGCCTGCTAGCTCCCCCGCAACGCAAATGACAAATTAAAAAGACACGGAGATCCGTAATGATGTCTCCCAGCGAGGAGCAGCGCTCGCCGGCCTCCTGCTGATCTCAGTCTGTGTGGGTGGGTGTGAAACACAGACAGAGGTGTGTTTAACAGTGAATGTCCTTTTCTCTCTGTTTATATCTCATCTCTTTTTTTTGCCGGGGAGCAGCTGATAATGTAACAATGTCCCCGTAATGCCATAATCAGTCAAAATGTATTAAAAAGTCTCTTTTAATGGGGAGAAAATGTAATAACGTCTTTAATATGCTGAAATAAATTGGCACATGATTTTCCTTGCCTAATGATGGTATTACAATATAAGCAGCAATTCATTAACTTAACAGGGTTTATTACAAGTTTGACTTGTTCTGAAGGATTTTAAAGTGTTTATGGGATCTTCAAGCACAGTTTCTCTCATAGACTGAGATACACACTGCAGCTCTGTATCATATTCTCCCTTTACACAACAGTGTCACACTGAACCAGTTTTTTTAATGTCTTTCAGTCTGTGTGACCTACTGTACTGCAGCACTGAACCTCAACCGTCCTGTTTGTGTCCCTGGGGCCCTCAGGAACCGACGGTGTGACTGTGATGCACAATGGCTCCGAAAGGACAAAACACATCCACGATTAAAGGCACAAATATGAAGAGACATACATATGAGAAATGCTGCCAACTCTGCAGCTCTGCAGATATTTTTAGCCTCTTTTAGCTTGTAGTTTTGCAGAACATTTCCTGTCTGGTTCAGTCTCAGCTGTTTTCTAATAAACCTACTGTACTCTACCTGCTCAGCAGCAAACAGCAGGCAGGCTGACCGGAAGAAGGCAGAAGGGAGCTGATGAATAGCGGAGCATTTAGCAGCTAAAGAGACAGATATTTGCATCAGTAATTGGTGAAGACCAAAAACAGAGCTAAAAGAGAGAGAGATATTGGACCGAGATTCATCATGTAGACGCAAACTATGTCAGATACGTTTCCTGTTGAATGGAACATTTGACATCATCTTTTACTGCTCCCTACCACAACGCACTGCCGATATGTCGTACTGTGGTAAACGGTAGCATGGCAGTCTGAACCCAACTGCAAGAGTAAATGTTGGTATCATACATTCTGCAAACCACGGATATGTTACATTTCTACGTTGTGATGTAGGTGATATGTTGAAACGTAACATTACAACAACACTGTGGATAACGTATGGTGACGTTTAGCTGCAAAAACTACTTGTCATTAGGAATAGGTTGTGTTTTAGCTTAAAGTAAAACCAATTTTTGAGGCACAATTTCTGCTGGAAATGCAGCGATGTCTCTGAGAAAATCATACACTTTTTGGTAGCGCTATCCCTGGTGGCAACACAATGATCGGTAGTTAAAAAACAACACTTTTTTTTTGTGATACTTCCCCGGCTGGAACCACACTGATGTCTTGGTAAAAGAAATCGACCCCTTTTCATAGCATATACCATGCTGGAAACACAGCCATGGCTAATAAAAACAAACACTTTTTATGGCACTATCCTGGCTGGAAATGCAGTGATGGGTTGCTAAAAACAACTGCTCCTTTTGGAACTATCCCAGCAAGAAGTGCAGCAGTTTTTGAGGCACGGTCTAGGCTGGAAATCCAGCAATGTCTCAGACACTTTTTTCTAGCACTATCTTCAGTGGAAACACAATGACAGTTAGCTTAAAAACAGCTATCCCAGCTGGAAATGTGACAACATTTCGGAATAAACAACTGCTTTTCCTGGTACTGTCCTGGCTGGATATGCAGTGATAGGTTGCCAAAATAGAACTGCTCTTGGTGAAACTATCCGGGCTGGAAATTCAGTAATGTCTCTGTAAAAACAAGCTCTTAATGATAAAGTAAGTTCAATTACTATCACTTATCACATGATATCAGAAACGTTGATATGATACGTATTAAACATACAAATGTTTATCATTTATCAAACATATATGTGGTTTGCAGGAACTTTATTTTTTGTGGTGACTGGGCTGGGGTACTGCTCCATTTGACATACAATAACTTATGATTAGCAAGTAAACTTCTCAGTTTTGCTGAACTCATGCTCCACATATTACAAGGCAGTTTAATGAAACAAAGCCTCGTTATGACAGTGCAGAGTTATCTGCTCCAACGTCTCCAGAGGCCTGTACTACGAAGCCAGTTCAACTTACCCAGGATATTTTTTTTTTTTATCTGGTTTTACTAACCCTAACATTGGCCGTCTGAATAACGGGTACTACGAAGCTGGTTATCAACTTGTTCAGTCAACTCTGGATTTTCCCATCCAGCCACAAGCACATTCATGTAAAAGAGGCGGGGTCGTTAATTACGAGCGACATCATCAGAACCATGAATGAAGTGGGCTGATTCATAGATATGAGATGAAATGGTAGTAAAAAAGTCTGTGACTACAAGATCGAAACACGTCAGTGGTGTGGGATGTAAACGACAATCTGTAATCTTAAATGGAGGATGTAGAAATATTGAAAACACAATAAAAAAATACACTGTCATCTGAGACCTAAATTACGTGTAGGTATCACAGAGCTATGGTCCGATGTGACGTTAGTTTAGAGTATTTTTTGCCGTTTGGTTGGATGATGATAATACCACTCTGAGTATGTTACACAAAACACTTTGAAGTCATAACAGACTGTTTCTGCTACTGAAGTAAAAGCTCTCTGGAGCAGGTTAACTCTTCAGCATAAGTTGCCTTAGTGATTTTTACCGGTAAAAAGAGAACCAGCTTCTTAGTACTGAAAACCCTGAGTTAACCCTGAAGTTACCTCGCTAACTTAAAATCCTGCTTCGTTGTGCAGGCCTCCGGTCTCCACTAAGTAGCCAGGATGCAGGTCTGGTGACATCGGGACTCTCCAGCTGAGCAAGCAGGTCTCGACACCAAAACGCAGCATCAGTGTCCTCTAATCAGTAAGCATGCGAGTGGTGTGTCAGGTGTGGCGCACGGAAGCTGCAGGTGGCTGCTGCAGGTGAGCTGCTTCTCCAGAAAACTGGCAGAAACACAAATTAATTCTGACAAAAGACATGCACACACAAACACACACACACACACACAACAGAGAACATGACAAACTTCAGCGGGGTGGAACTGCTGCTCTGACCCCAAACCTCCACCTCACATTCATCCTCCGCCTGCAGCACAGCTGGGAGACAACAGGAGGGTCTCTGTGTCTGTCTGTCTGTTTGTGTGTGAGGGTGTGTGTGTGTGTGTGTGTGTGTGTGTGTGGTGCCCAGTTACATAAAACACCACAACAGTAAGTCTCTAAAGCTGTTACCTGTTCAGACTTTGTTATTGTATGTTTGATGTCATCACATAGATAAAAAGAATGAAGTAATGTTGTGTCTCTATCTGTGCATGTGGCCATGTGTGTGTGTGTGTTTGTGCTGCAGGGCTGCCTCAGTTGTTCCCTCCATGTGCTGCAGTAAAGCATCCAACAGTGCTGCGACGCTCCACTGAACAACGTTGACTAAGCAGCTCAGTGAGTGTGTGTTTGCCATTGTTAGTGGGCATGCAGTACTGAATCGGCAGGTGCACAGTTTCTGTGTGTCTGTAGTTTTTAAACATGTCCCCCACACAGAGATCAGTTTACTTGTCATGGATAGTTTCACAGCTTAATAAAAGAGCAATACGAAATCTTAAAACAGCTTTAGACTGATATGACTAAACCCAGGCCTGTGGAAAAAAAGCATATTCTGAAAAGACACAATGCATGTAACAGGCATGAATTGGCATACCAACTTCGGAATGTCAACAATAGTATACCAGTATACCTAGCGTGTAATATGTACACGTGAAAGTCCACTGACCAAGCGCCGATATGTGACTAGTTGGGAAAGAAAGTGTGTTGACCAGGCTGTAAACATGTTTATTTCTGCTTTAAAATTGGGCATTTTAACATGGGGGTCTATGGGGATTGACTGGAGCCAGCCTCAAGTGGACATTCAAAGAACTGCAGTTTTTTCCACATCTGCGCTGCCTTCATTTTTTAGCCTCAGAGGTTGCTGCTTGGTCTAGGCTCAAAAACCAATTGGTTGTGGTTAAAAAAAAATGTTGTTTTTTTTTGGCTCAAAGTGATCAGTTTTGGTGGCACAAATCCAGCTGGAAATGCAGGCAATATCTCAACATAAAAACATACGTTTAGTGGCACTCTCCCCATTGGAAATACAGCTAAAAGTAACAGTTTTGTTGTTTGTTGGTCTCAAACACAGACTGTATAATTAACGAATGTAGCTACCATGACATAACCCATTGGCTTGTGGACTGGCATTTTGAAGCCTCCACTTCAGCATTTGGCCATCACCATCTTGGTTTTGTGGAGCCAGAAGTGACCATATTTGGATGACAGGGTGGAGCTGTGGAGGAGCAAAGGGTGGATCTGATGCATAGGAATGTGGCAACAATTGCAGAAAGCCTGTCACTCAAGCAGCCTCACCTTTGAATCTGCATAACTTTAAGCCTTAATCAAATGAAAGCAGCTGAGTCATAAAAATTCAGCCCTGTACAGTTGTCATGAAAGGGATAATTAGCTATAGAGACCTAAGCACTTTGTACCAGGCTGTAAACGTGTTTATATCTGTTGTAAAGTTGTGCATTTTAACATGATGTCTATGGAGATTTAGTATGTTTTGGAGCCAGCCTCAAGTGGCCATTTGATGAACTGCAGTTTTTGGTACTTTCACGTTGGTTTAATTTTTCAGTCTCGGAGATTTCTGCTCGGTTGAGACCCTAAAACAACTTGGTTATGCTTAGGAAAAGAGGTTTTGGCTTAAAATGGCTGGTCTTGGTGGCACAATCCCTGACAGGTTGCTAAAAACAACCAATTTCTTTGTTTGTTGGTCTGAAACAGTGGTCTGCAACTTGGCAGGTGTGTCTCCTAGGTGTCACATCATCCACCATCCCCTCCACCTCCCAATGATAAAATCAGCTCATATACTACATCGCATTAAAAACACTGATGTGATGAATATGAAATGCACAAATGTAATGTATCTGTGGTTTGCAGAACTGTACAATGTCAACATTTCTTTTGGTCACTGGGCTACAATATAGCTGAAGAAGGTGTGAATAATACTTTTTTTTTTTAAAATCTGTGAACATAAAATTAAGACAAAATGAAAGATTGAAGTAGCTTAATGACAGCAGAAGTTGTAAACATCACAATTTTGAGATATGAAATTAGAGCAATAGCCAAAATATGGATGTTTACCATCCAAGCCACAATAATTCGTTTATGCTTGTAAGAGTTGATCATCATGTGGTGATTGAAAGTCATTTAGACAAAACATATCCTGCCTCTGAGAATGTTCAATTACAAAACTGTATAGTGATGGGTTTTTAAGTGTCTAAAAATTATAGAATTTAAAGATGCTACTTTGTGTTTTTGTCTCTTATTTGGGAGGCTTCAGTCATTGTTTTATCAAATTAAAAGACTGAATGATTATTTACAAATTAAAAATTTGAATTTGAATTTGTCAGTTACAACTATTTATACCAGCCTGTGTGTTGTAAACGGTGTATCTGAAAGTGTGTGTGTGTCAGGGAGACTGTGAAGCTGTTAATGCAGTTCCTTTTAAAGTTATACATCCTGTTAATTAGCACATTGTGCCCCCCAAAACACCCACAATCCCCTGGGAGACTGTAATCACAGTCTGCTCTTACTTTCTATGATTTAAAGCCCAAACGCTCTGCCAGTGATAAGTGACCTGAGTCATGTGACTGCAGATTTGAAGCGTCAGCAGGACTGGTAATTGATTTTTTTATGGTTGCCATGGGTAACATAAGTGTGCCCAGGGTCTGGTCCACAGCCTGAACGTCTGCTGAGACTGCTGCATCTGAATAACCACAGCTCATTCTTCACTGCTAGTTAGTATTGATTGTTCTCAGACAATTATCTGAAAAGTTGGAGGAATTGTTCGAGAGTCTCTCAGCTGCTTGACCCTTTAGAGGACGAGACGTGGAAGCCGATTAACTACAAATCGTGGGTACTTTGCAATATTGTTGACAATTTTTCCAAATTGTTCCATCAGTGTTGTCATTGACTTTCTTTCATTTTGTTGCTTTTGCTTCTGTTTAATGGAAGATACATTTTCTGGGCTTTGGGAGCAGAATTCTAAAGCTTTCTGATTCAGGAAATTATTGGGTTTACAATGTACAGTTCTAGTTTATTAGTTTGGTAATGTTAGATATATAACATGTATGAACATGCAGGCAAGTTACCAAAAGAAATGTTTGGTATGAAATGTTTCTGCAAACCATTGATACAATTGTTCATTCATACTTTTCATTTGTTTTTTGTTGTTTTGAAAGTAGTGTAGCATATGAGCCAGACTGTCACTGGGAGGGGAAGGGGATGGTGGATGGCATGGCACCTAGGCGAAACTGTCAAAATGCAGACCACTTGGGGCAGCTGTGGCTCAGAGGTAGAGCAGGTCGTCCACCAATCGCAAGATCAGCAGTTCAGTCCCCAGCTTCTCCAGTATCCTTGTGCGAGATACTGAACCTGATGCTTCCATTGGTGTGTGAGTGTGTTAAAAACTGAGCAGTAGGTGGCACCTTGTATGGTAGCCTCAGCCACCAGTGTATGAATGTGTGTGTGAATGGGTCAATGTATCTCGTAGTGTAAAAAGCGCTTTGAGTGGTCAGATGACTAGAAAGGCGCTATACAAATGCAGGTCCATTTACCATTTACCACTGTTCGAGACCAACAAACAGCAAAATTACTTGCTTTTTAGTGAATCATGCTGTGTCTTCCAGCGGCTTTCTTATACTAAACATAGGTGATTTTATGTGACCTGTTGATGTATTTTTTCACCAGGGATAGTGCAACAAAAAGTGTTTTTTTTTACAGAGACATTTCTGCATTAAAACAACTCTTACCTTTCTTGCATTTCACACAGCACTTAGAAAAAATATCCACAACTCCAGCCTCCCTCCAAAGTCCCATCCCCCTCCTCCTGCAACTCCACCTCCCTCCAAAGGCCTACACCCCCTCCTCCATTACGTCCTCCATACGTCTATGATAGACGTAGCCGTTGGCAAGGTAACGTTAGATACACGGAAGAGGAGAGCGAGTATAACACGCCATGAGAAGAGTAGAAAAGAAGAGGAGTAAAACATGATGCTGATTGCTGAATGTTATATGATATATTAGAGGCAAACTAAACATAACATTACCTGTCCTGCACAGTCAAACGCAACCCTGGAGTTTTGAAACTTATCTGGGGTCAGTGATGACTGATGAGTTTTATAATATAACGTAAATGCTAACGTTAGATAGTACTGGTGACTGGCAACAAACAAGAGAAATAATACAGAGGCTCAGGCTATGTTAGGCTACAGTAGGCTAACCGTTAGCAACTGGATGCTGTGTTGTGGGAGATGTTACACGAGCGGTTACGTCAGTCAGAGGCCTCCACGTGGGGAAGACAGGCAGGACGCTTGGCCAAGAAACGATTCTGTCCGGCCATTTGGTCCAAATGCAATGATTGGTCAGAATTTTCTTAGAACCATATGAGAGTGGTATAATCATGAGTTTGTATCTCTGGTGGAATTCACTTACATTTTAGTGTGCCGTCAGCTTATTAATAGCATTTTCACCTAAACAAAGACAAGCATAACATTTCCAGAAAGGTAAGTGTTGCTTTAAGTGTCAGGATAGTGCCACAAAAAACGTTTTTTTTTTTTTTTTAATGTAGATATGACTGCATTTTCAGTCGGAATTGTGCAACCAAAACCAGGTATTTTACGCCAAACATGATCATTTCCCAACCATAACCAGGTGGTTTTTGTGCCTAATTGTAATTTTCTCAATTGTTGGTGTTGCCCAGTTCTTTTGGGCTGTGGGTAAAAAGCGGGTTACAACATTTGTCTCTTTCTCTTCATTTAATTTTCACAAACAAGGTAAATCAACCTCTATTCACTGTTAAGGACGAGGCACTCACTCTCTCTTGTGTATCAGTCATACATGTCCCCACAGACAAGGGCAGGCAGAAACCAGTTAGCTCGTACCAAAGGAAACACAATGATTCCACTTAAACACCGCACATGAAAATACAAATGGAACAATGTACAAAGAACTATAACTAACAATGAAACAATACCAGTAACTCAATAACGCTAAATGTAGTACTACTTATATAAATAATGTACCCATTAATAAATAACACAGTAACTTAAGTTGTGAAAATAACACAAAAACATAATGTGTGCAGTAATTATGGTTACATAATCATAACCACACATTAACCACAGCGTTCCTGAAACCTAAAGTTTCTGAATAACAACATTACTACCCACTAGAGGTAGGTATCTGCCATGAGTTGCACTAGGGTATCGACCGAATTTCACTGGTACTAGCCAGTACCAATTCACTGTGAATCAATTTTGGCACCTCTGAGCACATCTGGGTGAGAACAGCAGGTTCAGAAAAGAGGCAGGAGTGTTCAAAAGAAGCTGACTGCAGCGCTTATAGTTTCAACATCTGGTCTATTTTCTTTTTTATTTAATTTAAAAAAATAGCCTGGTATCACTGCTATTTGTAATACTGTTTTAACTTATGTACTTATTCCACATATTTGTCAGTTGTGTCTTAACAGACAGTAAGAGAGATGAGCACACAAACAAGTAAGCAGACAGAGGCAGAAGATAAGCCCTGTGTGTAATTAGAAAAGAGCAGAGGAGCAGAATCGCTTGTTGACCAGCGTAGAAAGAGCGAGGTTACATCACCCCTGCAGCTTGTTAAAAAATTCCATTTTTGTTATGACAGAGAAAAGCACTGAAGAGAGGTACCGTTGGGTACTGATACCAAATTCCTTCTGCCAGCACCCATATTTGTTCAGATGTGAATAACACCCAGCCCTCAACACAATATATAGACATCTTTGACATGAAGTCACCTACTTCCTCACATTCTGTGGTGTTAGTTTATTCTTTGAATGCCTTAAACTTAGATATCATACACACTGTACCTTTGAAGTGTGAGTCAGCGTGTGATCATGGTTCATAAAATGCTGGATCAAACAGGGATCGAGTGGGGCCAGGCACTGATTTTTTTTTCTTTTGCCTGATCAACACTGTAATGTGGATAACTTTCCATAATATTGGACTGCACCTGCTTTATTTTGCACTCTATATTCTAAAGCCTCTTCATCTCCATCTCCCTTCATACCTGAAGTGCACTTAAGAGGCAGAATCGATAAGAGATCAGAGCCTCTGGGAGAATTCAGCGCATTTCATGGAAAGGTCAGGGCGTCCATATTTAGTGATGTGAGCCGCTGCGATGCACTTGGAACACAGACAGATTTATACATCTACAGATACATAATGCTCCTGCACTAATGTTGGGCAGACACACATACAGTGTGATAAATGTCTCTATCATGGAGCAGTGATGGGGTTTCTGTAGGAATGGATATGACTTCATACAGAGGAGACGAGTGAAAACAAATCTATCACTGAGCCAAACGCCTTCCACCAGCCAGCGGGGCTGTTTGTTAACGCTGCTGCAGGGGTGGTGAACAATTTATGGAATTAATTCTAACATTTAATTTATAGTACTCGGTTTAAACAGGCTGTACATCTTTTTCGTATTCACCAACCGTGTCTCGTACAAATTCAATCATAGGCAGCTTTTTTGCATCAGCAGTTACATTTTGGGGAAAGCAGCACAGTTTGTTGTGAATGATATCTATATTAACTTACTCTCATCTGCTCACCTGGGGTATTTGTTGCATTTTTCATATGTTGGTATGGCACTACTTCTGGCAATTTGTAGGGTTCCCACACATTTACATGGACAAAATTTCCAAACTTTTCCATGACTTTTCAAGGACCCATAATAAAGATTTTTTACATTTTATTTCTTGTCCCATTTGCACGCCATTTGAAAACATATTAGATTCACACTCAATTTGTTTACCATCAAGTGTGTGACATCGACAGCAACAGAAAATGAATTTGCTGTTTTGTTAAATTACATATACAACAAAGTATCATCACTTTTCTAAACCTTACAAGGACTTTGACTAGTTCCATGACTTTTCCAGGCCTGGAAATGTGACTGTGAAATTCAATTCCATGGTTTTCTTTGACTGTGGGAACCCTGTATTTAGTCAGTGGGACCAACTAATGAAAATTGGAAGCTGCTGGTGGCTACAGGCATGGATGGATTCCTGAACCTACCAGGCACAAGCCCAGGGGCCCAAAGTGTCTTGGCCTGCACCTGTGAAATGTCACTCAAAGAGACACATACCGACCAGGAAAAGACTCAAAATAACCATAAAAAACATGAAATGACTGCAAAGAGAGACAAAACCACACAGGGAGAAACAAATTTACCACAAAGGGTCACAAAGGAACTACAAAGAGATTCCATATAACCTGTCATCTATATTCTCTCTGGTCTACTTATTCACCGTTAACCACTGACATCTCTGATGCAAACATTACAGATTTCAACTTAAAGATACATATTTAACATATAACTATACATGCTATAACAGTGATGGGCACAAACACAGCTCCACTAAATACTAGCAGTGAATATGAATAAGTAAAGCTGTTACTGTATGAATGCAAGGTTGGCTCCAGTGAGAATCGAATCCAATAACTGTGTAAAAGGTGTTTTTGTCTGCAACGAGATGAATAAAACTCCTAACACACACAATGGAACTAATTTAGAGAGTAATAATTAAAAAAACAACATTTATTTAAACGTTTACACAACAGTTATGCAATCCTTTGACCTGTTAAAATGCCACAATTCATCACGGAGCACAGGGGGCTTCAGCTCCACTGAAGTGATCAGTCAACAGACGTCGGCTGCTTCCAACAGGAGTCAACAAACATTACAGCCCCTTCACATTTATGTGGATCTGTATGAATAATTCAAAGCCAGCCCTGTTACAGACAGGACTCGCCATAACTGAGATATTAGGTTTTCACGGTGAATGATAAATCAACATCCACATCAAATTTGATCTCTTCTCTTCCCCCGTCTGCTCTCTGAAGCTGACCTTTTTAAAACATCAACCGACAGGAACAAAATCAAATGTCATTTTAATGTCATTACAGTAACAACCAGCGCCCGAACAACTGAGCAGCACCAGACAGACAGTAGGACAGTTTGCTTTGGCATGTCGACTTTGAAGGGAGGTTACTCTGCTTTATCCTTCATCGTCTGGAACTTCTTTGACAAAATGAAAAAAGACTTCTGGGCTTGATCATAGTAATGTGAATTTCATCAAGAATACAAAAAAAATGCTTTGACAGGGGCAGCACTGTAGATGGTGGAGGTTTGCGAGGCCATTTAATACATCTCCACTTGTGGAAGGAGAATTCTTTTCACTGTATTACCTATTTATTCTGTTGTGCCATTTTAAAATGTCTTTTTGTCATGTCCCATGATCATATCTCACTTAACTACGCTTAACTGACCCTGTGGTCTCTGGTGGTCCTGCTCTTTTTGACCCGAATCTGTTCACTTCCTAAAAACGTGCACAGATGACATGAACACAGAGTACAGATCGAGGGCTCCGTTCATGTCCACATACGTTGGCATAATTAGCCTTAAAACTGATAACATGATGGCGAAATGTTGACTGTCATGTGTTCTGCCATGCAAGTTTTTTAGGTTCACAGCAGCAGCAAAGCAACTGCTGATATTTCATTTTTAAAAAGACCAAATTTGTGCGAAAGAGCTAAAATCATATAAACAAAATAAATTATTTTATAAATGGTGGGTCTGAGTTATAAAAGTTTTGGGGAATAGGAATATTTTAAATTTAAAATTTCATGTATGCAACACATCAGAATTAAAGAAGCTCCAATTAATCAGTCTAGAGCAGAGGTCCTCAACGTTTTTCAGGCTAAGGACCCCTTAACTCAAAGAGAGACAGAGCAGGGACCCCTTACTACATATATTGTATAAAACTGAGTTGCACTTGGGACATTTTGGGATTCCGGGTGTTCCCTCGTTTGCCTGTAGCTGCTAAGTCAGCAGCAGTTGTAGCATGGCTAGGTGCATTAGCCTCCCTTCTGCACTTTCAACGGTGGTTTCCAAGGTGGACGGTGTGTCAGATGCTAGTAGAGAGTTATAAATAATCCACTGAGGCTCACAATAATGTCTGTAACCTCGACATAGTAATACAGCTAATTTGCTAATATGCCAAAAAAAAGTGGAAAACAGGTGCCGCACAGTGATGTAGCATTTACTAGCTCATATGATTGCACAAGGATTCATGGGTAACAGTCAACCTATCATTAATGTTGTGTACTGTTAACTAAATAGGTTTTATGAATAGGCTGATTTATCTTTGCTGGTAATATATTAGATTCAGTTAATGTGGATTTTCAGGCACATTTTACTTACTAAAACTTTAATTAATTAAGTTATTTAGAGGTCTTTTTACTGGAGTTTCGTATCTGGCTGTCACCACGTTTGTCATTTTGCTCCGCAGCTGTGTGAAGGTGTGGAGCTGTCCTCCACATTTTTTGTTGTCCACATCCTCCTTTTCATCATCATCCACCTGAATATTACTGTCTGACCTGTTCAAAGTGAGCTATCTGAGTTACGCGCCCTGTTTCTCAGTCTTGTCACAGCTGTCTCCTGTTGCGACATTTTCTTCACTGATGCTTGATCAAACCCCTCTCTGAAATTTTTCATGATGAAACAAAGTTTCGGACATGACTGACACAACATGAGGTTGTATTTATTTTTAGATGGACCAAAAAAAAAGGGACTTAGGGTGCAAAGGCCTTAACGCTGTGTGGCAGCTCTTGTTCCCTGGTTTAGAGTGTGTGTTGGAGCCGTGCCTCATTTTCAGACTGTATGGTTTGCCTAAAATGAACAATGCAAGCAATACAGTACACGATGACCAGCGTCCCTCCATTGTGACATTAGAAAGTGTCACATTTATCTTGCAAGTGTACTCTTCTTCAACATTTTATTTGCTTCCTGGATTTTTCCCACATGGAAATTCTGACCTGCAACTTTGTAACAAAATTAGTCCCTGATTCAGAACACAGGAAGTGAAGTCTAGGTCTGAAGGCACCCTAAAAGAAGGTATGTTTCTTTTTCCAACCAGAAATGTGGGCTTTTCCTTTGGGCCAGCATCTGAAGCCTTGCACACTGTTGGCGAGTTGGTTTGTGCACAGCGTATCCTTGACAACACAACGGGACTGTGTGTTGCAAACTGTGTAAAGTTGAGACAAATATTCTGACACTGGCTGTATACGTATCCAAAAAATGCCATGAAAACCCAGATAATACCGGCGTATCCCAGGTCTTACTTGGAAAACACTACATTCAGAATAAGGCCTAATTTGGAAAATCCAAACAGAGTATGCCATTTACATGACATGAATCAAATCCAGAATATGGTCATATTTTCAATGACAGGGAAATATTAGCATGTGTGTACGTATATGTACCCACTGTAATTGAAACAAGAAACACCTGACACAGACTGGACTGTTCAGGGAGGCAACTACCTATGGCCAGCAAAATTGTAGGGAAATACACAGATTCACTGACTGGATAAATAGGAAAATGCATTAACGATGTCGCTGTTTTGAAGCCATCTGGAATGCTGAACACCAGTATGTACAGAAAATTTAAAATCACTTCTGTGATACTACAGACACTAGATGCATGTGGCAGGGCATCCAGGCCTCAACAGTCTACAGATCTACAATTCAGGCTAACCACAGTGATATTCGGCAGATATTCGGGCGGCAGTAGCTCAGTCCATAGGGACTTGGCTTGGAGGTCGCCAGTTCAAGTCCCCACCCAGACCAAAAATATGGAGCGTGGACTGGTAGCTGGAGAGGTGCCAATTCACCTCCTGGGTACTGCCGAGGTGCCCTTGAGCAAGGCACCGAACCCCCCAACCGCTTGGGGCAGCCCTCTCACTCTGACATCTCTCCATTGAATGCATGTATAGGTCCTGTTTGTGCGTGTGTGTGTATTTCATGTGTATGTAAATGACAACAGAGTAAAAATATTGAATTTCCCCTTGTGGGATTAATAAAGTATTAAATTAAATTCACCTTCCTGACGAGCTCAATGACTGAACAACATGTCTGCATGTAAAATCCCTCTGTCGCCAAGGAGCAGGCACCCTGTCTAGATACAGCAGATGTGAAGAGGACCCTATTCATATCCCGTTAACCCACGCAAGAATGCAGGCCCCGACAACATACCTGGGCGGGTGCTCAGGAACTGTACAAACATGCTGGCAGATGTCCTCACAGACATTTTTAACATCTCCCTAAGCCAGGCTGTCAGTCCTTCAGGCTTCAAGAAAGCCACCATCATCCCTGTGCCAAAGAAGTCAACTGCGACGTGTCTCAGTGACGATAGCCCTATGGCACTGACCCCCATCATGATGAAGTGCTTTGAGTGGCTGGTCATAAGAAATATCAAATCTGCCCTCCCCAACTCACTGGACCCTCTCCAGTTTGCATATTGTCCCAACCGCTCCACTGATTATGCCATTTTCTACACCCTGTCCCACCTGGACACTGGGCACACCTACGTCAGAATGCTGTTCAAAGACTTCAGTTTAGCATTCAACACCATCATCCGCCAAAAACTGGTAAACAAACTGTCCCTGCTGGGCCTCAGTACCTCCCTATGCAATTGGATCCTAGACTTCCTAACAGTACAAACACAGATAGTGCCCATCAGCAGCAAAACATCAGGAACAATCACGCTGAACACGGCGCCCCCCAAGGTTGCATGCTCAGCCCATTGCCATTTACACTGCTTACCAAGTCATAATCCAATCTCATCATCAGGTTTGCGGATGCAGCTGGTGTGCTGGTGCAACAACAACAACCTATTGCTTAACACTGACAAAACAAAAGAGATGGTTGTAGACTTCAGGAGGACGTTGGCTGACCACTTGCCACTATTCATCAGTGGCTCTGCAGTGGAGACGGTCAACAGGACCAAGTTCCTATATATTACATTCTAAATGTATGCTTTTATTTATCTGTATATGTACACATGAAATATATTTGAGATGTGCATATATAATTTTTTATATTTTTATCTTTATATTTTTATACTTGTACGTTTCTGATGGCACCTTGGGATTGTGAAAAAGCACAATTTAATTCCCATGTACTCTGTATGTGGAAATGACAATAAAGTTGAACTTGACTTGACTTAACTTGAAACATCTGGTCAAAATTAACACGAGTAAACACGACTAAGAATCTGATCATTTGATTCCAACTTTTAGTATCTGGCTCTTTATGAGTGCTACAGTCACATCTGGGTGGTCTTAGTATTGAGTTTGGATGCCCAACCGTTACTCTGACACACAGCAGAATAATAAAAGCAGGCAGCAGCAGTGAAGTAATGAGAGCTTTCAGCAGGACAACAGCCTGTGAGTAGCACTTTGATTTGTCTTGTTTATCTTGTTTATTGTTACAGCAGCTCGGCTTTTGCTGTGAAAATAATGAGAAAAGTGAAGGCACTTCTGTAAGGAGAGTGCTCTCTGCTTGACTTTTATACATACTTTCTCCCAACACAAGCTTGTATTGTGGAATTAAATCCTGCTTTATAACGCGTAATTCTTTTTTCTGTGATTTCTTTTTCCGGGTTAATTTGGAGGCGAACTCTCCCCACTGCCCTGCAGCTGCTCTGCTCTCTGTGCACCGTCACAAGCGTCTGTCTCCACTCGGAGCCATTAACAGTAAATAGAGGTGATTTTCCCTCATTGCGGCCGAGCAGGATATCAATATGGCTCCCTCAATTATCGACGCGATGCAGCGTGCAGCCCAGACAGTGACGGAGGAGGTCTGACCCCCCCCCTAAAATCTCCATCCAGTGAGCTCTCTCCACCTGTGGTTTGTGCAGGAAGAGGAGCGGAGGAAAAATGATGGAGGCTCCATAATCGTTATCTTCCTCTGCCGTTACTTACTGCAGGTAATAGTGTCCCCAGACAGAAGCTCTTTAGGAGCCGCAGCTGATTGTGGCATCTAATAGAGTCGGGATGGATGTGGCCGAGTTTAAAGACGGAAACGTTCCAAGTCAAAGTCATTCCATGATAGTGTGTTTAATAGGTAAAGGATAAGCTTTATAGGAATGTCCCCATTTCACACACACTTGGTTTAAATATATTCCTGCTGAGTTCCAGCTGTTTAAAACTCAACATGCAGGTGAGTCGCTGGAAACAGGTGAGTCACTGAAAGCAAAAAAAGGTTTCATGCATGTTTTTCCATAGCTATCCACAGCAGGACACAGTGTCATATTATAAAGTGTCCTGCACACCTTATGCAGAGTTCACAATATTTCTGTCCACTACCATGGTCACTGTGTCAGATTAGGCAGGTATAGAGGCATATATTTTAGTCTTAAGTTGGCAAAGAGACATGACAGACTACACTCAGGCCCCTGAACAAACATAACTTGCTTTCTTTCACAACTCATGTGATGTCATTGGAAAGGAGTGCTGGGCAGAGGCACGGGCATGATTTTTAAGACCAACTTCCAAACTAGAACTGCAACATGCAACTCTGCCCTCTGGCTCTACATTCATATAGGAAGCAAAAACCGGGCACACAGGTTAAAGTCTGGGGTTTGTTGGACCCATCCACCATGGAAAAAAGGAAAACACGCACACTCCAAAAAATATATTATAGAAAAAGTAAAGAGGTGCACGGCCAAAAAACAACGTGTGAAACAAACAGACCAAAGGCCAGCAGCACTCGTGTCGTTCTTCATATATTTAATAAGCACTGGCGTAACACAGACCGGTTTCGACAACAGTCTTCCTCAGTGTGTACAATAACGTAACAGGAAGTGACATATAACTAGTCAAACCAACACACCTGTCAGCCATCAAAATCATCCAACGCTTAGAAATACATAGAAACAAGTGCAAAAGAGCATCAAATCCAGCATCTTCAAAATCTTAGAAAAATATCTTAGAATAATACATATATACTGGAAAAATAGAAAAAGTACAAAAAGTACAAAAAATGACAAAAAATGACGTCCATAATTACAATAAAAGGAGACATACTATCAAGCACGGCGAGAAACAAATATACAGTGCTAAAAAGATGTCACTCCCTCTATAGATAATAAAGCATCTGTGAGATCAACCTTCCTTTCATAAACAGGAGCCCCATAGACAAATAACACAATAGACTAAATAATCAACTTTTCGTATTAGAATTATAGTCTTGCAGATAACATGAAATATACACAACTCAATACACAACAATATACTTCAATACTATATAGTCTTGCAAATAGCAACAAGTAACCAACTATTATGCTTAAATAATATAAAGCAAAAGCTGCTGTGTATATATCATTCATTACAGCATAAAGTAAACAAACTGTTATGCATGTATCCTATAGAGCATCCCAATAGTAAGAACAAACACTTTAATATACCTGAATCATATATAGTAGCCACATAGCGTAAAGCACCCAAACATTATGCAATACATATATATTAAAGTATCAGAGTGACAGCGCCATAAACAATTATGTATGAACACAATAATCGATTCAAATACAAAAACTGCATATACACAAGAAAAATTACATATTATAGAAAACACCCCAACAGTAATTCCTCATTCATCCCTTTAGGGTACTCTGTCTGTAGCGTGTGAATCCAAAACGCCTCACGCTGCAGTAAAAGTCTATCTCTATCCCCTCCTCTCCTTAAAGGTTTCACCTCCTCAATACCTTGAAATCTCAGTGAACAAACATCATGGCCAACACTGTTGAAATGCCTTGCAACAGATGACTTCTCATCATGATTTCTAATACTACTCTTATGTTCTGACAAACGAACTCTGAGCTCCCTCTTAGTTTTACCAACATAACAGAGGCCACATGGGCATTTCAGAAGATATACAACAAACTTAGTCCTACACGAAATTCTGCTCTTAATAGGAAATTTTCGACCTGAATGGGGATGACAGAAAAATTCTCCCCTAATCATGGCATTACATTGTATACAGTTGCGACAAGGAAAATTCCCTTTAGGCAGTACAGACAAAAAATGTTGAGGGCGAGCAGGACAGTCAGCTCTAATCAACAGTAACAGTAACAGATCAACAGTAATATTAGAAAACGTAGTGACACACACTAGAGCTGGGGACTTAGAGGATCGACTATTAGACTTAAGCAAGGATTTCCTATCAATATTTCTCACCTTGCTTAAAGATTGATCAATTATGTTTTTGTCATATCCCTTTGTTAAGAAGCGATTGCATAATTCACCAGCTTGTACCTCAAAAGCAGCCTCAGTGTTACAAATCCTTCTAACTCTTAATAGTTGACTATATGGGAGACCTTTTTTAAGAGCAGGTGGATGAAAACTACTGTACTCCAAAAAGCTGTTGGTGTCCGTTTTCTTTCTATAAACACTTGTCTCAAGATGTTTTTTCTTGACTACATTGACATCTAGAAAAGAAATGCTATCTTGACTCGATTCAAGTGTAAACTTAATAGATGGCATCCTCGAATTTATATACACATTAAAATCATCAAGTTGAGCAGATGTACCAGAAAAAATGAAGAAAATGTCATCAATATACCTCAACCAACACACCAGATAAGGGAGAAACGGATTATTATTATAAACAAAATCCTCCTCAAATTTACCCATAAACAGGTTGCTGAGGTTAGGTGAACTAGCTGATCCCATGGGAACACCTTGACGTTGTAAATAATAGGAATCTTGAAACTTGAAGTAATTCCTCTTAAGGATCAGTTCAGTCAATTTAACCAAAAACTCAGTAGGAGGAGTAAAGGATTCTCTACGATCCAAAAAGTGTTTCAATGCTTCTAAACCCTCGGTGTGCGGTACATTTGTATATAAACTCGTGACATCCATTGTACACACAAAGACCTCATTGTTAATGTCCTTACATGACTCATTTTGTTAAGAAAATCAGTGGTATCCTTAACAAAAGACGGGAGGCGAAAAACCAACTCCTTAATATGCAAATCAATATATTTTGAGATGGGTTCAGTAAGGGATTGTGTGCCAGCAACAATGGGACGTCCAGGTACAGTGCTCTTTTGCACTTGTTTCTATTTTGATGGCTGACAGGTGTGTTGGTTTGACTAGTTATATGTCACTTCCTGTTACGTTATTGTACACACTGAGGAAGACTGTTGTCGAAACCGGTCTGTGTTACGCCAGTGCTTATTAAATATATGAAGAACGACACGAGTGCTGCTGGCCTTTGGTCTGTTTGTTTCACCCATCCACCATGCCACCTACTCATAGGGATTTTCCAGCACCTTATATTACATCATTACTGGCAGCGTTTCAACCTGACGCGGTCATAAATGGTCACACTGCTGCAACAGGTGCCGTGCAACTGACTGGCGGTGTATCCTAACACCTTAAAAGGTTACATCCACCTGCCTCACAAACCGTACCATACCACTGCAAAAGATGGCTTTTGGTGTCAGATGTCTGATGCTGAAATCACTGACAAAGCAACATTTGACGACTTAAGAATGAAAACTGGCTGGCCAATATGTTCTGCAGCTCAACCTGACCCACAGTGACCAGACCCCAAACTAATAATCCTATAATAACCATGTGCTGTTCAAATGATATTGTTAGTCAGTACATTTCAAGTGGTAATTTCGGGACATTCTGCACACGTGAAACTATGATAAGGTAATTCTAGAAATCTAATTCAAATTAATATTTTATGGTTATTCTCATGATACTGAGCAGCACATCTCCGTAGTTAATTTGCCCATTAGCAACATACCTGGTTGAAGCAGCTTTCATTTTTCAGCTGGTGCAAAAGACAGACAAAGACGGCACATTAAGTCAGCAGTCAGAGGATTTAACTCATTATTTTCATTTTATTTTAATCTATTTATCATCAAATACCCTTGAGCTGAACCTCATGTTCTTTGTTTCACCCAGAACTGAATCTGCAAATATAATTAGACAAAATACCATCAGCGATTCACCTTTTTTGCGAGTCTCACACCAGGTAGCTGCAGGTGCTAGGAACTTTGTTTCAGGAACAACAAAATAAACAAACAGTGGAGATGTTTTTGATGCAGGCTGTCTTGTGATTGAAAAAGCCAAAAAAAAACAAAACAAACAAACATAAAAAAAAAAACAACTGTGACCTTCACTCTACATGGGAACATGAGATAAATCAATCCATTGTTGCACCCTACACACATTGTTGTGACTGAGCTGATGGTGCTGATATCTTCTAGTATTATAGCATTAGCTATTTGTTTTCCTGAACCAGTAAAAACACAGCACAACATTTCAGGTATTCAAAGCACTGCTAATGAACTAAAAAAAATGGAAGAGAGCAGGTGAAGAGACTCTCGTGATGTGGATATAAGTGGTGTTAAGTGGTGTCAAGTCACAATGTAGAAATATTGATACAATTTTCAGTCTTAGCTGTTTTCTAAAGCGTGCTTGTTTGAATTCAGTCTGTATTCTCAAGGACATAGAAAATATATGTGAAAGCCGGTTGTTGTATGTGATGTTGTTTATTATCTAAAATATGACATTTTCATCTGATTTCCTGCACCTGCAGGTTGTATTGAGTTACACACTGAGACATTGGTCTGAATCTACTGTAGTTCTGGTCAAAATTTTGACGTTTAATACAGGCTCAGTCCAGTACACTCTAAAGGGAGATAAAAAAAACAGAATGGGGGTGTTAAGTTCCTATTAGATTTTGTACCAAATGCCTACAATCTTAGACCCAACAATTGTCTACGTTTAAAAGGTGCCACTTGTGCGGATTGAGGCTGGAAAAAAAAGAGTCTATTTTATTAAGGTCCTTGGCCTCAGAATGACCTGCAGGCTAGACTCAATACAGACTCCATTATCTCTCTAACCAGTTTTAAACAGAAGTGCCTACCACAAACTCTTCTTGCTACATTGCGTAACAATTTTGCCATGTCTTGATACTGTATTGTGCATTATCTGCACATTCAGCTTTTTCTTTTGATGCACGGACAGTAGATTTTACTTTGTACTATTTTTGATATATTGTTTTGTATTTTATTTTAAGTATGTTATTGATGTGTTCTCGATGTAACTGCCTTCTTGGCCAGGTTACCTTGAAAAAGAGATTTTATTTTATTATTATTATTTTATCAGGTCAATGGTCCAGTGTGTAGGATTTCAGGGGATGTATTGATACTGGCAAAAATGGAATATAATATAATAAGTGCATTTTCTTAAGTGTATAATCACCTGAAAATAAGAGCCATTGTTTTTTCATTAACATAAAACAGTGGTCAGCAGCCTGAAAATGGTTTAAAAAAATCTGCCTGCTGCTGCAAACCTTGTTTGAGCTTTATGCTAATACTGTGCATTAAGTCTAAATTAGCCTATCAATGTAAAAATAAGAAGTAAATAAGCATTCAAAAATATGTTTTACCACAACATGACTCCTCTGAAGTGGGCTATTTATTAATTATCATTATTTAGTACTTTAAAGCATTGGCAGTAAAAGCAAATTAATCTGTCCACACTCTATTAAATTCTGTATTTTCTTTTGAAACGTTTACTTTTATGGATTTGGAATTCATTGTTAGCCTAGCTTTAATTCAGCGCATAGGCTTCACATATTTACAACTGGAAAATGTAAGGATTTCTTTGGGCCTACAAAATGATAAATAAAAATGACATTGTTAAGAATAAATAAATAGATAAATAACAGTCATTCATTTTCATGTGATTTTTCTTTTTTGTTTTGGGGGTGTTGTCAAAGCCACAGAGAGCCACTGGAGAGAGGCTAAAGAGCTGCATATGGCTGAAGCTGCAGGTTGTCTACCTGTGCCTTTGAATGAGCCATTTTTACCTACATAGGGAGCGGGTCCTTGTCTACAGCGTTTGATATGTTGCACCATCATATTTCCTGACTGGAGAAACCAAATGCTGGCTCTGAGTAGGGACATTCGCATTTTTGCATCTGCCACAGTACTTAGAAGCCCTTTTGCGTTGACTGTGTCAGGAAAACACAGATTTTTTTTTAAGACTTAACTGCTGTATTCAGTGGTTTTAGGGTTGAGATCACCTGCTCTGTTTGTTTTGAAGAGGAGGAGACCTCTGCAGATAATTAGCTCCTGGTAAAAACCCCCTGAATGTCTAGATCTAAAGCCTGGAATACACTGTGCGATTTTGTGCTGTCCCAGACAAAAGATGACCAAATGTGGCAATATCTTTGGTCATGGCTCTAAAACAGTGATCCTGTGTCACAGTGGGAGTGTTTCAAGAATGGCTGTTGTCATGGTCTTGCGTTTAAAGACAGCCTGGGACAAAATTCCTGATGACCATCTCACTGTGTGACTACTGATACAACCTACGTTTGCTAACCAACCAATAGAAATGTAGCATGAAATGACGCACTGGTGCTAAACCCAAACAAACACACCCAAATAGCAGCTTGCTATGGAGGCAAAGCATACTAAAAGAAATGTGTGGGATTCCAGCAAAGAGAAAAACGCAGCTATCAAACACACAAACAGACACACTGCGGTATATACTGCCCACAAATCTTTAGGTTATTTAATAATGTGACCCTTTATGTTGTGGCTTTACAGTTGGAGAAGTAATAACCCGTGCAGCGTCCTTACACGCACAGACTGGGAAGCTGTGTCATCGTTTGTCGTGGCCTGCGATTCAGTAGCTGCTGTCATTGTATATACCCATTAGATCCATATCACACAGTGTATACACTAAATATTTAAGATTGCTAAAATCTCACAGTCTTTAGGAGGCATTAAGGTGATCACACATTAGCAGGTGCTGACATGAAACTGCTTAATCAGTGTTTTTTCACAGATTTAAATCAACTTGTCTGTTTGTTTTGAAAAAGGAAGACACCTCTGTAGGTAGGTCGACTCCTGGTATAAACCTCCTGAACAATGAACACTGAAGAAATTCTAACCAGGAGAAGTTTTAGCTGGTTGTAATCTGCAGCTAGACACCATTAAATCCCTCTAAATTGTATACACTGTTCCTTTAAGTAAAGGCTAAATTAAAAAAAAAGATTCCAGATAGGGTGTGTAATGGCATTTCTTCTCTATTACCATTATGACTAAAAGGAAAAACAAAACAAACTACATGTGGATCACAGGAGACAATAAATGCATCTCAGGTGGGCAGCAGCAATAATACGTCCAGATGTATCAGAGATGCTGGCAATTATGTGCTCATGTCTTGACTATAATCACATCATGAACACACACACTGATTCATATTTAATTCGGCTGATATTTCAGCATTGTGCTGAAAAATTTTAAAGCAAACAACGCTACTGCACATGATGATCTTACTACTTTGTGTCTGCACCAAACATCTCTGCAGAAGTATTGTTTGGACACGTTTCCCCAGATTCCATGAAATGTTGCTATATATCATGTATTTACTGACAAAATCACGCTCTTCAAAAAGTACAGTTACACTGGTGCCCAGATGACTATCAGCACCTAACAAAGCAAAAAAAAAAGGGCTAATTGTTCACAAGACTCCATTAAAGCTGACATATTGCATCAAGAGCTCTGTGGTTTTATAAACAGGCTGCGTAGAGAAACACACAATCCTTCATAATCAACCAATCAAGTCCTGCAGGAGCTCATCTCAACACCCAGCTCGCCCCGATTATTTTAAATCAAAATTCAAATCACACGCACACACACTGGCAGTCCGTCACTGAGCCTCAAACACACACACACGGGAATATTTGCTTATATGTACACACACACACACACATAACCACAGACTTAGGGATGCACCAGCTGAATAAAGCCTTATTGATTCTCTCATCCTACGCAGGAACATTACTTCCGAGGCTCGTACTATTATCAGACATAAAAATATGAAAGATTGAATGCAGGGAGTGCGGTGCCTGACCGAACGCCCACGATGACGCACTCCGACACGCGCTGAGGGGAGGAAGAGGAGGAGGAGGAGGAGGGAGATTTAGGATGCAGGAGAGATTCAGCTGAGAGATTCGGAAGGGAGGACAAAGAGAAAGTGGTGGAGAGGGAGAGAAGGAGGAGGAGGGAGAGACGATTGGGAGGAAAAAGCGGGGGATGATGGAAGAGGAGAAGGCGCTGAGTAAAGCTAAAGGAGGAGGTTAGGAGAAGAGAGATTAGGATAAAGGAGCAGAGAAGGGATAGGCTGGTAAAGGTGAGATCAAATACTGTATTGAGCTAGATGAAACACCTTAAGCTCCATGCGGACTGGATTTATGACTCTAGGAGAGGTGGAGTGAGCTCAGCACACTAACACAGCCACATAGGCCTATTCAGGAACCAATATGACGACAGCAACAACAGAAGTTAAGGCCATCAGGACAGCAGGAACCTGTGCTGCTGTAACATCAGCGACAGCCTCATTTTTGAACCTATATTTGTACATTTTTGGCAAATTGTCTCCATTAAAAGCATGCCAAATAAGCTATTAGCAACTCCTGAGTGCAGACCCATTAATGTACAGACAACAATCACTGGATTACTTTGTAGCTGATGAAAAGTTAAAAATGTAAAGATTTTCAGGCAAGTTTTGAAGCTATGGACAATCCCAGGAGGGGAGGTAATGTATATCAGTATTACAAAGAGATGAACACAATCTTTTAGAAAGTAAAACATCAAAAAATAGCCATGAACAAAGTCCCTATATAAGCCCATGCAAACCAACATGGCCTCAACAGCACCTCCAGCTCCACAATCTGCACAGCAGCCAGCTGCCTCCACAAACTCTACTCATCTGTAGCAGATTTAAGCATTCAAACAATTACAGCGCAGCTTAGTATCACATTAACAGCAAAAACATTAAAGGTAGACAGAGTGAAGACAATGCCTACCTGCTCAGGGGAGACCTGAGGCAAAACAGGGAGTAAAGTCAGCAGAAGTGTATATATGCATATGCCTCTAAAAATAAAACTATACTTCCTCATTAAATACAGAGAATTTATTTAACAGGAGAGTGCCAAATTTTCACGCTCCACAATGGAGATAATATATCTCATTTAAACCTGATATAAATTTGGAAAGTGTCCTGTTCCTTTTCAAAATAAAAGTCAAACAAAAGCCATTAGCCACAACTGGGAGTATTCCATTAAAGAAGTCTGCGCTTAATTAAAAAAAAGCTCAGTCTGACTTAATGTCGACTTCCATTTAAGGCTCAAGCTGTTCCCCTAACACAATCACTACTATCAAAAGAGCCACGTTTGGCCGAAAATGCTCTCAAATAATCTGCTTGGAACCGCAAAACATATCTGAGCCTTATAATGAAGGTCACAGTATGTCGACATTTTCCCATCAGCAGTACTAATAGGTACAAATGAGCATTTATTTATATGTTTAATCACAAGATGGCTACTCTACAGTGAGCTTCCCTAAATCTGCAATTAAAAGCCTAGTCCCAAATGAATGCACAGTCCCTTTTACTAGCCCAGTGTGGCTACACATTTTGACAAATGCCTGCCTCAATCGGACGCCTGGTCTGGTTGCCAGGCATTTCATTTTTCCAAGTTCTTTAGATGTGTAAAATGGGGTTGTTGGCTACTTCAAATTATGTGTCCTTTCTTTGCTTATTCATAAAAATTATTCCAAGTTTTGAGTATTGTTTAACAGGATAAAGTGGTATGCTGGGTGCCGTAATCCTTGAGTGCCAAAAGTCTCTCCCTCTCTGATGCACTGGTATGTTATCTGAGGCCTAATTTTAATACAGGTAAAATTCATACTGGTTTATATAAACAATTTGATTGTATTTCCTGATCTGAAACACAACAGTGAGCAACAGTTGTGTGTGAAAGGAATTAAAAGCTTCTCCCATATAGAAATCTGTCCTAAATAAAGGCCTGTGATTTCAATTATTCAAGCAAATAATAGCCCAGGCTATTAATTGAGATTTTATGGTATTTATGATTGTTTGGTACTTTAACTTTGCAGGGTTGGTGGTAAAATCAAATGAGCACGTCTATGCACTTTAAAGCTCTTTATTGTCCTCAGAGACCTTTTTTTGTAAATCTGGAATCCATAGCCAGCATCCAAGACAAGCTACCATTAGTGAGGTTTAAAAAAATATTAAAGGAAAAGGTGATAGGACGTATGACGCACATAGTTGATGAAATGTAAAAGCATTTTTTTTATTCAGTGTATAGCCTACACATTTTTTACAACTGAGAATGTGAGAATCACTCAAGGCCTGTGACAATACATTAAAAATAAACTTTTTGTAAAAAAAATAAATAAATAACAGCTGTTATTAACTTCTATGTAATTTTCTACCAAAGCCACTGAAAAGGGGCGAAAGAACTGCATGTGGCTCCAGAGCCACGGTTTCTTACCCCTGCCCTAACACAATTCAGTCTTCTCTAATCAGTGTTAACTCTAGCCAGGCTGGAATAAGCTCCCACTGAACGCAAAGAGTCCACACATGGAGTTTACAAGCAGCCCAGAACAGGGGACTATCGAAAAGAGGATATTATGACGCAAACGAAAGGAGAAAAGAGTGTGGGGTTCCTCTCTCCAGTGGAACAAACTGATGGAGCTTTATGAAGAATATAAACTGGTAATCAAATAGGGCAATACTTAACAAGGCGAGGGGGATGGCCTGGCAAAAAAATGCAGACAAATTAAATGTGTACGTTATACAAGCCTATTTATTTTCTTTATTTGTATTTGATCATAAATGATCATATTATCAGTGGGCTAGGTAATATCAGATGTGTGTTTAGATGACGGTGTAGGTTAACTTAATAGAACTGATATAATGTCAATGAATTAACTGTAATTAGCCTAATATGTTGAAGTGTGTGAAGCCTGTCTGACCTTACCCTCTGCTTTATTCAGTCCTCTGTTACATCTCAATAGAAGCCATCTCAAAAGCCAGAAAAGAACGTAGCATAAAGTGAAAGTACAAAACCATTTTCCAGAGTGTGATGGTCTATAACATGTGAAATGTGAAAAAAAAAAAAAAAAAAAGAGCCAGATGCCACTGCTGCTGAGGGATGCTGTGAAGCCATCAGGCTTAAGGTTCATGTTGTTAGAGATTACATAGATTCAGAATAGTCAAACATAGTGGGAATTAATCATGCTGACATGTGCAATAAGTCCCTATGTGTTTAGCCACAGCGGCCATTCTCGCAGCCTACTTTCTGTGTTTACCTTCAGTCGGGCTTAGAGACTATAAGCATGTTTATTTGGACGGCTGTAGGAGGCTCGCACAGCTTGTCCTTGTTTCCCCCGAAACTTTACAGGGGAAGTGGTGTGTGCAAATGACCCATAGAAATATGCCAGGTTGAACTGAACTGGAATTATCCTGTGAGGGACATACAAAGGAGACACTGCAGGAGCTGCAATAATCTTTTCTCCCACAGACATGTCTCCACAGCAGGTAAAGACTAAACGTCCTCGCCCAGCACTACTTGCAACATGATTTTTTTTTTTTTTTTAAATAATTAAACTCTGTACTTCATGCACTCATGTACTTTGAAATGTAAAGCTGCTATGTTTTAACCCAATCACCAGAATAAATGTTGGCATTGTCCATTTCAGCAAACCATGGATACATTTGTATGTTACTATGTAGCAAATAGTCTTAAATTTTTTTTATTCTCCTTTCTTAGATAGGATAGTCTGGGTGTGAGGGTTGGAGAGGGACGGGACGACATGCAGCGAAGGGCTGCAGGCCCCTGTTTAGTGGCTAAAAAGCTGCTGAAAATGCAGTGATGTCTTGCTAAAAATCTAACCAGTATTATTGTTTGTTGGTCTCAAACAGTGGTCTGCTGCTTGGCAGGCGTCTCGTCTAGGTGCCATCCTCCCTATGACAAAGTCAGCTCATATATTATCTTACTTTAAAAACATTATGATAGGTATGACATTTGCAAATGTAAGGTATCTGAGTTTTGGAGAAATGCACATTGCCAACATTTTCTTTTGGCAACTGGGATGTACATTTAGATCTGAATGTAAACAGTGCTTATCAAGAATTATAGTGAAATGGATCGTGCTTCACCTGCTGTCCCACAATATTTTAAATCATGGTCTTTAAATCATGACCCCTAGAGAGTCCTTAGAGTTAATACAGGGCGGGCTCTAAATTATTGTTTGCTATTTTGATTTCTGTTTTAGCGAGCAAGAAGAGAGCGTCCATCTCAAAAACAAGCAGCATTTATACATATATGAATCTGCCAATAATGGTTATTATGTTAGCTTAATACTGCATGCATCATAAAAGCAAACGTTTGTGCATGGCATTTTGGGCCACCTCAGCCCATTATTGTAGACCCACTTTAATCTGCAAGTAATATTATACAAGTAAATACAGTATATGTAACTATAATGTACACTGTATATGTAATAATGGGTGCCTTCCTCGTCTGTCTTTCAGCTAAGATGTCCTTGGCATGAAAAACATTGTAGACCCCTGCTTTAAATGTCAGTTTACATATTGAATAGTTAGGGCAAAATGTTGCCTCATGCCACACTGCATTCAGTTAGTCGTCACACTCATACAGAGATACAATCCACATTTGCAACTATTGCACCTGAAAATGACAGATGTGTGTGTATGTGTTTCAACACTGGCCGTTTGAGTAAAAAAACTACATAAAGTCTAAAGAGGCCAGAGAGTCATGGCCGGTCAGTCAGCAGAACTGCAAAAGTTAAAGCACTGTGTCTTTTAGAGGAACTTGACTGTATTTAAGGAGAGCACTCACAAACGGTGACTTAAAAAAGACTAGAATCTGTAACTTCAGAAATGAGTCAGTCTCAATAATAAGTGAACATCATGTACTGCGGGGCCTTTGTACTGTATTATAAGTGTTTGTTGTTTGCCCAATCTTTGCAGACAGAACGGAGGGGGGGGACTTCTGGGAGAAAAAAAGGGAGGAGGAAAGTGAGAGAGAGAGAGAGAGAGAGAGAGGAGGCCCAGAGACCGCTGAGCTGCTGGAGGAGACTGAGCGGGAGTGCTGAAGAGACAGAGAAGAGAAAGACTAAGGTACTCACAGAATGAAGATGACGACACCAGGAGCCGATATCAAAAGATTCCCTCTGATAACTGAAGCCAGTTTAGTCTGGGCAGGGTCCAGGATAGATGGATGGATGGACTGACGGATGGCGGTGCACAGTATACGATCCACAAGGAGGAGAGCTGGGAAAAAAAACTCTGGGGGGAAGATGAATTTTAAAAAAGGGAAGTAAAGCTTTGGGGACCGTTGGCGAGAGCCTCGGGGCGTCTGGGACTGAGGAAATAAAGTCTCTGCTTCGTCCTCTCCAGATTTGGTCCCTTGCTGTCTCTCTCCTTTTTATTTCTCGGTCTATCAGTCCCTTTTTTATCTCACACTTGATATGGAGATCGTAGAGGCTGCAGGAAAACTTCTAGATAGGACATGTCCACATTGGGAAGAAGAAGACAAATATGGAAAGAGGAATGAGATGTGGGGAAACTGAAGGGGGGAAAAAACGTCCTCCAGACTGAGTAAATCTGTTCGGCCTCGATGGAGGGGAAAGGGTTTCTTGTCGCTAAACAAGAACGTGAAAAATTAACATTTGAGGCAGAAAAAGGGCTTTTCCTTCCCGTTTTCCTCTCCCCTCTGTCTCTCTTAAGAAGCCTCGCCTGTTTCGACAGGCCTCTCCAAGAAGACGTATCTGGTTTGTGGACGAGACGAAGCAAACACAGGACAGGGGCAGAGACAGACTCAATTACAGACGGACTGAGATAATGGTGTGTATCGGTGGCACCTGCTCGGCCTCCTCTTTCTCTTCCTGTCTGCTTTTCCACCTGACTGCCAAGATTAAGGCATATAATCAAATTCTCTTAATTGGCCCTGATCGTGGCGACCAGCCAAGAGTCTCTCCTCTCTCTCTCTGTACTTCCCTCCTTCGCTCACCCGCACAGTGCGAGGAATGACAATGAGTCCCGGATGGTCAAGACTCGGGGCTCCTACAGTCAACTCTACCTGCTGACTCACAACTAGTTGTTATCTTCGCTGTCTGCTGCCGCCCTGATCTCGCCATATCCTCCCTCTGCCCCGCCCTCTGCTCCGCCCTCCAATTGATTACCCAGAATGACTGACGGGATTCTTTTTAACTCCTCCGTCTCTGCTTTTGGCACCTTTTCGATCCTGCGCCTCTTTTTTTCTCTCGTCTCCTTTTTCCCTCTTTGTGTTTGTATCTAATCTCTCCTGCTCTCCCTGTGTCTAATCCCCATCTAGATCTGCTGTTGCTAATTGGTTTCAGGTGTCTCTGGTGGCGGCAGCGGTGGCGGGATGGAGAGTGTGGGAAGATGGGGTGACGAGGGGGAAGATTTCACGCCGCCGTCGCCATTAATTAAAAAGATGATTACTCAGAATACAAAGATTAAAGACGAAAATAGGAAGCGCCGGGGCCGATAATAACCTGGTAGCACTTTATAACTCCTCGCTCAGCTTATCGAGTGTGTGTTTTGTTTCGGTTTGATGAGTGTGTGTGTTCATACATCCAGCAGCTCTCAGCTTGTTAAAAATGGCCGCGTTCAGAGGAAAAGTTTCTGGGAGGCTTCTGCAGGTCATCACGGCTACATGGCAAAACGAGCCGCATGTCACCTCCTGTGAGCCGACATTTTGCAAAATCTTGTAAAAAATTGTAAGAGGTCGTCTCTCTTTGTTCGTTTTTTTTTAGGTTACATTACATCCAGTGTGTCAAGGCTTCAGGTTTGTTCTAGTTATTGTGTTCTTTGCATCCAAGCACCCAAACAGGATCCAGGAAAAGAAAAATCCTTGATTTTTAAAGTCAAACAAACTCCCACGTTCCTCTGTGACTCGCAAACCAAGTCCATCAAAAACACCCAGAATCCTTTTCTTCTCTTCTATTTGCCTCCTCGGTGTCCTCAGTACAGCAGCTGGGGACTGCTGAGGCTTTGAACGGATGTGGTTGCCATGGCACCTCTCAGGAAGGTGATTGGTTGCTGATTGGTCGAGGGTTGGCAGGCGTCTGATGGGATGTTTGGGGGGGTCAGTCAGAGAGGTCACCTGGAGAGCTCACACCTGTGGCATTCTGTTAAATGATATATGTCCCACTGAGGAGGATCTAACAAGATCTGCAATGACAAGAAAACAGTTTCCATTTGTTTAGTTTTAAATCTGATTAAAATGACTATTCCTCTGTGAAAACCTCATAACTTATAACAGTTTACTTCACAGCAAAATTTTGTCACACACTTGAATTATGAAACCCTTTTGTAAAAAAAAAAAAAAAAAAAAAAGGAAATGTGTAGGTTGAAATTATTGCAGTTTTAGGATTCATGGAAATAATGATTTCAAAAGTGGATATGTGATTTTAACACACGATTGAAGAAATTCAGACAGAAGGTTGGTGCATTGAGTAATGCTCTTCAAAAAAGGTAGTTTACATTTTACATCCATGTCTGTCCAGACTTATGTGTAGCTATACCAGCTGACAAAGCTTCAACTATGGATGTTGCTGCAAAGAAGCTACACATTCTCAAATGCGAATGCTTCATACACATCTTCCACCCAGCAGCACAGAAGATCTATACAATCAGCACAGTTTCATGGTGGGCACCCAAGATTAGTGTCACTAATTCAGCATCTGACCAGATGTCTCGCCTTCTGTTCCTGAGTTATGACAATGAATAACAGGGCTAGGTATCTCCAGTAATTTCCTGAATCAATTCGATTTAAATTCACAAAGTCCCCATTCGATTCAGTTTCTGTTTCAGTTCAGTTCAATCAGTCAATATTAAAAGATCAATCTTAGATTTTATTAATCAATATCAGGTGATTCAATTGCAGATTGATTTGAATCAGATGACTTGATTATTTTAACCCAGCTGTAATATATAATGGCAGAAAATTAAGATGTCACAGTGAAGTTGACCTTTGACATTTTAGAATAGAAGGGATAGAAAACTGATAGAAACTGAAGCCATGGGAGAGAGGCTGATTTGTTTGTTTTTCACCATCTAGTAGTTTGGAATATGTGCTTGGAACATTACCGGAAAAAAATGGGACCAATATCGCATGGCAACAAATAAATTAAGTTGTTGGTGTGCCAGGTACGTGGCATGTTTTGTGAAATATTTCAACAAAGACGTATGAATGGCTGAATGAGTCACACGCCTTCACTTTCATATCAAACTGATAAAGATGATGACTGTATTTCAGATAAATCTAACTGTAACGCTGGACTATATTATATTAAAATGATAAATCTGACTGTATTTTATACCAAACTGACCATGACAATCTTACTGTGTATAATGTATAACCATATTTTAGCAGAATAGATTCACAATATGTTAAAATTATATAAACATTAAACAAACTCACTTGACAATCAACACAGGCAGCTGAATTGAAGGAAATAGTCTGTTGGCTAGTTAGCTGCCTGTTAGCTAAGCTATTACACTGTCATACAGTCTCTCCAAAATCCACCACCAAAGTTCATAGGCAAAAGGCAAATTGCAGACCAAACAATTATGGAGAGTTTTGTAGGCACATTGGTTATGACAGAGATTCCCATAAAAATGAATGGACTTCAGGTTGACTCATCACATACATTAAGTGTAAACAAGGTGTAAGGCTACCAATCCCAGCAGTACAATCCAAAACAGGATACATTTCTACAAATGATATAAAAATAAAATAATATTATGATATAATATTAAAATGGAGCAAAAAAAAAAAAAGAACACAAGCAGTTTTTCTTTTGTTTGTTTTTTGTTGACACTGTAAATACAACTGGCTTAGAAAGCTGATCTTTGCACATGTTGGGACTGTAAGTATCAATACTCTTGCCAGTTTCAATTGCTGCAATTTTTGGTTGTACCTGATATGTGACAACAAACTTTCATAAATACTGTAAGGCAAACAGCATGACATTAGTAAACTAACACTGGTCACTCACCACTTTTCCACTATCATGGTTCCGTTTTGGTTACTACATGGTTATCACACCTAATTTTGAAGTATTCAAAGCATTTAAATCAAAAATAAATTGGTTTGGATGTAGAAAAGATGGTTCTCAGGGTGGAACTAAAAAATAGCAGGTTTTTCTTAGCATGAAGGGTGAGTTGTGATGACAGGTTAGAAGTCAAGTAAGAAGTTATTGCTATTGAATTGCTATAGAAACTAGTGCGCAGTGGTTTTATTATAGTTGGTCCATGCTTGTTTCTTTGGATAAAAACAAACATTTGTTTTAACAGAACAAAAGCTTGCAGGTAATTAATGCAATCCACCACTTTGCTACTACTGTTTACTTCTGTTGTGCATTGTGTAACGTCTTCTGTTGACGACACAACCTTGGTTATAATGGTTTCACTCAAAATTGGTGGAAACACAGGCTGGTTCACTTGATAGCATCAAGATTCTAAGAAATCTGAAAACAGTTGAGGAGCCACAGATAATTTGGTGGGAAAGGGATATAAGACACCTGCCAGGTTCTTCACTGGTTCTCTTCACAGTATAACTTCACCTCTCCCCATCAGCAGATGTTGCTCATCCTTTTTTAATATGTATTTTCAGCTTCATCAGTGTCAAAACAAGTGCTGCGATCCATATTTATCCGAAATAAACCTCACATGTCACTGTCACTAAATTACTTTCATTTCACATTAATTCATTGGAAAGTTGCTCTTGAATGTTTTTTCTGAGTTAGTGGGGAAACCAGACATTTGGGAGATACGGGGTTTCCATCTGACCTGATTAGCCTCCTTGTGTATTCATCACGCGTCACTCTGCATAAAAGCCTGTTTAAAATGTTTGTTTCCACACAAGTGAAGAGATTAAAAAGTGATAAATTAGAGAGCAAGAAAAAATCAGAGAGAAGCGATGCAGATAACTCGGTTATTCAGTCGAGATAAAGACGACAACAAAGAGGATTATGGAAATCACAACTTCTTCAAGCCAAAAAAAATAAATCTACACAACAAAAATGAAATTAAGTCGACAAGTGCAGACATGACCAGGGTTGATAAAAGCATTGAAATGACAAGAGGAGGAACATGGAGGACGAGAAGACATGTAAACCCAAAAAGGAAGAGGAAGTCTCAGGAGGAGTGGGAGGAGAAACAAGGTTTTTGTGGAAAAGAGCAATGTGGGAGAGAAAACACATGTTCATGATGAAGAATCAGGAAAATAAGTAAAGATGAGACGAAGAGTGGGAGGAAAGATTCAAAGACACAGTTTGTTTTTAACTGAGATCTGAGTGAGATGCTACTTATATTACAGACCATGTGGGTTGTAGATGGAGGTAATGTCTACATGAAGAATCACTCAGCTGTTTCCAGGTCCACTTGCTTTAACTACTGATAAACTGAGATTTCCTGTATCTGTGTCACATAGATTTCACTAGAGGCCCACCCCTTTTGGACACTAGCAGAGGCCCTGAGTCTATTCATACCAACAGGAAAAGTGAAGCTGAGTATAGATTATAACCATTTCCTTTGCCCCAGCCAAAGCCTGCAGTCGGATGCTGGGGTGAAGCTGGGGCTGAAAGAGCAAGCAGCAGTACTGATGCAGGGTAACAGTGGTATTGACAAGGCAAAGGGAGAGCTGGGAAGATTTTGCAGCTTAAATAGACCATTTACATAACTCACCCGTTTACACTTTATTGATGTTTAATGTTACGCACATTTAAGCATGTGGCAGGTTGAGTGACAGGCTGTCTGAGGCATCGCCACAGCCTATGAGCAAATCCACCCTCTTGCCGAAATATGGTTACTTCTTGTTCCAAAATATCATGATGGCAATGGCCAAAATGCTGAGCTCCAGCCAATGGGAGTCCACAAACCAATGGGTGACGTCACGGTAGCTATGTCCATTATTAAAGGTTAAGGTTTTTATTCATCAAATCAATACACACAAAACCAACTCACAGAGCTGTGCTTTTATTTCTAATCTGAATAATGATGGTTATAATAATAGCAAATAAAAATTAACAAGTCTCTGCTCAGTGGAATCATTTCCATTTTGTCATTTCTCCATTTAAAACCATGACCTTAATTTTTGTGCTAACTGGCTGCACAGAGGAGAATTCCACTATTAGAATTTCAGATTTTTTCTTAATGATGATTTTATTATTCATCGAGTAAAGTCAGAAGAACAATACCAGTTCAGGTTTTATTACCACAATAAAAGTTTGTTATATTGGGTTTTTAATTCCAAAGCTGATGTCATACCCAATCTTATATCAGTGTTTTGAGACCTAATAACATTTATAATGGCTACCTTCTTCTATCTGTTAAAGGGAGACTGCCGATTGTAACCTATCCAAATGTTGCTTTCACAACCAGTGATTTTTAGCTGTAGTAGTGTTGTTACAATACCAGAAGCATGGAAGCATACTGTAACTCGCACCCTTGATTCTCCACCCCCAGGTCGCTCCTGTAACTGTGAGCTAACCCAGGGCTGGATATTAACTTTTCTGTCCACCTGCCACTGTGGCTGATGGACTCCAGCCACTGAATAGATTACCATTGTTTTTTTGGCTAGTTAGTGAAGCAAATCTAGCTGCATAGTTTACCAGCATTTGGCTGGTGCTAATTTCTAACCTTGGCTAACCCCCATTAACACTGCTTTGTCAGCACTGTTGCTGTTGTTAGCACTGCTAGCGCTATTAGCATAGTGGCAGGACGGCCTCTTCGCAGAAGCTTAACTCAGACCCTCCGGTTCCCTAACCCCAGGTCACCCCTCTGACTGTGAGCTAGCCCCCTTACCTGCACTGTTCCCGTTGTTAGCGACTAGCAGTGCAGTGCTAGTCGCCACCATTTCAGCTCAGCCACCTCCATGTTTGCTTGTGACATCCCAGATGAGAGTGTGTGCACTCCTGGCCCAAGCTATTAATGTTGGGTATTGCAAAGTGAAAAATAATTTGCCTCATGATTTGGATCCACTCCAAAATTTAATTCATTCTTCTTTGGCCCGTGCTACACCCTTCCACTGAGTTCAATGAATCCTGCTGAAAAACAGACAAAGGAGCAAACCAAGCCGAATACATGAACTCCTTAGCAGTGTTAATAATGCCAATGCTAAAAGAGTGCAACACATGAATAAGTAGGTGAATTAGTCTAAAAGCAATAAGTAAATGTCTCGAGGGTCAGACATTACAAGGATTTTTGTGTAATATTTAAAAATATTCAATTGAAATAATCAATACGTCTGTTGAAAGAAATGACTACCGTTTCTTTCTTTGTAGCTTTAGTTTTTTTGGAGGATAGTTTTTGAAAGTCACATCAATAAAGACTTTCTGAGTTGAGCTGAAAAGAGAAAGGACAAAATATTTTGGTCAATTTCAAAATCCTTTCATGCTGCACTTCAGGTTTACTTAATGGAAGAATTTGTCTGCCAGGGTGAGAATCAGCTCAGAGGTTTTGCCCTTCAGTGATACAGAACGTAGAGGGGACAGTAAAAGTTGTGTTATGTGTATACAATCCACAGAGAATGTCTAACAGTCATTAACCACAGGCTGGCTGTCACTGACAGTAAAAGTGTGTGTGTGGCAAATCAGACAAACTCGCCACTGGCACATCGCTCAGCCTTGTTTGGGCATTTGGCATTGCAGCATTGGACTGAACACAGTGGACTTAGATTCAGATTATGACATGTTTTCTCTGACTCTGCATGCAGTCACATTTTACGTTCAGCGCGACCCAGTAGGGGATTTGATGGGGGGGTGAAGGGGAGACGCCATCTCCCTTGTTTGCAAAAATGACCAAAATGTGTCTCCTTTGTTAATTTGGCATCCCTCTCCATGCTTCCCAAGGTCACTAATAGGTGGACTGCAGTGTGTTTCAGTCCAGACCTGGACTAGAAGTACATCAAATGACCACAACCTCTTAACAGTACAGTAATGGTATGTAATGTGTTTAATTGGAGGTACAGATGGGTTTTGGCACCAAAAACTATGTGGCCAGGTTTAGAAAAAGATTGTTTTCAAGTTAAAATAACTGTGCTTGTTATGTTTGGGATGTAAGTACGTTGTAAAATGATGCAAGTACATCACCTAACGTGATGTAACTACAAAGAGGATGCAAGTGGGGAAGAGTGGCCTTACGTGTACATTAACATGTTACAGTGTAAGACACATGTTTTTTCTTGCTACATAAATGTAATTATGATGTCATCATGCCGACATGTTGCCAATACAGCCGTATACATATCAGAGAAATAACAACAGGATTCATCCACTCTGCAGGAACTCTAGCTGGAAAACCAGTTTGCACAAACTAAATGAAAATTAACACCCAGGGATATTTTTCAAATACAAAGTTGTGCTTTTATGTTGTGTTTCATGTTTTTTATGTTGAGCTACCACAGTGTTCTAGGGCATCTGCATGTCCTTAAAAAGTCTAAAAATGTCTTAAATTCAATGTTATAAATATTAGGCCTAAAAAGTCATCAAATAATCTTAATGTAATATATCAGTCTTTTTCCTAATAATGTCTTTTTACTTTATACTTGCACTTACTTGTTGGCAAAATGTAGATTAACTGAACTCACTCTAATAACCATAATCCTACATAAAGCCTAGCTCTGCACTGGACTGCATGTATACTACTTACCTTTGTACCTACCTGCAATATTTGAATAAAAAAAGATGATTTGTTAAAAAGTCAGTCTTACAGCAGCATTACATTTAAGTGTTTGACACATGTAGGCACCCTGTTTCGTTTACATATACATATACATATATATATATGTGTGTGTGTGTTATATATGTAGAACTTGTATATAGGTTATCAATAAAACTTGCAGATTTAAAGGGACTGTGCGACTATAGTGTAGACTGTAAAACCGTGTTGCTTTGTTGACTCTCCAGTGGTCAGTGTGCAGTCACACACAGGCGTCGTAGTCCAGCGTCATTCAATTATATTCTAAAGCAGATAAGGGTTGCATATCAACTTCCATCAATCTAACTTGCCATCAAGGAAGGAGGCTGCTGCCTTTCCTTGCTTGACTGAAGTATTGTTGATTACGATCTTTTAATTTTTTGCTGTTATTTAGTCATGTCACAAATGAAACTCACGCTGTCACAATTAAGATGCAAAGCATCCACTTTCTGTTTAATTCCTCACAGCTTGTTTTCTCTATCTGAAAATTTATATGTGTAGGTGAAACAAGAGTGGAAAATATGGTGATTTTGGTGTCTCTCCACTATGTAAGGTTAAAAGAAGTCAACTTTGACTTTGGGTTTCACATGGGACACGAATAACGGTCTCCAGGGTGAAAAACCTGTGTTTGTTTGACATCACTGAATTAGGAAATTCACATGTCCTCCACGTCAAAGGATCTTAATTGACTTTCTACTGGCATGCCATTAACTACGGCACATCATTTCAACACTTAACATGCTGACAGAAAAGATATCCACACAGTTACATCTATGCAGTGTTCACTTTATTGTTGGGCTTTCAGTCTATTAGACCTACACTGGAGCACATGTGTATGGATGTATGATCTGATGAAGGTCTAACAGACTGAAATCTCAACAATAAAGTGAAACGCTGCATAGATGTAACTGTGCATTGATCTTTTCTGCAAATTGGACTCACTGATGTTTGCAGCACCTTGCCAAGACCAAGCTGGGTGGAGCAATGGTTGTTCTGCATCAACACTTTACATGCCACCTTCACATATTTAATATTTGTGTCAAGAGGTCATGGTCATTTCATGTATTTCTTTGAAACCAGGACCCAAACCTATACCTGCTACATGTTTGATAGTTACTCAAATTTTTTTCAACAGTTTTTTTTTTTTTTTTAATTTTAACCATTAAAGCATTGTGACTCATCTCACATGGTGCTACTCAGCCAATCAAATCTGTGCATTCTGATAAGCATTGCAACTCGAGTCAGCCAGATACACATAGGGGAGCGACGAGATGAAAGACCACAGTCTGAGACATAAGAGTCAGAGAAAAGTAATGTCTCATTGCGTTTTCTAAAGAGAGGAAAGTAGATAGAGGAAACAGAGCTTTCAATCGAGAATGCACAGACTTTCACAGGTTCATTCTTTCCAAGGTCAGTTCAAAACCAGCATGTCCTGTATCAGTGGCTATTTGAAAAGGGATGCTATCCACCTTGTCAGCAAAATGATCAAAATGCTAACCTGCCATCCCCCTTCTCCGTCCTGTAGTAACAGAGAGTTCTGGGGCGCAGGGGATGTTTAATTGAATATATTAGTCTAGTCTGCCTGACTCATTGATCCTTTATCTGACTGAGGTTTGTGCAAGTTAGAATCTATGGCCCTGACCATGGCTCTGAAATATCAGCAACTGTGCTGTGTATTGATAAATCCATGGCGTTGTCCATGCTACTGAAGTAGCAGACGGATTTGTAATCTAAATTGTGCCCGTTTGTCATGGATCTATAATATTCTTTAAACTACAGCTTTGTTAAAAGTCGCCAACTGGCCTGAACACACCTTTGAGAGCTGTTGTAGAGGAAACTGAAGGGTAAAATCAAGGTTCAGGATGTAAAAATAACATTTAGACATACAGGTGGTGGTGATAATGCATAAAGAGTAACCTACACTGTATTAGAAACCACATTTAATGAACATTTCCTTCAAGGTGGCACTTGGAATTCAAGCGGGTGTACATGAAGAGAACAGACTCAAGGTTTCAGTGACTTCAGATCATTTCAACTTCACCTGAAGCTTTCCACATATAGAGACAGTCTGATGGGCTCCATCATATTCATCCATTAAGTAGTGTTCGTGTTGAGAGCCGACCTCTCAAGAACAACACTGTCCGCCAGGCTGTACACTGTGCTAACAGGCTGGTGTGCTGAAAGAGGACTCGCTTTCATGTCTGCACAAATATGATCGTTGCCATGACATTAGACAACAATGTCCTTCAACAAGTTAGTGTGCTGTGGCGGGGGGATACAGAGTGGGTGTTTACGAACAGAGAGAGTGGATTTGGATGATTTTGCTTGTTTGATGCATCATTCCCTTTTTTTGTTACAGCTCCATGGCATAGATGCCAAATGCCACTACATTATCATGCAGTACAGTCAATTATAATCATAAATAATGAAATCATGATCAATTTGCATGTCAGTGGCACTATACATGTCAACATTTCTTTGGTTACATTGTTGGGTATTTTTTGTCTGTAGTTCACATTTTCATTTTTTTTGTATTTCCCCCTAAGGAAATACAGAAAAAGGTTGCTGTCAGTATTAAGTATGGTAGATGTGAAAAAAATCTGATAAATTTTTAACAATTATACACTGAGTCTAATATATAAAGATCACTTCTTTCCGAATAAAGGCTTGCTGGAGTTTAGATTTACAAATACATTAATTGTAATATTTAGTTAAACATTTAAATATAAACAGGTCTCCACTGGTGTTTTCTAACAGTGCACATAGGCCTCTCCTTCATGGTTACTGCTGGAATAATCCTTCTATGATATTCCCTCATACATCCTTATCATTTAGAACTTTGGCGCCAAACCCTTCCAGATTATCTAATGCTAAACACATAGAAAACTGGTCTAGCCACATATATATAATCTAATGCCCTGTCTTTGATAACAATGATTAAATAAAATGAATGCCCTTAGTACTGTAAATTATTGCACAGCAACCATGAATACAACTTAAACATGTAATAAATACAAAAGAATAAATGAGAGTGTATTCTGTGTGTTGACGCCCACCAGACACACTGAAGCACGGATAATAATTACGGTACAATTTCAGCTTTGAAAACATTCTGTGTCACACTGTTTGAAATGATTTTGATTACTGCGATTTAATATTAGAGCACAAACTGTGCTCTGAAGTGTAACCTGCACTAGAATTATCATTAATACTCACAGAGGGAGCCTGACAAGCTGAGCTGTTAAACAAAATGGAACAAAATGCGTCTGTCTTAAAATCTGTATTACAGTGATCTGACTCACACAGGCAGCCCAGTGCACACGAGAAAATACGCTTTTTTTATTGCTGCAGAGTAACTTATTGCATAATATCACCTGTAGCGTTTGCTGTGCTGTATGACAGCTACAGGAAATAACTGGAAATGTCAAGCCAAGTGCTGCTTTTCAGGACGCAGCCTGCAGACACACTTCCATTTCAAAATGAAAGTACATTCCTCAACCTCTTCTAATATTTTCAGACTTGAATTGAAGGTTGTGAGGCTGAGTAGCTCTGCAGATATGTGCAGAAAGCCACTGCTAAACTAAAGACTTGAGATGATGATTTTATAGTGAAGTTGTTCATGTTTGCGATTCAGTTTTTGTTAAAATTCAGCTTGAATTCACCAGACCTAATGGAAAATGTTAATTAATCTGATACTTCTCAGTTTATTTCAGCCCGTTCTTACTCTTAAGTTGTCAAATACTGCTGCTCCGCTGTGATTTTGGTAACCAACGCTAGAAGCCACCTTTTACGGTGGTATCATATGCCTCCAAGTGGCATCAGTTTGTAACGTGGCTGAATGGAACCTTTCGTGGTGTGAAAACACACTGCTGGTTGGCACCTGTTGTGGCAGTATGATACACAGATGAGCGGCGTCAGTTTGAAACATTGCTGGTAAAGATATAAGGAGCTGGAGAGCCCCCATACAGCGGATGGAAAGGGTGGTGGATGGGAGAGAGTCTGGTATTCACTTCCCATGTGAATATAGAGCCAAACCATGATGCTTTTTCTAAATCTAACCACATGCTTTTGTTGATATCCTGGTGTTGGTTGCGGCGTCTCTAAACATTAGCAGCAGATGCAGGAGTATACCTAGGACGTAATATGTATGTAAAAATCTACTGACAATGTGACTGACTTGGCATGACAACATATTGTTCATTTTTGATTGGCATTATCAAAATGACCAAAAGGCCTCTGGACACTACTAGATAGACCTCTAATAAATCAGAGCAACAGACAAATTTAAACAGGCCACAGTGTGCTGTTGTGATGTTATAGCAGCAATATGTCTGTGAACGTGCAGTTTTTGCCATCAGAATTTGAAAATAGTACGTCAACAAACAGCTCCACATTAGCTGCAGCCATCTTGGTTGTTTCTGAAAATGTCTCGATGACACTGCTCCTTACTAAGCTATGTTTATGCTAGCTGTGAATATTCTTGTAACGTATCGTGGTGCTACTATTTATATGATATCCTATAAAATGCACACACAATTGCTTGTATGATATCCTATGAATCAGTGCCCCACGAATGACATTAAGTGAAATTGTGTAGGTTAGGTTAAATGCAAGAAAAGCTATCATGGTTAGGTTTAGGAAAAGGAACACCTTAAAATGACTTAGAGTTCACTTAGTTCCACACAGCTCCAAACACCAGTCTCCTGGGGTTAAAGTCCTTTGTTTTCTAACCTGTCCACCACCACAACCTGCCTCCTACTTTCCTTCCATCAGCACACTGGCCACATGATTGCAGCCTTCCCAAATGGGTTACACACAAATTACTGTCCCATGATTACGTTGGATTATTTTTTGTAACAAAATGGACGTATAGTGCATGAGAATAACCTGACTCTTGACATGTTATTAAACATATCATAACTAGGCTAAGAAGTCCACTGTTGGTCCACAGACAGGTGGCTCTCAAACTTTTTTTTCCAATAATGTATACCTAAAAATATTTGTTTCTACAATTGACAGTTGAAAATACGAACACTGAATATGAAATGTGTTTGGCCAAGCTTATATTTATGTTTTTGTTGAACTTTTAATGGTATAATTATTTTAGGAAATATGCAGAACTATTTTTTAAATTATCATTAAAAAGCAAACCAAAAAAAAAACAAACAAACAAAAAAAGTTTGAGTGCCCCCCGGCAATACTAATAGTTTTCCTGGGGGGACCCAAACCTCTATTGGAAAAACATTGCCATAGACTTAAGTATTGAATGAATAACCTCTGGGGCTGAAAAATGAGGTCAACACGACAGTGCCAAAAACTGCAGTCCCTCTAATGGCCACTTGAGGCTGGCTCCAAGAGTGGGTAAATATCCATAGGCCCCCATGTTAAAATGCTCAATTTAACAGCAGAAATAAACATGATTAAAGGTGAGCGTAATTAAGCGCAGCATCGCTTTGAATGACAGGCTGTCTGCCGATAGTGTCCATGGCTTCTCAGTTAGAGCCCCCCTCCCTGCTCCACAGCACCAGCCTCCTGCCCAAATAGGGTCAGTTCTGGCTCCAGAAAGTAAAACAAAACAAAACAAAACAAAACAAACAAACAAAAAAAAAAAAACAGATGGCAATGGCCGAAATATCAAACTCAAGGCTTCAAAAAGGGACTCCACAAACTTCATCATGAGAGCCACATCCATTATCTTTACAGCCCATGATTGTAACCATATAAATGGTGCTACTTGGTGCTACATGTAACGTTAAGAATAACCAAAGTTATAACGATACTTAATCTATGAACCACAAATGTCTGTGCAGCATTTTGTGTCAATCTTTTCAACAAATGTTGACATTTGTCTGTCTGAATCCAAGCTGTGGACAAACTGATGCACGCTGCCTGCTAAAAGCCTTGCCAGCTTAAATCTAAAGGGATGTATCTGTTTCTCACATGTGCTTCCAGTTCTCTGCTGCTGCTGCTGCTGCTGCTGCATTATGTTTATGTGATGTAACGTACAGGCTGCCAAACGTAACAAGCAGTTCTCCGCAGTGTTTCAGCCCAAGGTCACCTGTCAACAACGTCCCGGGTACTGTAACACTTTTCACTAACACTGTCCTGGTTACATAATTCTGTCAGAACCCATCAGGTGCTGCAGCGCCGCCATGACGGGGGTGGGGGCTCTGTGGGGTGACTGCTCGATGGTCAAGCAAAGCTGCTCTTAGGTTCGACATGAAGAGGGCTGCAGGCAGCAGGCAACTTTTTACACACATCACAGCAGACTGTTTTCATGACACTATGGGGACATGCACCTGAAATCACAGAGACAACGTAGGCTTGCATCTGAGGGAAATCCGTGTCCCCACAAAACACAATATAATGTCCTCACACGTGACAAAAACTGGTTTAGTGTGTGCACGTATTAGGATCTTTTAGATGACACCACATCAGCTGGCGGTCTTGTTGGAGGAAAACCAATAACTGTGAACAGCTGATGTTTTAAGGCCCTGACACACCAAGCCAACAATTCGCTGTCAGTTAATGTTGGGCAAGTTTACGAGTGTCTGTTGCACTAGTTTTTGTGGTCTTTCCTGCACCGTGAGCACCGGTCACCCCATGTTGGTGGCTTTTCAGCCCGGTTCAGCATCTTGACTCTTTGACTCTCCAAGCAGAATCTCTGGGGCTGAAAAATGAAGCCATCACAAAATTGCCATAACTTAAGTTCCTTAAATGGCCACTTGAGGCTTGCTTCTGAATGCAGTCAATCCCCATAGACTCCTATGTAAAAATGTGAGAATTTGCAGTGGAAATAAATATATGTAATATGCTAACTAGCTAATTAGCGTCTTAAATCTGTCCTGTCAGTCCTCTGGTTTTCCTTTTAAATGACAAATACAGACTACTGCTGCCTTCTGGTATGGAGAGTTATTTCCTGATATCAGTTTGGTGTGTCTGGAACTTTGAACTGCGACTGACCAACCAGAAATCCATTCGATCATTCAATAATCAACCGTTGTGAGCCTCTGATCATCAAACTTATTATCAAGCTTCACCTGATCTGGTTGAATAGGTTGCAGATCAGGTGTAGCTTAGTTTTGGGCAACCAATTTATGATTAAAATGGGGCCCAATATGTACAGTGTCTGGCCAGAAATAATCAATAGATAATCAACAAAAAGGGCCAGGCTTTGTGTGTGTTATTACAGAGCTTAACTTAATTGTGGTCTTTTTGCCTTGATTTTTGCACTAACTGAGCAAATTAAAATTTCACCCTTATTAACAGCTTCTTTTTTTCTTATGTCTGCTCCTGCTGAATATACTCAGAAACTGTCTTTTCCACAGATTTTCACGTGGATTACATGTTTAATCAAAATGAAATGGCATAAACAAACAATTTCAATCAATTTATCAAGCCTGTAATCACTTTTGTGCCTCAGCAGCTGGAGTCCTTCTGCAGCCCAGCTGGAAGTGGCAGGTCTTTAAAATGAGCACTTTGAAAGCCACTGCCGCTGACCTGTGGTCTGTGCAGATGAATGCATGGAGTGAATAGCTAATGCAGTTGCAGGAGTGTGTGGTCAAACTCTTCAGAGCTACTCGAGCCAGAGGGGCTCAAATAGCTGTTAAGAGTCCACTTTATTCTGAGAAAGTCGCAGGTTTGCAGGGTGACTGACTCTGAGAGCTGAACCACTTCGGCCTAAATGTTAGTTTTGTCGAAACACTCGTCTGTTGGAGTGTTGTGACGCATCATTAGAGCAGCGGGTATGAAAGGAGGATTGTACATTTTTTCAACATATTCTCGAAATGTCACAGTTCTACAGTTCTTTAAAAGCACTCTGGTCTAAATGTTATTGTATTTAAAGCTCAGGCATGTGGGAGTGTTTTGACATATACGGCATGCATTAAATTAGATGGAAAGTGAACTGTGCTTCTCAGTTAAGACTAGTACATGCAGTCCCTGCAGTTAGAAAATGTCACATTCTGTGTGTTTTTGAGTACATTGTTTTATGTTCTGAGCTGTAACTTCTGTTTTGTTATTCATCCTTTTTCTCTGCCCACCCACCTATACATTCCCTACATGCAAATGTTTCTCATATGAATTACAAATGTCTCTGTAAGACAGAATACTGTTTTCTGTTTGCAGTTTGTGTAAATCAACATTAGCAATGTTAAGCTCATGTTGTGTCCTATTTAAACTTTTCTGTTTGGCTTGTCCTGCGCCGTCTGGCTCTGATCATCTGAGACATGAACCATCTGTGACTGAAAACCTTCACTCTGAAATGTAATGTCCAGACCAAATGACGTCCCCTGTGAGTGTGATTTGTCACAGTTAGTGAACCAGAGTAACATTTAGTTTTACTCTAATTTGTCCCTTTTTGCAGAGTTCACACAGACATGCTTTATACTCTGAACAGTTTGAGTTCTTTGGTTCGTCGAGCTTCTCAGGCACTTGCTGGCAGTGATTCAAATTTTCCTCAAACAAAAGAAAAATACAGTGAAATCATGGAGACAACTACTACAGATGTTCTCAATTAAGCTTTCTTTCAAATGTAGCATCTTCTGATTGAGACATGTGGGGATATGCCGCTATTGTTTGAGTTATAAGAGTATTCTTTGGACATGTAGTGCATTCAGAATATGCGTCCCAGCGACGCACAGCCTCTTGTCTGTTTACAGTCAACTCTGTGTGTTGTTATAGAGATGTTGTACACAAACCAACAGTTTGCAGGACTGGTGTAAAGATGCATGCCCAAAATGAAAGCACACATTTCTGATTGAAAAGAGAAAGACACCTTAAACATTATGCCAAACTTGGATATCAACAGGTTTTTGGATATGTGCAAATATCACAATGTCAACTTTTACGAGAAGGTGGTTGAAGAAATGAAATAGGAAGGCTGTTCTTACAGAGTCAAATTGGTCTGCCACCAGCATGAAAAACTGGGAAAAAGTTCTCTTTTGATACAAAGATAAAAAATGGCACAAGCAGCTCCAGCTGTTTTGTGTGTTTTTTGTGGTTTAACATGGGGTTACGTGCTGGACTTTTTCTTAGTTGAACGCTGGTGAGTCTTGAGGAAGTCACCTTGTTTATGTATGCATGTGTCACTTTTTCTGTGTAAGGAAGATAAGATAGCAGGACAGAGATTATTTTCAATACTTTTACATGATACAAGCATACCCAGCTAGGACGTCTTAAAGGTTGTGGCCTTAAAGGTTAATGGCTAATATTCAAAAAGCTGAAGACTCTAAAGTCTGGAACATTTAGGCTCTGATTACACGAAAAGCATTTTGCAGGTTGCAAAAAATGAGGCCCGCACACTGCCTTTTTTTTATTGAATTAAATGTCACTAGCAAAAAAAATAAAATAAAATGCTTGCTACAACTTTTTTTTCTTGCCAGGCAACCGCTCCATCATGCCCTTACACTAACCTTCCTCTGTAATAAATCTACCTTATTTTTTTGTGGTTTTTAACAGTAATTAGTATCTGGTTCCTAAAACTGACAGGCAGAGGGTACTTGCTGTAGCTCTGGTTAGAGGTCAGCAAATAGTTTGTTGGGCACAGGGAAACGGAGATCTGTGTGGGTACATGAGACCCTGAAAAAAAGGGTGGGTCACAGGCAGTACCACCTGATGGTCCAGGAGCTTCACCTCCATGATGGCCATTTCCAGGCATATATTAGGATGACACAGGGGCAGTTTGACAACCTGCTGCCTTATAGCTCTGGGTATCTAGCAGCTGCTACCACCAGTTTCTACTCCATTATTTACAACTGTAAACTAGTTGTTGTGACCAGCTTCTCTGCCTGCTCAAAATGCAAAGCATGAACAGTTGGTTGGGTGTCAGAAGCTAGCACACAGTGCATCCTGGTACATGCACTGCATAAACTCTGCTTTTTTTCAGTCAGCATAACATGTTCTAAGGAATTTATTGCTTCAGTTAACCTCATTTACCATCAACACTGACTGGACATCTACATAAAAGGTGGCGAATTTTCCCTTTAGAGCTCCCCAGTTTTCCTCACCTGTTCCATCTCTGTATAACAGTAGGGTGGACCAGCTGTGTTTAAATGATTTTTTTTTTTCATTCAATAAAAAAACTATTGAACTCCAGACTCTTTGTACATCTATTGGTCTTTTGTGATTTGATTTCATCCATCCAGTTTCACTGAAAGCCTCCAATTAAAAGCCACCATTTTATCTCCCTCTGAGCTGCCAATCATCTGTCCCACATTCACTTCGTAAAAGGCTGCCCACATGCGCTTTAATTCCGACATGAAAGTGCGAGGCCTGACATCCCTCTCTCCGCCCGACATAAACTGTGACGGCTCATTCTCGCTCGTCAACAGCAGCCATATCTGTTGTGCGAATGGCTTTTCAAACGGCAGTGATCGAGTTTCTAACTGATGTCATCTGGCGTGTAAGACATGATGAATGCCGCTCCCTATACAAGCTGAGCAGAGGACAGACTGAGGGGTGAGAGGTGATATATGGCTGCTGGCATTGTGTAGGTTAATAAACTGAAGTCACACCGAGACAAAAGGGACGCAGGACAGAGATCTGAGCTCCTGATATCATCTGATGCCATCAGCGGAGTATTTACAGCTCCATCAGTCAACAGCATTCTTTTTAAATCAGTTTTCTCTGTGTTTTATCACCTTCCTTTTTCGTTACCTTTCTCTGTGTTGCAGGGATCCTTTCACTCGAGGACACACTCGTTATCATTCTCCATGTCTCTCGCCTTCTCTCCCTCTCAGTGCCTCTCTATTTGTCTCTTTCTCTCTGCCATTGTGTCTCCTTCACTCAGGTCATCAGAACATCTTCATACAAGAGAAAACAAAGGAGCTTGCTATGAATACGTATGTATAGTAGAGTGTATGAATATATGTTTTTTTCTGAAGGGATGCGCATTTTACATCTTTTCTTTTGAGCAATTACAGAATGTTAGGTGGGTTAGGTTTTAATTAGCGCTGATTAAAAAAAAACAAAAAAAAAACATTTTTACAGAGACTTTTTTTAAATTTCAGTATACTGGATCTGCACAAGTACACGCAGTGTTCAGGAAATAGCCATAGCCTGACACAATAAATCTGTTTACACCTGGCATTGACTATGTTTCAGTGATCCAAACTGAAGTGGACAGCCGGGACACATCGTCGTTCACACCTTAGTCCATTGTGCATCTACAGCTGACCAATTGTGTTGAAATTTTGTTACTGCCTGTGTCACTTTTGCTAGAGCAGTTAAGATTCTCACACAGAGTTATTGCTTCTACACTCTTGCTAGCTGCTTGCTAATCACATTACCAGTGTGTTGGTACAGCTGGAGATATCACTGTCTGCAGAATTCAACACATTTCCTTCCATAGGGCTAAATGATGGATGGTCACACAACTCTTTGTCCAACTTGTTGTAAAATGGGCAAGTTATAGAGCACTGGCGTGCTGTCACCAAAACAAACGCTATGTCCTGCACTGATGACAAATTCCTTGTCAGGGACACATCAGGAAGCATTAGCATTTACATTACAAAGGATATGTGGTCAAATGCATCCCAGAAAACCTCAGCAAGTGTTTTTAGTGATTGGATCACAATGTGTCTTGGCAGTGGTGCCCCCAATAATTTTCCACAGGGGTGGCAGACCAAAATTAAAGCCATGCCTGATTGTCAGAGATTCGGCCGTGTGCTGAAGAATGCTGATTGGTGGAACACACACTTGCAGCGTTCTGCACTTCCGTGCCAGTGTGGCTGCAAACTTTACTTCATTTCTTTAAGAACACATTTCTGCTGTAGTATTGGTAAGCGCTAACGGTATCGGTTCTTTTAACGGCACTTTTACACATTTTGGTTTAAGTCATTATCATCCTGCAGCCTCTCCTCTGCGCTCTGTGCCGGCGCTGAACATACACACACCTACACATGGAAACAAACTCAAAAATGACTCGAGCTGACGGCAGCTACACTCGTTACTGTAAGTGAAATTAAACCTTAGCGAGTAAGAGGCCAATAATTTATCAATACATGCGTTCAGCAAGCATGAAGATGTAAACATGTAGACAGCGGTATTCAATAAGCTCCGTCCACAGTCTCTCATCCACCGACACTAACTTTGTGTCTGACACGCTGATTTAGACAGCACGCTAGTTCAGCTAACAGCGAATTGTTACTAATAAGCTCAAATGACAGCTGTCTGTATGTAGACTAACTTAGTTTGACTCTTATCTTAAAATACTTTTAAACTTAGCTGCTGGCTGAGACAAACAGCCCCCTACCAGCACTAATGTTATGTTATCAGCCAACAAGCTGATGGAGGGCACACACTGAATCATCTACGTCATCAGCCTGATTTGAATATATTTTCCGGAACTTTGAGGTGCAGTGGAAATGCAAACCACACAGATTACCAGGAACTCTTTTACCCAGGTAAATAAGTTCCTGGGAATGTTGGTGGAAAAGGGGCTATTGTGGTGGCTTTGCAACTCTGGTGGAGTGAATGTCGAAGTAACCCCTGGGAAAGTCACACCAGTCATTCCAGTTGTTTCCTCACCAAAAGTTAATCTGACTTCCCCCTAAATTTTTGCCAGAGGGCTTTTTGTGTCATTTTGTGGTTCTGTTGTGTCTTTTTGTGATGGTTTTGCTACTCTTCGTGGCGATTTTGTGTTTTTTTTTAGATGGTTTCCTGTCTCATTGTGGTGGTTTTGCGTCTCTTTTTGGTGATTTTGTGTCTCTCTACAGTGCTTTTGTGTCTGTTTGTGGTGGTATTGTGACTCTGTTGCGGTTTTTTGTTTGTCTGAGATGGTTTCATGTCTCGTGGTGGTTTTGTGTCCCTTGGTTGTGCGTCTCCTTGAGGTAGTTTTGCATCTAATTGTGTGGTTTTGCAACTCTGGTGGTTTTGTGTTTATTTGTGATGGTTTCATGTTTCATTGTGGTGGTTTTGCATCTCTTTGTCAGTCCCTCCAGGATCTCGCGGCAAAAAAAACAAAAAAAAAAAACGTGTTTGCGGCCCAAAACACTTGAATTTTGTCAAAAATTGTGGCATTTCTGTATGATTTTTTTTTTTTTTTTTTTTTGGGCGGGAAAATCACAGCAAATGACAAAAATTGTGGCTAATGACAAAACTTACAAGTCAGGAAAAAAAAAATCGATTTTTTTTTTTGTTTTTGTTGTTTTACTACCTCCAAAAAGTAAGTAATGTAATCACTTGCTATAATAATCATACTGACTATTACAAAAACAGCTGCAAATGTAAAGTTCTCTTCTTAAGTTTTATTTAATTAGTTTCAAAACATGGACTCCAATAATCCTTAGTGAATATTGTAGCTCTCAAACCAGACAATGTAACTGTACATTTCAAATGACATCACATGCGCAACGACTTCTGGTCAGCTGGAAAATGTGTAAAATCACGGGACTTTTTCGTAAGATTGCGATTTTCTGGAGTGGACTGCTTTGTGGCGGGTTCTGCATTTCTTTGTAGTGGTTTTGTGTCTCTTTGTGGTGGTATGTTGTCTCTTTGTGGTAGTTTTGCGTTTGTGGAGATTTTATGACTCTGTGGTGGTTTTGCATCTCTTTGTGGTGGTTTTGTGTCTCTACGAGGTTGTTTTGTGCTGGTTTTTCATCTCTTTGTCATGGTTTTTGTTTGTTCATGGTTGTTTTGTGTCTTTTTTGGGGTTGTTATGCGTCTCTTTGTTGGCATTTGTGTCTCTTTTTGGTAGTTCTGTGTCTCTTTCTGGTGACTTTGCATTTCTGTGGTAGTTGTATTAGCTCATGATTGTGTGTTTTGTGCCTCTTTGCATCTGTTTGTGCTTTTCTCAAGTCCAATTTGACTGCTTTTGAAAGAGACTGGCAGTGGATCAGTGGTGAGCATCGTCCAAAGTATTCTAACGTAATGTACCTCATGTTGTCTGTGAATGGAGCTGGAGCTCCACAGCCTTCATCTATTCTCTATTCTTTTTCCAGCAATTTACTTTTGTGTTGCATGCCTGCATTAAGTACCATATCATTTTTTATGTACAGATCACAGAAAGTCCACAATCTCTCCAATTATATCACATCCATATCAATTCCTTCATCAATATTCCCCACGGGATCATGTAGAAAACCAAAGGCAAGAGTGTTTTGATGTGTGTTAAACACCATCAATGTGTTGTGTTTAAAATGTGTGTAAAGGAAATTACTGACAGCAAAATGAGGAAAATCAATCTGAGGGAAATTAACTGAAAAAGCCAAAGTGTCAAGTCGATTTGAAACATAATAGAAACCTGCAGTATTTACATTTTGTCGTTGATCTAGGCAGGAAATGGACAGTTTTTCAATCATTACGTTTTCTATAAGAGTTAAATGACCCAGTAGAAAATTGATCATTTTAATCATTAAACTTGATCTACATGAATGTGAATGACAAATAATCGATTGTCTCTTAACCATGCTCATCACTACTCCCCTGTGCTGCTTAGGTGAAAAAAAACAAACATACTGCTGCTGTTTCCGTGTTACAGATTCCTGTCGGTTGAGTCATGGTGCATTTGGGTGTGAAAAGGTGCTGCAGGTGTGTGCATGTGTGTGTGTGTGTGTGTGTGTGTGTGTGTGTGTGTGTGTGTGTGTGTGTGTGTGAGTAGGTTGCAGCAGACGTTCTTGGTTGGAGCAATACGAAATTCACCGAACATTTTCCTTTGCAGTGCATCGCCTGCAGTGTGTAACTGAATACACATGTTAAATATTACACACATGCACCTACAAATGTGTAGGCGGGCACACACATGCATACAGCCATACACACACATACTTATGCAACCAAATAGCCTGTGTAGGCAAGAATACACACATACGATCATTGCTAAACATACAAATGCACACAAACATACACACACACACACACACACTCTTATCTTAAGGCAGGAATTAAACACACACACACACTCCCACACCTGCAGCCTCTCATCGCTGCCGACGCTCGTGCAGAACAAACGTCGACTCCATCAGCCTGTGCTGTCACCCGCAGTGACAACATCAGGCTAACACTCTGGAATAAAGTGTGCATACATTAAACCTGGAAACAGTGGCTCCAACCACAGGCTGATTATCTTTCCACCCACCGCTCTCACATCTGATCGCTCTGATTCTCATAATAACACGCTCTGTCTCATCAATCAAACACAGAAAGGATACGGTGTTGTGCACCTGACACACAACCAGAATGCTGTCAGAAATACACATTCAAAGCTATCAAAGGTCAAAACAATGGTGGTTTCAAGTCTTTGCTGAAAGACACACACCATCATTCAGTGGTGACTGAATATATGCTGAGCCTCGACAGCTAACAAGTTTTTTTCCCAACGCTGTCCTTGAGTAACCATTCTTCTCAGCAGTCTCAGCTCTGGTGGTTCTCTGAAAGTATGTGACTGTGAACGCCTGCTGTCTAAAAACTGAATTAGCCGACCCCTCGATGTGGTGTAGTGGGGGGATGACACCTGAGAGGCTATTTGCTAAAGAGTGGCTTAAGTACACATAATACACATAATCACAGTAAATAATGTCCCACTCCAGCATTTATACAACACTTAAAGACACATACGGTGAGGGACACAAACTCAAAGCCTCATGGAGGGAGGAAAAGTGGAGAAAATAAACTCTGGCTTTTGTTCCTGAACCTCACCAACCAGCCCAGTTGCCAAATTAAAATGGTGGCATCTTAGGTTTCTGCAAACTATGGACACGTTACGTTTGTGTATTTGATACATACATTTCAAGCAAATATACATATACATGCATATGTATATTTCATGTACAGCAGACAGTAGCAACCAAACTGGTATTTTTGATGAGACATTGGGACATTGCCAGACATGTCTGTAGTTACCAAACCAGGTATCTTTGAACAAGATGGCGGGGTTTTTCCAGACACGTTTGAAGCAACAAAAGTGGGTGTTTACGACAAAAGCGGGTATTATTTAAAGGCACGCTAGGATATTTCCAGCCGCAGTTGTGGCAACCAAACAAGGCCTTTCAAACAAGACATCAGGACATTTCCAGATTTGATTGTAGTGACCAAACCAGGTATTTTTCAACAAGATATTGGGAAATTTAAAGTGTTTGTAGCCACAAATATGGGTATTTGCAGCAAAACCAGGTATTGTTTAACAACAGGCCAGGACATGAGATGTTCTTTTTTTAGCGCCTGTCTCTTAAAGCCCTCCTCAGGTAAACATGTCTGATTTTTGAGCATTTCTGGGCGTTCCTTATCCCACTCTCCCTGCACCATCATTACAGCTGACTGGACTGACTGTAACAGAGTATAGCGACACTTACTATTGTAAAAAATATATCACTAATAAAAGCTTTAAAACCAGAACCTTCACAACCATACATGTTCCAGCAGGAATATAAATTGAGATCTGGGAGAACTTACCAACATCTGCAAAAAAAAATAAAAAATAGGTTTCCTTTATGTTAGCATGTAGCTACATGTAGCAGTGTGGGCTACACCATGTAAATGCAGTAGTGTACCTGGGGCATATAAAGAAAGCTGGCGTTAGCTTATCTCAAAAGTAGAAAGAACCAGTATTTAATATTTAGAGTATTCAGAAAGTCTAAAGTTTTTGTTCACAGGCATTACTACAGGCATTTTTAAACTTTGGCCATATTTAATATTAGCATCTAACACTGTTACATCATATGTATATAAAAGATGAAAAGGAAAAGCATAAGTCCTGTTAAAGATTTGTGAATTTTTTGCAGACACCCTGAAATGTTGGTGCCATGCTATGGTTCCAAAAGCCAAGAATTCTGAAGCCCCATCAGTCCCAAAAATGTCCTATTGAGCAGAAGCTGGCCTTTTCTCAGTCCATTATACCAAAATCACAAGTTCTTCCAAAGTTGCTGAAAATACACACTCTCTGCAGTTAGTTCCAGTTTCCCAGCAGCTTTTGAGCCACCGAATCTGGATGTTTTTCATTGACATATCGCTGTTTTTTTCCAGCATGTTTTGTGCCACCAAACCAAACATTCCTCACCATTTGCACCTAAACCTAACCACACATTCACCACAGCATTGTTGACCATTGTAATGCGATAAATCCATGGTTTAAAGAAACATGATTAAAACATTTTTTCTAGCGATTACATAGGGAGTTTGTGTTGAGAAAACTGACACTGGTGCAACAACATTTGTTTTTTGAAGAATGGGCTTTCAGACAAATCAGCCCTTTGTCCAGTGGGACATTTTCTGGACAATCAGGGCTTTGGAATTTTGGGCCGTCGGAGCAATCGGCAGTGCTCCAAATGTTTTCATATAGTTAGCACTAAGAACCATGACAACTTTGCTTTTAACATGTGACATTAACCACACATGAAACTGAAAGTCACCCAGCAATCACTACAAAAAGTTGACTGTAACATTGTCTTTCCTACTCTGCATTTAACATTTGAAGTCAAATTCCTTGATATAGAACATACAACGAGTTTCAATGGATGGAGGCCACAGGTTGGACACTAAGATCAGGCCTTCAGTCTTGAGTGGTTTGATTCAGCAACAGTATCCTTGCCACACACTTCATTCATCTGGACTCAGCATCAGCTAACCAAGCAGACTCTATGAAGGCAAACAGGAGCTGATGAAAGACTCGTTAACAATCCGGCTGCTGTTTCCAACTCAACCAAACAATTAATAAACATTTCAGCTGCAAATTGGACCACATGGGACGTTTTAGGATGTGAGCACTTTTCATCTGATGAATAATTTATCATGTGAATGAATCAACTTCCCGCCTGGTTTACGCTTGCGTGTGTGTGTGTGCGTGTGTGTGTGTGTGTGTGTGTGTGTGTGTGTGTGTGTGTGTGTGTGTGTGTGTGTGACAGCAGTGATCAGGTTCACAGTGTACGCTGATGCTCAGCTGTTAACACCAGGCTAACTGTAGCATGACTGGCGTTTATCAGGCTGATGCAAACAGGCTGCTGTGTGTATGACTGTGTGTGTGTATGTGTGTGTGTGCATTTGTTGCCGTTTTTCATTGATAGAGTTGGAGAGGAGGATGATGGGTATGTTGGAGGTGGAGGTGGATGTGGAGCTGTGTTGGAGGGGGTGATGAGGCAGCGGAGTGATGGATGAAGAGAAGGATGGAAGTATTATCGGGGTTCAAACCCAAGCTGTTGATTTTATGTCAAGCTTGACACCTCTCAGCTTCAGGCACTGGAGTCTTGATGACTTCCAGGTTACGATGCGTGGATGTGTGCGTGCATGAGTGTGTGTAGGTGCATTTTCTCATGTGCTTTGCTTGGCTGCTTGGCTGATGGTGCAAATGAGTGATGGTTGCAGAAAAGAAGGACGAAGGAGGAATAAGAACATGGTAAATGTGGGGAAAAAGAAAAGAAGAAAGGAAGGTGAGTGATGGAAAAGGTGCAACAAAATATCTGATGGATGGTCCGAAAATGACGGTGGAGGAGGTGGGAAGGAGGGACGCGAGGAGAGTGATTGATGGAGGAAAATGAACAAATAATGAGCACAGATACAGAGAGGAAGCAGAGAAGCAAAGATGAGGTGAGAGGAGAAGAAAAGACAGAGGGAATAACGGGTAAAAAGCAGCAGAGGAAAGCAGGAAAAGAGCAACCCCCCACCCCCTCCCTGTAGTCTACATACACACTCAATCACACACACTATCACACACACTCACCCATCTGCTTCTGCTCTCCGTGGGCGAGCCAGCGAACGGCAGTCTTAGCCCCGGCACAGTTACGGCAGAGCCGGCTGAAGGCTGGAGCAGAGCGAGGCAGGAAAAGAAGAGAGAGGAGAGGGGGAGAGCAGAGCGGTAGTCCCTCCACCAAGTGGCGAGTGTGTGAGTGAGCGAGCAAGACGTCTGCACCGGAGGAGGAATGAGAGGGTGAGAGGAGGAAAAAAAAGGAGGTGCAACAGACAAAAACACCAGCAAGCAACTCCTCGTGATCAAAACCCCAGCTTTACTCCAGATCCACCTGAGAGACCAATCTTCAGCTGTTGATGGTTTAACACACACAAACACACACCAGTACACACACTCTGCTCATGCACGCTCCCTCGCTGAGCGCTGTCGCAATGACACCATCGGCTGTGAGGCTCCCCAGCCCGGCGGTGCAAGGGGAGAAATGAACACACGGACCTCCAACACCTTCTCTTCCTCCTCCTTCCTCTTCTTGTGTTTTACCTCCTGCTGCTGTTTGTCCTCTTTATCCAACAGGTCAGTGACACAAAGACACAGAGAGACACAGATAAAGGAAGAACTGCTCTTTTTCTTCTTTTTATTCCTGTTTTATTATCCTCCTCTGTGCTGTGAAGTCTCTCCTCTCTCGGTGTCCTTCAGTGTCGGACTGGCTGCTGCTCCACAGCGCAGAGAGGCTGGACTGCATTCAGCTCACTCTCTCTCCCTCTCTCTCTCTCTCTCTCTCCATCTCCAACCCCCCCTCCTACCTCTCTCACCCCTCTCTTTCCCCTCTCTCAGCAGCTGTATGTATCTCCATACCTACTCAGCTCCCTCCTTTCATTTAGTCTCTTGTCTCTCTCTCGGTCGTTCTGTAAACACGTTCCCATCCACCTGTTTTTATGCACAATTTATGCTTAAACAAGACCAAAGCGCAACACACACCAGCTGCATCATGTCATTTCACACACATCAGTCACCACCTGCAGAGTGCACACCGCACATGTCATAAAGACAGAAGTAGTAGTCAGGGTACACAAGCTGATCCAGAGGAGATAAAATTGCGTCTTTTCTGGAGAGCTGACACACAACGATGCCGGGAGGACTGATTACTGGTGGCCACGGTTCTGGAAGAAAGACTCATTATTCTCATTTACAACAGAGCTGCAGAGTGGGAAAAGCCACTGGTTTAAATTTGTCAATATTTTTATTGTTATGAGTTATGGTCACTAATTTTAATTATTTCAGCTTGTGGTTTGTAGGCTAGTCAGTTTGGCAGAGAGGTGAAAATATCTCAGTGCCCAGTGCTTGGGAGTAAAGCCCAGTTCACATTACACGATTTTCACCCCAATTTTGAGGTCGCAGAGGATCTTGAGAGCCGTTAAGAAGTCCTGGGGTTGAAGGTGAGTCGGCAGATGGTCTGCCATGACGAATCCTCATGTGTGAACAAGCCTACGGGCAAATCGCGCCCTCGTCTGCGACTGGGACTGGATATCTGGCATGCTCGAAAACTGGAGAGGTCTGACACAACTGACAAAGAGCATCAGCCAATGAGAGGCTGTATACAGCAATGTGATGTCCGGCTCTACCAGCCACAGCAAGAAATCAAAGTCCTCCGCTGTCATCTGTAGCATTTCCCCAAAACCCGTTCAATCATTCAGCTATGAAAGTACAATAATCTGGGTCAGAATACATGCATAGACTATACAGACAGTACAATGCAAGCTAATAGGCTTGCGACAGCGCAGAGCAGGGTGCAAACGACCTGCAGAGCTCCAAGTTGTTGGACATCCATGTTAAAGTTTAGCGCCGGGGCACTTCATAACATCAACATGTAATGTGAACAAGGCTTAACTGGAGACGTGACAAAGTTACAGAAATTACAGAATAAATGTCATTGTAATCGCTTACAGTTACTAACGTGATATATGTAATTAAATTACAGTTACTAAACAATGTTTGTGCTTACAAAAGGGTTACACCTGAATATATTATTTTTGGTAAAATGCTTTTATGTAGAACATTGATTCTGTTGCTTTTCGTCTTTTCGCAGCACAGGACTGTCTTCTTTTCATATATTTCCAGACAACTTGGGTCAGATAAGCAGGTGGGACAAATCTGAGTGCAACACCACCAAGAGTGGGATGGCCTACAGCTGTCTCAACATCCATTTTGGCTCCTTTCGTTTAGCAGTCAGCTCAGATTTTGAGCATTGTTTTTGACTGGGCTCTTGTTTAAACTTTTACTGCCTGTTGTCTGCTAATAAAAAAAAAAGCACATTGCTTTAAGTAACCGGAATCTGCCATGTCTGCAACCAGCCAACCATGTGGCCTGTGGTCATGTTAGACAAGAACACCTTTCAGTGCTGAAAATTCAACAATACTCTTCTTCTGACATAAAAAATGGCTTTAAAAGGCTTTATATACATATATATATATATATATATATATATATATATTTTATATCAAGTGTTTAAGTTTGAACAAGCTTTGCAGGATGTTCAGTGTGACAGCTGCATTCATGTCATATGGTTAACAAGCTAACGATGAATCAGTAATATTTGTTGCTGACATTAGCTATCAAACCAAAGCCAAAGACTGTGACATATTAAGTTGCTGTGAGTTGGAAATTCATAGTTTCTAAACAAAAGAGATAATATAATGTTATCTCAGGGCCCTACTGTGCAGGGTCTCCCCTCCTCTGTGCCGCTGCATTGTGTCTGCAGCTATCTGTACCAAAGAGTAGCATGAAAGTCAAGAGTGCTCACTCTGCAGCAAAATCTGGGGACCAAAACATCCCTAGAGTTACACTGCACAACACACTGACTAGCATAAACAAGACTGCTTGACTTAAAGCAATCTCAGTCAACTGAGGGGTCCCTGATGATTAGAGGAAACATCCTCAAGTAAGCTGATGTAACCACAATCAGTAAGATAAGTAATCAAAAAGTCATCACATTCAACAAGTTACTTTAGTTTGATGAGGTAATTAAAATAGTTCCATTTTTAATAGGGAAACTAGTAATCTGTAGCCTATTACATTTCAAAACTAACCTTTCCAACACCGTCAATACCGATGAGCCTCAGCTGCCACAGCTTTGAAGAAGAAGTAGCCAGTCAGAGGCAAATTCAGAAAGCTTTTTGGATGCAGCTTGAACAAAATTACAGCTTCATAATTTCTAAACCAGCATGTGAAAATAATTTAATCCATAAATTGTGAAATCTGTTTTCTCAACACCATAAACTGTAGCTTACACTCACTGTTGGCAGTGAACATCACAGAATTTTAAGATGGGTGTTTGGATGGCTCCTGCCAAACTCCACCTTGGGAGTCATAGTTCTAGTTTCAGTTGTTAATCTGTTGGAGTTACCATTCAGGATGATCAACTGTGTTTGGAAATGTGTGGTCTCCTCCTAAAGATAGAAATGGCAACAGCCAAAATGTCTAATTTAAGGCTTTAAAACGGTAGTCCACAAACCAATGGGCAATGTCACAGAAGCTACATCTAATATTTTACAGTCTGAGCTTAAGGATCACAAAAAATGTCTTAACTTTGCAAAAATGTCCCCATTCTGTTGCTAAAAGCACATTGGTCCTCATTATGTAGTGAGAACAAGTGTACACACATGCAAATTCCCCCCCCCTTTTTTTTTTTTTTTTTACAGTCTATGGTCAGCAGACAAACGCGCACCTGTAACTCCACGCTACTAAATGGGTAAATGTACCAAGTGGTGACACAACCTGGTAATGCATCAAAATATTCCATTTTCAGACAGTTTACACTGCATGTCTCTCGTCTTCTATGTAATCAGTTGATGCATTTTTTAATGTTATTTTTTTAATGAATTCATTAAAAAAGAACCAAATATTATTTACAAAAAAGTGTATTTTTGTTCTTTATTAAGAAGTCCTCTGTGACTCAACTATGCTGCAAACGTTCTTCAGTCTAATTTGATTGTTTTTCTGTAAATTGCATTTTAATGTGCAAATTCAAATGTGCATACAAGACAGGTGGAAACTCTCTTCCTCTCTGTTGGTGTCTCTTGCTTACTATACTGTGCTGGTGTATGTATTTGTTTGCACACACTAACACTCACAGGTAAATTCATGTATTATGAAACAAAGACAACATGTCATACACACAACACTACAGATACAGTCTCTGTTCAAAACACAGAGAAAAACCGCCTCAAGTATTCCCAAATGACATGAACCATCTAGTTCAATCACTCTCTCAAACACACACACACACACACACACACACATACACACAAAAACACACACACTTCAACTCAAGTCCATAGTGTGTTCTGTAAAGGTAAACAGTCCAGTACTGACAGTGGAAGAGCTTCAGGGAGAAATCCGTCACCAGGGAGTGTGTGTGTGTGTGTGTGTGTGTGTGTGTGTGTGTGTGTGTGTGCGTGCGCATGTATGAGTCACTGCATAAAATCTCCATCTTAATTCCCTTACTCTATTTCTGTGAACCAAAAATCTTATTTTCTTTAAGATGCTTTTTTTCTTTACAACCAGAACTTCCAGATTCTTTTCCAGAAATATGAAAACTTTATTTAGAGTCTGACATTTGTAGCAACACAAATAACCACAAATCCAACTTAGCCTTGCACACCTGTAGCCTATGTAGTGTGTTTCACTCCAGTTGTCCAGACAGGGATGGCAGATTAAAAAAAAAAAAAAAAAAGTTATTTGTAATTTAATATTCCTATTGTTGGCAGGCCTTAACAAACATCATTTCCACAGAGACTACCATGGGCTAAAGTAAGAACATGCTTTTGTGTGCTGTTTGTAAGTCCTTCTACAAAAAGTAAAGCACCAAAATTCGTACATATCCCACATGATGATGGGTCGGTAATTCATGCCTAACCCACTATTTTGAAAGACTGCGTTCAAGTGACCAATTTGCTGATTAGAATAAAGATGCAAAGTTTAGAGAGGCTCGGGCAAGGAATATCCAAGTTTACAGTAGCTTAGTGCAATTAATATTTTAGTCAAATCAGATCTTCAGCATTGGTTAATGATACTTTTTCATACCATAATAAGTCATCATTAGCTGTTATTTACGCAGATTGATTATTTATCTCATAAATCATGGCACACTGCTTTCCCCTACATGAAAAAAAAAACGTTGGCACTTTTAATAATAAAAAGTGTCGTATCAGTTTCGATGTCGGCAATTCTGACCCTTCTATATTTGGTATTGGATCAGATTGTGCAATGTAGTGCAAGTGTCGCCTTCCACAATGTAAAGACTCGGGTTGAAAATTCAACTTCACCTCAATGTCCTCTGACACAGTGGGGTGACAACCAGTCTGCACATTTTAATTCTCTTGTGAAATTAAGTTTTCTACTTGAGTGAATCTTCACAGTGAACATCATTATTGTTGTGTCATATTAAGGGTCGAGTATTAAGAGCTATTAAGGTGTCATTTTGGATCTGGTTCTCAGCTTGTAAAATGATTACATTTGTCAGGAGTCTATGGAATATCATACATTTTTTACCTGTTGTATAAATAAACCAACTCTTTCTCACTGCCAGCTTGTCAAAAACTGACACTTGGCCATTTGCTGAATGCTTCAACTTGTCAAATACTGATGCTTGGTCAGTGGCTCTACACTTCAACTCTTGTAGGACGCTCTATGCTTCAACTCATTAAATACCAACACTTGTATTTTTTTTTTCTTTTCTTTTTTTTCTTCTTCATGTCTGTATATAATTGCCTTTATTATTATTATTTTTGTTTGTTTGCATGTATTCTATGTTTGCCTTGTCATAATGTTCAGAAGGTGTGAAAGTTTGATGAAATATAGTAGTCAGATTTTCATAGATCAAAGATGTTTCTGTATAAATTCAATGTTGTATGAATGGAGTATCTCAAATATTGTAGTACTCTAAACTTGGATGCTAAATATTGTTATTATTTATCTTTTTGAATACATTAAATGTCACTATGATGAAGGCTATCACAGGGTGATTCACTTACACACATCATATATGTATAAAAATGGTTGTCATCTTTACATAGGTCTCTTAAAAAGGGCAATGAATGTTGTGATATGATGACAATAAAAAAGTATTAAAAAAAAAATACCAACACTTGGTCCGAAGCTCTGTGCTTCAACTCATCAAATATCAACACTTGATTGGTGACTATGTCTAAACTTGTCAAATACTAACACTTGGTTAATGGCCCTAAGCTTCAATTTATGAGGCTTGGTCAGTAGCTGAATGCTTCAGCTTGTCAAATGCTGATGTTTCGTTGGTGCTTCTATGCTTCAAACTACAGTATGACACTCTAGGACTCTTACGTCAGTTTTGGGCATGTCAGTTTCCACTCATTATATGCATACAATGTCTTCTCAAAATAAACTTTAAGGTAGAGGCGCTAAAACCACTTGGTTCAGTTTAGTTAAAAATCTTTGGGTTAAAATTACATTGACTCTCGGTATCACACATAGGACATAAGCAGCGGTCTCCTGGGTGAAAGTCCTGTCTACCCTTGATCCATCCGTCTACCCCACCTCCATCCAACCTACTCTCTACACGAACTTTGTCGCTGTTTAACAATGTCAGTTGCTCCAAGAGTCCATTACCAGATGGGTTTACAATGGAGTTAGCTGCAAGGGTGCATTGTGCGTTGGTATCAGAAGCCAAGGGCCATGAATAAGAGAGTTGGACATGAGAACAGACTGAGTAAAGATGCCATACATTTATTTAAAACTTAGCAAATATTATTCCTTTAAAAGTCTGTGTTGAATAATTAGTTAAAATGATGTTATTAACAATAGTTCAATTACATTTTTTAAGGTCAAAAACTGAAATGAGGTGCTGAGAAAAAAAAAGGGAAATTCAAATATTTATAATTCCACGACAACTGCAACTGCTAAGAAAAGTCATGTGATATGATTGCAAGCATTCTAAAGTTAAACAGATTTGATAAGGGATTTGAAACCTTTTAGATTCACCAAGATGTATGACCTTTTTTTTTAATGGTTTTATTTATTTGTGGGCTAAAACGTGGGGGAAATGTCCTCCACAAAGGGATTTATAATGCTTTCACTACTATATGTATATATATATATTTATATTTATATATATATGTGTGTGTGTGTTTTACTGGACAGTGAAGAAGAATAGCAGTTTGTTTATAAAGTCAAACATAATTTAAAATATGCAGAACACTCAACATCAGGACAGTAAAACGTTTTATAGTAAGTGGTAGAAGTTACAGCTGTGTTACACCTGTGTGAAACCACACAGACTACATCTCCGACATGCTGCTGCAGATTAAGACAAACGACTACTGCTGCACAATATTGACTAATAAAATTATATTTGGATGTTTTTGCTGAGCGTGGAGTGTGTGCTATGAATTACAATACACGTGGACACTGCTCTGTCTTCCTCATTTCTCTCCTCCTTCTCACCGTGATATGAATGAAATTTTACGTCATGCTGCTTGATTTCCCAAAAGTATCTCATGCACATCAGAATACCTCACTATTTAAGAACTTTAAAATGACTTTCTATTCAATCTGTCTTGATCATGGGCATGGGAAGGTTGGTGCTGAGTGTGCTGTATCACCCCCTATTGACATGGAGTGGAGAAACATACTGTAAATAGTTGGCTATTTTAGTATAACTGATGGGCTATCTAAACATTTTGTATTTTTAAGAACATATGACAAGGTGCTTGTCAAAAAATAATTGAAAAAAAAAAAACATGCTTAAAATGTGTTAATTCAATATATTCCTCTAATCTGATGTGACAACGCCATCACATCAGGTCAAAGTGCAGGGATCAGGGTCAGCTAAGCTCGGGAAGAGATTTGCGAAAGTAGGAGCTAATCAACAGTGAGGACAGGCTGAACAGTCTGAGAAAGACCAAAATATTGGCAGGACAGTTTTGAAGATGCTTTTAAGAGCCATAAAATATCTTGGATACGAGGGACATCCACCGTGGAGGCCATGGGGATGAAGTTTTATGGCAGCTAATGATGGAGGGAATGAGAAGCAGATGTATGATTTGCTCAGGGGACACGAATGGCTTCAGCAAGGAGACAACTGCATGAACAACATTCAAAATGAAATATTGGACATTTTTGCAGTTCAGAGAGAAATTGTGCCATTTTTTGCACATGCGCAGTCATGCACACACTTTTTTACTCGCATATTCTCCTGGAGGGGAGAGTGGAGGGGATGGTGGATGATGTTCCACCTAGGCGAGATGCCTGCCAAGTTGCAGACCATTGTTCCAGACCATGGACTGTATAAAAAAAGTGACGTAACTACCACGACATTGGTTTGCACACTGCTGTTTTGAAGCCTCTAGTGTAGCATTTCAGCTGCCACCATCTTGGTCTTTTGGAGCCAGAAGTGACCATATTTGTAATGTTAAAATTAATCATAGAGACCAGAAATTATGGCTCTATAGGGATTGACTTGCTTTTGGGGCGAGCCTCAACTGGCCATTAGAAAAAGCATTATTTTTGGCACTTCCTCATCGGCTTCATTCAAAACTGAATGTTTTTTAACGAGTCATCACTGCATCTTCTAGCAGCTTTTTATCCATCAAACATGGGCGGTTTTTAGGGACCTGTGGCTGTGTTTCACCAAGACATCACTTTGTTTCCGGCCAGGATAGTGCCACCAAAACTGGGTATTTTAAGCCAAAACATGATCTTTTTGTGCCTGAACTTAACCACATGTTAACCACAGTGTTATTGAAACGTAAGGTTTCAATGTATCTGCGTAAAAAATGTAACATATTCATGGTTTGCAGAAACAGAGCAAACACATCAATATTTAATTTGGAATTTTAAATGCCGTGTTGAAAAAGGTCCATAGATGAAAGAAACAGTGCTTAACAATTAAGAGGTGTTCAGTGATCAACTCACAATAATGATTTTTCCCCTGTGAAGGCCCTCAGGCACATTGCAAATGAGCTCAACTATGACTGCTTCTGGCAAATATGCAGTCACAAGAGCCAAAAACTGTTTTTTCTTTTGTTTTTTTTCCCCTCCAAGTGTTTGTACAGCAGTCTCCAAGCAAGCCGTATCCCAGGATAAGGAGCAAGGGATGACAGTCAGGAGGAAAGAGAGGAGGTGAATCTGATGGGAGGTGACACCCAAGTTCGAAAAAGGAACCACAGGCAGCTAATGAATAGGAACAAATTGAGTGGGGCTGTTTTAAAATGGGATCAATAGCAGTCAGGTGGTGAGGATGATGAGGCGTGACGAGGGGACAAAGAGGCCGGCTGATGTAGGATGGATCAGCACTATTACAATGAAGAGCAGGATCTATTTATTCTGTAGCTACAGCTCAAAGACTTCACAATCTCAACCTCTGTTTCAAATATATGGTAGAAATGTTCTGCTTGGTTTTTTAAAAAAAGTTGAAGCTTGATTGACATCCATTGTAGCATTTTCATTTACTGTTGGTACGCTTAATTGTTTTACCTCCAAAAGTGTGTACTTAACATTAGTGCAGCTCATGTTGTTAACAGTGTTACTAATTCATACAACACAGTGTGACACAAATGGCCCTTTCAGTTTATCCTCTGAGATATTTTAATTTGTGTTTTCATTAGTATTTTAGATAAAGTTCAAAACTGCTTTAATTAAATTTCCCCAGTTTGCACAAAGTTTATCAAACAACTTAAAAACTATATTTTTCTGCAGCCATATCCCACTGTGACACTTCAGGGGAGTCTATTATTTGGTTTGCTTCCATTTTCCTCCATCCCACTGAGCTGTCGCTAACACTGCATGGAATAAATGTCCTCCGAATGACTTCAGTCACACAGAAACATTCAGACTCATTTACTCTACATGTCTCGAATCAAACGCATTTGTCCAGGACTGCCAAGGAATTTGGGGAAATAATAAGTCAACTTTGTTGTTTTTTTTCTTCCCTTTTGTGTCTCTGAAGTTTTGTTCTAGCAAAAATAAAAATCATCAGCAGAAAAGCACAGCAATCCTCTACTTAACTTTTTTAATTTTTACTTGATGGAAGGGTATGCATGACTTTTTGGTTAAATGGATAGAAAAGACATTAACGCTCCTTACAATGTGTGATTGTCATTTCAGGCCAGTGCACTGTGAGAAATATCAAATCCAAAGTCAATCTTTCTTTCCGAACAAAAACATAGAGTGTTGTGAGGAATGCATTGTTGTTTACTTAAATGTAAGCTGCTAATGATAGCTTGCTGACCAGCAATGCCATATAGGAAATTTGTCAAACAATCACACAAGAGTCAAATACTGATAGCATTTTTTGGAGAAATGATAACGCCAGATATAACCAAGAAAACAAAAATGTATAATGTTTAATTTTAGAAAACACCACCTGCACCTGCTGCCTGCAGCTGCTGCCATAACATCTCACTTTAAAGAGCTGCAGTCACAGATATGACTTAGAAACAAAAAGGTATAGATAATTAATGTAAAATATCACATGAGGCATATTTAGGAAAACAACATACATATTAGAAACTATTTAAACAGTGTAGTGACTAGATGTTTGTTAGACCTCGGGGCTACCGTCAAATTTGCTGTGTCCTTCCTCTGTACTGTCAACATGAGCTTGTTATGACCAGTTGTATTTTTCATTGTGTATCTTGTATTGTGTGCAGCAGTGATGTTTTAGGAGAGTGGGAGCTCTCATTTGTTTTGAGGTTCTTTGTGTCCCTCCAGGTGCAAATGCCCAGTGTTGATTGGGTGACTCTCCATGACATCGCTGCTGCGAATCGGCCAAGGTGGGGGCTGGGCTTTATCAACGTCCGGGTCGGCTGTAATTATGCTGAGGGTCGATGCTGCCAACAGTCGCTTCCCACCTCGGCCTTCGAATCGATAAAACGCTGTGTTCTTTGGGGGTGCTTCTACTCAGTACAGTGAGCTATTTCATTATTGTTAACTGTGTTGCTTAATGCTGGGTGGGCCATTGTTAGCACCAGGCCGTATTATTTGTTGTTAAGTCTCTTGGGGTGTGTAGCTTTACACTAGCCCAGCTCTGCGCTAACTGTGCTTGTATATATTTTAGATAGCCTTTTACTGTGCCTTTTTGCAATAGCCCTTTCTCCTGTTTTTGTTTAGTTGAAGGAGTCGGACTCAGTATTGTATTTTTTTGTCTGCTTTTTTTTTTTTTTCAGGACCTAGGCAGCACTCTGCGGGAAGAATGGTGGGTTTTGTTTGTTATTTTGGCCGTGGATCACCTTAAAGTCGGAGGCGATTTCTCTAAGACTGCAAGGGAAGGTCAGCTTCCCCATAAATGTCAAAAATTAAATGGTCAAATATGTACGGTTGTGTTAACATTTCATTGACTACAGATGTGTTAAAACACGTTCATCTCGAAGACGAGTTCGTTCAGAATCAGCTACTTATCGATGTTGTTAACTTCTCATACATTCCCGTAGCGCAGTTTTCTCATACAGTCTATGGCATTTGCCTGTAGAAGCTGAGCGTCCATGCACTTCAATGGGACTGCAGGGAGCAGTTTTTTTCATTGCCTCGAAACTCGACGGTCATTGGATAAATGCCACGATTTTGTCCCGCCCCCGGACGCTCAGCGTCTCTGGGAGTGAATGGAGCTGTGGGCGGGCCTCGGCCGGGCTGGACGCTGAGCTTCCGCATGATGATTGGAGGATCAGTTGAAAGGCTGAATCCCGTTTTGATTGACAGCTATTTGGAGATATACACCGTCACTTGACAGCTCAGCTCAGTCCCATCGCGGATTTTGCAGGTGAAGTCGAACGACAAACTGAAACCCATTTGTTGGTATTTGCTTGGCGAAATTACTTGTTCATTTCTTACACTGTAAATAAAACACACTTATAGTATTTCCTTGTTTCAGTTTAACATAATTTCAACATTTCCTTGTTGGAGCTTAATATCGTTTTGGAGGGCAGAATTTACATATAAATAAATTGACAAATTTTATGATGTAAGCCGACAATGAGCTTCCCCTCTCTGAAAGACCAGCAGCCGCCACTGCTTAAAGTCCTTTCTTCATACTGTGCATGAATTTCTTGTAGCACCTGCGTTTAACAGAAAACCATTTTCTTCTGTGAGCAACTCTCAGATCCATTGTATTAGCAATAAATTGCTCGCTGTTGTTCCCTTATACATGCTCTCCATTTCACTGTCTATGTTGCGCTCCAACACCCCTAGTCTGGAGCATAACACATCATACATTTCTAAACACTGGTCTCCTGGGGAAAGTTCTGTGTTTTGTGTTTTCCTGTGTTTTAATTTACCAAAGCACAAAATGACCAAATTATGGAACATTACAGTAGAGAGAGCAAAATTATCTTACAATTTTTGTATATGTGGCAACGCTGTATGATACCTCAGCATATCCTAATACAATGGTTCATGTGATCCTAAGAAAATGTGCACACAACAGCTGGCTCAGACAGCCTTCAGGCAATTCTAGCAAATGTCAGGTAGGCCGGCCCACCTTGAGGAGTGCAGGTCTCCACCAGAACTGTTGAAAAAAAAAATGTAGGGGAAAAAGACTTGCCGGCTGCAGCCTGCTTGATGTAAGAACAGTCCATCTGATTAGGGGTTACACCAACATGTTCTCATCCCAAGTCGTCATATTTTACTGCTTTGTCAGTGCCCTTTCACATCTACATATTACACGCTAGGTATCCACCTGCTTCTGCTGTTAACATTCTAGGACACTGCAACCAACCTACCTACTGCACTACCTATAATGTAGGGTAAGTGCAGGGGTACTGGCTGCCGTTACCTCCCCTCCACACTGTCAAGTGGATCAATCTATCATGTAATGTCACAGGTCAAGCGAGCGAGGTCAAGGGTGAAATAAATTGAATAAAGACAGACAGAACAGAGCATGTGGAATGTAAATACAAACTAGATAGATGAAGGAGCTAAAAATGAAAATGTGAAACAGAAAATGTCAGACAAAAGAGTATTGGAGGCTGATGCTGCAAAATGTTTCTAACATCAGTAGCAGTGATAACAATAACAACAGTCTGCTGGCAGCACCAAATGAAGGGGAGGAAAGAATGAATGCAATGGGGCCAGTCCAAAGGAAAATGCCAGGGACAAATTTTGTTCCCAGTCCAACCCTGCATAACTGCATACCTCTGTTACAGAGGTAAGGTTTAAGCAAGTAAAGTTACTGAGGTTAGATTTAGGAAAGAAATCATGGTGGGGACGAACTTAAAAATGTCTCAAAGTGCACACAGTTCCAAACACTGGTCTCCAAAAGAATTCCTGTGTTCATGACGCATACAGCACCCAACTTTCCTCCTATCTGGCCCAAAAAGAAGCGCTTCCTTCTTTAACCCCCTTGTCGTATTGTTCACATGATCCCAGCCTTCAGAAAAATGCAGGTTATGCATTAATAACTGGCTCATCGTTACATGTGATCTGTACAGATTTAGTTGCATTATTTTTTGTAGGAGAACATATGAACAGTGCATGAGAACAGCCTGCCTTCCTACAACAGTAGCTCAGCATTCCTCCCAAGACTTGGAGTTAGATATTCACATTATTCTGTGCTTCATAAGGAAAAAGGTACAAGACTGAAACATGCACTGCGTGATAGCAAAGGAGCTACTATAACAGTGTTTAAGCTAATGTACGTTACTCTGTCTGCATCTTTATTGGATTTGGGGAGAGTTTCCATTCTCATTAGTTAGTTCTCAACCTGAAGTCCTCTCCTCCTGTAAATGTTAGCATCACTGTCTAAAAATATGAATGATAAGCATACATCTAACCTCTGTGTGGTTTGTTAAAGTAACTCATGACACACTTTTTAAGTGAGCAGCTGAACTGGTGTTATTTATGTTTTTCTTATATTATCAAGTTGAGTACCTTGCAATAGCAGCAGTACTATACTGCTGTTCTCATTTTCATATGACTAATTAAAAAGTCAGCCAGAATCAGAGCTTTCAACCGACTTGCGCAGCCAATATGTCTGGGTCTAGACCTTTGAATTCGCCCACTACATTGAATCGAGGTGACTGAGTCTTCTGGCATTGTGGCATGAAACAGCAGTTTCCTGGTTGAAATTACAAATGATCCCATGAGCACCACAGTGTTTTAAACATGAGGGAAGCCCAAGCACAGGACACAGACTGCATAATGGTAGAAACGTTTATTGCCACAAAGGATGATGATGGGGGAATGGTGGTAAGGGAGGGAAGTCCGGGGTCTGCGGGGAGGAGTGAAGGTGGCTAGGAAGAGGCTGGCGGGTGCAGATGTGTAGGCAAGCATGGAGAGCAGGTGAAGCTGGCAGCCAGGTGAGTGGTGATTCTAGAGAATTTAGATTGATGGCACAGAAACTCAAAAGAAGCAAAATACCAAGAATACATTTAGTTGGCTATGATGGGTGGCTACCACAAATGGTTGGAGCAGAAATACTGCAACTGCCTAAATGTCTGTAACTTTATGTTAAGTGTATGTTAAGTAGGTAACGTCAATTGTGGGGCCCTAATTTGTAGGTATGTTGGACAAAACTATGCTTTGCATTGCCTAGTTTATTCACTCCAAACTAGAGATGAGCGATATTCATCCATTCGTCCACCTTTTTTTATCCTCTCATGTGGGGTCTAGGTTGCAGGGGGCAGCAGGCCAAGCAAAGCACTCCAGACATCCCTCTCCCAAGCAAAGGTTTCCATCTTCTCCTGGGGTACCCCAAGGCGTTTCCAGGCCAGATGAGATATGTAATCCCTCCCGCATGTTCTTGATCTGCCCCAGGGCCTCCTACCAGTGCCCGGAACACCTCCAACAGGAGGCGTCCAGGGTGCATCCCGATGAGATGCCTGAACCTCAAGTGACCCCTTTTTAATGCGAAGAAGCAGCAGCTCTTCTCCAGCTACCCCACAGAAAAAAACGGTCGCTACCCAGAGCTCGTGACCATCGGTGAGGGTTGGAACACAGATGGACCAGTAAATCAAAAGCTTCGCCTTATGGCTCAGCTCCCTCTTCACCACAGTCCAGCACAGTGCCCGCATCACTCGTGAGCAAGACCCCCGGATACTTGAACTCCCTCACTTGAGGCAGTAACTCTCTCAGCCCCCCTTCAGGAGTTTGGTTTCTGAACCAGTGTTGTGTGTGGAGATGAGCCCAACTACATCTAGTTGGTAACGCTCCATCTCCTGCGTCCCGCCAGAGAGGTGACGTTTCACAACCCCAGAGCCAGCTTGAGACACCAAGGATCGGCATGCCAATGGCCTCGCCCCTGCCTGCCGCACAGCACAATGCACTGAACCCAGATTCCTGCCCCTGCAGGAGGTGGGCAATGTAATGTAATGTGTGATGTATAAAATGTCTACATTGGGAACATGCAGGTTAAATACTTTTATTTATTTTTATTTTTTTGTAAGGCTCTCGCATGAGACTTACTTTGGCATTTTGGTTGTCTCACTCCTATGGCTCTTATGCAAAATTATAACAATGCTTAAGTTAATACTTTTCTAAAAACTTTTTTTTATTACGACTGTACTTCATATAACCTTAGTATTTAATTTTATTTTATTTTAACAGTTTAGCAGTTTAGTTTTTTTGGTAGTCTACAGTAGTTCACAATATCGAGATCTATATTGTGTATTGGGATATAAAACAAAAATATTGCAATATTATTCATAGGCCATTCATAGGCCATATCCACAAGCCCTATTCAAAACCAGTTGATGGAATCACTGATTCACATTTAATTTTTGCAACATTTCAAAAGATCACTGAAAAATTTGCTTTAATATCGAATGGAAACAAACCTAGTAACAAGGCAAAATGTGCATAACGAACTGTCAATCACACCCTCAACTTAACTATTTCATATTCACAAGAATCAGAGGATAATGCATGATGGGATATAAAGGGAAGGGACAAAACATATTCAGGTGTTTGCTTCTGCTCACTTTCATCCGCACACACTGACACTGTATTATCTCTGTCTGTGTGTTCGTTATCTCAGCGGTGGTCTGTTGTTGTTTTCATCATCCCTCGCTGTCGTCCTTTCACCACACCGTCCTACTGTTCACACGGGGAAGAGAGAGAGAGAGAGAGAGAGAGAGAGAGAGAGAGAGAGATGGAGGTGAATTGACACTCCACCCTGACTCCTGCCTCTCGCCGGCAGAATAACGATTAGCCGCTCGGCATGCTGGTCACATCGCCTCCACTATCAATGAGTGAGTGAGCGAGCGAGTGAGCAGGGGAGTGACAGAGGAGAGGGAAGACAGAGGCAACAAGGTGAATAACAGACAGGGAGAGGGTGGAGAGGAGGAAAGAAAGACAGGGAGAGAAAGAGGAATATGGAGGGGAGAAGAAGGGATGAGCAAGGTAGGAAATGAATGAAGGACGAGAGAGAAAGTGAGGGGCATGAGGAGGAAAGAGGCAACAAGGTGAATAATGGGAAAGGAGGTGGAGGAACAGCAGAGAAAGGTAACAAATGAACGGTGGTAAGAGAGGAAGAGGAGAAAGATGGGGAGAGGAGATGAAGGGCAGTGATGCTGATAGAGGTGTGTGGTGGGGGGGTGCAGCTGTGAGAAGGATGAATGAAGATTTATGGGAACACAAACACATACATACAGTATATACAAGCACACACACACTGCATGCAGGATGTGTCGAATTTGGATAAAGATAGAGAGATTTATTTTATTTTTGAATTTATACAGGTGGTTAAACATGCAGCAGGAGATATCACACCATTACCATCAATAATGTGTTAAAATATTCAACATATACTCATAGAATGGTTCGTATGGTATCCTACGAAAATGCAGACGCAGCAGTTCGTATGATATCCCATGAATTAGTAACCCATCAATGACGTATCCCTAACGTACAATTACATTAATAACATAAAGTTACTGTGGTTTGGTTTAGGATTGGTTAAGTCTTAGGGCTGCTGTGAAACCGCACCTACTTGGGGCAACAGAAAAGTTTGTCTTGAGTGCATCGGTACAATAGACAAACAAGAATGGATGGCGGAGGAGATACCAGCACACCAATGTAACGGGGCTACAAAGCCAAAAAAAGGTCCACAGGCTGAGATCAGTGCTAAAATAATCCATTTATTTAGGACATCCATGCACAAAAAAGGGGTGCTCCAAGTAATAATAGAAAGTGAATAAAAGAGCAATTTTTAGTTTTTAGTCCTTGATTGTTATCAGTGCTAGGTATAGGATAAGAAACATGGTAAGGACGTACCGTAAAATGACTCAAAGTCCAGATTGTTCCGAACACACGTCTCAAGGGGAAAGTTTCCAGGTAAAGGTCTGTGTTTTTGTGACCCATCCTAACCTGCTTCTTTATGCCAGGTTCACAACAGGATATCAGTCCTTTTAAAGCCCAATGCAGCCATTGTACGGTGTCAGCTTGGAACGTGAATGAGTGTCGTACGTGATAATCCTCCATTTAATCTCGTGTAGTGTGTCATAGTAGACGACAATCAACACCAAGTCTCCGTTGCCTCACGATAACCCCGACAAAAAGTCTAGCATGTCTGATTTTCTTTTTGTTGTTCACAACTTCTCCCAACCCAGCCGTGACGTTTTCTTTTTTTTTTTTTTTTTTTTTTAAATGGAGGATGTAAAGGAATAAAGTTAAAAAATGTGGTGGGACTTTTACTCAACACAACTGCAGCGGATACCAGCTTCATTTGAAACAGACTACATTAGAAACAGGCCTCTGTTTCTCATTCCCTCTGTATTTTTGTATTTTTATTTTAATCCGCTACTGTTTGTCCTGTTAAATGTAACGCATCACACCAGCATGTCAAACTCAACACTTCCTGTATCCTTTTAAAATTAAAAGCCCCTTATCATTTCAGACAGGAACTTGTTGTAGAGGATCAAATGTAGCTCCTGCCATCTCTTTATATTACTAAATAACATCATAAATATCAAATATAATATTTTGGCTGGGACATGAACATCCGCAGTAACTGAAATAATAGTAACAATAATAAAAATAGGACAAGACTATTGATGACATCATGTACGTCATCAAAGAGGACCAGTGATGATTGGTCATGGATCAACATGTCTGTCAGTCAGATTTTCTTATTCCATAATCGCCTAATCTGACACAGTGACTGTGATGACAATGATAAGAATACTACAAACATTTTGTTTATCCTCATATGTTATCCTCTTATACGTAATGCATTCTGAGGTGCTTTATAATGGTGTTAACTGTTGTCTGTCAGAATTGAAGAGGGAAGAGTGACATTGTTAATAGAGCTCCAAAAACTTTTAAGGTGTTTTCATACAGAAAGAGAAGCTAATTTTTGTCATTATTCGCATAAATTCAACCAAGCCAGGGTTTGTGTCCCAAGACAGCCCAGTCATCAGACAAAAAAGGTTAGCATTGAACATTTCTGTACACCACACATATGTATGTATGATTCATACATACCATGTCAGTGTTTCTTCAGTGATACAAGCTGACTTTGTCATCAGTAGGAGGCTAAGATGGTGGATGGCGTGACACTGAGGCAGGACACCTGCCAAGCTACAGACCACTGTTCAAGACCAACAAACAAGAAAAACCAGTTGCTTTTTTACAGTCATCACTGTGTCTTTAAGCTGCTTTTTAGCCAAAAGATGTGGTTGTTGTTAAGCGACCTGTCACTGTCACTGCTGTGTTTCCAGTGGAGATTTTGTGCCCCTAAAACCAGGCATAAAACATATACACAAATTTTGCTGCATTACTTTTCATCTGTATACGTGTGGACAGTGCATGAGAACAGCCTGACCAACTAACTGTCAGCTGAGGGCTTGTTCTGTATGCATTGACTGTGTCTTTGAGAGTGTTTCTCTGTGTTTGTGTTCAGCCTCTGTCTGATCCAGCTGTCTCTGTTAATTCCCCCCCATCTCCTTCCTCCTCTCATCTCTCTACATTCATGTAAATGACAGTTACATGTGACTGTCAGTTAAATCCTTCCAAGAATCATCAGAAAAGTCAAGGACCTAAACAGATTACAGATGAGTTCCTTAAAAAAGAGCACACAACAGGGATTCGCACACATGTAGGTAAAGACAGAACACACACACACACACACTTCAATGAACATGTCTGACGTTAAGCATTTAACACATCAGACGCTAATCATGTGACGCCAGTTGTTAAATGTCAATCACACACAGTATCATCACTACCCAGATGCCATGTGCCCACAGCTTTAACATAAAGGAGGAGGCAGCGAGTGAATCTAATATGAACTCCATGGGAGACTGACGATTAGCATAAATGAAAGACAAGTGTTGATTCTCATTACTCCATCACAGTGAAATGAGCTGTGACAGAGGAAACGTGAGTCTGTTGAACGTTGTGGCTTCAGTGAAGTCATCTGCTCCAACACTGGCGAAGAAATTATACTCAGATTATATATAATTGTTAAATATGGATTTTTTTTTTTTTTTTTCTGATTTTTTTGGTACCACTGCATGTCAGATATTAAAACAACTCTGTCAGCAGGAGGACATTGTTTGGTCCAACACTGCAACAGATGTTTAATCCATCATTTCTGTGATGAAGATTTGGTCTGAATGAGCACAACAACTTAGCTCAGTCACCGTGAGAAAATGTTGGCATAGTACATTTCTGCAAACTATGGATGTTACACATACATATATATGGTGGATGGCATGACACCTAGGTGTGATACCACTGCGTCTCCAGCCAGGATAGTGCCACCAAAAGCATATATTTTAAGCCAAACATGATCTTTTCATAATGACTACAAAGAGATGCAAAACCACAACAAAGTCTTTGTGTTTTGTTCCGATGTAGGACGTGGTGAGGCTCTTTGCATATCTGTGCCTAGGAGCTCATTGTGTTATAATCTGCCCATGACTACAATGTTTTTAAAACGTAATATTTCAATGTGTCCACTATATAATATTGTAGAAATATAATGTGTCTATGGTTTGCAGAAATGTTCAATGCCAACATTTTACTCTAGCGATGGGCTTGAAAAACTACATGGAAATGGTTGGTAAAAAAATAGACGCCGAAGCTGACTGAGAATTCTTTGCTTGGTTGACCAAACCATCCTCAGGCTCTACCCTAAAAGTTTTGTGGCACTGTAACATCAAACTTATTCTACTTTTCCTCTGAGACAGACATGGTCAAATTAACTCAGCCACAAGACGTCTACATGAGGTAAATTTAAGCATATAAATGGTGCCTTTAGTGCTTCTCTTTTGAGAAGAGTCACAAGGGTTAGTTGATGCAGTTTCATTTTGACTTTGGACAGAGATAGGTGGGAATGCTTAAGTTTAACACTTAAAAAAACGTTGCGTTTGTTTCGACCCTCCTTATACACATGTTAAAATGTTGATATTGTTTGTAGGTGTCTTTGGATATAAACAAAGTTACTTATTATATTTATTTCAGTTTTTTTAGTTCAGCATTCTTATCCATTCCTATCGATGTTCGGCTCCAGTGAGTTTTCTTTTCTTACTTTCTATCTCTCTGCCTTTATTGGTGCATTACTGTAGATCAGTGGAAAAATGTGAAACAAACCTATGTAACAACATTGCACAAAAACACACCATGAGTGATCAAAAACATGGTAGTTGAGCTTGAATGTTCATTCTTTACCTTGGAAACACTTTCTACAGCTCTCAACTGCATCTCATGGCTTTCCTCGAATAGCCCAGTCGCCTGAGAAAAATGTTGCCATTTCATAAGCATCATATCAATTTTTTAAAAATTATGTATGAGCTGACTTTGTCATCATGAGGTGAGGGGATAGAGGATGGGTTGGCATCTTGGCAAGATGCTTGCCAAGCTACAGACCACTGTTCAAGAACAACAAAATTTTTTTTGACAAGTCATGGCTGCATTTCCAGCGGCTTTTTACCTACCAAATCTGGTTGTTTTTTAGTGACCTGTTGCTGCATTTCCAGTGAGTATTGTGCCACCAAAAGCAAATTATTTTAAGTCAAAACATGATCTTTCCCTAACCAAGTTGATTTAGTAAATATTACCACCTGTTAACCACAGCATTGTTGAAACATAGAGTTTCATTGTATCTGCTGCATAATAATGTAAAAATGTAACATATCCGTGGTTTGCAGAAATGTACAATGCCAGCATTTATCCTGGTGATTGGGTTGAATATCTACTTTGTTTAACAAAGATTCAAGATTCAAAGTCATGCACTGATAAAGGTCCAGAGGACCGAAACGTTGCTCCATTAAAAACCATTGCTGTGTAAGTGCAAGTCAGTGTGCAGGCAGTCCTTCTTTTCATGTTATCACTTTCTGCTGTGCCAACGCACCTGAAGATATAAGCTGATTATCCTGGTGTGCGAAAGCCTCTTCAACCTCTACAGAGTCATGGATTCAAGACACCACCACCGACATAAAGTTACTTGCTTTGTTGACCAAACCATCCAGCCTGTCATTGTCTTTAATACGTTTTGTAGCACTACATATAACATCAGATTTCTTCCTCCTTTGGCCTGAGATAGAGACGATGACTCAAAACGTAAAGTTGCAACATATCCACGGTTTGCAGAGACGTAAAATGCCAACATTTATTCTGGGTTGCCTTAGCAGATAGAGTTTGTTCAGTTGTCACGGACATGTTGTACTTCTTATTGCATGACAGCTACATTGGATTTTGATTTGTAATGCTCAGTCCACTCAATACAGTTAATATTATCTGCACAAATAATATGTAAAGGCAAGAATAAGCATTTGATATTCCCACCACAAGCTTTGCCCACAGAACTTATCTGACAAACACAAAAAAAAATACATTTTCAAAGTCCAAATTTCTAAAGATATGACACAGCCATAGATTTCAAACTAATTAACTAAGTGGGTAATATCTTCACCCCTACATGTGTTTTTTTTCCCACATTAGCTGCACAGGTGAAAGGCTGGTTGCACCCCCACACACGTATCTGTATATTACACTCAGCTTAATTAAAACATATGTATTTCTTTTTCTTTCAGCCAGTTGTCACCTATGTGTTGAAATACAGCACTTCTCTGCCATTTAAAAGCTGTGACAAAACATGAAATACTGCTTCAATATGTCTGCGGTTTTATTTGGCCCTTGTAAACATAAATCACACATTGCTAAAGTGCTCTGGATTATACGGCAGCTTTTGATCAGTTAAACAGCTGCGGTGTAATGCAAATGTAATGTCACAAAAGCGCGATCACATTTTGCCAGCAAAATTCAATTTAATATGAGATAAAAGAGACATTAATGCAGGTCATTTGGCGGTGCTCACCATCATAAGTGTTACATGCAGGTTTTAGCCCACAGTGAGCTGATTACTGCATGTTACTGGTAAGGAGGGAATACGGGGAACAGCACACGGCGGCTCCTTCATAAATAAGTCACTGAATGTGGGAGGGATGTAAAAGAGAAGATAAAGGAGATATTTCAAAAACAAGACGATGCCAAATTAAAGTATTTTTTAACCTTGTGGTGTCCTCCGTTGAGTGTCCAGTTAACGACGATTACTTATTTTATTGCCAGTGGTAATCACTTTGTAATTAAAGAGCTGGTGATTTACTATTTCATTAAGTTGGGGAGCTTGCCAGAGACAAAAAAAGATTCAAAATTAAGGCAGCAGAGGTTGAAATACCCCAACTTTTAGTCTCTTGTATGAGTCAAACTCCAAAAACACTGGATCCACTATTTACCATGATGCAGTTCATTTGTACGGTTCATTAGCCCTTCTCTGGGAACCTTGACATTTGTAAAAGAAAATCTGTGATGTGGGCACTTATCCAGTACATATTCATAGACGGAATTTCAAAATTTTACCATGACTTTTCAAGGACTCAAAATACATTTTTTTCCCGATCATTCACAATGTCTAACACTAACATTGCTCCATCTAAAAAAAAAATGAAGTGGCAGTACTTGACAACTTCAGAATGAGAGAGAGGTCGGAAAGACCATCTTGATGACTCTTTATCAGTCTGGCCTTGGTGCCGCTCCAAATGTTTTCAGAGAGAACTCGCCTTGACAAACAAACTCCTTCAGCCAATCAGCACAACAAAACAGAACATTATCTCCATCGCCAACAGTCAGTTGATGAATCAAGTTTTTGACAAATTCAGTCTGAAGAACGGCAAAATTCCTAGAAATTCTGCAAGTGTATGTCATTGAGTCTATTTCTGCAATAACTTCACTTAGTACTGTGTTAACAAAAGTTAGAGTTGGCGCTTGTTGCTTTTGGAGCAGCATTACTGTTCTGGTAGCTGAGGCCCACATTTTACAGCATCAGCTACAACGCAGTCCCTGATTGGCTGCTTACATTGTCAACTATTGTGCAAATCCCTGATTGGACCTGATTAGATTGTAATTTCTGTAGAGTGTATGGGGCAGCAATGAATTTAGACTGACAGAGACAAAACAGAATGTTGACCTTACATCATCAGGATGGTCTTAACAGGCTAGATTAAATAAAATAAATCGTCTGGATCGTAATATCAGAGAGAAAAGGTGAGTACGCATTATAATGTGGTCGTCTGACAAATTGGCGACGTGTTGACTTGGGATAAGAACATGTTGGACATTTTTAGCTAAGGTATGACTGTGGGAACCCTAAAATGTCCGAGCTGAGGTAGCCCTGATTACATCACTATGATATTACTGTGACATCACTTATTCAGAGTGGCAGAAGATATCATCGAACTGTTTTCACATGCAGAGCAGTCAGCCTACTCCTTGTTGCTGTTGAATTGGCTTTGAGATGTAAAACAGCTGGAGTGCCTCTTAAGGGTCTGACCTGCTGTCATTAAAGGACATTTCATTTATTCATCTGTGTTTAATTTTGTCTCCTTAATTTGTTGCAGGGGCTTCATCACTCCAGTTGCATTGCCTGTTCCAGACATGAACTGTCTGTTTAGCATGTAGGTAATGGTTATTTCTTTCTGTATGTGGCGCTCTTGTTCTCTCTTCTCTCTCTCTCTCTCTCTCTCTCTCTCTCTCTCTCTCTCTCTGTCAGACACTGGTTAAGGTGCAGACTGTAAAAATACTCAGGAGAAAAAAAAGAATTGATTCAAACAGGAGATGGAGAGAAGAGTGGCAGACAGAGTGAGAGACATTGAAAAAAGGGGAGAAAGGCAGACAGATAAACAGCCCAAGCAGATTCACACACAGAGAATGACACACAGTCTTGGCTTGTTTATGTGAGCTGCATTTTTACCTGAGGATTTTAGGACTTAGTCTGGACTACTTTAACTTTGTTTACACTAGCATGAGACAACATGATGTGAGACTCCATAAATTGCATGTGAGCTATGAGCGTACACAGAGGTGTTTATGCTCAATGCATTGTTTGTTGCAATAAGCTCTGGAATGTCAGGTGGCATACAAAGAAAATATTCTATGTATAAACAAGAAGTCAACTAGGGGTGGGAATCTCCAGGATTTAATTCAGTTTAATTTTGGTTAATTTTAAGAGGATTATAAGGATTTTTTGATTACTATACATGATTTGTTATTCCTCAAAACTATTTTCAACTATGTACTCTATAAACAGGGGGTTCCAGTCAGATTGAAGGCACCTTACAGTCTACCACATGTATGTAAATAACAAAATAGGGGGGAGGCAAAGTGCTCCACTGTGATGTTTTAAAGTCTCCAGCAGTGGAGAGCAGCTCCTCTGCTACATCATGAGCTTGGGAAAAGCCAAGACATTGAGCAGGCTAGGCGCAGTGCTTTTATATGAAACAGACAAAGAGTTAATTTCTTCACCACAGTGTTGTTTAATGCTACAGTGTGTGATGATCAGCCAGTCTAGTTTGTTAATGTTACTGCTGATCACTGCTCAAGTCCAAGTCCACAAGCCCAATTATTTAGAAAATCAAAACAAGCTCGAAATTGCAAGTTGCCACTAGCATGTCTGAGATGCAGACTGTGCAGGTGCTGCACTGCTCTGACGGCTGAGTTCCTCCTCTTTGGTTCTGTCAACATCACGGTATTAGCAAACATTTAGATAATCGATTATTGACATTTGTGAATAGATGCTGAATTGTCTGTGTTTACAGCACATTACATCTAAGAGTCGATTATTTTCCCCAACCCTTAAAGTCAATGAGTGTTACTGAAAAAAGTTTAAACCAAAAATGCAGACTGTCTGGCAACAGTGGTAAAAACTGTCATACTGCCAAACGTTGCATTTGTGTACTGTGATTAGCTGTTGTTTACCCCAAGGTCGAAATTATTTCATATGGCTTTGTTTTCCCCACTTTTGTTTTTTTTTAATTTTACAACTATCTCCCATGTTCTTCCACACCCTTCTTTCCTCAGAGTGGTGCTTATTTCTTTCCCAGAATTTAAAGCCATTTGACTGACCCTGTGGTTTTTCAACGAAGAGTCATAGAGATGTCTGTATAGGTGGACAAACTTGACTAGTCTTCTCCGCTGAACCAAATAATGCAGCGTGCAAAGTGGGTGCCTAGTTACAGAAATTTCGAGGTGTGCTACCACACGGCAGGGCAACCTACATTCCTTTCGCTCAATGCAAAAGGGGTGATTACATTTTCTAACACCTGAAACTTGTGCTGGTGGCGAACATAAACCACACTTTAGAGAGTGTGGGTGTAGTGGGGGTGCCTCGAACAAATTGGCCCATGGAAACCAGACTTTTAGGGGACATATAGGCCACTCCGAGGGTCATAAATTAATAAATGGACTTAGGTTTTCAGAATGAGATTGCAAACTGGTGATTTCTTCTCAATGAGTTTTTCCAGGTCGTGCGTAACTCAGGGGCTGGTCACTTAACTTCCATTAGAGACCTCAAGGTCATGTAAGTATTCCTGGGATATTAAGATTTAAATTCCTCATCATCGTCCTTATAAAGCTATGATATACAGTCTAACGTTCTCCAGTCATTAACCCTCCAGTTATCCTTGAAAGCATCTTTCATACTGGGGTCAAACTGGGACCCAATTTTAACTTCCAGAAAATGGTTGTAATCAAAATTATTACTAAACTTTATGTGTCAGCTACTTTATGTCTCTCAGTTGACCTAAATACCCCTTTAGATAAAATATAACCTGCCACGCCCCGCTATACCTTCAGAATACCTATTACGCAACAATGAAAAAATATGCAAATGACTATAAAATTGCTGATTGACCTAAAGTTGGAAAGAAATATGGCTTAGTGTTTAAATGGCTCCATTTTGTTTTTTTCTTAGCGTACCCAACATGCTAACTTTCCTTTTCAGCCCTTCCTCACCCAGGGCATACAATGAGAAAAAAACAATCACGTTATTTATACCAGTGAGTTATGCCCTTTATACCCTGATTCTCTTCAGGTGCTTTCCTAGTGTACACCTGCATTCCAGGCATAGCTGGTCTGTGTATCACATACTGCCCATACTTTGATACCATATTTGTCCATTTTGTTTGGTATGTACTGTCTGAAAGAACAGCGCACACATAATGCAACCATTCATCCATGTGGGGGCCTGGATTGTAAAGAATGGGTCATTGCTGGAGTCGCTTGTCCCATATGTCGAATATCAATCAATGCAAGTTTGTCAATAAGTGTATATCACCAGAGAAAACATGGATTTTTTTTTTTAATGGTGGGTGGAAATATTCCCCTTCCAATGTTAGCATTCCAAAGGCTCACCGTTGCTGTAACACAGTGTAGGCTCGCAAGTGTGTCACATCCAAGTCTTTTTTAATTGTCCCCATACAATCCAAGTGAGACAGAGACCATGATCACTCTACATTTCTGGAATATAGCATGTCCACTCTTGGAGGCTGAGGGAGAACAAAATTTGCTGGCGGTTGAGAGACAACAGGAGGGTCGACCCTAAGAGGTTTATTCTCATCAGAGGACAGGTTGTCCGCAACATTATCCCTAGCCTCAGACACAGTCTCCTCTATGTCGTTGTATAGATGTTGAAAAATAAACAAGACACCCTCTATCCCGTATCAGTTTCAGATATCAGGAACTGTAACATCCTTTGATTCACCGAAACTTGGCTAAATTTTGGACAGCACCATTGAATCAGTTGACTATTTTCCTATATGCCAGATCAATTTCAATGGAGCAGAGGAATCTGGCAAGAGAAGTAGAGGGTGAATAGAGTGTAAAGAATGGGATGTTTGTGGGATTGTGAGCTGCTGTCCTGGTCCTGCTGTGGATCACAGCTGCCCATGTTTGGTAAGAGCAACCATACGGCCGTCAGGATGTGTAGACAGTTGAATGATTCCACAACCAAAAACTATGGATTACTAGAACAATCCAGAGACATGCACAATTACAAAGCAGCAGCCAACAATGTCAGAGGAAGCAAAAAAGGACTACATTACAGTGCACGAGATAAAAAAGCTGATAGGATTGCATTTCACAGGAGTTGTACTTTTAATATTTCCATTTGTCAAATAAATGATTGATTGATTGATTGATTGAGGTTTTGGCCCTAAACCATTATACAATCACATGAGGTGCTGATCTTAATATCAGCCAGAACAACCTAAACGAATATGTGTCCGTTGTTCATATTTCTTATATGTTTTATACAGCTCGAGCAGCCTGGGGTCAAACTGGCCCATGGGACTCCAGTGCATACAGAATGCAGGAGAGTGAAAATATATGATCATGTTAATTTTATGTTTACCCAGTTGTCCCCATTAAATTAGAAAAAGTCATTACATATGAGGCAAAAAAAAAAAAAAAAGATGGCAAGCGATTATTTACAGCCGTTAAACACTGAATGAGGTCAAATTGGCCCCACGGACAAAGTGAGGGTTAAGTGCACGACAGAAGTTGTCAGTCTGTCTCCTAGCAACCGCTGCTCTCAGTTGTCAGTCAACCACTGCCATGTAAACGCCCACTCAGAGGCTTGAGGCTTAGACACTGTTTCCACAAATATGTCCAAATACATTTTATCCTCTTTTGAAGGATGCACAATATTTATAGGATCACATGGTCTTACACAAAAGTGAGAATTCATATTTCAGTTTGACTTTACCTTACCGCAGCATCATGTCATATTGTCACTGTCAGGTAAAGAACCATATCTCCTGCTTTGAGGATTTTCATGCTCTCAGATCAGTTGAAGGATTACAGGCTTCTCTAAAACCCCTGCCTCCAACCCTTCAGATAAAAAATAAAGTCAGAAAGTGGTTCAAACTGAAACTGTGACATTTCAGAGATAAACAATCGACAACATTGACATTTTATTATGCTCTTCTCACGTTAAATGTAAAATAAGAAGATAAGAGGAGTGAAGTAATAAGGAAACATTGAAAAGGAAGTATTGTTTCCTTCTGAGGTGTAGTGCAGAAAGTTAATAAGTCGAACCCATATTAAATGTTCTTGGTTATGAATTTCTACCTTTTTATTTGTGTTCATAAAGCTGGATCACACACACACACAAATACACTCTGCAGCAGCTGGTGTTTCTCTCCGAGCAGACAGGACCAGAATTGGAAATGTCCAAATTTAGTGTTCTACATATTCATGTCCCGCATGATTGAGAATTATGATCCAGGTGGGGGAGAACAGAGTGACAAACTCAGGTGAAAACAAAAGGAAATAAGCACCACTGAGCCAAGCGCTGTGCTTGTTGTCTTTTATGCAAATCAGATCTTCACATTCGGCAGAGATTGATGGCTGAACGCTGGAGAGCCGTCTGGATGTGCACAGCTTTGGATTTAATTTGTCGAGACATGCTAAGCTGTTTGTGCTTTTGTGCATGTATGTGTGCATGTGTGTAAATATAATTAGCTTTTTTTATGTTCATACATCGGCCCTAATAAACGTAATTAACCTTTAATCCAAGCCGAGCTGCAGAACATGCGGCTGTGTGTTGTGCTGTAACAGGCTGATGTTGTTACGTATTCAGCTGCCTGATTGTGTTCTGCAGCGCAGGAAGGGGGTCATGACTCTGTGGATAAATACATTTAACATAATTTGGCTTCAATTCAATGCAGCACTAACACCTACAGCAGCAGCATATGTGTATTTCTTTATTTATTTACTTTTTCTATTGAGCTGCATCAAAATTTTATTCGTCCAATACTTGGTTTATGACCAAATACCTGAAAAAAGAAGAACAACAGAGAACATCTTATGCATTGAGAAAAGTATTCAGTGCCATTTTTGCTCTGCTTGTAATGAAAAAAATGCTAATGCTAGTGCAGAATCTAGCTAACCTCATTAGGAGCCATTGTTGTTGTTTTGAACAAGCAGTCGCCTCTTTGTGTTGTCACACACACCATAACCACGCCCAGGGCTCATCACAGGACGTAGATAGGCCTAAACCACTGTTGGTACAAATGACAGACTGTATAATAAAGCTGGACGGCATGACAGCTCCCCAAAAGTGAGGCCAAAGCATCTTGATTGGCCCCTGGTGGGTGGCTGCAGTAGAGGTCATGATCCCCACCTCCTTTATCAGCCAGGCTGCCAGGAAAGCTGCTCAGTAGTGATGGCTGAATGAAACCCCATGAAGCATTTTCTTTATTTTCTGAGCCCATTAGATGGCGCTCTTGGTTTCAAGAGAGAGGCTAAAAGAGTAGAAATTCAGTGTGCTTTCAACCTTTTGTTGAACAAAAAGCGCCATTGAGTGGGCTCATAAAATTAAAAAAAATGCTTCATGAGGCTTCATTTAGCCATCACCACTGCTCAGCCTTGGAGCAATTTTTTTCCAGTGGCCACTGGCGGTATCACAGCAAAATAATCCCCTGCGGCCCTAAAAGCATTTTCCCTTCAGACCGCCGTTGTAAAAGACATGACTGTAGAATTGTTGACAGGACACATCGAACTGTAAACAAGGTCAACTATGATTCTTTTTATTCTAAAATGTTTAGCCATGATGGTTTCAAGAAAAACAATTTAAAAATCTGTGATGTAATCACAATGTGAAGACTATGAGCCAAGCAGGAACTCATGGTTGGGGCCAGCAGGAGAGAGACTACTGCATATATTTACTGGGCCTCATAAAGCAGAAGAGAACCCTGAAGCAAGAAAATCTTTGGCCTTTGGCATATGCACCAGGTGAGCAACTCCATTGGAATGAATGGGTGCCATCTTGGCATCCAGTATTTAGTTATTATTAAAATCAATGATCTAAGCGGATGAAACATGGACTAAACTAAAATTTCAGAAAACACATTGAATAAATTGTCATTTCAGGTAGTTCTTAACAAGCTCATGTATATTCAGTATATAGTGTTTCCCTGGTAAGCTTTTATTTAATTAGTTATTTGATGCTTTAAAAAGGGTTTTGGATGGGTGTATGGGTGGGAACTCAATACCACAGCTTTACTTTAAGATTGCTACTGAGAAAACTGTACTGGGTAGATGTGTTGTAAGATCTGGATACTAGACCCCAAAATGATGTCTATTTAGTCTAATGAGAGTTGCTCACCTGGTACGAAAAAGTAGTAACCCACTGATGGCAGTGTGAGCACCTGGAATTGTGCCAGTTTATCTAGCAATTCGTGTCATTCATGCCGAATCTCAGCCGAGTTGGGCAACCTAACTTATTTCTTCTGATGTACCAGGTTTGGGCCAGTGCTGGGCCAGGTCATTTTTGACGGTGCAGAGATAGTATTGTCGGTAGCCAGTTTATTTGGGATGATTCTGGGACATCATTCATGCCGAGTCTCAGCCATGTCAGGCAATTCAATGCAGTCTGACTTATTTCATCCGAGTTTGGGCCAATGCCAGGGTCATTTTAGCTACTTGGGAATTAACCTTGTTTGCAGTTTGAGGTTTCCTGCCAACCGTTTCACTGGTGTCTGTTCTGTAATGGTGGTCTATTGGGGAAAAAAATAAGAATAATTTTTGGGAGGCAGGAGGATTTTTAGCTGCAATACCACAATTCGCCACTGGGGGAAATTTGAGGGAAGGCTAAACTGCGTTCTGGGGGCCTGGACCTTACCAGCGCAGGATGGCAGCACCCATATCTGGGATATGTTGGCTTCATTTATATACAGCGCGGGGAAGTGGAGACGCATCACCCATCTCTATAAACATCTGTGGTGCGGACACAAAGAGATTATTTGAAAGCTGACAAGATGGATTTTCAAGTGACTGTGATATTGCAAGAATCCAGCTGCCATGTACTGTAAGGTAAACTAACAGTGGGCAGATGCTAAAGACTACAGTGGGTCACTTAGCAACTATGGCAGCGCTTCTTCATAATAGCAGTGGCTGAGACTCATGGGTATTGTAGTATTTAGAGCCATCTACTATAAAAAAAAATGTTGAAATAATTCAAATTGGTGATCAAAATATAAATCTATATGATCAAAAGTCCTGTGTCTCTCTGTTTAGTAATGTTGGAATAATATCTAAAGAAAATTTTTATCCACATTTGGCAGTAAAGAAATAAAATGATTGCAAAGGTGACATCTGGGAAGATGAGAAATTGTGTTCCCTGATTCAGTGTCACAAGTTTTTAAAATCTCTCCAAAAACTGAGCATTACACAAGGACTTTGCCTAGCACCAGTGTGCACTTTGGTAGATTTTTTTTTCAGTGCTACTGTACCATCTGTGACGCAGCTTGGACGGGAGCTGACAGGAATCGGCTGGGGGTTAAATAGTTCCTCCCCTCATCTGTCGTCTCTTCTCAGCCTCAGGTCCTCTAGGGACCGCGACCAGCGACGATTAATCGAGTTTGTCTCCCTCTCTGCCTCGGCTGTCACAGGAATCACGCTCAGCAGACTGCACAACTGCAGGCCTCATCTCTGCACTGCATAATTCACACACTCACATGAACACTTGTTTTTTTTCACAACAATGCCATTCTCACTGAGCACAGGGAAGCCCCCATTGAGACCAAATACAATCACAATGGAGCAGTGTTTTGAGGTGAAGAGACACGCAGGCGATCTAAACAGGATTACGTCATAGATGATAGCGTGACACATCTCAGGGCAAAGTCAGGTTTATGTAACATCATGAAATCAAACAACAGGTCATCATTGGATAAGACACTCCCTGACTGATTCACTCTTTGATTAATGTAATGATTCATCATCTGACAGGCTGATTAGATCAGCGGCTCCTGAAGCAGGTTTAGGGGCCTCTGAGGGCCCTCGAGAGGCTTCCTGGAGTTCACATGCTAAATGAGGAAAAGTTTAATTTCACTTTAATTAAATCCACTTCAAATTATCCCATAAACAGAATGCATAATGGCTTCAATAATCTCAGGTGTCACTCTGAGGAGCTCTGATTACACCAATGAGACGGTCTGCAGAAACAGTCTGAGTGATTCTCATTCTTTGCCTTCTCTAAATGTTTGGAGAGTCAAACACTTAAAAGGCGGCTATTGTTTTTTGTTTTTTTGTCTTATAGGGGACCTATTATGCTTTTCCCTTATTTTCTCTCATATATTTAATGTTACAATGTTAGATGTTCATCTCAAACCTGAACAAAGTTTCTAATAATAAGGTAAAGGTATGTAAAAGTAACCCATGTGAGCAAAAACCTCAAGCTTCAAGGTACGCCATTTTAAGTGTTTATTACATACACTGCTTAGCCCAGTCGCCATGTTACCTTTATATTTGTAAGTTTTATACGTATCATATCAATGTTTCTAAAGTGACATAGTATATGAGCTGATTGTCATCGACAGGCCTAGGGGATAGTGGAAGGTGTGACACCTAGGCGAGATGCCTGCAAAACTGCACACCATATTTTAGCAGCCTGTCCCCGTTTCCTGCCTATATAACATTACCAAAACCCTCCGCCCTGGTGATACCCATGGCTAGAGGCGTTATATCTTTGGGTTGGCCGATGAATGCGATACTTTAAGAATGCCTCAAGGGAATTTCTTCAAATATGGCACAAATATCCACTTGGACTCAGTGATGAAGTAATTAGTTATTGATGTTCATAGGTCAAAGGTCATAGTTACTATGACTTTGTCTTATTTATTGTTATTATTTATGTCCAGAACACCATGAGGGAATTTCTTCATATTTGGCACAAACATTCACATGGACTCAATTATTATTTAATTAATTACTTATTAATTTAATTATTATTGTTATTGTTATTATCATTATAATTATAATTCGCTAGTCAAGGGTCAAGGTCACTGTGACCTTGTCTTTCTCATTCTTGGGAATGTGATATCTCAAAAATGCCTCAATTGAATTTCTTTAAATTTGACACAAACATCTACTTGGACTTAAGAATAAAACTGATTACGATTTTGTGGTCAAAGGTCAAGGACAGTGTAACCTCACAAAATATGTTTTTGGCCATAACTAAAGAATTCATATGGAAATTTTGATAAAACATAGCACAAACACATTTTATATCCAAAAGGTCAAAGGTAAACTTCACTGTGATCTCGCAACTGTGCTGATTGTATAGATCTTCTGTGCTGCTGGAGGGAAGATGTGTGTGAAGCATATGTGTTTTCACAAAGATGGATGTAAACTATAATCACAGTTTGACTAGTGCACAGAGGCATACAACCATGGGGGTGGAAATTCTAGTTTTACTGAGACATTGTTGAATTTCCAACTGCTTTTTAGCAACCAAAACCTGGTGTCTCAAGCCAAAACACAATCTTTTCCTAACCATAACCAAGTGCTTTTCTGTGCCTAACTAACCTCAGCGTTGTTGAAATATAAAGTTTCAAGTATTTGCTACATAATGAAGTACAAATGTAACGTATATTTGATTTGCTGAACATGCAATGCCAACATTTATTCTGGCTGTAGAAGCCAGAATGTGTATTTAACCTGTGTTGTTTATTATTTGGTTAGGATGCACATGTTGCCTCAGCTGTGGCAACTACAACATTGCCATGGAAATGGTGGAGTAAAATTTGTAGTGATGAGCGAGGTGTGCTCATGAGACATGTTGGTTACCATCACTTCAGGTTACTGTACATGGCACAGGGATGTGGTTTCACGTTATTTTAACTGTTCACTCAATAGTATGGCCGCAATTAGACAAAGAGGGTGAGTTTGGGTCTGATATTTTCTGTTGACCATCTTGCTTTGTCATTCCAGTTCAGAGGCGATTTCTCTAAGACTGCAAGGGAAGCTCAGCTTCCCCTAAAATGTCAAAAATTAAATGGTCAAATATGTACGGTTGTGTTAACATTTCATTGACTACAGATGCATTAAAATACTGTCTATGGTCAGTGCATTTGCCCAGTAGAAGCTGAGCGTCTTTGCACTTCAATGGGACTGCATGGAACAGTTTTTTTTCATTGCCTCGAAACTTGACGGTCATTGGATAAATGCCACGATTTTGTCCCGCCCCCGGACGCTCAGCGTCTCTGGGGGTGAATGGAGCTGTGGGCGGGCCTCGGCCGGGCTGGACGCTGAGCTTCCGCATGATGATTGGAGGATCAGTCGAAAGGCTGAATCCCGTTTTGATTGACAGCTATTTTGAGACATACACCGTCACTTGACAGCTCAGCTCAGTCCCATCGCGGATTTTGCAGGTGAAGTTGAAAGACGAACTGCAACCCATTTGTTGGTATTTGCTTGGCAAAATTACTTGTTCATTTCTTACACTGTAAATAAAACACACTCATAGTATTTCCTTGTTTCAGTTTAACATAATTTCAACATTTCCTTGTTGGAGTTTAATATCGTTTTGTTAGATCGTTCAATCAGTCATACTGTTCAACAGTGTGACTGATTGAACAGAGGGCAGAATTTACGTTTAAATAAATTGACAAATTTTATGATGTAAGCTGACAATGAGATTCCCCTCTCTGAAAGACCAGCAGCCTGCCACTGTTCCAGTTGTCAGTGTTTTCATTTAATAAACTCCAAAAAACCCATCTGGGCTTTAGCATAGGTTTGTTTAAACGCATCGTAGCCTAGCTTCTTAGTGGCTTTTTTTTATTGACAGTAGTTGCTACACTGGCAATTCTGTTGCTCTGCTACATGTACCTGCATCACCTGCTAACGTCGAGGAAAGATGCAATGGCAGTATGAGCGCAGCGCAAAGCAGCAGTGATGAGCCAGCCAGTGGGATACACACACACACACACACACTAATTTTGTGCATGCAGAGCTGGACCATCTTACCACAACAATCTAGTGAGAAGCTCCCATTGCATTACACACAGAACTAGTATGACCTCATTGTCTGCTCAGGACACCACTGTTCCACTGTATCTTAACATTGCAAACAGTAGTTTGCTGCTCTATTAATGCTCCTAATGTCACATTCACAACTTTTAATGAAAAGAAAAAATGCTGTTGTCAGCTTTTTTACATCATCTTCAATGAATTCAAATTATGATGAATTTTTATAGCAAAAAATTGTCCATAGAAACCTGTCAAACCAGCATAATCTACGTCTCTCATTTCTATTCATAACCTGAGATGAAGGTACATTTTCTGCAGCAGAGCGCTGAGCAAAAAAAGTTATAAACAGTTCAACTTTTGTAAAGATGTGGTATGGATCAGCTGTCTTGTGCTGATTTTTCAGTACTGCACGGTGAGGCCATATTTAGATGCACATTAGCATTCGACATTAAATAAACAAAAACAAAACAAAAGCTGTCAGCCCTTTAAATCCTTTAAAACACTCCCAGCAGCCCTTTTATAGCTGAACCTCTTTCCCTCTGCAGCAGAGACATGGCAGCAGAGTCAAAACCTGAAGTCACTTCTAATTCCAAGTGTTTGTAATGAGCGTCTGGCAGGGTGGGATCAGGATGACACCATTTGGCCTTGGCAGGGTGTCTCCCGCTATAAAAAGTAATGCCCACACCTATTAAAAAAGACACTGAGTCAACAGTTTGGATGACAGTGTTTTATTACAAATCCTACAAAATCTTGGAAAGAAATCAAACAGTGCTGTTTTTAAAATGTCTTTTTCATATTTCACAAAAAGAGTAGAGCTTCACACCATGTTCATATTATTCATTTATACCACAATACATTCAATCTTCTTTTTGTAATACATTTCTTGCTTAGGGCTTGTAGCTTCCGTTCAGGTTTAGTTGCTAATGCTAACCACGTAGTTCTCTTGAATAAAGCAGACACAATGACATTTAACAGCCTAAAAACAGCATCACTTCTGTCAGTGTTGAAGCCCTCAGACACCTGCCAACCTGCCTGCCTGCCAACACTGGACAACAACCTCAGGTGTTGAAGACGGTCAGTCCCAGAAGGCTTGTTAACAGTCTGTCTGTTCCTATTTTCTCTCTTGTTCGTGATTTCCTTTTTTTTTTTGTATTGCCTCAGTCTTCTTACATTTCTCGGTTCGTTTCTCTGTGAACAAAATAAACTGAGCAACCGACAAAGTTTAGTCTCAGGAGGTAAATTTACTTTCACAGAAAGTTTCCTTGCAGCACTTTCACTTTTATTTAATTTGTGTTACCATTATACCAGAAGCTGCCACCTAACCGCCACATGTAAGACCAAACAAACATAATCAAATCATTCATGAGTGACTTCACCCACACCTGAGCTTTTGCACCACCTGTTTTTTCTAACAGCAGTATAAACAACATCAGCCACAACAGTAGCTTCCTCCATTTTGATTCTATGCTAGCTTAGCCTAAAGACTGACAGCAGGTGGAAACGGTAAGCTTTACTGTCCAAATTTAAAAAATACACGTACCAATACTGTCAAAGCCAAAACTTCCTGAAGTCCTGCGGTCACAGTGAGGTTGCCAAGTTTTGTACCATCGTGCCTGGAGTTTTTGGGGTCAGTTTCTGATGGTGGCATGCAAAAGTTTGGTCACCCCTGGTCAACATTTTGTTTACTGCGAGTAGTTAAACAAGTTAAAGATGAACTGATCTCCGAAAGGCATGAAGTTAAAGATGAAACATTTCTTTAGTATTTTAATTTTTATTTAAATCTTTTACAGCTTCAGAATAACAGAAACTTAAAAGGGCCTGAAGGAAAAGCTTGTGCAGCCTGCATGGTCAGTTTTTAGTTATGCCCCCTCAGGCAAGTATCACAGCTTCTTAACACTTTTTTTTATAACCAGCTAATAGTCATTCAGTTCTTGTTTGGAGGATTTTCACCCATTCTTCCTGCAAAAGGCTTCTAACTCTGTGAGATTAAAACAGCTCTTTCGAGGTCTGTCCACAGATTTTTAATGATGTCTCGGTCGGGGGACTGTCAGGACCATGGTAAAACCTTCAGCTTGCTCCTCTTAAGGTGGTCCATTGTGGATTTCAAGGTGTGTTTAGGATCATTGTCCTGTTGTAGAAGCCATCCATTCTTCATCTTTAGCGCTTTTTTTTTTTTTTTTACAGATGCTGCTGTGATGTTTGCTTCAGGAATCTGCAGAAATTTAACTGAATCCATTCTTCCCTCTACCCGTGAAATTTTCCCTGTGCCACTGGCTGCAACACAAGCCCAAAGCATCGATCCACCTCTGTGTTTAACAGCAGGACAGGTGTTCTTTTTATAAAATTCTACACCTTTTTTCTCCAAACATACCTTTGCACATTGTATCCAAAAAGTTCTATTTTAACTTCATCAGTCCACAGGGCCTGTTTCCAAAAAGCATCAGGATTGTGCAGATGTTCCTTTGCAAACTTCTGACACTGAATTTTGTGGTGAGGTCACAGGAAAGGATTTCTTTTGATCACTCTTTCATGTTATATTTGTACAAGTGTAGCTGCACAGTGGAAGAGTGCACCACAATTTCTTAACAGGAAACAGCTACCTGAAAACACTTTGCTATCTTCTTATAGTCTTCTCCTGCTTTGTGGGCATCAGTTATTTTAGCTTTCAGAGTGATAGGTAGCTGTTTAGAGGAGCCTATGGCTGCTGATTGTTGGGGCAAGGTTTCAGGTCAGAGTATTTATTAAGTTTTATAATTTGCATCACCTGGCCTTTCCTAATGATGACTGTGAACAAGCCAGAGCCCTAACAAGCTAATCATGGTCTGAGACCCTGGTTAAACTCTGCTGAGGGCTCAAATGTCTTGAGGTGCCCAAATATTTGCATGGCTTTCCTTTTTTTTACTCTAAATTTGTACAAAACAAACATTATACACTAATCCTGCTGTTGACAATCATGTTTCATCATTAACTACATGCCTTGTTGAGATCACTTCACCTCCTACTTAACTTAACTACTACCTACTTCCGACTATTGACTTAACTATTCAGAGTAAACTAAATTTTTACCAGGGTTGCCCAAGCTATTGCATGCCACAGCAAATTGGTGTCGTGAACAAAGACTCTGGTTTTCAGGTGCTGTGTGTCATCTGCCTAAGTGAAACACACTTTGCATTTCAGATAAATCACTCTAGAATGTTGTCTTTGAAAACAGCTGTAGTATTTGCCCATTTACCTTCCTCCATTCACTAAATGCTTCCTGTCATCAGTCTCGTCTGTAACTCATGGCAGGAAGTAAAAGGGGGTCAGATGGTTCATTGTGGACTTTGAAAGGGGTGCGTAAAAATATATGGATTTACAGACAAATTATGTCAAGCTGAACTGCTCTGACGATTGTCCTCACTTTATTGTGTTGCCAGTAAAATCCAGTGAATTGTTGGAGAGACAGATTACAGCCTGAGGCCTGAATTATTTTCTCTCCTGCACAATAAAGAAGAGAGGCCAGATAAAGCTTTTTATTCCACATAATTAGGTCTGAAATTGGGAGTGTAATTTAAAGAGGAGATTCAGGAAAACTGGCACGTAATATTTCAAAATGGACATTATTATTATTGTTATTATTATTATTATATCAATATGAGAAAAAGAGCCTCCTCAAACAGACATGCACATTTAAAAACAGACTGCTGAGTTTTACGGGGCAAACTAATTTTGTTATCAGTGAAAGCAATTATACATCAAGTGGTTTAGACCAAGGGATCTGATTGGTCAACAAGACATTCAGAATGTGTTCAAATTAAGATAAGAGCACACCTCGCTCATCACTACAAATTTTACTCTGCCATTTCCATGGTAATGTTGTAGTTGCCACAGCTGAGGCAAAAACCAGAAGGCTACAAACTGCTACAAAATTGAAATCATTTTGTTATTAATGTTGACTTGGTTTTGAGGAACGGTTGAAAGTGTGAGAAAAACACAAAAAAAGACAGGGATATTTCGCATTGTCAGGTGGTCATGGACAGAAAAACTAGAAAACCTCATCAAAATCCCAAAAAATACGGAGCCTAATGTGAAAATAATTATCTATAAGCACACTTGAAGTCAACATTTATAAATGTGAAATATTTTTTGTCCTTTATTTCAAATAACCTGAAAAGCTGATTAGCAAAGAGCCACTTAAAAATGGATTGTTAGGATATCAAATGAGCTGACAAATGCTCATGATAGTCCATGTCTTGCAATTGTTATAGTAACATTTATAGGACAATTAACTTAAAACAATTTCAGGAATTTGAACTCAACCACTGCATTTGCAGAAATTTTCCAGCATACTTATATAGGCTAACTGATTCATTGGATTGAGTTTGTCTTACTTTTTTAATAAACCAGCTTTCTGTGACTGCAGTGAAAAGTTGTTTTTGAAAGACTACACACCATCAAATATGGCCTGAAGCAGAATATTTAATATAATAAAAACTTGTTGTGAATTTTGGAAATAATTACATTTATCATTTTCCAATCAATTTTGAATTTTGGACTATACAGTGACATAAAGTTAGACATGGACGTACCTTGAGATATGGAGAGACATGCAAATACAGTTATTCTGCGCGGTATGCAAGACTCCATGCAGCAGAAACCGAGGAAGAGTGCCATAATCGCCTGGCAGACAACACTGCTCTCCAGGCAAGGCTCCGTGATGCTGAGTCACCTGAAGTCCGAGATGCCCGCCTGGCCAGGGACGCCTGTGCAAACTTTTTGGTGACCCAGAGCGGTATAGCAGTAGGATACTTTGATCTTTTATTTCCCGAGGCGTGGCCATAGCTGCGAGCGAGAGCGCGATAGGCCAGATTGGTAACACGGAGGTCTATGGGATTTTAACTTTTAATGATAATGTTGTGAATATGAATCCCAAAAACTTCAAAATTAAGGATGCAAACCATCGTGCCATGCGCAAGCCATATCCGAAAGCTTAGGTTGATCTGACAAACAGTCAGAGAGATACGCGAGCCACAGACACACAGACACACAGACGCTTGCTTTATGCCTGAAATAAGGTCTGTGGTTAATACAAGCCTAATAGACTTTCACATTTATTCTACGACATAAAATATGTCAGTAAATGCCTCACTTATGGATTTTGAAGGTTCTATGTGTCTCAAAAAAGGTGGTTGCTAACAAGAGGCTAAATAAGACTACAGAACATCATCACGCAAAGCTGCGCTGAATACTCCTTTCAGTCTTGTTATGATGGTGACATTAGGTCATGCAACCATAGTGTGGTTTGTTGTTAGCCTAACGTTAGCTTTTTACTTCTATCGATTGCATTTAGGCATCAGTTATCATAAAAGTGGTGCTCAACTGTGAACATTATCTTGCTGAACAAAACATGCATGTATCACAAACCTTTGTTTACCACAGAGCTTATTTTCTGCAAAAATCCAAAATCCAATGGAAAATTAACACTGGCTCTTTGACGAGGGCACCAGGGCAACGCTAACTTCCACTTTGGCCTACAGAGAATATCATCCCTCTGTCACTCTAATGCTCCTCAACATGAATACATTTTGATTTTATATTTGATTTTGTGGGTAATACTTGTGTAATACCTCATGTATGTACCTTGGCACTGACCGCATCACTGTTGTGCCACAAATGATGTTAAAGCACAGCCCTCCTGTGTAACTATGTAGAATTAGAAATATAGAATTACTACTTTTTTACCATGCTGGAAGGACATTTGTGGACCTTCAGGCACTGTAACAAAATTAAGTGATACATTTCATCTCTCAGTGTCAGATATTTAAGGCTTTCGTTTCTAGAAAATCTATGGACAGTAATATGTGTTATTATAAAGAGCACTGCTGTGCGTTCCCATTCGTCTCTGTGGTGTAAACACAACAGCAGCAGTTCCTGTTTGATAAAATGCAGCCTCTGACAGCACTGTACATTAAGTCGTTTAATACAGAGATATTTTGATACACAGCTAAAGATAATTCAATTCATATAAGTAAATTTGAGTCTCTTAGCACACACACACACGCAGTGCCGTCTGCTGGATGAATGGGATGACAGAGTTAATGTCTCAGCTGTATGTGGCCATAAAATTGGATGAATCTTTACGGCTGTGTCATCCCATCACATAATAGTCCTTCAAGCTCCATTTTTCTCCTCTGAGCTGAACCGCAGCTTTTTCAATTTAGGCGATTCGGTCATTTCAATTTCCTCTCTGAGGCAATAGGGCGGTGAAAGAGAGAGACCCTGACCCCTCACCTCTCTGTGCTGTTCATATTTGTGTTTATTATCAGTAGGTTTTATTATTACAGCAGCTGAGACTAAAGAGCCAGTTAAGATTAAAACAAACTTTCAATTAAAGCCTAATTAAGAAAAGAATAACATCAATTTTTAATGAATTCCGCACAGATGCCCTGAACTCTGTAATCTGAATCAAAGAGCTCCCTGTGCACCAACTGTTGGCTGAGCAGCCGAGTGCTCGCTTCGTTCTGGCATCTGATTTTATGAAGCAAAGTTAAAATCACATTTCACAGGGGGAGACGGTGTCTTAAGGTGTTTCAGACTGAACTGATGCATGTAAATTAACGTCTGTAGCGCTCACACTCATACTCATTAGAGGTGGTCATGGCACAGTAGCCTGAAGGGGCCAATCAGTAAAGCCAGTATTTTAAAATTGCTGCTTTTCTAGAGAGTTGACGTGTGGAAAGAGAGTGGACGTGTATGGAAAATGGGACGGGGTGTATCCTGTGTGTTGATGTCATCACAGATTGATGCACTCAAAATGTAGTCAGTGCTGCCTACATTAAGTCTATGGCCAACTATGGCTTGATTCACACCACCTTCTTTGCAGTGAAAATGTAATCCCTCCCATTCATTTGAATGTGGGTAGTGCATCAAAGTTAAAAGTGATTCAGCTTTTGGAGAAACGTAACGTGATGTCACATTGCAGTGGTCAATCTCGTAATCAGCAATAAGACTGAAAGACGCCAGCAGTCCCAGGAACAAGTGATAGAGTTTCTCTCCACCGTCAAATATTAGAATGAGTACAGCTTGCGTACTATCCTACAAAGAAGAGTACTTGCTTTGTCTGTGTTTGCATGTGTCTTTTGTGGCAGTGAAGATACTACAGTAATGATAATCAAACAGAATTCTGCAGATCTTTTTAGCCAATGTAAACAAAGGTGGGGGATGGATGACTAGGGGAACAATGAGGAGTCAAACAAGGTTGAATGGATATGAAGCTTAGCCTAAGTTCAATCTGGAAGACTTTCCTTGTGCTATATTTGTTCACAATTTTCTTTCTATCCCACTGCTTCCTCCAATCAGCTGACTATGGGTACTCCCCCTTCTAGTTAGCCAATCAAACTTTGCCACGATCTCCTCCAGCCACTCATATTGCTGCTGCCAAACTTTAAATCTGTTCTCCTCTCTGCCTCTGTCAGCTGTCATTTTAGGTGGAATTGTTGTTGATGCACAGTGGTATTATACGCACCAGGCACCGTCTATTTCTGACACAGAGGGCAACAACCATGTATAAAGAGTGAAAAAGTCCACATAAAGCAGGCAAAAGGGGAGGTGAATGGCTTTCACAAACTCTGAACTTTCAGCCAGGAGCCCACTATTCATTTCCCCTTTGAGACCAAAAGTCAATAACTTTATTTTTAAAACAACATAGTATACTAGTATTTGTAGGATTCTACGGTAGTGATGTATGTCACATGACATATGTCATGTGACGACACATTACATAAGTCACAAGCGTCCTTCTTTTAAACCAAACCATGATGTTTTTCTATTCTGGGGCCCCTCTGCCTTTCCACAGGCCTACCAGAAAGCATCTTCCATGTGTCTAAATGGAAAGCATAAGGCGGAGAGAGCAAACCTCTCCGCCCCCCTGTGTGGCTACATGGAAAGCCTAAGGCAGGGAGAGCAGCAGCAAAGACCCCCTAGGAACAGAACAGAGCAGCATCAATGACAAACAGAAATGACACTGATAAGTCAGACACAGCATGAAAAGGAGGAGCTGGGGTGGAGGTGGGTTGCAAAGCGGCTTGCAGAGGAAGCAGCAACAGTAGGCAGGTCAGAGCAGTTTAAATAGGGTGCCTTGAATGAGATTTGCCAATTGGTTGCATAGAAGGAATCATGTGATCTATCAGCTGACTCCCTTCCATCAATCAGCTGATCTATTAGTTAGGCTGTTTGAGATCAACTGATGTAGCTTGGATGTGAGCTGAGCTTGACATCGTGTCCTATGCTCCTACGTTATGTACTATGCTCAATTTCCTGTGAAAACAGAAGTGTATTTGAGAGGACACAATTTATTTAACAAGCATACATTGACATGCTGTCCCTGCACATCCAAAGCTGACCCAGGAGGGTAGCTAGCACATCATTTATTGACATGTAGGTCGACTGACAAAGCAGCGGTATTTGACGAGTTGGTATGAGAACGTGTTGGATGTCTTGTGAATGCAGCCTATGAGATGAGACAATTATGTTGAATTTGCTCCAGATGTCCTCTAACCCATTTTTGAAATGCTTTGGTAAACTCGTGTGGCTCTCAGTTAATGATCGTTGAACCTTTTCAACTTGTACAGCATTTGAAACGATAGAGAATCAAGAGTTTTAGTGTCTCTGAAATTCCTCATTGATTAAGCTCTTCATCAGCAGAGAGCAGACAGATTAATGGAGAGAAACAGTCTGCGAGTAACATCTACAAAGTCAGATTATCTGGTCAGAGCCATGAAACAATGTTTAAGATAGCAGTAAGAAAAACTTGCTGTATTAATCATGTCGAATTGCTGAATGTCAAATTGCTAAATCTGCTCTATGTATCTGCATGATGACATCATATATTGAACAGCAGCAACCTGTGGTGTGCAGGACAGTAGGATCAGTGGCAGCCAGGAGCCACTACCAAGGTTGCCGGGCAGCAGCCGCTCGCTTATCTGGATGGACCTTAAAGGTCGAATCTGACTGCGCATTTCATTGTGACATTTAAAAGACGGTCATATGCTGGTTCATGAGAGTTCGAACCTAATGTTGTCCCTGAAATTAAACTGTCTGTGAAGACATTGGATACACAATACATTTGAGAGGCTTGTCAAATCTCTGACAGTTTACAAAACAACATGCTGAGTGGGGCAGCAGTAGCTCAGTCCGTGGGGACTTGGCTTGGGAACCTGAGGATTGTGGTTCAAGTTCCCATACGGACCTAGTACAGAGTGTGGACTTGTAGCTGAAGAAGTGCCAGTTCGTCTCTTGGGCACTGCCAAGTTACTCTTGTGAAAAGCTCCAAACTCCCAACTGCTCAGGGCGTTACAATATAAAACACTTAGTGTGCCTGAGCACGTATAAGCATATGAGCTCTGCTTGAGCAGAATTAAAATGCATGCGCATCCCCAGGCACGCTAATCAGCTGTGCATGAGACTGTACTGACGTGTTTTAAATTGTAATGTTTTAACAAAAATGCATGTGTTTGGGAAGTACCGAGCATATGGCTGGATTTGGATTACACTGCAGGGAGTTATGGGGGAGTTTGTAAATGGATGTTTTGATAAAGTATTGCTGTTTTCTTGCAGGTCCCCATTTACCCAATAAATCCCCCAATTATTCAAAAACTGTTCACCTTTGTTGGAGTCTCCATTCACCATGGACGCATGTGAGAAAAACAAAGTTTTCCTTACAATTTTACGGTAACAAGAGGTGAGTAACTGACATACAAATGGACATTTTGCTGGTGAAGTATTCCTTTAAAATACAGAACACAGAGAGTGAAGATGAACAGAGACACCAACAGTGCAGTCCCTCTTAGTGTCAACACAATACAAAGCAGATGACTGATCTTTTTCAACCCACACCAGTCCCTTGTTTTGCACCTTGGTTGTCAGCACCATCACAATTATTAACCTTTTTAAAGAAACCCTGGACACTCAGCTGCTGTGACATTTTGTAATGATGCAGTGATAAACCCTACTTAGGCTTAAGCCAGCAAGACAACAAGATCTTGCACTTGAGTTCAGAGACAAGACTAGACAATGGCTAATTTATATGCACATGCCACCAACTGGACAGGGGTGCGATTTGCTTAACATTAGGGTCGATCACTCTCAGTATTCTAATCTGTCAAAATGAAGGATGGCCTTCAGATTTTTCTGTCATTGTTAAATAAAACTCAGTCAGTGATGGAAAATACTGCGTTAATGTGACCTCTTTGTCCAGCTTCAATGGTCCAGTCCAGCAGCACAACAAAGAGGGAGCAGTCATTTTTAAATGGCTGATAGACTGAAGTAGGTTAATGACACTATTTTCATGCAGTAACTCTCACAAAAGCCGACGGTCTTAAAGCATGAAGCAGAGAATCAAACAAAGGCCCTGATCACCCAGATAGCGTTTTGCAGGTTGCAAAATGTGAGGTGCACCCCACTGACTTTTTTTGTTTGAACTGAATAACATAGTATAGTAGTAAAAAAAAAAAACCACCTGTTATGCCTTTTTATTGTTGCCAGGCAACTACCCTCATCACCTCCTTACTCTAACCTCCCCATGTAATTAATTTACTGCTCTTTTTTTTTTCATAGTAATAGGTAGCTAGTTTCTAAAATGTTCAGGCAGAGGGTACTTACTGTAGCTCTGGTTGAGGGTGAGGCTGACAGCAAGTAGTTTGTTGGGCACAGGGAAACTAAAATCTGTCTCTGTACGTGAGACCCTAAAAAAGAGGGTGGATCACAGGGAGTACCACAAGTTGGTCCAAGAGCTTCTCCTCCATGATGGCTACTTCTAGGCATATTTTAGGATGACTTGGGGCAGTTTGACAACCTGCTGTCTATCGTTGGGTTGTATAGCTCTGGGCAGGGGTGCCGAAAAGGGGAGAATAAGGAGAAGGATTCTAGGGGCCCATGATTGACAGGGGCCCAAAGAGGCCCCTAATACAATTATAATACTGACAAAATAATATGACACTCAGTAATAAACTTACAATCACACATATATTTTATTTACAATGTATTGGTAACACTAAGTTTATTTGTTTTGGAAACATTTCTCAATGCCAACCCCCTCTCTCCATTTACATACAATGGTTCAGTCCACCTGGTCCATTAGACAGCGGCAGAGATTAACTTTACACAGACAGTGAGTGGAGGCGGAGAGGGCAGGATGCCTCAGAAGTCAGGGAGCAAGGAAAGAAAAGAAGAAAAGCTCAGACAGGAGAAAGAAGCAAAGGGTCGACAGTTTGTCACCCAGATCTTTCATAGGCAAGGTGGGTCTGTTAGTGGTTCATGTGATGGAAAGTTCTGACATTAGCCTGTTGTCTCTTTCTAACTTTGTCCATAGTTTATAAGATAGCTCACTTTTCTCCCCATATTAGCTCATATTTCTGAAGAAAACTCTGGATTTATACATGTCACTGTTGTTTTAGTTAAATAATCAATGCAGGCAAACGTTTAGCTGCTCTGCTCAAAAAATGACGCATGTTCCGAACAGACACGTCAAGAGCAGCAGCAGCCATAGCAGCCGTCTGTCAGTCCCTCCCTGCCCCATCTGAACAAGCCCTGAGTTGAGGAAGGAGGTGACCAGCTGTGTGTTGAATTAATCGATTATTATGGAGAAAAAACATGAAAGAATAAAAAATCGTCCTGAAATAAAAAAGCCTATAGTCTTTATTTATTTCAGAACGACTGTAATGGTTTAAAAAGCATCAGCTATCACTGAAATATAATGTTTGGTCAGCAGTTTGGGACTCTCAGCCCCCTGCTTTGCAGTAGGAACAGAGAACATTTCTAGTGCGTGCAGACTGGGTGACTGCTCTCAATCCAATCAGAGAAATGTTTACCTTTTCTGGAAATCAGAAGATTAAATAGCAACAACCATATAACCTCATATATGTATTTTTTCACCACAAATCTAATGCCATCACCTGTGAGTCTACAGTTTTGGAGATAAATTAGACCTGCATGTGGGGCTACAAGAGGGAGACAGTGAGTAGTGGAGTATTGGTAGTAAAATCACATTTCCCTTTGTTATTTTTGGTCAAATAACATAAAACACCTTTACCTAAAACAAAATGTATTCATTGTATTTTCAGTGCTTCCCCTACCAAGTAACTGTCATGTTTTTCTTTTCACAAATATGGGAATGATAGTCAAAATATCATTAACATGCACAGTTTCATGTAAAGCAGTATCAAAATTTTCCGCTGGCCTCACGGCCGGCTATGGGTGGGCCCAGTAAGATTTCTTTTCATGGGGCCCAAAATCCCTGGCGGCGCCCCTGGCTGTGAGTATCCAGCAACCGCTACCACCAGTTTCTCCTCCATTGTTTACCAACTGTAAACTTGTTGTCGTGACCACCACAGAAGGCCCGCCTCTCAAACCATACGATTGGACAATGGAAAAAAAAAAAGTGACGTGGGGCGCCTTTCGGCTCAGAGTTGAAGTTTTTGCAACTTGAGGAATTCAGAGTGCTCCGACAATAATGCCAGGTACCTAGAGCCCAGAAACGTGAGGCATGTAGCAATGTAAAACAGTGAGCAAAAAGCTTCATTCTTCATTGCGACCATGAGGACAGTGAGGAGGTGGTCAGAGGAGGCTTATGAGACACTGCAGGGCTGTTTTGAGGTGACAGACTGGCAGGCACTCTGTGAGCCACACGGGGAGGACATTGACGGGCTCACAGAGTGCATCACGGACTACATCACCTTCTGTGTTGACACCACTGTCCCAGCCAGGACTGTCCATTGTTACCCAAATAACAAACCATGGGTAACAAAGGACATCAAAGCCATCCTCAACGCCAAGAAGAGGGCCTTCAGAGCTGGTGACAGGGAGGAGGTGAGAACGATACAGGGGGAACTGAAGGTGAAGATCAGAGAGGCTAAGGAGAGGTACAGGAGAAAGCTGGAGTGGAAACTCCAGCAGAACAATATGAGGGAGGTCTGGAGTGGAATGAGGACCATCACTGGCTTCAGGACCAACAACAACAGAGGAGTTGAAGGCAGCGTGGACAGGGCCAATGAACTGAATTAGTTTTTTAACAGATTTGACACTGCTGGTCCCGCCCACCCCCCCACTGACTCTTCTGCTGACTGTCTTGTGCAACCAACAGCCACTCCACCTTCCCCCACCCCTCCTGCTTACACCCCTCCACCCTCCAGTGTGAGCCCCCTTCACACCTCCTCCCCCAGTAGCCAGACTGACCACACTCCTCATCATGAAGACTACACCCCTCCTCCGCCTGACACCTCCACAATGTGCTTCACCACCGATCATGTGAGAAGACAGCTGATGAGACTCCACTCAAGTAAGGCTGCAGGCCCTGATGGTGTCAGCCCCAGGGTGCTCAAAGCCTGTGCCCCCCAGCTATGTGGAGTACTTCAGCATGTTTTCAACATGAGCCTGAGTCTCCGGAGGGTCCCCATGCTGTGGAAGACATCCTGCCTCGTTCCTGTGCCAAAGACGCCGCGTCCCAGTGGCTCCAAGGACTACAGACCCGTGGCATTGACCTCCCACATCATGAAGACCCTGGAGAGACTTGTCCTGGAGCAGCTCCGGCCCATGGTCCACCCACTCTTGGACCCCCTCCAGTTTGCCTACCAGCCCCGACTTGGAGTGGAGGACGCCATCATCTACCTGCTCAACCGCGTCTACGCCCAACTGGACAAGCCGGCGAGCACTGTGAGAGTCATGTTTTTTGACTTCTCCAGTGCGTTCAGCACCATCCGTCCAGCTCTACTGGGTGACAAGCTGACAGCTATGCAGGTGGATGCCTCTCTGGTGTCCTGGATTGTGGACTACTTGACTGGTAGACCACAGTACGTGCGCTTGCAACACTGTGTGTCAGACAGAGTGGTCAGCAATACCGGGGCCCCGCAGGGGACTGTCCTCTCTCCCTTCCTCTTCACCCTCTACACCACGGACTTCAGCTATTGCACTGAGACCTGCCATCTTCAGAAGTTTTCTGATGACTCTGCCATAGTTGGATGTATCAGCAAGGGTGATGAGGATGAGTACAGGGCTGCTGTGGATAACTTTGTCACATGGTGTGAGCAGAACCATCTGCAGCTCAACGTGGCAAAGACAAAGGAACTGGTGGTGGATTTGAAGAGAACCAAGACACCGGTGACCCCGATCTCCATCCATGGGGTCAGTGTGGACATTGTGGAGGACTATAAGTACCTGGGGGTCCACATTGACAATAAACTGGACTGGTCTAAGAACACTGACGCCCTCTACAGGAAGGGCCAGAGCCGTCTCTATTTTCTGAGGCGACTGAGGTCCTTCAACATCTGCCGGACTATGCTCAGGATTTTTTATGAGTCTGTGGTGGCCAGTGCTATCCTCTATGCTGTTGTGTGCTGGGGCAGCAGGCTGAGGGTGGCGGACGCCAACAGACTTAACAAACTGATCCGCAAGGCCAGTGACGTTGTGGGAATGGCGTGTGACTCTCTGGTGGTGGTGTCAGAGAGGAGGATGCTGTCTAAGCTGCGAACTATCTTGGACAATGTCTCACACCCACTCCACCATGTGCTGGTCGGGCACAAGAGTTCTTTCAGTGGGAGACTCAGACCACCAAAATGCACCACTGAGCGCCACAGGAAATCATTCCTGCCTGTGGCCATCAAACTGTACAACTCCTCCCTCTGAGTTGCCCTTGGACTGTTTCAACACTATCACCAACTCATAATAAATTATTACATATTTATTCCTAAATAATCCGTGCAATAACTGACTACATTGTTCAGTCTGTATATAAGGTTCCTGTATATATTGTAAATTATGCTGTGTGGTCTCTACATATATATTTTGTAAATTATGTTCTTATATTTATATTTCTTATATTTTTTCTTATATTTTTACTTCTGTTTGCACTATATCTTCTTTCTGCACTTGTTTGCACTATATCTTCTTCTTTTACACTTGTAAGGAGCACCTGTAACAAAAACAATTTCCCCTGGGGATCAATAAAGTATTGCTGATTCTGATTCTGATTCTGATTTAAAAAAAAAATTAAAAAGCCACCTCCAGCTGCTAAAACACTTTCTGTGTGATTGGGACCTATGACACTTTAGTCACATGTTTATATTATGTTTATTGAAAACATGACTGAATGTACATTCGGCAGTTATTTTAATGTTAAAATTAATGTAAAATTTTAGGTTTGTTTCTTTCTGCTTAGGAGAAAAAAGACTAAGATTAAGGAAGTAGCCAAGCTGGGCTTTTGGATGGATTGTGTTTGCCTCTCTGATTCATTGAGTAAATATAACAGACGTTTACAGATGGAGTCAAAGTTGGACAACAGCAATGTAAGTGTGTGAGCATAAGCCCTTTATTCCTGTAGCTCCATAACATTCAATCAAGACCATTTTCACCTAAGAAAGTCAGTCAGTCTGGACTCGGTAAAGAACAAGAAGTGAGGATCCACTGCTCAGACATAAAAAGGAGGCGAGAGGATTTCATTTTTTGATATTTTTTACAGTGCGGGCTTTTTGACAAAGGCCCAGCACTCGCAGAGATTAATAGGATGATAATTTGCCATTAACAGCTTGATCCCGTGCACCAGCTGGTCTGGAGAAGCACCAAATAGCCTCCGTCTCATCCTAAATATCCGGCTGGGCTGCGCACAACAAACTGTTGAGAGGACAGTGGCCAAGCGGCGCTTGACCAGGCGGCGTGCTGCTCAAATTATTCACCCACAAACACACACAAACACTGACACAAACACACATATACATACACACACACACAAACACACACACACACACTAATGATTGTGTGTTGTCAGTCAGAACAGCTTTCAGTTTCAGCCTGTGTCCCACGTCAGCCAAATTATAAGCAGAATCACTGCATGTTATAAATGTGTAGTCAACTCTGGACATTGATGTGAGGGAAACAGTCAGTCGTACTCTGATCTGCTTACAGGCTTTTGTCACTTGGACACATAAAATGTTCAAGTGTTGCAGCCCAGTAAGCACTGCCAGACATCCAGGTTAAGGATTATAACAGGATATTTTTGAATTAAACTATTAATTGTAACAGAATTGCTATGACCAAAATAATTTTGGTCTCAGGGTTCAGCTTTGGTTTACAAAGAAAACAAAGCCAACATATTAGCTTAGACTTCCTACTCTTCCTAAAAGGTGGGACCTTCTATAAATCATAAATAAAACAAAATTTCAATGATTTGCCAATCCTTTTCAAGCTATATTCAGTTGAATACAGTACAAAGATTGATGATCTTAAATATTCAGACTAATAATCTGTATTGTTCATAGACACATTTTGAATTTGATGCTCACAACACATTCTAAAAAAGTTGTGACAGAGGCAACAAAAGACTGAGGAAGTTTTTGAATGCTCAAAAAACATGTGTTTGGAACATTCCACAGGTGAACAGGTTAATTAGTAACAGATGACTGGGTATGAAAGGGTCGTCCTTGAAAGGCCAAGCTGTTGATGAGCAAGGACGTTGTACGGTTCACAACTTTGTGAAAAATTCTGTGGGCAAACAGTCCCAACAGTTTAAGAACATTTCTCAATGCTCAGGTGCATCCCTGCACATACGGGGCAAGGCTGAAAATCAACACTGAATGCCTGTGACCTTCAACACCTCAGACAGCATTGCTTTAAAAACCAACATGACTGTATGAAGGACAAGACTACACGGGCTCAGGAACACTTTAGAAAACCATTGTCAGTAAACACGGTTAAACGCTGCATCTAAAAATGCAAGGTAAGACTCTACCATGCAAAGTGAAAGCCATATATCAACAACATCCAGAAACACCACCGGATTCTCTGGGCTCAAGCTCATCTGAGAAGGACTGACACAAACCCCCCCCTCCCAAACTCATCAACAGGTCACGCCTCACTTCAACTTCACTGATATAAACTCAGTTCGTCTGTGGAGGAGGAGAGAGCAGTCGGGTGCGTTGCTCAGAGCCAAGGGTGTAGGAATGAGTTTTACACTGAGGGGGACACATATTCAAAACCTGACAGATCTGTAAATGGTTTGAGCAGAAATATGTCATATATTAACTACACTGCCTCGCCCTCTCTAACGTCAGTTGCCAGCTGAACTTCATCTGATCTCTAATATGAAAGCAGTTGACATGAATAACGTATAGAAAAATACTGATGGGAAAGTCAAGAACAAGGGAAAAACACACAGACAGGCTAACTGCTTTCCAGATATTGGAGGTGTGTACTCCTTTTCAAGTTACCAGGGGTGAAAGTAGTTTCAAATTTTTGCCGGTATTACCAAAACCTTCAGTGCTTCACATTGTTCACCTCTCCTCGCTTCATACATTTTTAAAAAGCAAAGTAAAAAACCAAATCAAACAAATAAAAACATGTCAATATTTTTACTGTACCTGTATGAAATAGGAAGAAATTAGAAACACTTAACAACGTGTATAGTAAAATATTTGTTTTAATGTTTAGGGTGCTGGCATGTATGAAACCTTGATGAACACTTAAAACCATGCATGTCATTTTTTTTCTTTTTCTCTTTACCTATTGTGGAAAAATGAAACGTCCCAGTACAATGAATCAAACGCACCCCAACCGCTGTGTTTTGGAAGTAGACCCGCATGCGCAGTCACGTACTGCTGAGAGTGGAATCCCCGATTGTTAGCTTACACGCAGCTTGTTCAAGCTGTGTTGTTGAAATTAAACAAAATAACATGGAACATATCTACTTATTATGCTACTGATTTTAATTGGAATATTTTTTGATGAACTGAGTGACATTTAACGGAGCATTGCACGTCTCTGGCTGGGCTCATAGGAGACCAGCGGACTCTCTCCCAGGGGAGGGGCTGGGGGAGAGAGGGAGATGTGCGGGTGAGGCGAAAACATAGCACGGATGGTTCAGAAGCAATTCGGAACGAGTTAAAAGCAATTAATAAACAGACAAAATGGTGTTTAAAACTGCATATATTGCTAGCAGATCTATTTTCTGGTCTAAAGTGCGGCCGCTCTCTCCTCTTCCTGGTACTGCCTACCGCCACTGAATCATTTCGTGGTACACAGTACCGGACCGTACCAGCTTACTTTAACCCCTGCAAGTTACATGGGTTAATAGAAAAAACTTGTTTTACAAACACCTTAAATATTTAGTGTCAAATCACTTTATTCTGTTATTGGAAAGTCCGTCATATTTTCGCCAGCCAACGTTAGCTAGTAACGTTAATAGTAACAATGTTAAAGTTCACCTAGCAAGAGTGTACAAGTTAGATGTTGAGTCACAACGCCAGCTTAAAATCAACAAGTCTAGACATAAAATATGATTATCCTCCTGGACAAAATTATTACCAACTCACATTTCCTTTCTTTCTTGTCTCCCCCCGGTTCCTACGCCCTTGCTCAGAGCTAACTCTCACAGGCGCAGTGACACAGAAACACAGTTAAGGTTGTCAGATCCCTTAAATCCTGTCTTCATCACCCGTTTCAACCGCCGTTTACACCTGCTGAAGCTGTACTCTCCCAGATCACTTCAATTCAATTCCACTCCGCCACTCAGTCAAACTCGGAAGCCTGTCACTCTCCACAACCATGCAGCAAGCAATGCAGCAGCCGTTAAGCCGGACTGGAGCCGAGTCTGACTGGACTGGACTGACCTGACACCATGACATGACGTTGTGAGTGATGAAATTGTTTGTATTGTTTGTTAGAGTCATGGACGAAATTTTGATTTTAGAGGTGGGGGGGACACAAGTATTTTTAATAAAACTCAAACTCTTTCACTGTGTTTACTGTGTTTTCTAGCAGTTCTTCATAGTTTTCTTATGCTTTTGCTGAAGTAAAGGATCTGAGTATTTTTTCCATCACAGGTCAGTGATCAGTGCCTCAGTGACTCTCTATGGCTCAGTGAATACAGTGTTTTACTTATGGCGGCCCGCCACATTAAAACAACACGATTTTCTATTTTTGGAGCTGCACACCTTTCTCAACGCGTCCAGAAGGGAACTCTTGATTTGCAAAACTCTCGCGAGATTTATATCAGTTGTTTCTCTTAAAACAATCAAACTCGCGCGATCTTTCGCCGATCCTGGGTTCCCTTCTATACACGAACCTCTCTGTCTTTCTGTCAAACTCAGCAGGCTGTCTGTGAACAGCATGATGTTACACTCTGCTGCGTTTCACAAACAGAGATTTTATTTGAATCTTTTATTTGGACATTCAGGTAAAGTTTGTGACAAATTTGGGCATTTTTAATTTTTTTAATCCGAGAGGAAGGCAGTATTAGTGATCAATCTGCCCTCATCCTCCCTCACCTGTTCGCTCTGCTGTGAAGCTCTGACAGTTTCTGACAGAAACAGACTCCCCTGTTTAATGTAAAGGCCTCCTTATACACCTCGCTGTCTGTGTACTGTGTGTGTGTGTGTGTGTTTGTGTGTGTGGTGGACGACCTGCATTGACACAGAGGAGAGACGCTGCAGCCGTGATGATATCAAAACTTAAACGTCGGAGCTTATCAATACTCTAGTCTTAATAATTCACCCGTTTAATACCTAATACCGCATTTCAGTACCCATCCCAACGAGCAGAACACAGTGCGCTGTAGTGCGACTCGGTTCCCATCGTTCATGCTAACGAGCCGTTCAAAAGAACCGTTAGAAGGGGGTATATGCAAGGCTGACTGAAAAATAAGTGGGTATACGCCGTATACCCTCGACTACACCACTGCATCTTGCTGACATGACCCAGGCAGAACAAACGTCCAACATGATGTTCAACAACTTAGCCTACAGGCAGAGGCAGATTACCGGGAAGCTCGAGTCGGGAACTCCTCTCTCCAGGGCAACGAGCAGACCGGTATACAAATCTTGGCGGTTTGCAACCTCATTGAGTGACGGGGGCGATGGCCAATCACACAGAAACGGCAGAGCCAATCGAGGAGCGTGTGGGCGGTCTAAACAGGCTTCAGCTTTAGCGGCCGTTTTCCGCTTGGTCCTAGTGCCTGACGCGTCTCTGTTTAATATAGCGTAACATTTTCTTTGGACGGTAAAAACTGCAGGGGACAGAAACGGCGTTTAGAAAAAGTGCAGGGGACATGTCCCCTACGTCCCCCCCTAAAATTACGTCCGTGGTTAGAGTGTTTATATTTATTGTGAGGCAGAATTGACCATATATTTTGTTAAAATAATAATAATATGATAATATAATGATAGTATGCTAAAAGATCACTAAGTAGAATTAATGTTTTTTTAGGGGTTCCTTTCATGAACAGAAAACAAAGAAACTGTGAAAAGGAAAAACCTAGAGTGAAATTTTGTGTGGGATTTTGAGTTGGACTGAATTTTGTTCTGAATTTCAGGACTGTGGGAGTTTGAGTTTTAATTTATAAGAGAATACATGAAATTACCATTCAGTTTAAAAGCAGTGTGGTGTTATTTATAAAATGTGTCTTTCAATGTAAGGATGCATATTTTTTCAAAGTGTATGTCCTTTGTTAGGTTTGGTTGTGAGGTTTAAAACTGTGACGATCTTACTGACCTAAAACCTTAGATGCCAGGAGAAGGACCTGGCTGGCACCCCAAACAAAATACATCAAAATCAATCCTTGAAAAACCGAACTGTCACAATCTGTGAGGGCTCCATTAACACAGAAAGGTACACACTGGTTTTGGAGCAACATATACTGCCATCCAGATGACATCATTTTCAGGGACATGACTGCTTATTCCAGGAAGACAATGAGACACATTCTGCACGTGTTCCAATAGCGTGACCTCGTAGTAAAAGAGTGCAGATACTGGACTGACCTGCCTGCAGTCTTTGGACTGTATTCAATAGAATATTGGTTGTAGAGAATTTGCAAATCATTGCATTCTGCTTATTTTTTAAACATTTTTTATTAACTACTTTTATAGATTTGTTGTTTGTACTTCAATGAGTCCTTTATGTAGGCATAAATACATCTATCAGATGGCACTAGAAGGCAGAGTCAAAAGTTTCTGAAAAAAACAAATGAGGTGACAGTAGAGGAGGTCGTCATAATGTTCCTTTTAACAGAGGCAGGGTTGTAGATTGTGCTAGTCTATGAGGCCATTAAATACAATACGTAGATTAATTTATTACGTTTAGCAATTTTTATAAATGTCATCTCATCTGGTTGTATCTCGCTTGAACTACACTACACTGACCCAATGATCTCTGGTGGTACTGCTCTGTCTTGTCTGTATCTGCAAGCTTTCAGAAAACATGCACAAATACAGATAAAACCAAACGCAGAGTACAAACAGAAGGCCCCATCCATGTCTGTATGTTGTTGAACCAAAATTAGCCTTAAGATGTGTCCCCAAGTGATGGAGCCAATCAGTCTAAAGAATGTTCCAGGATACAGCGTCCCCAGCTATATCAATGAATGCACTGGTTGAGATTAAAAAAAAAAAAAGAAGAAGAAGCAACTAAATCCAAAAGTACAATTAAATCATTCCACAACCAGAAACCATGAATAACCAGAACCATCCAGAAACATGGACGATTATAACACAGCAGCCTACAATGTAAGACGAGGCAAAAAAAAAAGACTAAATTAAAATGTACAAGTTGAAGGAGCTGACAGGATTGCATTTTTTTGAAGTTATAATATGTATGATTCCATGTGGCAAATTAATGATTGATTGATTGATCGATTATGCCACAAACAAAGCTAACCAAAGCTAATGATAGCTACTGCTTTCAAAAATACTGCTTCCAGTAGAAAAGGAGAACTGTGTGTGGATGACTGTGGTGTGAATACAAAGTTTTAGAAGGCAGGGTTTGAAACACAGGCAAGCACTCCAAAATACAGGAAAAACAATCACAAACACTTGGAAAAGGTCTCAGTCAAAGAAACTACAGAATGGTCTGAGAAACACAGGAAACCAGGAGGACTTATGGCAACAACGCTCACAGAAACAACAAAGACGAACTGTCCAGGAGAGAAGAGACCACGCAGACTAAATACATAAAGAGAGTAAGGTGATCGGACACAGGCTGAACAGATGAGGCGGGGCAGGCAATCACCAAGGTGGGAAAACATGTCATCAACAAAAAGTCTCTGGGTGCAGAGCACAATAACTGCCCAACCTAATAAAGATGGATTAATTATTTAACTGCGCCTTTAAATCTGTGATAAGTTTAGTTGAAATGAATGTGATAAATGTCGAACTATCAACTGTTTTTTTTTTTTTTAAATTGCACTTTAAATAACACTTCAATATGAGTAAGGACGTATTCTACTTAAAGCGCTAATTCGAGCTACTTTAGGCAGTCTGTCTGCCTACACGCTACACAATAAGGCTGTACATATTTACACAGTGTTGCGCAGTGGAACACACGTCTGACAGAGAAATATCAGCATGAGCACACTGCTAAATGTCAGTGTATTTAATTAAATCCCACTAATAGAGAAGTGATTATGGAGACATTGTTCTCAAGCTGCCGAAAAACCAAGCAGCACCAACAGTCATGTTAACCTTTTACTGATTTATTCATTTTAAGTGGAAGTAGACAACTTATTATGGATCCCACTGTGGGCTGTGTTAGTACTCGTAACGTTGATGCGCCAAGTTCAAAGGCGGTTATTACAAAGAAGTAATGGTTAGGGAGATAAACCAATCTCAGATACTCTTTGAGATTAAAGTGGTGAATTTACAAGAAAAAAAAAAACTCACAAATGTACTGCCAGAAAGTCAGGTGATATTGTATAAAGTCCACAGAGGGCAAAAAACAGTGACTGGGTTTGGCACAGGACTTTCATACAGGAGACTGGGCTTTGAGTCCTGTTTTTTTAGACTTAGTTGATTTATTATTTTCACTTCTTAGGGTGTATAATGACACCCAGCCCATCGACTTTGCCCTCTGTACTGGACATTTTGTCCACATGCATCTCCTTTTACTGTTTTGAGCTACTCTGTCACTCCCAGTGAAACTGTAAAGAGGACATCATGAGCTTCCAGTTATATACCATGTGATAGGACGGTATACTGGGAACCTCTTCTTGTTTTTCATCTAACACTACTACAATACTCATATATCTTTTTGTTTATTCAGATGTTAGGAATGGGTGGCATGGTGGTCTAGTGGTCAGCACTGTCACTTTACAACAAGAGGGTTCCTGGTTCAATCCCAGGAGGGAGCCCTTCTGTGTGGGGTTTGCATTTTCTTTTTTTCATGTTCTTCTTTTCTCTGGGTGCTCCGGCTTCCTCCCACAGTCCAAAGACATGCAGGTTAATTGGTGACTCTAAATTGTCCGTAGGTGTGAATGTGAGTGTGAATGGTTGTCTGTCTCTATGTGTCAGCCCTGTGATAGTCTCTCATTGCACCCCATCCAGGATGTACCCTGCCTCTTGCCCAGTGTCAGCTGGGATAGGCTCCAGCCCCCCCACGACCCCCAAGAGGATAAACGGTTACGAAAATGGATGGATGGATGGATGGATGGATGGACATATTGGGAATGATAAAGCAGCTAAATGCACACTGAGTAAATAAACTTTAGCAGAATAGCTGAATAGACCCTAAAGTGTTAGCATTATATTTCAACATTGCTGGGATTCCCACGAATATACAACCAAGAATAATTGCATTGTTGGCTATGGATATCATTATAAATATCAATATATTCACCTTTAAGCATTTACACACAGCACTAAACAAAGGTAGTATAAGTGCATGACATGAAAAATGGGAGAGGAAGAGCGTAGTCTTAATTTGAATCACAAGAAACAAAACTGAACAGTCTTCCTTGAAGTTCATCTCTAATCTGTGTAGTGACCATAAACCTCTGAGGGCAGCGGCCAGTAGTGATGGCTGAATGAAGCCTCGTGAAGCCTTTTTTTTTTTTTATTCGGAGCCCATTAGATGGCGCTCTTGGTTTCAAGAGAGAGGCTAAAGGAATAGAAATTCAGTGTGCTTTCAACTTTTTGTTGAACAAAAAGCGCCATCTAGTGAGCTCATAAAATAAAGAAAATGCTTCATGAGGCTTCATTTTGCCATCACTAGTGGCCAGTATGTTTCAGGGGTTTCTGTTTAACCAGAAGATATCTGGGCCAAGACTTCTTGCGTGCGCCGGTCATTTGGGCAATTCTTTATAAACAGATATATGCATATGACTGCTGATACATTTAAAAAAAAAAAAGCTAATGAAAAGCTAAATCATTGCCATTTAGTCAGCAGGTTGAGATTGCATTTTGGCCAATGCACTTGCCTTTATTGCTCTGCTGACTGTTTGCCTGCTGCTCAAGCATGACTGGTCACCTACAAATGGAAGCCAGGGGTCTCATTTATAAACAATGCCTACGCACAAATCAAGGCCTGAAAGAGGTGTACGTCCCTTCCCATGCAAAAGTTGTGATCTATAAAAACAGACTTGATGGGAGAAACTTTAACCTGTGCTTAAAAACATTTTGGGGAAGGGAAATTGGCAAAGCAGATGGTAAGGTGGAAGCCCTATTGTAGAAACTGTTGGATATTTTTTGGTACACACATTTTTGGCTTTTGTGTGTAAGTACATTATTAGTATGGACCCTATGCATTGTTCTATAAATGAGACCCCAGAACGCCAATACCCAAATCTTGTACTGTTACCAAGGATATTATTCATGCATATGCAGATATCTGTGTATAGAGATTACTGGCATCAGCCATCTGCTCCTTTATCTTGTGCACTGTAATTTAGTCCTTTTTTTTTTTTTTATGTCCTTTTACATCGTCTGCTGCTGCTTTATAATTTTCCATGTTTCCAGATGGTTCTGGTAATCCATGGTTTCTGGCAGTGGAGTGCTTTAACTATCCACACATCTCACCCTCAAAGGGCAGCATGGTACCTCTTTCCAAACATGGCTGTGCCACACTGCCGCCACCATTAGCAGTGTCCATATCTTCCCATCTTCCTTAATGTTTATTGATGTTTACATTTAAAAAAGTTCTGTCAAAATGAGGCAAATTAACTTGTAATGCAAATGACAGGCAAACTCATTATTATGCAGTTATGTGGGCTTTTTGTCATACATTATTGCCTTTGGTTACTGGGGATGTCTACTGTTAGCTAACAGTTTGCACAAAGGTTGATGCACTTCCTTTGTGACATAAATAAAGCCTTTATTTTCCTGTTGTACTCAGTGTCAGACAGAATTGCAGAATGAAGGTGAGGCTTCCAGGAAACAAATCTAAACACTGATGTTGTCATTTTTCTATAACTGTTACATTGTGCAATAACATTTACTTCATAATAATAAGTTAGAGCAAAAAAACTTGTCTATTTCCTCTTTAAATTAATTTGCAGTTTTATCATGGATGCAGACAGTATTGCACAATTACAACACCATCACTGCAGTGAAATAATTAACTCTCCTGGTAAACATTCATTAGTGGGAAAGTGAAAAACAAAAAGAGGAGGAAATCAGTGACAGCTGAGGAAGGGAAAAAAATGTGTGCAATTAACTGAAGTTTTGTGAAAGATGAAAAACATTCACCCTCCCGTAGAAGTTTTAATGTTTCATTGTTTTACAATACTGAATCAAAGAAGATTTAATGATCAGTAGAAAAAAAGTCTATCAACATAAAAACAGAACAGGGTTCTAAATAAAATACAAATGTAAAATGCAAAACACACATTTGCTTCACTAAATCATCACTGGTGCAGCTAATTGGTTTTAGAAGTCACATAATAAGTTAAAAGGAGATCACCTGTGGTGCTTAATCCTCAGCAGATTTGATTGCAGTGTGTCTTTTGCCTTTTGTTGGTGCATTGCTGCATGCCTTATAATGTTACACCACCTGTAGATCAGTCAAATAACATGAATCCATTGTCAGGAATAAGCATCACATCCAGTATTTATTATTTTATTTTATTTTACTTTTACCTCTAACATGTAAAATACAGCATCTTTACATGTAAGGCTGTGTATTTCATGGTCATATACCTATTTTCACTTATAGGAAAAAGGAAGTAAAAAAAAATAAAGAGAAGAGGTGAAAAGGTGGTCGATGTCTGAGCAGACTGAGTGAGCCTCCCAGCTGCTTTGTGTAACAACAAGAGCCCCAACAAGAGCTCTCCTTACTGGTCCTCGGCCAGCTGTGATCAAATAACTGGAAGTTAGAAGATCTCATCAATCCACAGCTAATGGGCCATGGAAGGTGCTACAGAGACTCTTATCACACCGGAGATGGAACTTAAGGATTTCTGGGTTCATGCCCAGCCAGGGAAGGCTATTTGGCTTCAATTTGCATCAACGCGTGCCCCCATTCAAATGAAGGATCATATTTCACCACAGCAGGCTCAGAAATAGCTGAAAAAGTAGCTGAGACTGACAGTGACTGATTCCCCCATGAGTGATTTACCCCTAAGATGAAAGATTTACCCAGAATCTCTGCCTGTTTCATCAAACTTTTAAGTTCTAACTTTAGAAGAGCTGGGCTCGAAGCCCAGGAGTGACTAACATTTACTCTAATGCATTCTAGGCCAGATTTCAACTACAGATTAGTCACCTCTGTGCTGAGCTACAAATTCAATTTTAGAAATGAACCAAGAGCTTTATGGCACAAATAATGTGGTAAAATCAGGACGCCTGTGAGGGAGGATAAAGGACCAACAGGTAATGCAAAGGTTAGAGAAACTGAGGACAAGCAGAAAACTAGAATTGCCACTTCATGATTATATGCCTTTCGAAAACCAGTCAAGTTGTGATTACAGTTTACATCTGTGTCTGTGAAAACATGGATGCTTTACGCACATCTCCCCTCTACCAGAACAGAAGATCTTTTCAATCAGCACAGTTAAGGTGGGCAGGATTAGTATCACCAATTCAGTATCTGACCAAATGTCTCCCCTTCTGTTCATGAGCTATGAAGTTGACTGATGGCCTAAAAAGTTTTTTCGCAGAACATTATGATGTCATGAAGAAGGTGACCTTTGACCTTTTGGATATAAAATGTACTCATTTCATCACTGTAACCTTTGAGACATTTGTGTTCACTTTTGTCAAAATTAGCATTTGGATTCTTAAATTATGGCCAAAAACATGTTTTGTGAGGTCACAACCACATTTGATCACCAAATTTTAATCAGTTCATCCTCAAAGTGGATGTTTGTGCCAAATTTGAAGAAATACACCTTCTTGAGATATTGCATTCAGGAGACTGTGATAGAGGCAAGGACAGAGTGACCTTCACCATTGACCACTAAAATCTAATCAGTTCATCCTTGAGTCCAAGTGGACATTTGTGCCAATTTTGAAAAAAATTCCCTCCAGGTGTTCTTGAGATATTGCATTTATGAGAATGAAGCAGCCAAGGTCACAGTGACCTTGAACTTTGACCTATGACCACCAAAATCTTATAACGTCATTCTTGAAACCAAGTGAACATTGGTGCAAAAAAGAAATTCCCTCCAGGTGTTCTTGAGGTATTGCATTCATGAGAATGAGACAGACGATCAATCCAAAAACATAATGTCTCCGGCCTTGCTAATGCTGATGCATACAAAACGTTTATAATCATGAGAAGCTGAAATAACATTTTCATGATGAGCTCATTATGTACATACAATCTAGGGCAACATAGTAAATGTATGGTGTATATTTCTTTTCAAATTTAATAGTGAAATAGGTTTCAATGCCAAAGGACTTTAACAGAAGATATTTAATCATTTGATGACCAAAGGCAGGTCTTGGCTGTCCAGATATTTGTTTTTACCCATCTTTGTAAAAGGAAATGATGCAGCTTTTCTGCACTATTGTGCCAATTAACAGAGACATTTTTAGTGTTCTGGGACACTTTTTGGTAGATTATCAAGAAAACCACCTTAAATTCAAAGGACTACCTTGAGTATTTATTTTAGAACTTGTTATGTATCTTGCTGTATTTCTATAAAAGATGAACTGAAAAATGTGTTGCTAAAGCTGCATTCACACCGGACCTTTTACTTTGTTGCTGTCGCTCATATCGCTCCTTTGTTGTTGCTCAGTCGCTCAGCTGCAGTCGCTTGTCAATTTGTCACAATTCGCCTTGTTGTTTTGATAACGTCATTCAAGCGAGACGCTCTTTTCTTCCTTCTTCCTTCTTCCTTTCGTTATTGACCGGTACACAGAGCCCACACACACAGACACACAGGCACACAGAGCACAGAGCCCTGCGGCAGCCAATCAGCGTTGAGCGACAAGCAACTGACAACAAGAGAAAGAACGTTGACTTGGGATTTCTCAACTCGAGCGACGAGCGTTTTTTCGCTCTGTCGCTCAGAGCCCGAGCACTTTTTCGCCCGAGCGAATAATCGCTCAGTCACCCGTTTGCATTGACCTAATATGTAAACGCGTCGCCAGCGACAAAAATAAAAGGTCCGGTGTGAACGCACCTTAAGTAAAATACTTAAGAAACTTTGGACCTTCAAAACACATCAAGAGTCCCTTCATCACTCCAATAACATGTTAAGGTAAATAAGACAGTCATGTATGATTTTTAAATGGTTAAATCCATTTATCAGTTATATCACTGATTCAGTAAATCATTAATGTAACTCATGTATTCATCAACAAAAAATTGGGATTTGACCCTTTTTTTTTTTTGATGTCCCATTTTACCTGTCTCCACCCTACAGTTGCTATCACCCATCTTATGAAAATACTGATGTATTCAGTATTAATTGTTTAGCTATGGCAAAGTGTGCAAATTCATTTTTCATTAGCACATGCTAGTGTCTAATTTTAAAAGATGCAACATCCCTTACGTTGCTATGCTGATTACATGCAGTTGTACTTTCCCTAAAAACAGCACACTGTTTTATTTGTAATACCTGAACAGCGAATATTAGGAAAAGTAAAAATTGAACATTTCTTCTCCTGCCTCAGACTTCAGCAGTATGTAAAAAATATAACAACAAAACTTGATAAGTAAATCATAATTAAATATACATTTCATACCAACTTTCAATAAATATCTACATAAAATATATTCACGAGTGAATGTCATCATTTAAAGACGCATGCTTAACTCAGGGAGTGGAAAAAAGAGCATTTCAGTGGTCACATGATAACAGTTTCTCATAGAAGTTTTATATATTTTACTTTATTTTTGTTTTCATCTGTTTAGTTTAAGTTAGTCTTGTTTTTTTCTGTTTTTTTTTATTTTGTTTTTTAGTTGATTGTTTCAAACACAAAACCACACAAAGGATGTACTTCTCCAAGGAACATCCACCCCATATTGAGTGACAACACAAAAATAACAACACAACATATAACAATCTCAGTACCCAGCAGTGTATATTATACAGTAAGTCCAGTGCATATTAGTGCCCAGTATTCTCCCAAAGTCCAACCCAATAAAAACCGAAGTAATCCAACGCAAAATTCCACACCCGGTTTTCAGTCTCTCTCCTCTTCAGTTCTCAGTAACTTTAACAAAAAAATGATTCCGTTCAGTTCATAACACAAATGTAGCTCAGTTAGCCCCAAAAACTCAAAATGGAACAATAAAGAAGAGTTAAAAAAAATCAGGTTGACTCACAGTCTGTTAGTTCTCTGTTAGTTTAGTCCGTCCATCAAAGTCAGTCCAGTCCAGTCAGTTGATAGAGTGTGGAGGATATTGACCTGCTTCTGGCAAGTAATCCAGAGACGGTGAACCTTTCTTTGGAGTGGTTGATCGGAGGATGGCTATGTTGAACAGCAGATAAAATGTGAAAGGGATTAATGGCCTAACTTTGTTTATGGTACCACACAATGAGCATGGTACGCTGACACACAGACTCCCTCCCCTACGCTTCCTCTCTGCCCCGTCATGAATGAAGGATATAGGGAAGGTGAATAATGGAGCGATCAGATGATGAATCGCTGAGTAGGTGGGTGTGATTGTGGGAGTTCTTGGGGTCTGTATGCGGGGGTGCAACCTTATGGAATACTACAGGTTGTCACTATGTCCAGTTGAAATTGGTGCACCAGATAGAATGACAGCACACTGTGTCCATGACAGTTGCTCCCAGTGGACGTTACTAGAGAATAAAATGGAAGGTCAACTGTTTATGTCAACGTGCATGTTTTGCTTGTGTGTTTGTAGCTGTTGATCTGGTAACATTGCGTGAACAATCAGTTGTGGTCACTATGGCCACTGGTTTTGGTATAATTAGACATTTTATTTTAATCTAATGTTTTACCATCATCCAGTAGATCTCCATGACAAAATTAATTGGAGCTGCAACCTGCAGGTCTCTACATGATCTGAATTCTGATGGTGACTGAAGATGTGAATATAAGATATTCTGTAATCTGTCGAGTAAATTGAGTAAATTGACCCCAATTCATACAAAAAACCCTTCAAACTCAAAGTTAACATACGCTGCTATGCTGCAATCCCCCACAGTGACAGAGGTCAACAGGACCGCCAGCTCGAACATGATGAAACAAGTCCTCCACTCTCTCTCACCCACGCCCTATCTGATCTTCTACCTCTTATCTGCTAATGAAGGCTTGTAGAGTGAGTGCAAAGTGAATACCTCATTAACGCAATTATGCCAAAATAACGAACTGGTGTCTGTATGTGTGGGCAGCAGCAGAGCGGAGGGCAGACCGGACGCATGCTGGATGGGAACATATGGTCCACAGTAGATGGGCGTATGGATACATATGCAAGGAAATGGGCAACCTGCCAACAGCTGCAATAAAGAGGCGAGCTGACAGCAGCAGGCCACAGAGGAGATGCTGCAAGCACAAAGAGCTACACACTCATAAACACACTGAAAACACACAGACAAAATACAGCAATTACTGGACAGAGATCCATCTGCACATTTTACATATATTAATGAAGCAATGACAAATGTCCAGGTTCCATGTTATCCTGTTCATGACAATAATGCCTGCATGGTCTCTCAGAAATACATAAAATGACCACGACCTCTTAACACTGTCAGCACGTAATTGTAACACATTGTCTGCCACCACCATGAAAAAGATGGCAATGGAAAGTCAATTAGGTTCCTTTGTCGAAATAGACACATATATTCCCTGGTTCAACATGGAGCAGTGGGTGGTAGTCAATGTTATGACCCCATAGATATAAAAGGCAAGAAAGTCAGTATGCAGAGATGAGGGGTCTCATTTATAAACATTGCATACGAACAAAACAAGGCCTGGAAGAGGCGTATGCCACTTCCCACTCAAAAGTTGTGATCTATAAAATCAGAATTGATGGGAGAAACTTTGACTGATGCTTAGGAACATTTTGGACGTAAAATTCCCGACACAGATGGTGAGGTGGGAGCCTATTTGCAGAAATTGTCAAATATTTTTTTGACGCACACCATTTTTGGCTTTTGTCTGTGTAGCATTCTCGGTTGATTAATGGTCTACTTCTATGACTGATGGTTCATGAAGCTTTATTTTCCACAATTTCTCTCCAAACGTACCATGAACTCACAATAAGAGCTACAATGAAACAAAACGAAAACAAAATATTACATTTCTTTCTTAACGTAACAAACTGTAGGCGCACTGAGCTAACAGCAACGTAGCATCTTTGTTAGTGTACACCTGCTCATTTAAATTCACAGCAACTATTAAAAGGAGTTATTAAGTAACACAATATTAAACAGAATACGTAATAAAATGTAGACAAACCTTGTGCCCCTATCAGCCAGGCACTAAACCTTTACCATCATAATGCAGATATATTTACGTTGTACACAACATTAGCTCAGTTTCTCTCACACTACCGTAAATGAAACCTTTCAAAATAAAAGCATCGGCCTTTACCTTTTTTTAACTTCCTGGCCTATAGCTTTCAAAAAAAGAGCATGCATTTATAATTCAACAAACAAAATAAAAGCAAATTATAATAGAAAGTGGCAAAGGTCATTTACAGCCTGTACAGAAATGTTTAGTATGAATCTTACACATTGTTTTATAAATGAGACCCCACTGGTAGACATTTTAAACAAACACAGGTCTTTCACCCAGAAGACTGCTGTTGGTGTCCTGTTTGAAACCAAAAGTCAGTAGTGACTACGTTTAATTTCATGTACTTATGTAACTTAACCTGACATGCTTACATCAGGTCACACTGTACTTGCACCAGTATTGCTGAGTTTGTAACAGATGAACTCATTTTCACTGAAACTACAATCTTTTTCTAAACCTTATCAATTTTTTTGTTCCCCCCCCCCCCCCCGAATCTAATCAAGTAGTTCTCGTGCATAATGCAAACCAAACTTCAGCCATTTCACAATGTTATTTATAGCTGTTTAAAACTCAGACACATTATGTGTAAGGTTGAATTGAATACTTGAATGAAGCGATTATCTGCTACAGAGAATGATGTACTTTTTACTACTGGTATGAGTGATCATCTGGATAAAATGTGTCAATATCCTTACGATGATGGAAAATCCTCATCGGGGTCGTTGTGTTCAATCTCTTAATCTTGTGATCAAAAATGATCTAAAGCTCCTGCGGTTTAAATTCCGCCTGTCCAGTACAGATACAGATAATTTAGTTGGTTGAACAGATACAGATAATGGTGTACTCACCCAGCCCTAATCACGTGCCATCACCACCTAAAGGTTGTGGTCAAAAATTTATTTTAGGATTCATAATGAAGCCAGTGGACATGAAGGGGTTATGGCTCTTATACCATGGTCACCTACCACACAGTAAAAAGGTAGACTGCATGTACTGCATCATTTTACATTTCATAAATGGATCACTATCCACACTTTTTTAGGTTGTGAGGAGTTAGAGAAAAGTGCATCAGGTCAACAATTTTTTGACTGTTTGCCTCCATGTGATCCAGGATATATTGACTTGATTTCTTGGTATGTTTTGATTCTGATGTCTGTAACTGTTATATGAACTGTTGTATGTTGTATGTCTGCAACTTTGTATAACTGTGTTGCTGTCTGTCTTGGCCAGTACACTCTTGTAAGGGAGATATTTAATCTCACTGAGGCTTTTCCTGCTTAAATACATTTGAAATAAAATCCAACAACAACAAAAAAACATCAGGTGTGTTTCCATCTACCTGTTTTTATGCACATGTTCAATTTGCACATAAAAAACCTGATTGGAAATACCAAAAAATTGAAAAACAAACAAACAAACTGCTGCAAAAAGGGAGATGGAAAAGTTGTTGTAATGACAGGCCGGCCTTTAGGAAAGATGAGCAAGGGGACAACATTTTCAAAAGTTTGCATATTATCCACACCCAACAGGGGTGGGGTGGGAGGTGCGGTTGGGGGGTTACTTCCTGTGAATATGATCCAGTTGATCGTATTTCTACATGTTTTTTGTATCTACTCTGTGTTAAGATCTTATTTATAATTTTGAAAAGCAGAGGTCGTCACATGTGTGTCCTGAACCGAAAACTTGAATGAATGTGTAAAGAAAAGTCAAATCAAACATGAAATTGAAGAAATTACTGCAAGGTATTAAACCATAAGATCAAATCCTGAGTAAACAAATATTTTTTTCTTCATTTATTCATTGAATCTTGAGGCTAGTTTAATCAAATATTGGTCAAATTGTGCGCAGACCTGAAATAGTGTAAAGAGAATATGGCGATCAACCTCACCAAAATTACTTTGGAGCATTATTCGGCCCCCTTTCCAACACTATAGTATAACATGGTTATGCTATCTTGGCAGCAATGGATGCCTTAGATCCTCTAGTGTAATATGATACCTGTGTTGTCATTGCAGCTTTGAAACTGAGCCTGCTACAGCAGGCTTTATTTGCTAACATTAGTCTGCCTCACTTCTCACCTTCAGCTCTGCCTGTCACCTACTGCTTCTCCATATTTGTTGCCAGACATTTGGCCATTGTCTCTCTGCTCCTTATACCTGTGTGGTTTTGTTCAAATGTCTATAATAAATAAAAGTGGGGTAAAAGAAAATCTTGTGCAGATTTAAAGCTTGTGTATCTGCCTTGCTAAAGTGCTCTTTAGCCAGAAAGTGAATCTTAACAGACTGCAGTGGAGCTGCTCTGTAGCCAGCCCTGACCTCTGACCTCTGCATGTACCTACAGAGTGAGATCTTAAAGGCAGTGACAGACATGTTGTGAATTCAATAAACAACAAGAGCACATGACACTTACAACTGTATCGGGTCAGGACCTGCAATAAAAACTGGAATCAACCTGCAGCAACATAAAATGGACAGCACTCACAAACACACACACACACACACATACTACATGCAAGTAAACAGGTTGATGGGCTTGTGTTTATTTTCTTTTTAACTCACATTTATTAACATGAGGAAACCAATGAAAGACAACTGAACTTGTCTGACTGAAATTCAATCAAAAAAGTGTGGCGTAAGTTCGCCTATTTCTGCACTGAGCACTGAGGACAACATGACGCTTACATAGTGTCTGGCAACATAAGAAGTGTCCTGATTTTTTTCCCCTGATTGGCAAAGGCAGCACCAGTGGCCTTCGTTGCATCCTCTCTCCTCCCATGACCCAGAAATCATTTCCCCTCCGGCATCATGGAGGATCCTCCAATACCTTAAATTCTCCTCAAGGAGGCAAGGAGAGAGAGGGCGTCTGGAGGAGCTTGAAGCAACACATCCTACTCTGTAATCTTTTATCAATTGGCATGCCTACAGAGCCCTCCAAGGGTCACAGCAAGATTTTTTTTTCAGCATTTCTCGAGATCACACAATGTAGGCACTTCAAGCATATGGAACCCTTTCCCACCCTTACTGGAAGCAGTGCAGAGACAGAGGGATTGTTGATGTTCTACACAGGTTTGAGAATGTCCCTGCCATAAGGCAAATGTTGTGCAGGACAGCACAGGTAGTGATGATCAAATGTACCATTCCTCCACATCCAAGAGGCGCTCTAATGAATTGAGATCTGGTGACTGTGAAGGATTAGAGTATAGAGTCAACTCATTGTCATGTTCAAGAAACCAGTTGGAGAATATTTGAGCTTTGTGACATGGTGTGTTATCTTGCTGGAAGTAGCCATCAGAGGATGGGTACACTGTGGTCATAAACGGATGGACACGGTCAGCAACAATACTCAGGTAGACTGTGGTGTTTACACAATGCTCAGTTGGTACTAAGGGGCCCAAAGTGTGCCGAGAAAATATCCCCCACACCATTACACCACCACCACCAGCCTGAACCGTTGATACAAGGAAGGATGGATCCATGCTTTCATGTTGTTTAGGCCAAATTCTGACCCTACCATCTGAATGTCACAGCAGAAATCAAGACTCATCAGACCAGGTAACGTTTTTCCAATCTTCTATCGTCCAATTTTAGTGAGACCATGTGAACTGTGGCTTCAGTTTCCTGTTGTTAGCTGACAGGAGTGGCACCTGGTGTGGTCTTCTGCTGCTGTAGCCCATCTGCTTCAAGGTTCGACATGTTGTTGGTTCAGAGATGGTCTTCTGCATACCTTGGTTGTAACGTCATTTGAGCTACTGTTGCCTTTCTGGCCAATGTCCTGTGTCTGGCCATTCTCCTCTGTCCTCTGGCATCAACAAGACATTTTCACCCAGAGAACTGCTGCTCACTGGATATTTTCTCTTTTTGGGACCATCCTCTGTAAACCCTAGAGATAGTTGCATGTGAAAATCCCAGTAGATCAGCAGTTTCTGAAACACTCAGACCAGCCCGTCTGGCACCAACAACCATGTCATGTTCAAAGTCACTTAAATCACCTTTCTTCCCCATTCTGATGTTCTGTTTGAACTTCAGCAGGTTGTCTTGACCATGTCTACATGTCTAAATGCACTGAGTTGCTGCTACATGACTGGATGATTAGCTATTTGCGTTAACAAGCAGTTGAAGAGGTGTAATAAAGTGGCCGGTAAGTGTACGTTGACAAGCCTCCAGAGTGATCAGCACATGTAGCTATTACAATTACCACCATTTGTCCATTTCTTTTCTGTTTATTCAGATAAATTGCATGTGTGCTCTTTGGTGTTAAAATGTGTTTAAACATTTGCTGCAAGTTTAATAAAAAGTATTATACATATTATTATGACATCATTCAAGTACCCTAGTGATTATTAGCCTACCTGCTGTAGGAGGTGAATGTAGATCCAGACAGTGCATATAGTTGCTGGATTCATTTTTGAGCTTATCACTCACAGTCTGACAAAATGATCTTTGAATGAACGATCAGACAGTGAGGATCTTTCACCTTTATAGCCATCAGTTCGCGTGGTTCATCTTTTGAATTTTATTAGCTTGTCCACAGGCTGGCGTCTGGTTAATGACCAGCTGCAGCAGGTAATTGATCTACCTCATTGAATCTTGTTTAAGATATTTTCACTCACCTTATTCACACACCTTATTGTCACAGCACTTACCTTGTAGTGTTGTGCTTAGGGATTTATAGGTAATTTAACAGAACACAGTTATATGGTGAAATGAAATATGATGCGTGTCACCTTGTGTGTAATAAATCTAACACTTCCGAATATACGGTGTAATTTAATTGCAAAGTGTTTGGGCATCACTCAAAGCAGCTGTTTGTTTTGGTTTGTTTACTATACAGTCAACATACACACATTCTTATGCAGCTATGTGGTATATTGTGTCAATAATGGAAGTAAGGAATCATAACAATCAACACTGATCAGTATGTAAATTTGAAGATTTAAAAAGGAGCATTAACCAATTATTAAAATCAACAACAGTAATAAAACTATGAATGTAGTAAAGAGATATTGCAGTCCAGTATCTCTAGTGTAAGATGTCTTTTAGTGTGTAGATACTGCAAGGTATTATTCTTAAATAAGCGGTTCTGTGGACATTTGTACCAGTCGGTTTGACAGGTGATATGGCAGTGCACCACGTCATAAGTATCCGAAAGCACCTTACCTTACCAAAGATAACCACTTTGTCAGTGATTTCGGCGGTATGATACACCACTGGGTGGCGTCAGTTTATAAGGCAGCTGGATGGAACCTTTCACAGTGTTATGATACACCGCCGGTCGGCTGGGCCGCACCTATCGCAGCGATATGATATGCCACTGTATGCCATCATTTCAAAATGCTGCCGATAACACATATTATAAGGAGCTGGAAAGTCCCTACAGGGTTGTGGGAGGGGCTTTTGATGGGCCCAACCAACCCCCGACTTTTACCAGGGAGGCTGGTGTTCGCGTCACGCACAAATTTTAGCCAAACCATGATGATTTTGTTTGAACTTACCCCTGAGCTTATGTTACGTATGAAGTAAACATAAATACCAGTTTTAGCAACATTGTAAGTTTAGTTTGAAAAAGACTGTTTGCATCTGATGAGCAGAAACTGTTAATTTCCTGTTAAATAGGATGTCTGTTTTTTAGAAAGACACCACTCATGTAACAGGCATAAATGAACACGCCGTCCTGGAACGTCAACAGATGCACCCAGCGCTACCACCTGCCACCTCCTAGCGATACCTAGCGCTCAATATGTAGACAGGAATGGCACTGACCAAGCAGCAATGTGTGACAAGTTTGGATGAGAACAGGTTGGACATTTACTCTTCCATCACAAGTCAGTAAAAGTAAAAGTAAGTAAGTAAGTAAATGTTTCTCTTTTTTTTGGTTTTAATTGTGTTTCTTGTTATTTACTGCTGTAAGCCTACAGATAACATTCATGCGGTTCAAAGTCCAGTTTTGAGCGACATAGATCAAAGATTTATGGCTTTGTTTTAGTCCTTAAAACACATTTATCCTCACAATGATTTCTATCTATTTTTACATGATATATTTATTTATAAGTAGAGGGGTTTTATTTGAAAAATTAACCAGATGTTGCTGTTCCATTTCCTGCCCTGCTGGATTTGCTCTGTGCAATGTGTTGCAACTCCATCAGAAATAGACTAGAGGTGTATTTTTAGCAAAAAGGGGAATGGAGTAGTGACGGCTGCTGGTCTTTCAAACAGGGGAGGCTCACTTTAAGTTTACATCATAAAATTTGTCATATTGTCGCGAGGCAGTAACTTATAAAAGGAACATTTAATTGGAGCAGTTTTTCAACCACACTCATGCCATAGAACCACAGCAAAACACACCTCAAAGATTTTCAGATGGGTTTAAACACCTGGACTGTGTCTACACCACCAGACAGATTTTCTCTCAAAATAAGTTTCCCTGAAAGGAGCAGCACCTTAACACTGGCCCAGGTAACAAACAGTGCTATAAAGCAACATTCTCTGAACATTCTCAAATATTACTGAAACACACATTTATTTATATATGAATTCTGCCCTCTGCTGCTTTTGCAAAAAATGAGCTATATCGCTTATGGAAATAAGGAACTCTGTCAGAAGACACCACTCGCAAATATTCGCATGGGACTGAGCTCGAAATGCGACAATGCCAGTATGTATTTCAAAAGCGCAGTCAATCACAAAGGGGTTCAGCCTTTTAGACAATTCCTCCAATCATCATGCAAACACCGAGCGTCCTCTCCCGCCTACCGCTCCATTAGGTCCCATGGAAGCTGAGCCTCCCTGGAAGTGACGATTTTGTCGCATTTATCCAATGACCGTCTTGCTTTGCTGCATGAAAAAAACCTGCTCAGCGCTGTCTCAGCAGAATCCACCGTGCTGACATGAGAATGTATGACAGGGAGGTCGTGTTTGAAAACTGGTGATAAACAGCTGATGTTTGAACATCATAGTCACGATGCTAAACTCATCCTAGCGCACATTTGATGTAATGTAAATTCTTATTTTAATGTACATTCAATAGTGCATATTTGACCATTTCTTCTTTGAAATTTTAGGGGAAGTTCAGCCTCCCTTGTTGTCTCAGAGCAATTGCCCCTGGAATGGATAGCTACTTCTGAGACATTACTGAAGTGTGCTGAGGCACATCTGGTGAAATCACAAGCATTGTTTACAATGGCTGCAATCAGCTCCAGCAGTAGCGACATCCAATGTGTGACTGATCCACTGGAACCAAGGATTTCTCATTTGGCAGCTTGGGCTCCTCCGCCCTTGCTTCTCTGTCTCATGGTACCTGTCCGCAGGATCCATCATTTCCATACCTAACATTCACTGTCTATTTCAGCAGCTGTGCAGTGCATTCTGGTGGCACCAAGTTGCATTTCAAGATACAGGGTGGCTACTCCTTAAGTTGAGGTCTAGACTACTTAATGCTAATGTAGTGGAGCTGATGTACAATGATGATAGATTCAGCTACTGCATGGCTTATTTGTTGCTTCCAGTGGTTTCAGAAACATTTACATTAAGTTCTTCTGAAAAATAAGAGAAAGATTTCAAATGAGCTGCCATATTTACATGGTTTGAAATTCTGGAGCAGACAGTCCACACCGCCCAGTGGCATGCCCAAGTGTCAAATGCTAAGAAGCAGCATGATGCCTCATGTCAAAAAATATGAGGGGTGCTGTTTTATCCTTGCTGGGTGGAGCAAGGGCAGTACAGACATTTGTTTGTAGCAAACTTTGTGCCAGTTTTCAGTGTGTGCAGTTGAGTCTATTGCCTCACTTTTTCCATATTTTATTTATATGCTTTCAAAAAGTGTTTGAGTTTTAAATCACCATAATTTTGCAATTCAGTTGTCCTAAAACATGCAGTTTTTCCACAGCCTTTATGAGATCTAACTAAAGCAGGAAAACTCACTTCATCTGCTCCACAAAGGGTTATACTTCAGTAATTGCACCTCAAAGGGTAAAAAAAACCCTAAAGTAATACTTTCAATTATGACTTTTTTTTTGACAATATCAGTGATTTCATTTCTCAGTTGTGTCATTAATAGTACAGGCAGACAAAACTCTACAATGTGCTTTTCTAATTTGCACAATTCTGTAATCGTTCCACGATATCCTGAGGACATCATTCTCTTCAATGATGCCAATAATGTCAACATTATGCACATCTGCATCCTCTGTAGCCTCCCGCAAAAGGACTAAAATAAGACCTGAGAATTCAGGGAAGCATCCAGCCTCCAGCTTCAGTGGTGATACACTGAATATTTATATTGACTTTGCCAGTGCTGTCTTTTCACAGAAAGGTTAGAGCTTTAAACTTTGAATTGAAATATGTCATAAAACAAAAGTTAAAGTTTTATTAAATAAAATGTCTGGATAAAAGTAAAGGTATAATTCTATTTCAGCCATAGGAACAGTTTGTTTTTGCATGTGTGTGTTTCCTAATTTGCTGACTGGTGTTAGTGTGTGTGTTAATGTGGGTGTTTGTGGAAGGAGGAAGGGACTAATAACAGTGATTCAAGTCATTACCTTTCATTGGGAGACCTCTGATTGTATTACCCTCTGAATGCATCAGCTTGTTAAAGCACACACACACACACAGCTGTTTGTTGTGCTCGGGCAGTCGGATGGACAGCGTTTAAGAGTTAAAGGAGGACCTCATCATCACCACCGTGCTAATGGACCAGCTGGGTGTGAACTGATCACACTAATGCATGAGCTACAAAGACCCTACAGTAGGTGGACAAAAAACAGAGATACTCAACACAATGCAATACCGGACTGTAGACACTGTTTTCTGCATCTTATTAAACATCCAGAAAATTCATTATTAAAGCCTTCGAGCTGTTCTCATTTACTGGTTGTACTTACTCCTATGTAAAGTGATGCACTATCATTCATATATAGCCCGATTAGTCCCCACAGGTTGTTGCAATGTTGCGATCGCAACAATTAATGCAAATTCAGCCAATCACTGTGAATCTGTGCAACTCTGCAATTATTGCAAAATATTTGAAAATGGAAAATCTCATTTCATTTTAGTGCTGCACACAGCATATTGATCTGTTCAGCTCTTCCTCTGTCATGAGACTACTGCTGCACCTGTGACAGGGTCACAGATGCTGACAGGAATAACTGTTAGCATCACATGGCCCACATTTATTTAAAGGTGTAACCACAGAGTCGAGCTGTGTCCATGTTCGTGTGAGACTATTGGGAACCGTTTAACGGCTTGGTGTCCGATGTTCGCTGATCGTCAGCAATCAACTGTTGCTCACTTCTCCCTTCCCCATACCTGCCATCGTAAGCATCGCAAGCTTTTTTCTGGCATACTATATAGTATGGTAGTATGGGTATTGAAATGCCCAGACAGTCTGTGTAGGGAGGTGATTCGGGTGGTGGACAGGTCAAACAAAAGCATCAATCAGGAGTGGTTCATGTTAAGTTTAGACATGTCATCAGGTTATGTGCAATATCCACCCATGGTGCCTTTCTAAACCTAACCAGCAGCGGTGCTAATTAGTAAGATATCACAAAAAACATTGTATGAGGATACATTGCAGCATTTCATACTAAAGGCAAAAAGAAGAATCCACACTTTGTTTTAGGCTTCCATTACACCTTTTAACTGATGACCTGATTTTTAAACTGGCAAACATGAATTAATTTACAGAGGACAAAGGGACAATCATCAGCAGTCAGTGGTGCAGTGGAGGCCATATGTAGGTTAAGGACGTATACCCACCTCTTTTTCTGGACATTTACAGTGTACCCACATATTAGTCAAAAGTCACTGGAATAAAATAAAAGAGTGAATCCACTTCCTCCTTGGTAACATGCCCATCACCCTAGTGGTACACCAACCTCATCAACTACAACTACACCACTGCAGTAGTGAATATTAAAATATATAAAAATATTATTATGGTTACATTGAACCATCATCAAGCTGATCTCCTGAGGGGACAAAAGAAATAATGAAAGAAATTTTGGAAAAAAAAAAAAAAAAACAGCACAAAAAGACGAAGGAGAAAAGATACAGAAGCAATTTCCTTTTGTTAAAGTTACACATTACAAATAACTCAGTGTTTGTCTAGATGAGAAGCTTTCATATAAAAGACGTGCTTGAGCTCACAAGGAAGATAAGATATAAACTGTGTGCACTTTACAGGATTCAGTCATGCCTAAAGTTAGAATGACAGTTGTTCAGTCACCTTTAGTGTCAATCTTAGATTATGATTTTATTTTGTATATGCAGTCCTATCATCTCTGAAATCACTAAATAGTTTACCACAGATCTCTACGTTTTATTACCAAGCTTAGTCAATAACATTTTAGTTTTTTCGCTTCAAGTAAATAGAACAAAGTACAAGAGGTGTTAAAATTAGACAGGTATGTGTTAGTAAATCATTGCTAGATGACATGGTTGATGTTGTTTTCCTGCTTTGGTTAATTCAAGGACATGATCGTTATTTATTGTTTTCATTTTCTACATTTTATTGTTTTTATTGCTGTTGTTGTCATATATCCTCCCTTCCTGGCAGATTAGATTATTTATTTGTTTTTGTTTAACTTCTTCCTCATTTTACTGATGTTATTGCTTATTTATGTCTCTTTTTTAAATGTCATTTCACCACAGCTTTGTGTGGCTGTGTGGATCCAGTTTTGTAGTTTGTTCATCTTTATGCATGTTGGAGCTGTTTGAAAGTATTAATGAGAATTGGTTTTTATTTGGACCTTTTTTTCCATCAATCTCTTTACATAATTTATTTACTTATGGTGACCATATTTCTCCACAGGTACTGATAATGTTTCGTCTTGTTTTATATGAAAAGTGTTAAAGTTGCATATTCTAAACTATATATCACACACAAGGCTGTTTTTCTTTTTAAAACCAGCCTTTATGTTGTTTGGAATATTTGAAAGTGAATCTCAGATTGGCTGAGTAACAGCAGGTGTGACTCCAGTGTGTTTAAAAATGGAGCTTGTGGGTGATTTCACTTTTTGCTTCCTATCTGCGACACGGTTCCTGTCATTGTAAGTCGCTCTGCCTCAGGAGTTTTTTCGCCTTTTTATCATAAAAACATTGGTTCTGTCCATAAATCTGCCGCCTGTAGTTTCATGTGGAACGAATGCAACAAGATTAAACTGGTCACACAACTTTTATCAGCAGTGTGTAATGGCCGTCACCTCTGCCCCTCCTGGTTCTAATGGAAAGATGATCTTCAAAGGGAGAAATGTCATTACTGTGCAGGTATGCAGCTGGCCACAGAGAGTCACCACCTTCTACTTGTACAGCTTCAAATAAATATCTGAGAACAAAAAAACCTAGAATTTAAAATCTGATTTATTTTCTCCTTTCTTTTTCCTTTCCTCCTTCCAACATCAAAGCAGTGAAAGAAAATGAAAGTTTGAGTCGACACAAGCCCAAATTAAAGCCAATGTTTGGTCTCAGGTCAACCTCATGTGCTAATTAGTTCATTACCTTTTTGCTGCAGAGAGCTGACGGGTCAGAGGAGGACATTTATCTTTTATGTCATTTGGCAGAGATTGAAAATGAAATTACTCTATTGTTCTCTTTAATGCTGCTTTATGCGACACTCAGAGCTGAGTGAGTTTCACAGGAAAATTACTTCTGCTTCTGCTCATTGGGTGGAGGGTCGAGATAAAAACAGTCTGCTCAGGAAAATGTACCATGTATCTTAAAATGTAACATGATGTATAAATGAATCCTGTGCGCTCCTTAACCAAGTTATCCAGATGATAATGTGGATGAGTCTGGATTTTTTTGGTTCTTCGAAGCTATTTTATCTGGAACTGTTGTCAGAGCAACAAGTTCTTAAGCACAAACTTGCAAAAGTGCAGCTGATTCATAGCTGGATCGTCCTGAGCAGTTAATGCCCTCTGTACATGGAAACTCATTCCCAGCATGGCGAATCATTTCTTAAAAGAGTTATCCATCGATGTTGGTGCAATAATTGTCAGGGGATAATTCAGAGGACGGTGTAGCGGAGGGTCGGGACAAAAGTGACCTTTCTGTATTTCCCCGTTTTGCAGAGATACATTTATTTAGAATACCCTTTTTTATTGTGAACAACACACATATGTTCTCTGGCACATTACATTACTCTCTACTTTATCTGGACTTGCTCAGGGGGAGTCAAGTACCTCTCCAGGAGTGCCAGACCCACTGTTCGATGAGCTCAAGTATATCTAGTTGGTGCCGCTCCAGCTCTTGCACAAGTTCCTCTCCCATCAGACAGGTGAAGTTCCACGTCCCTAGAACCAGTCTTCAGTGCCAGGGCTTAGCACATTGTGATCAAGCTGTTTATCAAGCAACTGAATTTCTTCTTTCTGTTTCAATAGCTTCACATTGTATTCCTTGCTCCCTGTTTTTGGTTTCCATCTGTAGGTATTTCTTGTACACAAAGCGTTCATCTTCGGGGTCCTACTGAACGAATAATTGATCAGTATATTACAGACAACTTTTAGAACTCCTCTTCAACTCACCTCTCACTCCATTTTTCCACTGGATGTGCAAGTAGCTAAAAAATGATCATCCAGAGGATTAGAGTTCTGCTACAATCACTTTTATGCCCCGTGTAAATGTATCTTTATAAAACAGTTAGTTCCAGTCTTTGACTATGATTGGCTGAGCCACATTTGAGGCCATCGTAAAATCATCTATAAACACACATCTTCAACCACATGACAAAAATGTGACTGAGTCAATTAACCGTTGTTTCAAATTGTCAGATTTTGTTGTGATTTTTGATTTACTGGGTTGGCTATGTGTGGATAAGTTGTTAAAAGAGGTGGACAGGATAGATCAGGATGCTAAAGAAAGGAAGGAGACACACTTAAACCAATGAGAGAGAAACTGAAGAGCTGGAAAAGTCAAGAAACAAAGCCAGGACCAATAAATAGACTTTGTAGTTTGTTTTCAGAGAATAATCTAGCTATTGATTTCAAAGCAATTGCAAAAAATGGAGCTGAACCAGACTCTCCGTCAGTTTTATGCCACTGTGAAGAACAGGAAAGGTGAACTCTATGGTTCAGCAGTTAAGTTGCCGGTACATAAATGATGCACCAATCAGCCTGTCCTGGTATCTACTGAAAGATCCACTTTGTCACTCGTAACGTAATCATGAGGGTGTAACAAAAAAAAAATAATAAAAAAAAAAAAAATCACAAGATATCCCACCACCAAGTGTTAACAGAGGAAGACTTTGAGAAAGTCAAGCACCTCCTGAATCCATACACACCTGAGGGCCTTGTCAACAAAGTCTGGTTCAATGGGCAGCTGCATGTTGGATGCAGAGCTGAAAAAAGGGCAACCGCCAAATGAGGGCTGGACTCATTCATCACCCGCCTGAATGAGAGCGGTCAGAAATACACAACACTGTCATTCAACGAATGCACAAAAAAAGATGCTGGTGAAAGAAACAAAGAGAGCCCACATGGATTTATGTTTAAGCAGCCAGGGAGCACACTGTGTCCTGTCACTCCGTTTGAGAAATACCTGTGGATGCCACCGCCCACTTCACTGGCCTTTTTACTCCATCCAAAGCAGTCAAACTATGCCAAAGATCCATGGTAAGTGACAGTGTAACTTTAGCTAGCTTGCCTGTTTTATTTCAGCCTGGTCTCACTCCCAGCTGCAAAAGGTGGCTTTTGGCAGCAGGCGGCAAATCTCTGACATGACAAAGCAGCACTATTCGGTGACTTCGGAATGAGAACAGGCTGGCATGATAGTCTCCAATAGTAAATACATATGTGGTTAAAATGTAAATGCAATCATGATGAGAACTTTTTTCCTATCTCTCGTAGTTAGGTATATTAGCGCCCGAGAGGGTGAACAGCTTGTCTGAGCTCCAAATTGTTCCTAACATGGCCCTGATCTGTTTTAAAATCACTGTCAACCACAGTCTCTCATGGCACACTGCCTAAATTTATTGTTCTTATTCAAAATGTCACACCAACAAGGATTAACCTCACCCTGATCTGAGCGAATGGAACTAGTATCTTAATGCTCAACCATCTGTGGAGGATAAACATGAATATTCAAAAGACAAACAATTCCAAATATTTTAAATAACACATTGATTAAAAAAAAAGGCATACAGATGGCTCTCCAACTGCTGCTGGCAGCAGCGTGACCACGTGTCCAACAACTTCAGAAGTAATTGAAAATATAATTAGGCCTGTCAAAATATGCAGAATGTGAAATGAACTTTATTTACCACTAATGTAACTGTTGCTCTATCCCAGTACCAGCTGTTTGGAAATTCCACCTGATATTCCATCCAGCAACGGCTGGCCATAGATCTGGTTGATTGCCAGCTCCTCTGCGGGGGTGAAGTCAGGGGCTGCTGGCTGATTTTTTTTCCTGTTAGCTGTTTTATAGAATATACTGTCACAAAATGTTCAGCAAGCAAGTAAATCATATAGTTTATGTTATTGAGCTCGAACCAAAATAAGATGAGAACTCTGGTTTTAAGACATGCTACTAATTGCCAGACTGACCTACACAGTCTATTAGACTTAGACACAGAGCTGAGAAGCTCCTTACTGCAGCTAATAAATAAAATCCAATCAGCCTTTAAAAACTGGGCCTCGGGCTCTGGAGCTACTTTAAATAATGCTTCAGTGTTTAGGATGATTGATGGCCGTGTTAGGCCGAAGGATTTATTAAATCTATAATGGAGTTGATGTTGCGTCCATAATGAGCTTTCCCTGCTTTTAAAAAAATAACATCATCACAAAGAGAAGGGGGGGCACATCAGCACACTGCCTTCATCTTTGCCATCTGACCTTCTACAGTTCTCTACCCCTCTCTAATACTTTCATTTAACCTTTATTAGCTGCAGCTCTCATCACAAATTGTGTGCGTGTAAGTGTGTGTGTGTGTGTCTTTGTGTGCATAAAAGCTTTTTGCACTGCACTTGCTGCTCTCTAGAATTACAATCAGCAGCAGCAGACTGAGAGACAACAAACACACGGCTGAAATATTTAACTCAGATTCTCTTTGTTCCAACAAAACACTGAACTTTCTTTTAACTGAGCATTTGAACAGTCTACATCATTGACTGTAAAAGAGACGTGGACATAGCTGCTGTGACGTCACCCATTGGTTTGTGGACTACCATTACTACCATTTTGAAGCCTGAAGTTTGACTTTTCTGCCAGCCCATTGCCATCTTGTTCTTTTGAAGCCAGAGGTGACTATTTGGATGAAAGGTTGGAGCTGTGGAAAATCAAGGGGTGGATCTAACTAAAGGCTGAGTTACAGTTGTACACAGGTTCTACGTAGAGCCGAGCCTATGCGTCGCCCTGCAGTTACTCCTCCAAAATTCCAGTTGGCAGTTGGCTTTCTATGCCACTGTGTTGAGTTTCTGTGAAGTGCATCCATCCATCCATCCATCCATTTTCTGTTTATCCAAAGTCAAGTCACTGGGGCAGCAGGCCGAGCAAAGCATTCCAGATGTCCTTCTACACAGCAACGCTTTCCAGCTTCTCCTGGGAAACCCCAAGGCATTCCCAGGCTGTACGAGATATGTAATCCCTCCAGCATGTTCTGGGTCTGCCTGGGGCCTCCTACCGGTGTGATGTGCCCAAGACACCTTCAGTGGGAGGCACCCAGTAGTCATCCTGATCAGCGTCCTGAAGTGCAGTTTAATTGATTTAGCTTATTACACTAAAACATATAAAACATGGTTTACTAGCAACAGTATTGAATAAAATTACAAAGTCTGGCTACTATAACTCACAAGTTTCACAGACCCAACAACCTCCCCAGTAACCCTTTTTTCTAGATACATTTTACCAACAAATACAACATGCTAACATTATTAGCATAAGACCATGACATTTTACACTGGTAAATTAGCCTAGCAGCTAGCAGCTAGCAGACTGCAAATCAAAAATCACAACAGAATTGTGAAACGACGGTTAATTGGCACAGTCATATTGTTGTAATGTAGTTAAAACTGTGTTTATCAACTAAATGAAGCCAGGAGCAACAGCAACATTTAACAAAGGTAACATTATGAAATTCCACTCCGTTATAACAAACAAGGTTTACTAACAAAATAAGTGTCATTTACTAGACATTTTTTTAACTCATATACATCATGCTAACGTATAAGCATAAACCTGTGACATTTCTCATTGTAAACATTAGCCTAGCAGCTAGCAGACTTTTACTCTACTCGTATGAACTCAGGATAAATCACATAAAAGACAAATGCTATTTTGTGGGAGCTTTGTGTTCACAATAAATTTTTTCTTAGCTTTTTCAAAGCTTTGTTTTTACTGAAGAAAATGGTTTTCAGTTAACAAAAAAAGGCATCTATGCAGGTATAGTGTCTATTGAACCCGAAAGTATAAACCTGGCTTTAGAACCCAAAGACACCACTGTATTAGCTACTATTTAATTCACAAGGTGGCCATGTCCTAAGCATACCTTGCTTTATTATCTATTTTGCTCTACATTGAACATAATTTACAAAATGAACATCATGCTGTTCTGAAGAAGACTTCAAAATAGCAATTGAGATCTAAGCTCATTAGGAAAATGAGGTAATAAATCAAATGAGAGGTCATTTTCTTATAGCCTTCTATACAATCGGACTTCTTCTTGGAATCAGTGGAGTTGCTCCATGCTGGCCATTAGATAGAATCCAGGTTTAAGCATTGGCTTCACATTTCGGACTCACAGATAATCCCTTGATTGTTCCAGACACACAGACATCGTCACTTCAACATTTATTACAACTATAGCAGCAGTGTCTGAGATTAGAAGGTGTGTCAGCCTTCTTAGTTCATTCTGATAAATATGCTGCAAAAGTAAAAGATTGTATCACCCTGACTGTTTTTTTAAGGTGGCAGATAATTAAATAAGCTCCTCTCATGATGCTTCCAGTGATAGAAAGACACATAAGAAAGCATGTTAAATTAATGACTAACCCCCTCAAAATTCTGAAATGTAGCAGTACATTGTTGAAATGCACAATCTGCATATAGGTCCCTATCCCAGCTGACATTGGGCGAGAGGCAGGGTACACCCTGGACAGGTCACCAAACTGCCACAGGGCTGACATGTAGAGACAGACAACCATTCACACTCACATTCACACCTATGGCCAATTTAGAGTCACCAATTAACCTGCATGTCTTTGGACTGTGGGAGGAAGCTGGAGTACCTGGAGAAAACCCATGCTGACACGGGGAGAACATGCAAACTCCACACAGAAGGGCTCCTGCACCCGGGATCAAACCAGGAACCCTCTTGCTGTGAGGCGACAGTGCTGACCACCATACCACCATGCTGCTCCAGAAAAAAAGTTCATGCATTAAAGGTAATACAGGGTGAGTAATTGATATACAAATATTAATTTGAGGATTGTAATATTCATTTTAATGCATTTCCTCCTTAGCATAATTTATTTTGTGTTGAATTAACATACAAGAATCTACGCTCTGTAAGAATCAAGTTTGGGAATTTGTGAACCATTTCAAGAGCCTGAGACCTGGCCATTAAGAGACACTAAACACACAGTTTAGGAAATTAAAGTTATTGCAGTTAGGTTTAGGAAAAGAAACATGTTGAGGACGTACCGTAAAATGACTCAGGGTTCACTCAAGGTTCACATGATTCCAAGCATGCGTGTCTTGGGGAAAATCCTGTGGGGAAAGTGTATTTTTTGGTGACCCATCCACCACCCCAACCTCCTTACAAGACTGTTAATGAATGCTTTCTTGTTTATTCCTGTCAGCGCATTGGTCACGTGATTGCAGCCTTTTAAAATACATGGGTTATGTACAAATTTGGATGCATTACTTTTTGTAGGAAAATGTAGGAACAGTTCATGAGAACAGCCTGATCCTAACCTTAACCCACGTCCAGGGTTCCCACACATTCTCTCGGATAAAATTTCAAAACTTTTCCATTTTGACACTATTCACATAGGGTAAAATGAACAGAACTGTATAGTATAGTTTACTCTGAATGTTAATTACATTGGAAATTGATCAGCAACCCTTTCCAAACTCTATGAGTTGACTGTGTTCATAATCACTTTGAATACTTCAAACTACAGGCACAGCCATACAAGCACTTACTCTATATCAGTCTGGCACTGAGGGAAAGTGAAACTGATTATACTTTCACAGGGATTTTAATGCATTTAATTATAAACTCATTTCTGGATGCAAGTGTGAGTAACAAAAGAATGTAAGTATACACTTTTTAAGTCTTGGAAGTGGACGTGGCAGGTTGTCTAGGGAAGATTACTGTAATAATTCATTTCTTTACACACTTTTCCAAAACATTCAGTGATTTTACTGATTCCATGAATTTTCCATGCCTGGAAAATGAAATTGTGAAATTTCATTACTTTTCCAGGCTTTCCATGACCGCTGGGAACAATGTAAGTCTTCACCCTAAAATATAATGATTTATGGTATGGGGACTTGCATTTTGTCCCAAAAAATAAAAGCGAGTCCCCACAGTGTTACTCTGTGAACAGATTAATGTCTCTACAACACGAGTGATACACATTTTCAGACACACACATAAATACACACACACACACACACACACACACACACACACACACTCCTGTCTTCCGCTGAATGAACTATGGTGTCATCTCAGTGGGACTTCAGGCGGTTTCAACAGCTTCCCCCAAGTGTGAAACTGTAAATGGCAACAACATTAATCAGTTTACCTCTTCATCCATCCATCTACTCATTCATTAAACCAACTAGCCATTTATCCATCTCTCCATCTATCAACCTACCAATCTTTCCATTTATCTGTCCATCCAATCATTAGTTAAGCCGATCATCCATTTATCTGTCCATAATCTATTTATTTATTTATTCATTTATCTCTGATCATTTGTTTGATTTATAATTCCATCCACCCATATTTATCTTTATTATTATCCATTGTTTTATTGTTCTATTATGCTTTCATTTGTTCATTCATTAAAGCAATCATCTTTTCATAAATGTAACCATCTATCCACCTCTCCATCTATCTTTATCATCCATCCATCTTCTCTCTGAAATGTTTCCATTCAATTGTTGAGCAAACTTATTATTATGCCAAAAAAATTTTTATTAAATTAAATTATAGCAGGTGTATTTCCATCAGTTGGATTAAAGCAAATTAACTAGGCTCCACAAAGTGCAGTTTGGTCAGAAGGTGGCAGTATAGGCTAAACTTTTCACAATCCGACAGTAAGAGTAGAAGAGAAGAGGTTAAGAAATATAAACAAAACAAGTCACTTAGCCATCCAACACATCTATGAGATAAAAAATTGAGGTTTTCAGGAATTTGTTTCAATTTGGCAAGTGTGATCTTCCATGTCAGCTATTGCTGACCATGTTTCATGCTGTTTGGAGTAAAAGACGAATTTTGTTGTCATGGGAAAATCCAGAAAAACACCAACAGCGGAACAGCTGATCAGTCATGTGAGTTCAATGTTTGCTACATCAGAAGTCATTACTATATTAACTCTTATTTGACAAAGGCAAAAACCATCTCAAGCATGCATCAAAACTTTTTTGCACTAATAAGAAGGCTTTTGGAGAATTTTATCATTTCCACACAGCTTTTCTAATGTGATACTTCAGAATGCGCACAAAAATATGTTTATGCAAACACTGCTTCTCTCCCATCGATGAAGCAGATGGCTGTTCACTGTCTGGCGAACCCTTTCTTTTTAACACAGACTGCCAGCTCAACACACACACAGTGATGTGTCGACAACAATCTGTGCTGTGTATAATAGGTCACACTGACACATGCTGCACCATTTGTGTATGTCTATGTGTATGTATATGTGTGTGTGTGCGTGTGTGTATGTGTGTTGGGCTGGCAGTCTGACCGACTCTCACCTCTATCAGTGGATCTCTTCCTGCAGCGTTCAGTAACCTTGATGTGACCGGATTCATCCTGCAGCTCCTCTGCAACATCCTGAGCAACTAAACATCTAAAAGAATCACACACAAAACGAGCACAGCAGCATCACTGAGGTGATGCTGTGGGAGGGTGGAGGTGGTCCATCCCTCTGTCTCCTTTCTACTCCTGGCTGTCGAGGAAACTGGAATGCATAGAGTTACTGCTTCCTGGTTGTATGCCGCCACGATTTGGTCAAGTTGCAACTTGCAGTTTTCTGGATGGAACACGGATGCTTCACACACATCTTCTCCCCAACAGCACAGAAGATCTGTACAATGAGCACAGTTTCAGGATCAGTGTCATCAATTCAGTATCTGATCAAATGTGAAATTGACCTTTGTACCAACTTGACAGCTAGATCTACCAACAAGGTAAATTATGAACCTTTGTATTCTGAACTTTTGAGCCAACATCATGGTCAGGCTCTATCACTACATTGTACTGATAGAGCCAGACCATCACATTGTAAAGTCTATGGGCTAAGTGAAAACTCACGAGCGGGACCAGTGGGAGAAACACTACTATGTATATTCCATGGGCCACATATCGCTGAAGAAAACCCAGAAGCTAGAAAACTTTTTTTGGTGTATGTGCCTGGCAAGCAACTCTGTTTCAATGAATGGCCGCTATTTTGGGCATCCAGTATCTAATTATTATTAAAATCTATGGGTCACAGTGATCTTGATCTTTGATCTTTGACCACCATATTCTTATAACTCATCGTTGGGTCCAAGTGGATGTTTGTGTAGAATTTGTGGAAACTCCCTCAAGGCCTTCTTTAGATATAGCATTCACAAGAATGAGATGGATGCAAGGTAAACCATGACCTTTGACCACCAAAATCTAATCAATTGTTGACGTCAACAATTGATTAGAGTCCAAGAAGCTTTTTGTGCGAAATGTGAAAAAATTCCCTCAAGGCGCTCTTGAGATATTGTGCTGTGTTTACATGAATGAGACAGACAATGTCACAGTGACCTTGACCTTCGACTCAATGATAAACTGATAAGAATTTGTCAGTCAAAGTTGCTCTTTTTGCCAAATTTGAAGAAATTCCCTCATGCCGTTCTTGAGATATCATGTTTACAAGAATGGGATGGACAGATGTATGGACGGACGGTGGATGGACAATTCAAAAACATAACATAATATGCCTCTAGCAAAGGCTGTCAGCGGCGCAGAGGCATAAAAACACAGATCAAAAGATGAAACTGCGACAGAAATATTCCTCCTCGTCTTGAACTTTGAGTTCATTATACTGATGATGAAGTGGCTGTAGACTGAATATTGTGGCTGCTGACAGTTATCATGTCCAAATGTCACTTTTCATTATGTAAAACTGGTTATGAAACTGCCTCCAGTCACCCCGAGGTTTGGCTGCTTTTCTCATACTGTAACTTCAACCTTCAACTCGTCTGAGAAGAACAAAGAAAATAAGAAAAACATTCTTTGTTCTCTGAAGCTCACAGCGTTTCAACAGCAGATCGGTGTTTCCCTGCCTGTCGTAAACTCAGTGTGTAATTTCCTGTCCAGTCGGAGCTGCTGAGCAGCGGCAGGTGAAGCAGAGCACCCTCCGAGGAGATAACAGAGAGAGATCAGATCTGAGTCCTCATTGGTTGTGTTTAAACGCTTCACTGCTGCTGGCTTTTCAGTTGGCACTGTCAGACATGTTGGTGGGCTGTTCATGCCACTGTAACTGACAACTCATTAGAAATAACCTTGGCAGTGTTTGTGTGAGTGTACAGTATTTCTGCCTTTACCATACCACAAAATCAAACGTCCCCATTGATTTGAATAAATTACGATCTTAACTGCTTCCCGCCTCCCTGCTGGCTTAAAACTCTCTTCTCTTTGGTGACAGGAAACATCAAAGCAGCCTGGCTTGATGATTTTTGCCTTTCTTTTAACTCAGCAGCGACAGAAGCAAAAGACCGAAGACCTTAAAAGAAAACAGGCCTGAAGCTGTTGGCACGGCAACCGTCAGGCAAAGCAATGGTTGGGAGAGGGCGGCGAGATGAAGACCTCATACTTCCAACAGAAAAAAAACCTTTAAAAGCTGCAGGTTTTGCTGATTTCCACCCTCAGACAAGAATAAAAAGGAGGCAGAAAGAAGGAGAGAGAGAGAGATAAAAAAAAGAACGAATGTGCAAGTGAAGATAAAGAAGGTTTTTATCAAAGAGCTCAAAAGATGGAGAGATCAAGGTGACTGAGGGTAGAGGGGGTGGTGGAAATCAGCTTTTTAGAAATTGAGAAAAAAAAACTGATTTTGAAGAGGTCAAAGTGGAGTTATAAAAATACATCCTGTGGGATGGAGGAGGACGTCAACAGGTTTCAGGTTCAGGTGGAAAGAGGTGCAAAGGTACAAACCAAGTGTTAACATTTTTAAAAGCAGAGGCATCTCAGCTATTTGTTGCTGGTTGTGTGAATAAAGCAGCAGCTGATGGAGGAGGCGGTGCAGCCCTGCAGTCTGACACTAAACAGCCTCTAATGTACAAACGGTGAGAGGATTTTCCATTTTGATCTTAATCCTCTAAAAGCTTCTGGAAGAGCAGCCAAGTTGGCTGCTCTCCCTCTCCCTCTCCCTCTGTATCTCTCCTCAGTTCACTGAAGTGTTATAGGTGTGACGTTTGGATCAAAAATATATTGCCAAAACATACTGTACACAAACAGAGCCAAGTAAATATGTCAAAAATATGTTACTGCAGGGGTCATAATTTTTTTTTACAGGCCATGGTCCCCTTTGCTCAAAAAGAGATGGAGCAGGGACCCCTCTGAATACTTCAGGTCCTCTCTCATTTGCGTTTCCCTGTAGCTGCCAAGTCAGCAGCATTTGCAGGAAGGCTAGGTGCATTAGCCTCACCCTCTGCACTTTCACTGGTGGTTTTTGAGGTGGATGGTGTGTCAGAATCTCTTGCTCAAAAAGTTAAAAAGGTTGTGGAAAGCTAAATGGCCAGCATGTTTCAGTAGCACATATATGTTAGCCAACTCGTGCACCTCACTGTTAATAATAGGTGCATGGATGTATTAAGAGATCTGGATCAGGTGTTATTGATCAGTGCTGAACCAACACGTTTTCATCCCAAGCCATCACATATTGTCAGTCAACTTTCACGACTACATGTTGCACACTAGATATCCTCCTGTTGACATTCTTGGATGTGGCAATGAACACCGGAACATCAACAAAAGCCAGTGGTCAGGTTTAGAAAAAAAACACCATGGTCTGGCTCTACATTCATACAGAAAGTGAACTGCAGGCTCCTGGGTGAAAGTCCTTGGTTTGTTGGACCCATACACCACCCCTCCTGCCGGCCCTGAAGGGACTTTCCAGCTCCTTATATTACATTACCAGAAGTGTTCCAAAGTGACGCCATCCAGTGGTGTATCATAACATCACGAGAGGTTCCGTCCAGTAGTGATGGCCAAATGAAGCCTCATGAAGCATTTTCTTTATTTTATGAGCCCACTAGATGGCACTTTTTGTTCAACAAAAGGTTTAAAGCACACTGAATTGCCATTCTTTGAGCCTTTCTTTTTAAACCAAGAGCGCCATCTAGTGGGCTCATAAAATAAAGAAAATGCTTCATGAGGCTTCATTCAGCCATCACTACCGTCCAGCATTACAAACTGACGCCACCTGACAGTGTATCATACTGCCATGAAAGGTGGCTTTTGGCATTGGTACATGATGCTGAAATCGCTGAAAAAGTGGCAGTCTTTGAAGACTTTGGAATGAGAATGGACTGGGTGGACATGGGACCCAGCAGCTCTACTGGTTCAGCTGTACATTCATAGAGCGCTAGTTACACAGGATGGTAAGGATGAGCAACAGAGTCAGGTTCTTCCTGATATTGATGGAACCAAAATGTAAACGTTCTCTTACATTTCAAAATTGTAGAGTTTTGTAGGGTGTACATTTAATAAAACTGAAATTGGGATCCAGACTCAGTTGACTTTTGGTTTCACATGAGACAGGAAAAGCAGGAAAGTCGGGAGTTTGTTGGTCCTATATCAACTTTAGCACTCTGTATACTGCAGCAATTGCTTGGAATGTAAAAAAAATGACACCCAGTTCATCTAATACCGACGCCAGAGAGTGCCTTGGTGCATCATGGTTTTCAAGGTTTAAGTGATGATGTAAATGTTGAATGCACAATGTAATGGCTATAGAATAATGACATTAAATGCATTTAGATTGGTTCCCTAAAAGCCTCACTTTTATGTAAATCTGTTTGCCACCAGGTGCAATCTGGGGAAATGAAGGCTCTATTTACGGCACAAAGGGAGCGCTTCAACCACTGGGAAACTTAAACAGGAAGAGGCTAGCCTTTTTGTTTTCCATGGAACATATCAGCAGCTATCCCCAGCTACCAAATAGTATCAATGTAAGTTCCTTGCAGTTGCTGTTCCCAGTAGCAGAAATGGCAGATGGTGGAACAACAGAACTTTGAAAACTCAACCCCCCTAAAGAAAGAGAGCTCCACTGGTAACCTCTGAAGAAAATGGAAAGCGATCTGGTTATCTCCGTGACAGCAGCACCAACAATAATACCACTTGGAAATGCTGGGGGGTGGTCATTATCATATCATTTATCTGCAGATTATATCTTTTTTACAAGTTCAAAGTCCTGCATGTTCTTCCTCTCGTACTCACAGGAAATAACACTTAAGGCGTGCAGCAAAGGATGTCAGTCAAACATGACTTATAAAATTCAAACATAAAAAACAAAAGAAAAACATTTCTCCAAAAATTCGATTGTCTTTCTGAATTCCTTGAGCCCACTATCATCCACAAAGGGTTTTTTTTTTCTTTAGCTGTCAGCAGGTCATGTCATATTTGCTTTGTGTTTTGAACAGTGTTAATCAACATAAAGTTCAAAAATCAAGCAGATTTATTCTGTGTCCCGATAGTTTTGAGTTTTGGTTGAATGTTATTTTGTCACTTTTCCAGTTCCTTTGCCCCTCCCAACCAATCAAGGCTTCTCTCTCCCTGACTGTCACCTCATCGACTCACAGTTCATCAGATGAAGGAATGAAGAAGCTCTCAGAGTGTCGTCTCACTTTGATTTGAAGTGCTCTTTAGCAGCTCTGAAAATCATCTGAAGCCCATTCTGGCATTTCCAAAACACACAAGAGTCTGTCACGACACTTCTGTTTTTTTCTTCAGTCCTGACATGTTGACATTTGGGAGATTTCTATTCAGCTGCAGCTATAAATTATTTCTTTGTTCTTTCACTTGTTCTTAAAAGAATAATGAAGCATGTGTGTGTAAAACACACAGAGCAGTCTGAGCAAGGCTTTGAAGTGGATGAATCGAGGCGTTGCTGCTCTACATGTGATCATCATAACAGAGTCAGTCTACACACAGTGAGCTCTCAGTATGACTCATTCCATTCGTTCTGGAGCTACTTTAAAAGTTATCTGATAAAAACAAACTTTTAATACCAGGAGGGCTATTTTCACAGTGTTTTCCCAACCAACTTATTTTTGTGTCGGAATTCTTCAAACTCTAATTATAGAGGTGTCAGATCATTGCACGTGTTGCACTGGATTATAAATGATGTATTTTATTGTTCAACTCAGAGGGCTTGCTGTATGTTGAAATCTTACGAAATATGATCACCTGAGTGAGACTAGGCTTAAGACTTGTGATGGGAAGTATACACAACTTGAATTTAAGTTAAGTTTAGTGTGGTTCGTTGTTTTTCTAACATACTGTAGATGAAAGCGGCTACACTCCAATGGAAACCACACTCTCCAGTCCAGTGCTGGGTCTAAAATTTTGCTTTCACTTGCCTCTGCAGCAGCTGCTCCTCTAGTCCTCTGAGCGAGCCGACCACAAACTAATCGGACTGATCAGTTCTTCACCCCAAGACTCAAACTTCACAAAGTGCTGCAGAGGGGGAAAAAAAATATGTAAAGTTATGCCTTCGTTGTGTTCACATACCTGCACGCACCTTCGAATTCAGAGAGGGGACACAGAATGATCACAAAGGGACACGCACACACACACGAAAAAAAAAAAGAAAAACAGGAATTTTGCTGATCCAAACTTCTTACTATTGTGTCACAGTGCCGACCCTTTGTTTAGTCATCACTGTTTCTTTTCCTTTTTTTTTTTTTTCCTTACAGAAACCCTGAGAGGCAAGGTGAAAAACTTTTTTTAATTTATCTGGTCTGTACAAGATATTTTCTCCATGGTATAAGATATTATCTACAAGATGTCCAAATACACATTTAGGCTGAATTAAGCTTGGTGCTCGGTATTGAAAGTTCAGCCATTGCAGCATAAACAAAAGGTTTTATCTTTTCATTAAATAGCCAAATTGCCATATAAAACATGATGGAACTGTGCTGTGGCACAGTGGCCACAAGAGCTCATATGCAGTCTATTTAGTGAGCAACTAAGTGAGCAAGACGAAAATAAATGTATTCATGATTTTTTTTTCTTCCCACTAACATTACCAATACCATGTCACAATAACACTCTAATTAGCCTACGCATATCACCTTGCCTCTCAGGGCTCCCATATTTTCCTCTCCTGTCATTTCAGATACCTGCCATCCCCCACCTGCCCTCTAGTTGTTCTCAGTGTGTTCCTGGCACTCCCAGTCACCTGATCCCCTCACTCAGTCAAGAGTACCTTCCTGCAGTCAAGATGGCGGACAAGGGCGCCGCCATATATCCAATCCATGCCGGAAGTCTCAACCGGAAGTTGGTCTTCTTTCGTGTATATTATTCACCATTCGCCGCTCTATACCGCATAATTTAATAGTTAATTGACTCTAAGTCTTTTCACGACTTTATACAGTATGTAAAACTGATATGTTAGCAATTAGAAGCCTAAAATAATCACTAAGTGATAATGTTAATGTTTCATCAATTTACAATTAATATTAAGACGTTATTAAACAACGTGAATACAATGTGTGTGTGGGGGGGGGGGGTTCCTCACACATACCATTCACGCTAGAACTGAAAAATAACAATCACCTTCACATTAGCATGGTTAATTGTAATTTATGTTGAGTGTAGAAAAAGGAGGCCAGCACTGCAAATCATTAGTGGTAATACAGTGTAAGGACTGTATTGCCCAGATATTATGCAGGATCTTGTTTGCAGGAAGCTGGCATGCTCTCCCTGCAAACAAGATCCTGTATATTATATATTATATATTGTATATGTATATTATATGGCCCAGCCTGCCCACCAGAAGATTCCTTCATTATACACAGTACAGATTCCCCACACATTGTTTGCTCAAAAGCATAGTAGAAAAGCTTAGCTAAATGACTTCAATCCTGCTGGTCGTT